>CM055405.1:12377275-12424188 GCA_029228625.1 Pseudolycoriella hygida | reverse complement strand
TCCCAAAAAATTCTCCTGACCAAACTCTATAACTTTCCCGAAGAAAGCAACTCTCTAAGTATTGTCATTCCGAAGCTAAAATTCGAAAACCAAAAAAAACCTAACATTGCAAAGTCGTTCATTCGTAAGATCCTTACCATAAGCCACAGAGACTTCCACCTGGAAATTAAAAAGAGAGAAATTCTGATAAAAAACAATTTTCCCATTAAACTTATTGAAAGGTTTTATAGTCAAGTTGTTAACAATTGTCTTAATAGAAGTAGCCAATCTTCAAATGTCGCAGTCAGCCAACAAAACGTAAAACGTAAAAGTTATCCATTTCTACCTGACCAAAGCGTAACGGCTCATGATGATACCAACAAGACAGCCGAAAAGTTTTCGGCAATGACCTATATTCCTGGTCTAAGTGAAGATTTGTTCTCACAAATTAAATACTTCGTTCCAGAAGTAAAAGTTGCTCCAAGACCACCGCAGAAATTGAATCAATTTTATTCAATTGGATTGGTTTATGAAATTTCTTGCAAAGAAAAGGACACAAAATACATTGGTGAAACTATCCAGAAACTTGAAAAAAGAACAGGACAGCATGAGAATGACTGCACTGCAGAGAACCTTGCGAAGGTTAACAAGAAACGTACGGCCTTGGCTTGTCATGCCAAAGAAAATAAACACAAATTTGACTTCAATATTGAAAATGTAAAAATCTTAAAGCGTGAAAGGAATAAAGCAAAATTACGCATCCAGGAGGTAAATGAAATCGTCATGCAGAAGGATAAAGTCTGCAATTTTAAATCTGACAGCATAATTATCCGGCCATCTTATGGTTGGTTGCTCAAACAATTTAAAACAACGAACGAAAGGAAACAAGTTAAACGAACTATGCAACATCAGCGAATACATTCTATGAACGGATTTGGAATCACTTCACGCCGAATGGATTTGACAGAATAAACAAAATTCGAAACGTTCTAATAAGAGTTTCTCCTTAGGTCATAAGTTTAGGTGGTTCGAATAAGAATTTTGGTATTTTTTTTTTTTTTTTAAATTTATTACTCAATAACAAAGCTTTATGCTTATACTGAAGCTTTTTTCAAAATTAGTTTTTCATGTTAAACTGACAAATTGAATTTATTTATTTTTAGCCCTGATGATGGGAAAGAGTTCCCGAAATATTGGCAAAAAATAAAAAAACCGCTAAAAAATGAAAAAAGCGTCCTATGTTTCTATTCCAAGCAATACAACTTTAATAACAATTAGCTAAGAAACAGCAATACAACAATCAAAAATAAAAAAAAACTAATTTATTGCTTGGGAAAATTCAAGATGGCGCCGCTTTGACTGCTGGCAGCCATTTTCTTAAGATCCCAAAAAATTCTCCTGACCAAACTCTATACCTTTACCGAATAAACCAACTCTCTAAGTATTGTCATTCCGAAGCTAAAATTCGAAAACTCCGAGCATTACCGAAAAACCCTCAAAATTGACCACTTTTTCCCATGCCACGGCTTTTCCAGAATTTTCCCGGAAAAGCGGCATATGAAATTTTTCATTTGGGGCCGAGACTGACGTTCCCTGAAAATTTTAAGAAAATCGCTCGGGCGGTTCTCGAGAAAAAAAAGTAGATAGATAGATACATAGATAGATCGTTGACACACCACACAGGAATAAAATTGTTATTACACTTTTCCTTAGGAATTGGTAAGCTTTGATTGGCGATATCTCAGCCAATTTTCAACCGATTTTGATGAGTGAGGGCTTGTTTGAAAGCTGCTGCGACGTAATTTTTTTTTTTAAATAATTTGGAGGGGAAGGGGGGCGAGGGGAAAAAACTCAAAACTTCGCCTATATAGGGCTCCTTGTCCCAAAGGTTTTTGTATGGAGGTTTTTGGGTTTGTGGACGTTTTTTTTGGGGTGTGGGGACTGCGTCACGCTCTCCGCTACCGCTTCGAGCATGATCACCTTATAGTCACGCAATTAGTACATGAAATAAAAAACATTTATACGTACTTTCCATCGTTCTTCAACAGCTCTTTTTGATTGGCCGACGTATATATTATATCCGCAAGAACATTCACATATGTAAATTCCGCTCTTGCTCAGATCGTGTTTTTCGTCCTTGCTGTTGACGATGAAATTTATAATTTTGTTTTGGCTCGCTGATGCTACTTTTATAATATGTTTCTTGAGAATTTTCTTTAATTTGCTGTTAGATTTGTGATTATAAGTTACTCTCATCCATTTCTGATCTGTTTTCTCTTCTCTGAAGGTGGTAGACCTTTCTCGAGTTTTCTTTCTTTGGTATTTTGCGATCATTGGACCCGTACGAAGTACAAGAGGTCCTATACGTTTACTGCAAACAATTTTATTGTAACATGGGGTAGATCGAGGTGGGAGTGGGGGGATGCATCTATTATCGTCTAAATATGACGAATCAGCAATAAAAAAAATGTCCGTCCGTCTGTCCGTCCGTCTCCACTTTTTTTCCAAACGGCTCAACCGATCAGCGTAAACTTTTTTTTCCTGAAAGGTACATGCCTCCTATGATTCAAGTTCGAAGATGAGCAAAATCGATGAAGTGGTTCTGGAGATATGGTCGATGAAGTGACCAAAAACATGGTTTTTCGAAGGTCGGTGAAGCTTTTTCGCAAATATCTCAGCAAGTATAGCACGGACATTCCTCATTTTGGTGTCAAATGAAAGCATTTGATGTCACAAAACTGGGAAAAATTTTTTGTGGCAATCGGTACAGGGGTCTGGGCACTGGGACCAATGGAATGGACGAAATTGAGATTCTTGGTCATGTACGAAAACAGTTTTTCGTTCGTCTATATTTCCTTAACTATGCAATATGGAGATTTACTGTCAGATCTCCAGAACTATGAGAGTTAGAAAGTTGGTTCCAAAGGCGAAGTTATAGAGAATTAAATTTAAGCGAACACGTGTTTCAGGGTTTTGGGGAAATATGACCCAATCCTGGTATACGGCCACTTCCATAATTGGGCAGAATGACCCAGATCTCCAGAACTACGAGAGTTAGAAAGTTGGTTGCAAAGGCGAAGTTATAGAGAATTAAATTTAAGCGAACACGTTTTTCTGGGCTTTAGGGAAAAACGACTTAGTCCTTGGATATAAGCTTTTCTAGATTTGAATGGTCTGAGACGTACTTCGGTAGGGCCTTTGACATTACCTTGGGTAATTTCTATGGATCTTTGAAATTCTTACAGTTGTAATAGAACAGAAAACGTTGGATTGTTGGCTTATTTGTATATTTAGGTACGTTCGAGTCACTTTGCCACATCTATTCTGTTTGTCACATCTATTCTGATACGTACGGGTCTTTGGTTATGTTTTTCTTTATAACTTCTTCGCAATATCCATTCACTCTTCCAATTCTTAGAATATTCTCTTTTTCTTTTTCAAAATCTTCTTTTTCCATTGGAATGGATGTTAATCTGTGGAACATACTGTGAAATGCTGACATCTTTTTGTCTGTGCTGTGGTATGAGTTTGATGGAATGAATCTGTCTGTGTGAGTGGGCTTTCTATAAATTTCTAATATTAGCTTCCGGCCAAACCGTTTCACTAGCACATCTAGAAAATGTATTTTCCCGTTTCTTTCTTTCTCACTTGTAAATTTTATTTGATCAGGATATACTAAGTTCAGTTTTTCTAATATTTGTTCTGCTTCTTCTTCTTCTTTGACTACAACAAATATATCATCTATAAATCGTCGCCAGAACCTCCAGAACCAACTTTCTTTGTGAATTTTCTTTTCGAAATTGCCCATGAATATCTCTGATGATAGAAAAGGAGCCAAGGCTACGCCCATGGCTGTTCCTGATGTTTGCTTGTAACATTTTTCGCGGAACTTGAAGTAGCTGTTCCTCATCGCAAATCTCGCAAACCTCATGTAAACTTTTTTCTTATCTTCTGAAAAAGATTTCAGAAGATAAGAAAAAAAAAAGTTTACATGAGGTTTGTGTACCAAGGTGCAGTAAGGTGCACCAAGGTGCAGTAAGATGCACCAAGGTGCAGTAAGGTGCACAAAGATGCTTCAAGGTGCATTAATGTGCCACAAGGTGCAGTCAGGTGCACCAAGGTGCAGTAAGGTGTATCAAGGTGCAGTAAGGTACATCGAGATGCAGTGAAATGCACTGAGGTGTAGTGAGGTGTAGCGAGGTGCAGTAAGGTGTAGTGAGGTGTGAAGTGTAGTGATGTGCACCAAGGTGCAGTCAGGTGCACTAAGGTGTAATGAGGTGTAGCAAGGTGTAGTGAAATACAGTGAAAGGCGGTGAGGGGCTGTAAGGTGTAGTGAGGTGCAGTGAGGTGTGGTGCACTGAGGTGTAGTGAGGTGTAGTAAGCTGCAGTAAGGTGTAGTGAGGTGCATTGAGGTGTAGTGTAGTGAGGTGCACCAAGGTGTAGTGTAGTAAGGTGCACCAAGGTGTAGTGGGGTGAGGTGTAGTGATATTTTGGATTTTATATTATAGATAACAAATAACATTTAATTGATTTATTTACTGTAAACACAAATTCAACACAAAATTCAATATAAAATTTCAAAACAAAAATATCACATCGTCGCACCAAATTTGCTTTTTTTGTTTACTTCTTTGACAGCACCATATTCTTTCTAATCTTCGAAATTCGACGTAAAAATGTCAGAGGACGGGATATTTTTTTGGAGGGATATGAGTCGACGCTCATAAGATGAAACCACATGATGTTTCCTATTACATACATCTACAACCGAAAGTCTTAACCTCAACAAAGAAATAAATTAATTTCGATTAGGCCAAATTCAATAATACAAAATGTTAAAAAGATGTCAGCGATCCCAAGATTGCTGTAAAGTCATTATTTTTTGCATTCAAAACAATATCTGCCGCTACAAAGGCGTTCGAAAAAGTACTCATTTGATCATTTTCCCACACAATCACTTCTTGGTAATCAGTCCGATTGGAAAAATAATAACTTTACGGTAATCCTAGCATAATTTGTTACGTATTTCGGTCTTTTTGTTTTACTCAAACTAGAAAATCGACATAACAAACAATCCTCGGAATAAAACATAACATCAAAAAATGATTTTCTAATTTTTTCGTTAACACTTTTCGTCGACTTAAAAGTGAAGCTGTGGCGATTTGTAGTTGGTTTGTTCCAATTTCATTATTAGA
Source organism: Pseudolycoriella hygida (assembly GCA_029228625.1). Lineage (NCBI taxonomy): Eukaryota > Metazoa > Arthropoda > Insecta > Diptera > Sciaridae > Pseudolycoriella > Pseudolycoriella hygida. The sequence goes on along the minus strand of CM055405.1, from coordinate 12,419,014 downwards.
AGTGACAATCGATAGATAACGGGCGCTGATGTCAATTTAACAAGGCTGCCGCGCTATTGAAAAAAAATAGCGTCGCTATCGCTATCGCTATTCAAAATTCAATAGCGGTAGCGTCGCTATCGCTATAGCGATAGCGATAGCGAAATTCGCGCTATTTCGCTATTGTATGTTGAGTCAAGGTATCTGAATAAAAATACTTCATTTTATTGACTTAGGACTCGATGTTACACTTTGTTAAGGTGGATATTTGGTTTAAATAATATAATAAGTTGAAATATAGAAATAAAAAAAACGTGTCGAGGTTCGTATAAACCAACTACATATTTTAGAATAATTAAGCTTATTACCACCCAAGTAAAAAAAAGTATCAAATGAAACTAAAAAAAGACCTCGCATTGGTCTCAAGTTTAAGTATTTCTTGGTCTAAAAAAATCCTTATTTTGATCCATTAAAAAATTAAGTTCAGTTAAAGTACACGTTTTAGATAATTTCGATGCATTGAAAGTGTTGAGACTTTTGAGGTCACCTCTTTTCTTCTCATATTTTTAGATTTTAATTTAAAAAACTATTACTGAGATCGATGAGGACTGTTGAATGGTCTCATTTCAAGTTCTTTGGTGATTAAGTGTTCACTTAAAATAGAGAATGCTCACTGTGGAAATCAATTAATGAAACAGATGAGGACCTTCGAAAGGTCTCATTTCGATATAAGCAATATACCTTTGCTTATAAACACGCAGGCAGTGTCTTCCGGGAATGTTTCCTAATGATTTTTCAATAGCAGAACGAAGAAATTTGTAATATTCAAACATATGAAAAATAGCGATAGCGTGAAACTAACGAGAAAGTCGCTATCGCTGTCGCTATTCGACAAATGGAAACGCTAATAGCAAATAGCGATTAGCAATTTAACATCCTTTTCAGGTTTATTCGCAAAAACAACTTGACGAAAAATAAGATATGAAAAAGTAGACCGAAAAAAGTGACAGAAACCAAAAATGCTGGTACAATGTGGTTGTCACCTCTCGATTGTATTCCATGAGAATGGCACGATCTTTTTTTTGTTAATAAGACAACACAACAGTATTTCATCCATCATAAATTATTCTAATTCTTATTCTAAATTCATTCACGTTTAAGTTGATGACAAGTCTGAATGAAGAAACTACAAGAAAGTAGTTGTAAAGATGAGGTTATGTGTTCTTCGTGAAATCAAAGTTTCTTACAGGGGTTCGATAGTAACGATGAATTTTCAGATGGGTAGGTAAAAAAATAACTCACATTGGATGCTGTGAAAATAATTCATTACATGAGGGATCAATTTTGTGAACTCGTGAACATAAGAGTGAGGCTCTACCATCGTCAAAAATAGTTTCCAAAGCTCGTTGCTTCAAAACACACTCGTAAGTTCCGCTCATATCACAAAATTGATCCCTCATGTAATGAGTTATTTTCACAGCATCGAATGTAATCTACTATTCTCCGAAAAAGAATTTTCCGGAAAATAACTTACTCCGTAAAAATAATTTTTCTACGAAAAAAAGTTTCTCTGAAAAATAATATTTTCTCCGAAAAAAATTTTTTCCGAAAAAATTTTTTCGCACCAATCTTCCCGAAGAAACCAACTGTCCAGCTATTGTTACTTCGGAGCTAAAATTCGAAACTTCCGAACGCTACATGAAAACCCCTCAAAATTGACCACTTTTCCAGATGCCACGACTTTCCAAATGTTTTCCCGTAAAAAAGGCATATGAAATTTTTCATTTGGGGCGGGGGTCAGTCTCCCTGAAAATTAAATCAAAATTAGCTGTCTAGTTCTCGAGATCGAAAATTATTAATAGATAGAAAGATAGACAGATCAGAAAAAAGTTTTCTATTCATAATAATGAGAACAAAAGAAAAATCGACGGCCCATAGAATAATGTCATTTTCAAACCTCGATGTCTCAGCCAACTTCCAACCAATTTTGATGAGTCTGGGTTCGTTGGAAAGCTGGAAAGTTTTTTTTTTCAAAATAATTTAGAAAGGTAGGGTAGAAAGGTAGACGCATATATATGGCTCCTGTCCCAAAGGTTTTTGTATGGCGTTTTTGAATTTGTGGACTTCTTTTTGGGGTGTGGGGACTGCATCACGCCCTTCGCTACCGCTGCGGGCATGATTTCCTATAAAACTCAAAATTGAAAGTTCTGGAATATAATTTAATTTGTGGAAAACCAATAATTTCAATTTTTCAAAAACATTCGAATTCGAAACTTTCATTTCTTTAAAAAAATTGAGGGGCAGATGAACGTAGAAAATCCTTTTGCCCTTGAAAGAAAATCAATTGTTAAAAAAATCCTCAAATTCATTGAAAATCACTAAAACACCTCTGAATTGCAAGAAAATCCTTGGAAATCCTTGAAAATCAAAGAAAATTCTTGAAAATCAAAATCCTTAAAAATCACGTAAAAATGCTAGAAAATCTCAGAAATTAACTAAGAAAATCTTTGAAAACCGAAAAAATAACGATAGAAAATTAAGCAAATCTTTTGAGTATTTTCTTTCAGAAAATCCTTTCGCACTCATAATCCACGATTATCTACCCGTCGGGAAAAACGAAACTTGAATCATTTGAAAAATGCGCAGTAAAGTGCACAGCCTGTAAATTGTGGAGTACATTCTAGTTCACTTTGATAAAGTTAACTCAATATTTGGGGAATGTTAAGATTCAGGCATTGTAACTAAAGGTTTCCAATTTATTTTCTTCATTTTTCGAAAATTGTGTACATAATGTGAAATTCATGCGCCAATGGTCGAACAATTCATACTTTCTTTTCATACCTTGCTATTCAATCAACAAAGAACATCATAAGAACAAACTTCGTCTAAGCATTTGGTTGCTTCAAATATTTCTGTAGCCATCATTGCCTTGGAGGATAAAACATTTTCTTCTATTGTTATATTCGCAAAATTTCCACTGTAATCACCATACGCTTGCATCCTACTGACACTTTTAGCTACAACGTTGGAATTCTTTTATAGAAACTAATTCCAAGCATTTAAGATATTTCTGAACTTTCTTTGAAATCTATTTTCAATTCGGAATTGTAGGTAAATTTTGTAAAAGTGGTTCGGTACACAATAACTTGAAAATTTAGAAAACCAAACAAGGTTAAGAGTAACATAAGAATTTGATGTAATCTCTGCTTGCCTTTTGAAATAAATTTGTAAACCATTCGCTATAACATTCGTTTATATTTTTCAAAGCCATCAACATTTATTTGACATATTATTCCTTCATGTGCAACGTTACCTTCAAATGCTTTTCATAGAATGAAGTAAAAAATATGGAATTGTTCCCGCACTTAGGACTCAAAAAATGCTGTTGTGAGTACACGTCAGAATAATAAAAAAAGAATTGTTCCAGATTTTATTCATCCCTCACCGCCTTTCGGTGAACGAACTCCTAGCCTTTTTTTCTAATTACGCACCCACTTCTCCACTTCTCCTTCGGGGTGCCTGTTGGGCTCGTCCTTCAACTCTGTTAAGTAGAACTTTCTTCGGCATTCTATCATCGTTCATATCACTCAGTCACACTGATGTGATGCCACTGACGATATTTCCTTTTCCAAAAATTTCCACTTCGATCCTTCACGTATTAGTTCACGGATTGAGTGTTTATTTTTCTTTCGAAAAATTTCAGCAAGTTTTCCAAGTTTCAGTAGAATTTTGTAACTACTGTAGTTTTTGCCGCTATTTAGTAAAGACATTCATTAGTTTTACTGAAGAAGTGTTTGAGTGCATAGAACGAATAGCAATAGGAAATTTTCCGGCCACAAACAGCAGGGAACAGCTGCTACAATAATATATTGACTGTTGTTTCGCGGGGGTGTACTTGAAGAGTCGTTTATATTTCCTATCCAATATAATCTGCGGTAGAAATAGGTAATCCACAGAAAATTTCAACAACATTTTATTTGTAATTCAGGTCGTGTAATTCAATAAATTTATGACAAAAAACATGCAAATTCGTTAGATTGAAATAAAAATGTCAACAATATCTTCAATAAATATTTCAATTTGCGGATTTTATTATTCACAGACTGCTCCAAGTGCAATTGAATGAAAATATTTAAGATTTTCTCAAGATTCATTCAGGTGAATTCAGACGTCATGTCATTACAATAATATCAAGAAACACCTACAAGTTGAAACAGGATCACAAATTGTTTAATGAAAAATTAATTTCCAAAGCTGTTCTGTTTAGGTAGTCATGGGTTTAGGTAAATGAATTCGATTTTCATTTATTTAATACGGAAATGAAATCAGCGCTGCTTCATTGATCCGTTTTATTTGGATAGGTTTATAATTTTTGATTCGTGTACATGGAACCACGTATCAAGAATAATTAATTTGATGTGATGTGTTACTGTTGTTTCCGAATAAAAAGGTAAACGGTTGAAAAAAATCTTATTTTGACGTAAATTGGTTAATTGAATGTTATGTTTGTGTTTAAATATTCATTGCGTCGTTGAGGCTGTCTTACGACATCCTTACTTAAGCATTATTATTGGACTCTTTAAGAAATGGACCTCTAGTTACATGTTGTTCACAAATGATTCGTCGGTTTGAACATACAGCAGCTATATCCACGCCTTTATTGCGTCGACGGCTTATGGTCAAAGTATATTGATGCATAAGCTGTCACGTCACGTCACGTCACAAGGATCACGTCGTGAAAATCACTATAGATTGATATAAGCCGTTGACACACTAAATGCTTCAATTCTTTTTAGTGCGGCGGCAGCTTATGTCAAAGTATACAAAATTGATGAATGAAATGATGAAACTAATACGTGGGGTGAAGAAAAATTATTTAGCTATCAGCGCATGCACTTCATCATGAAATTTCGTATGCTTTGACACAAGCCGACGTCGCAGTATAGTACGCGCTATGGATAGATAGATAGATATATAGTTGTTGGGGTACAGACACCTGTACTCTCGCCAAATCCTTCTTTATTTAGAAGATTAGTTAGTTAGTTAGTTGTTTTATTGCCATAATATGAGTAAGGCCTATCAGCCTTTTGAATTACATATTATTCGTAGGTAACATCGTATATAAAATAAGCGAGTAACCATTCAGTCCTTACAGTAAGCAAAGCAAAGCAAATCAAGTTAAAAATAGAAATTTGTTGGTTGAGTCTTAACGTCTTACTGGAAGAACATATCAGCACATAGTTCAATGGATTAATACAAACAACTAACGCCACTAAAAACGATGGAAAGCCAGTTATCGATTAGATTAATAATTGTACAGAGTTGTGGCGATGAGTTGAATTTGGAGATTCCATGTCGAAGAATGAATGGGCACGATACGATCACTAAGTCAACAGCGTAGGGCACCAAATGTTGAAACCGTTGAAACCAAACTGAACATCGAGGTGAGCGAAAGCACATACATTGGTAGTTGGTTCTGGTTGATTCCATTGGTGCTGTGACTAGGGTAAATGGAAGATCACTTCTTGCGCAATCATTTTTGAGGTTAATGTTCCACGAAAATTTCACGCGTATATCCGAATCACCGCAAATAGCAAACGTTACTTGTTTAATTGATCCCGTTGTTTTGAATTGCTCGAATATGTTGCAATTGGTTTGGATTTCTCTAAAAATGCGATTTTGCACGTCGAAAAATGAAATGAGATCCAAGCACAAATTATTCAAAAATGGCAGCTTTACGTCAGGAACAAATAACAGTAACGACGACGATTTTGTTGTCGTGACGAAATAAAAATGAAACGGCCATGAGCGGTAAACAGCACAGATTTCTCGAATCGTAGATTGGCCATTCCATCACCATAGTAAATCGTTAATAAATTAACATGTTGAAGATTCCAGTAGTTTTACGCAACGTCAACATAGCCAGAATGAACGACAAACAATACTAACGAGAAACAATAGCAATTGTGTTTAAGCTGCGCAGCTACATGTCTGTACCGTACGAAAGACTGAACTGAACTGAACTGAATTCGACAAAGTGAATACAAAAATTTTAAAGACAGAACTAAACAAAACAAATAAAAACAACGAAATAAAGCGAAAACCAAATTGAATCAAAACGTCATCCAAAAACGTCCCCAGGTATGACAGTCAGTTCGCCAGTCCGCTGGTCATCCGTTTGGGATCAGTTCGTGAGTTGACTCGAAACGTCCATTCCAATTACCAACCTTATGAGGGATAAGGAGTGGAAGGAAGTTTGACCTTTTAGGGTTGAGAATCCATGACCTCCAATTTTAATCCTAACTGTTCTGGGCTAGGGGTGAGGTAAATTTCCCTTGGAATCAGACCTATCTCTAGGATGAGCCCTAACACTGTCACAAATCTCCATAACTTCAATGTTTAGCATCGTAAGATGGTGTTTGAAGATCAGTGAATGTGGATGTAGATTGGCCCAGGTTGTTGTCCATAACCTCCAAGATATCGCATAGAGGATGGTTTTGACTTTTATGTCGGATTAACAACCTTTACCTAGGTACATGCCAATGGTGGTGGTGGTAAACAATTGCATTATCGATAAATGAAGAAAGCCTTCATTTCTACTGCTTCAGATGAGCCTGGATACTGTAGGGTCGCCTACTCTAAATCATTATTATCCCTTTAAGGGGAGAGAATGGGAGTTTCCCTAAGGCCAGACCCATCCTCAACGATGAACCCTAACCCTTGGGGTGGTGTTTGTGTTGAGATTTCACGACTCCCCTCACATTATTCCATCCTACTTCAGTCTGATGAAAATAACCATATATCGGAAGTCTTGTTGGTATAATACACAATATTGCCATGAACGAAAACAACATTAATCCGAAGCAAAATATTTTTATATGTCTCCGCATTTTCCCGCCTAAAGCAGCAACCGTTAATCGGGATTTAGTGGGTATATTAAAAGGGCGGCTCGTTCGTAACTGATGCATTGATGTTTGCGTTGATTCTTATTCCCGGTTGAATGTATGCCGAGGTCTTTTAATTGGATATCGAAAAGCTCGTACAGTAATACTTTCACACCCTTAACGGATTGATTCGCACACAAAAAGCACAGGCTTACGGTCGATTCAGAATATCCGTTCCCGTAATTTCTTTTTGCATTTTAGATGCCTTTCAACGAACCGTATGGATGTATCGAAATGCATCACTACACCAGCAAGTGAAGAGTTCACATACAACGAGTAGCACATTAGGAACGCCGAATACAAATAGTACAGATAGATTGGACTCTTTAAGAAGCGTACCTCTAGTTAGGAGTTGTTCACAAATGATTCGTCTTCATTACACGTCAGAAAAAATCATTTGTTAGTTCTAAGACGCTATGAACATACGGCTTATGGTAAAAGTATATTGATGCATAAGCTGTCAAACAAACGATATTGTTTGCTTGACAGCTTAAGGATCGCGTCATGAAAATCACTATAGATTGACATAAGCCGTTGACCCACTAAATGCGTCAATTCTTTTTATTGCGGTGGCAGCTTATGTCAAAGTATACAAAATTTCATAAAAACTCATAATATGTGAGGTGAAGAAAAATTATTTAGCTATCATCACATGCACTTCATCATGAAATTTCGTATACTTTGACCCAAGCCGACGTCGCAGTATAGTATGCGCTATGGATGCAAACAGAATGTTAACGTCCTATATCACTTACCTCATCCCTTCCCTATTCCACAAGACGACATTCATCACTCGATGAATGTTACGACACCAATTTTTTCATTCTTCATGCTTGAGAAGGCGCATTTACTATACGACAATTTATTCCCAGGGGAATAATGTCAAAACGAAAGGCGATCATATCCAACGGTTAATGAATGTCATCGCCGCAGGGGAAAATAATTTTACCTGCAGGTAATTGCTCTGTGATTCATTTCCTTGGGAAAATATTTAACAGTGAATAAGCCAAATCAAAAAGGGGAAATGAAATGACAATCGTCTCGATTTCTTCGTACAAAGTTGCGGCGTTAAGTTTTATATGAAGAAATCGAGCCGGTGGTTATGTCATTTCCCCTTATGGAGTTGTCTTATAATAACAATGAATAATTTTGAATTTCGAAGATGAAGTCTATTCTGTTGTCTTAAGGACGAAAGTGAACAATTGCAAAGGAAACATGAACTGATTGACTTGTTAGAACCACAACGACATGAAATTACGCAATTGACTGTCCCTCTTTTGTATGAAAATGACTAATGCGACGAATATTTTATCTTTATTTTCGATTAATAATTCCACATACATGCGATGAGCCACCTACATCAATTGACAAACTGTTTCAACAGGTATTTGAGTTTATATGCCGAGCACACCTGAACATTATGTACACAGAGTACCGAGAGTGGTGAAATTAATCTTATTTCTAAAATAAATAATCAATAATATTTTCATCGTACCTTTTCCCAATTCTACATACAATTTACCTCACTCCATATATTACGTGTATCAAATTGAAGTGCGTGAACAACGATGAACATTTGCGGCCGTTGTTTGGTAATTTTATGTCTATATTTTAAGTGATTGGATAGATTGATGATACAAAATGTAACGATGTTGTATATTACATTTTCCGCGCACTTTTCACTTCAGACCGACCCTTCTAGGTATAGCAATATGAATGACTTTTGTACGAAACATTGGAAAATTAAATTAGATTTTCGGTAAATGATGTTTCACAATCGAAGATTCTGTTTCGTCGGTGGATGATGGAATAACATTTCATTTTTTTAACGCATTAACGACCTTTTCTATTTGATAATTTATTTACATTTTCCGATTTTATGACAAGACGAAATAAGTTAATCGCTTCGGTACAATTGATTGATTGAATAAATGTTGGATGATTCTTTTTACACCGGTACGACAATTTAATTTGAAAAATATCGATTTTTGAAAAATAAAATAAGAAATTCCTATTCCACAATTACCTATAGGTAATTGCACCGTAGAACGGAGATGATAAATTTTCTTACATGCCAAGGTACTACGTTTATTGGTAGTGCAACAATTTCTCAACTCAACATTTTTTTACATTTTCTTCTTTAGACTCACACTCCTTCTCTGTCTTCCAAGCTCTGTTTCCTTAATCTCGTTCCTTAAACAGAAATAGTTATTTGGATCACAAGGGATGAAAGTATAATAATTCAACCATGTGCGAGAGTTGCTGCCCGCGAAGGCAAGGGCTGCATCGCACAGGTTGGATTTGTATACGTCATCCCTTGTGATTCACGTAATTTTTCATCACGAGAACCGCGGAAATCGTAGTTTTCACTTCCCAAACTCAAATTTTCAACACAACGAAATTGCTGATACAATCATCATATGGTTTGCAACAGTTACTTTCGGCTCTCTTTCAAGAATCGAAAATACTTTCGGCCCTCTTTAGAGAACCGAAAATATTTTCGCATTTCTTGGTTTACTGAGGTCTGCATTTTTTCATTTTCTTATCCCATTTGGGAAGTGAAAATTACGATTTTCGTGGTTCGAGTGATGAAAAATTACTTGAATCACAAGGGATGACGTATACAAATTCAACCTGTGCGATGCAGCTTTCGGCGGGCAGCAACTTTCGCACGGGGTTGAATTTTTATACTTTCATCCCTTGTGATCTAAATAACTATTTCACATTTGTTAGGCGAAAATTGATTTTTTCATGAGTAGTTCGAAGCGGGATGAAACAGTTATTTTTGTGTCTGTTTTTGACGACTGATTTTAGGCAATTTCGCGTGTTGTAGACCGAGCAAAGCGAGGTCTACATGCGAAAGTGCCTAAAATGAGTCGTCCAAAACAGATACACAAAAAATTTTTCATGCAGAGGTCCAAAATCGAGAGAAATTTATAAAATTAAAAAGTATATTTTCGCCCCTCATTTGGAGGTGCGAAAATAAAACGAGGTGTGCAAATATTTTCGCTCCTTCAAATATGAGGTGAGAAAATAAATTCACATGAAGTTGGTTATGCTTCATATTCAGTCATCAAAGTATAATGGCCAACCCGATCATACGAATTTTTATTGATGAAGAAAGAAAACAAAAAAATCATTAATTTTCGACTCGACGGATTCCAGTCAAACAAAATGCCAGCACGTAGTTCATGAGCACAGGATTACTCTAAAGTATTTCATTTGCTGATCTGGCAAACATTTCTCGAGATATAAGAGTTTGGAAAAACAACACATTCGAATCTGTTTTTGAGTTACTTCCTATGTTTTCTGTGAAATTCGTCTTTTATATGCTTTATGTGTTATCTACAATAATTATGATATTGTGATAGTGATAAAAAGTGTGAATCTTTTTCGGGAGAAAATATGAATTTTTGCCTACCAAATGTCAAAAGTTTAATTCATAACTCGGGGAAAAATAGAAAATTCTTAACTCGGTTGAAGTCTGTGGTCCTCGCAGAGAAAATTACAACGAGAGTAAAGTTTGTGGCCCTCGCAGAAAAATGCAACTCGAGTGAATTGCGGCCCTCGCTGCGTTCTGGCCACAAACTTAACGCTCGTTGCAATTTTTTCTGCTTGTGCCACAAACTTTACTCTCGTTGCCATTTTCTCTGCTTTGGCCACAGACATCAATCTTGTTAAGCAATTTTCTATTTTCTCCCCTTGTCATGAAAATAACTATTCTTTACCCAAGATCAAAACATATCAGTTGGGAAAAAATTTTCTCCGTTTGGTACACACGAACGTAACCCACTCGAAAACCTGACAAGAACTACCACGAGAAACGTCTACAAAATGTCGGCCGAAGTGACTATTCGCACCTGGAAGTCGGATGCAAATAGTGTCAATATTTTTGTAGAAATTATTTGTACACTGCCCTGGTGAAAATAGAATGTTGCTTTCACAAAAATGCTGTTGGATCACTCGGGTGCATGTAGCATCTACCAATGTCGACGGCTGTTAAAATTCTGCTCAAAACGGATTTCGATAAACAAATTAAAATCGTTTTCAAAATTTTCAGCTAAAAATAGCAATTTTCCAGCCGGCTTAGGCCAATTTTCCAAAGGCCTGTCTGCCGGCGGCTCGGCAGAACTAAAATGTGTCGGTGTTGGCTCTCATGTCTAGTACTTTAGCAGTACCATCTGCTATGTTGGTAAATTATTGAAGTTATTGACTAATTCAAATCTAAATTTACCATCATTACTTTAATTGTCATGTTCTATGAGTAGATAAACATTTGCGATATTTAAAAATAATTTTTTTGAGGAGTAACACTCAAACGACATCCACATTTCTCTGATTTGATAACAACCTGAAATTAACATGGAAAAAGAGCCATTGATAAAGTATAGTGTATATAAGTGATAATATTATAGTTTGAAAAGCTAGAGTAAATAAGCTGAACACTAACCACTTGATCCACAGTACAATATTTGTAACAATTGATTTATTGAATAAAGAATATATATATAAGTATAGTGTATTACGCAGTGATAAATACATGACAAGGTATTACATGACAATGAGCTGAAACGGCTGATTAAGACCCAGGTCTCCGATGGTTGAGCATCTAACTTGCTCACCATCACCACCGTGGTCTAAATCAGTCGCTTCAGCTGCGGGTTATAATATACTATTTTATACGCAGGCGAACAAAAAGTCAGATTTCGAACAAAACACGTAGATGAATAGAATAATTGACAAGTAGGAAATAAAGTAGGGAAATACAAATACAAATACAAATGCAAATACAAAACAAATACTAAAGCGAGCATAACTCGTTTAATTTATTTTGATGTGTAAAAAAGTAACGCTGCGTTCTATGTGAAACAATGTCAAATTCCATATCATTGAGGAGGCATCGTATTTGACACAGGGAAATGAGTTATTTCTGGGTCTAAATTCTGTGAGAAAATCTGACTTTTTTGTCTGTCTGTATTGTGTATTGTTCGAATTCCTAAACGCGGCCTAGTTGTGAAAACCCTCATCTCATTTCACTAAAAAAGACAGACATTATGGAACGCTCTCTTACAAAACCTCCTATTAAAATGTGAGATTTTCGTGGAAATCTTTAAATAATAACATTCCTTCTTTCTTAGAATGCTCCCTGTCTACCCTTTTTAAAAACAAACACGCTTTTGCTTTTGAAATTCGAAAAAAAAATCAGTAAGAATTTCAAAATATGTTTACTTGCCAGATCAAAGAAGGTCACTCGTATGTAAGGATATTTTCCACAAGCACAACGTTATAAGCAGGTAATTCAATAACTTCAAGATATGAAACCGTCAGCTCCAAATCTTTTTCGTTGTTTCACCGTTCCATTTGCGTATGATTTTTTTAACGAGACAAGTAACAGACCTAATTGGCCGATTTGAAAAAGAAATTCTCATGTTTAATTTTATATAAATATCTATTACCGTAGAAAAAACACGAAGAGGTTGAAAGAAAACGAGAGTTCCTTTTGCGAGACTCTTATGTTCCTTCAAGTATTAAATTTAAGTAATTTTAATTGGTCGATGGTCTGATGGGTTCGTTCTTAAAGAAAACCATCGAACGATTCCTGAAAGCAAATAAATTTTGATTGATTGATTTGAAATTTGAACTTGTAGCATGTAAACTACTGAGTCAGTTTGATATTTAGATTTCGAAGTCATTATATCTATTAATATCTCAATTTCGTCTATGCAAGAGGGTAGAGATAAATCACGTCGATGACAATGTGATTAAGTGTTCGGTCGGCGATAGAAACGATGAGAGTGTAACGTGTGACCATGACTTAAATATATGTGACTGCAGTCATGCAAAGTGTAAATACTAAGTGAATCGAACACGTTTCCATATTTTTCCTTTCAGATATGATAGCCACCATTTGGCTTTTCTCATTGCTGTCTACAACAATGTTACGCGAAATTGAATGCATGTACGAATCTCCAGTTATCGAGTATGAAGTCAGTGATCCATTTCTATCAGTAGAGGATATGGGAGTAAGTAAAAAGTTCATTTTAGTCGAAGTCCAATGGTCTTCTGATTAAATTTGTTTTTGAATTCCCAAAATATTTAAAAATAAAAATGTGCGGGAACATTATCGAAACTGCCCTGCCTCAAAAAACTGTGTGGGTAGAGGAGTTTATTTTACAAACGATATTTACGACTCGCAGTTGAGGAAGATATTGTTGAAATGGAAATCTTCAAATACTTATGAAGTTGTCTTTCTATTATTGTGGCTCCGTTCAGATATTCTTAGGAGTTGTGGCTATGCTGAACCTAGAACTATTCTTCTCTACGAGAATGAAATACTTGTTTAGGGCGTGTTGCCCGTCTCACGTTTGTATTTATTCTAATTTATTTCTTATAATTTCACTCTATTTATACCTAAGTCTCCGCCAACATAATCCATTTAATTAACTTATTTGGAGCACTTTGATTTTCTTTAATCTGTAGAGTGTAATAACTTCTTGTTCGGGATTTAAAATACTCCCACCATTTTTGCGGAGTAAAAATTACAATCTCGAACCTCTTACTTGCCTTCGTGGGACTTCAAGTATTTGCCATCGTGGGACCATAAATTGTCGAACAATCTAACGACCTGATTTCTTTCGCTGACCAAAAAGTCCAAAATTTTTCCTGTTTCGTCACCCACGAAACTACGGCTTGAACTAATTTTATATGAAACTGGATAGTAGGACCGAGCTGGTAATGAATTCTTAAGTTGATCTTCGTGCTAGAGAACCTAATAAATCTTAAGAAAAACGATCATATCTCAATGTTTTGAGTGGTGGACACACTAGATAAGGAGCTATAAACATTTTTTGCATCATAAGTTCAATTTCAAGCATTTTGAAACAAATTCCTTCATTCCTTCCACCACAACATGTAGTATCTCGGTTATAAGAATGCATTAAGTTGTATAGATGTTCAAACATTCATCAACAGATGTTCAAATTCCTTATTAGCTCCTTCCTTCCACAAGACAAAAATCCGCGTCTTCTGCAACTTTGTGAAGAATTGAATGTAGAACAATCTCTGGAAGAAAACTTTCTTCTAAAAATAAAAGTTTAAAAGTTTTTTGAGTTTAAAGAAGGTAAAACAAATACTTATTTCGGAAAAACAGGAAAAACTGTTAGGAAAATGGAAAATTCGGAAAATCTTAGTACTTTAAAAAAACTTCGGACTTTTACCTTTCATTAGAGCACCCCATCATAGAAATCGGTTAAAGGTCTCCGCTCAATAAATAGTCAAAGTGATGCCTGCACCGGAAACTTCTGGAAGGAGGAGGGGAGGAGCACGAGGATCAACTTAAGAATTCATTACCAGCTCGGCCCTACTATCCAGTTTCATATGAAATTAGTTCAAGCTGTAGTTTCGTGTGTGACGAAATAGGAGAATTCTTCTGTCACTCTTTTGAATGATCGATTAACCAATCTATTGGTTTATCAATGAATTTCTTTGTTGTTAACCTACCCAATTTCTTTGTTATTGACCAAATCTTTCGCTGTCAATGACCAAATCTTTTGTTGCCACTGACCAAATCTTTTGTTGCCACTGACCAAATATTTTGCTGCCACTGACCAAATATTTTGCTACCACTGACCAAATCTTTTGTTGCCACAACCAAATATTTTGGTACCAATGACCGCATCTTTTGCTGCCAATGACCAAATTTTTTGCTGCCAATGACTGACCAAATATTTTCATTTATATTCATTTGACAGAATTTGACACCAGCTGCCCGCCTAATCAAACACAAAGTAAAAGTCCAGGATTACCAGAGCTAAAACTTAGGGTGGCAGGCTGGTGTTAAGTTGATGATTAGGCAAACGTCGTTTTACACTAACACCTTCATTTGGCACAAACATAATTTTGACAACTACCTGACTTCTTATAGCTCCCATAAGGATTTAGTATACTTTGAACTAGACCTCAAAGAAGCAGGCTGGTGTCAAATTGATAACATGGGAAATTAGGACTAAAAGTGACATTTAGGGTAGGCAGAATTTTAACACAAGTCTGCATTGTTATAGCTCCCATACAAATTCAGTACTTTTTCTGCCATGACTCAGGAAGGCAGGGTGGACCCAAGTTGATAATAAGTGAGAAACTTTCTTACTTTAATGCCTTTCATTTGAATTAAGTAGAATTTTGACAACTTTATTTTTATTTTTGCATGGCCGAAAGGGTCAGTCGAATGAGTCCGTAGAATAACATCCCAACTATTAGCGTGTGAGAGAGGAAAAAATCGCAACGATTTCTGATATTTTGTTTAATTTTACCTTTTTCCATAGGATAGCGTACAAATGGAAAAGCGTACAAAACCCTCACTTTCTATTGTCAACCCCCTCGATGTGCTGCGTCAGAGGTAAGTAACGAGCTATTAAGCAATTAGTAGGAATTGACGGTGAAAAAAAAAACTATTAACCTCCCGTCAGCTGCGATCTTAGCTTCAACATTCGCTCAGTATGTACACGTATATATGTATATCATATTGTGTATATCACGTCACAAGTGTGTCAGGTTATATGAAAACTCATTCATACTCTTCGTTCTACCATCTGACACTAAAATTCTCTAGGTGTAAGAGATTCGAAGCTATGGAAATAATTTTTTTTTTTATTTTTCTTATTAGATTAATGTTGGAGATAGCAAGGCGACAAATGCGGGAAAATTCGAAACAGGTAAGCCAAAAATACAGGAGTCTTGTTACATACTTATTCGTTTTTTGTGAAGAAAGAGAGAGTTGTAAAAGCTTAGGTTCTAATGCGAAAAGAGTGAAATCAAAGCGTTGCTAGAGCCACAAATCAGAAAAGTTCCATTAAGGCCAGGTTCAGCCCGTATAAGTCGCCAGATTATGCATAGATGAATATGTGGACGGGCTGAACCGGCTAAACCTGGCCTTAAGCGACAAGGGGATAGTAGGGCTTAGTGATTGAAACCGACATTTTTGCGATGAAAAGTCGTTCTATTCCAACTGTTAATAGGACATTCTAAACGTCAAATATTTAGATAAAAATAAAAAGATTTTTCTTTCGTATTAGATTATTTTTTGATCAAATAAATAAGCACCTGCATAATCATTTTGGGTCTTTTTCCTAAACTGTAGGTTGGCCTTATAGCTTTGACGTTCAAACGTCATTTTGACAGTTCTAATAGACCGTCTTTTGATCCCAACAACAGTCTAACATTAAATTTTAATGCCATCTTGTCATTTTCTAATATTCATTTTTCTCGTTTATACTCACACTCGGGAACTGTTCCTCTCATTAGACTACGTATACTACAAGCCGTCACTCTCACGACGGAACATAATATGAAAAATGAAATTCCATTATTCCATTGTGATTGAAACACTTGGACCCGTTTGATATGAGGCAGACGAAACGATACGGTAGAGTGATCTTTATCCAAAAATTATTTTGAAGAGGCCTGATTACTAAACAGAATAGATGTGACAAACAGAATAGATGTGGCAAATAGAATAAATCTTGCAAAAATGTATAGTAATAAGCAAAAAATCCAATATTTAATGTCCTTTTATAACTATAAGAATTTCAAAGATCCATAGAAATTACCCAAGGTAATGTAAAAGGCCCTACCGAAGTACATCTCAGACCATTCAAATCTAGAAATGGTTATATCCAAGGATTGGGCCATTTTCCCCTAAAACCCTGAAACACGTGTTCTCTCTAAAATTTTGTTCTATACAACTTTGCCTTTGGAAGCAACCTTCTACCTCTTACAGTTCTAGAGATATGGGTCATCCCTCCCAATTCTAGAAGTGGCCATATCCCAGGATTGGGGCATTTTTACCCAAAACCCTGAGACACGTGTTCTCTAAAATTTTATTCTCTACAACTTTGCTTTTGGAAGCAAGTTTCTACCTCTTACAGTTCTAGAGATATATATTATCCCTCCCAATTCTAGAAGTGGTCATATCCCAGGATTGAGGCATTTTTAGCCAAAACCCTGAAACATGTGTACCCTAAAATTTCATTCTCTACAACTTTGCCTTCGACAGTGAATCTCCATATTGCATAGTTAAGGAAATAAACACGAAAAACTGTTTTCGTATGTGGCCAAGAAACTCAATTTCGCCGATTCCATTGGTCTCGGTGCCCTGACCCCTGACTCGATTCCCACAAAATTTTTTCCCAATTTCTGACATCAAATCCTTTCATTTGACACCAACATGAGCAATTTCCGTGCTATACTTGCTGAGATATTTGCGAAAAAGCTTCACCGACCTTCGAAAAACCATGTTTTCGGTGACTTCATCGACCATATCTCCGGAACCACTTGATCGATTTTGCACATCTTTGAACTTGAATCATGGGAGGAATGAATCTTTCAGGGAAAAAAAGTTTAGGGTGATCGGCTGAGTCGTTTGAAAAAAAAGTGAAGACGGTCGGACGGACATTTTCTTATTGTTGATAATAAATGCATCCCCCCAACTGCCACCTCGATCTACCCCATGTTACATTAAAATTGCTTGTAGTAAACGTATAGGACCTTCGTACTTCGTACGAGTCCAATAAAGGAGAAATACGCAGCTGATTGCTAGCACACTTTTGCTATTCATTGAAAGATCAAATGGCAGGTTGGAGCTTCTTAATTCCAAATCAAAAAGTGCATTTAGTTTTTCACACATTTAATTAATTAGTAAAATACTCCGTTGACCCAAATAAATTAATTCAAATCGGATTTACTTCCATAGGTGGAATTAAACAGAGCTATTTTGAAAAATGTCGGAAAACGTGTTAATCAACTGGATGTTATGGATTTCCATCGACTGGGTAAGGATCAACAGAAATACGAAATTACAAACGCTCAAAACAATGACGATTTGCATATAAAGTATTTGTACAGCCTAAAGTATAACAACGTTTAGAGTGATGTCCATGAATGTAAAAACAAAAACAATTCTACAAATTATATAAATAAATCATTAACTAATGTTGAACCTTTCGTTTTTCTTCAATTTCATTTGAAACAATAAATTAGTTTTAATATATTTTTAGAAAAAGTCTATACACACAATCAAACAATATCACGTTACAGTAACTAGAAGATTTTCTTTTAATTGAAATGAATCACAAAAATATAAATATTTTTTAGTAAAAACGTTTTTAATCAAATACTAGAGGACAATATAAAATATTTACGAAAAGCGAATGAGTTACTTAAAACTTCAGAGATGGGTGTACTATGACAAAAATATCAATTCAAAATACTTAATTATGTAACATGAAACTAAATAACATTTTACGTTTAAATTCTTACTATTAACATGTAATGAGAGAAATGTGTATACCCCAAAACAAAAAACTATTTACAATAAATTATAATCAACTAGACAACATTAAAATGATATGCTGGATGTATTGATGCCACAATTTCAATAATTGTGGTCAAAATGTTGTTGGTATGTTAAAGTAAAATACTCAAATAATGTACAGTCTTCAAACTATTTAAAAAATTAATTACAGTAATAAAAATTGCCTATTGCCACTCTAGCGTCATTTTGTATTATTCATTGTTTCTTCAATAGACCGGAGTTGTGGAGTATGTACCAGCAACACAATATAACAATTATGAGAGCAGAGAAAAAATTGTTGGCGGTGTAAAAAATGGTGGGGTTGACGTACTAAAATCATTTAGTGGTTGTAGTACTAGCAGTTATTTACGAATTACGTCAATTTTATGAATGGAAATATTTTTATTCGCAGGGTCAACCGACCACACCTCTAGGCGCTGTCGTCGGCGGAATTTTCAGATCAGTCAGTCAATTCAGGTCAGGTGGAGTTATTCCAGGTCGGTCCAAGTTTCAGATCTCAGGTTCATTTACCTCATTTTAGGGAGCGTTTATAAATGACGTCTGCGTTAGGGGGTTTAAGAATACAGACACTTCATACAAAAAAATCTTGATTTGTATGGAACATTGCAGACAAGGGGGCGCTCAGTGCGATAGATGGTAATAGAAGCTGTCTTAATTATGTAACTGCTCAGGAATTTGACATAGAAATTTTTTGTCTTCAGCAAAGTTGTTCAGCATGAAATGAGGAACAACTCAGCCGAAGAAACTTTTTTTCTATCAGTTACATTTCAGAAGTTGGTAAATGTTGAAGTCGAACTTTCTGAAAAATTCAGTGTTCTGGTCAAAATAGCAGAACCTTCCGGAGTTAGATAGAAATTTTTTGTCTTCAACAAAATTGTTCAGCACGAAATGAGGAACAAGTTTGCTAAAGAAGCCATTTTTCCATCATCTTTATTTCAGAAATTATGACCTGTTATTGCTGGACAAATTTTCGAATTCTAAATTAACAGAATCATAACTTCCGAAATAAAATTGATGGAACAATTGCTTCTTCAGCAAACTTTTTTCTCATTTCGTGCTGAACAATTTTGCTGAAGACAAAAAATTTCTGTCTCAAACTCCGGACCAGAACACTGCATTTTTCAGAAAGTTCGATTTCAACATTCACTAACTTCTGAAATGTAACTGATAGAAAAAATGCTGAACAACTTTGCTGAAGACTAAAAATTTCTATCATGGGCGCGCGGTAGCAATGCGCCCGTGTCGCAAGTCCCCATACGACCAAAAAATTCAGAAAAATTTTTTTCGTAGACTTCTGAACCATATATACAGCTAGATTTTGACTTTTTTGCTTTGCGTCGTATCTTTCTGAGCCCTAGTTTTTCGGATTCTACGTAAAATTCTGATTAAAATCGACTTTTTACTCAAAAAAATCGGTCCAGTGGATCCGGAGATATGACCTTTAGAAAATCGTAATTTTCCATACAAAATGTGCACTTTCATAGAAACCAAAGTTAATGAAAATATCCTACTTTAGTTAGTTAGTTAGTTAGTTAGTTACTTAGTTCCAGAGCCATTTGTATGAAAACCCACTTTTTTGGAGTTTTCTCGAAAACGGCTCGATATCTTTTCTTGAAATTTTGCAGGGACCTTCGGCTGGGCATTCTACGCCATATGAGATTTCAAAAAAGGGGGGCTGCCGGCCTCGTTTCGGCGCCAGGGCTCTTAGAAGGCGCCATATAAAGCCCATATGTATGTGTTTGTGTGTGTGTGTACGGAAGCATATTTTGTATAAGACATGGTTGGGTGTTCGAGATACAGGTTTGGTGTCAAAGGGAAAGATGTTGGGTTGGGTGTGTAGTGTATAGGGGTGACCGCCAAAATGGCGGAAAATGGGCCGGGGGCTCAAAAAAAAAACTTTTGATATGTTGTAGAGGAAGTTGAGGGGATCATTTTCGCCCATGAAAGTAGTAGCCGCCGCGGCTCGGTTTGGCGGCGGCGGCGGCTCAAAAAAACTTTTGATATGTTCTGGAGGAAGTTGAGGTAATTATTTTCGCCCATGGAAGTAGTAGCTGCCGCGGCTCGGTTTGGCGGCGGTGGCGGCTCAAAAAAAAACTTTTGATATATTGTAGAGTAAGTTGAGGGGATCATTTTTGCCCATGAAAGTAGTAGCCGAAACTTCCAAAAGTACTGATATCACAACAAAACCCCTTTTAAAAGGGAAATGTGACGCAAGTCCTTCTGCCTCCTTCCAAAACAACTGATATCAATTTGGGGTGACGCTTAAAGCTTTGAAACGCAAAAATTCTTTTGGAATGTTTTCATTTTTGATTAAAAAAATGCGTCACAAATGCCGGACCCACCAATGTAATAATTTTTCTACGCTTTCAGCTGTCATACGCAAAAATTTGATTTCCTGTTCAAAAATACGCCATACATAATGACAAATTTTTGCGTTGTGAAAGCTGAAAGAACAGAAAAACTATAACATTGGGGGGTCCGGCATTTGTGACGCATTTTTTTGATCAAAAATGAAAACATTCCAAAAGAATTTTTGCGTTTCAAAGCTTTAAGCGTCACCCCAAATTGATATCAGTTGTTTTGGAAGGAGGAAGAAGGACTTGCGTCACATTTCCCTTTTAAAAGGGTTTTTGTTGTGATGTCAAATTCCTGAGCAGTTACATAATAAGGACCGCTTCTATTACCATCTATCACAGTGGCGGTCCAAAAGTCCGCAAAAAATGCAGACGTCATGTATAAACGCTTCCTTAGATAATTTAGATTCAGGTCGACCTGACTCATGAACTTACGATCAGCTGTTCGGGCGTAACGGACAATCAAACACAGTAGACAGTTTTGTCCTACGCATAGTTTGTTTACAAAATTCCATGAAAGGGGCTCCAAGAGAACTGCGATTATGCTAAATTGAAAAAATGGAATGAAGAAAGTGAAATAAAAACTCTGACGCTGCGTGTTTTGTAATTTTGCCGTCCTACAAAAGGGTAATTTTCTAAATTTCAAGTCGATTGAGCGAAACCTAAACGTCCTTAGATGTGTCATTATAGTTAAAAATTATGAAGGTATAGTGAATCAGCGACCCTAGTCCTACAAGCGGCCTTTTCTTAACAAACTTACGTAACTAATTGGCTGTTGACACATAAAGTTACGCTCGAAGGGGGTGGGGAAGGCTCTTACAAATTTGGGTCAAATTTACCCTTTTGGTTGACGGGGAGGGGGTTAGAAAATTCCGTAAAAGAGCGCGACGTAATATGTGAACAGCCCCTTACGAAAGATGATTTTTACGTGTGGGCCACGTTCATATGTTTGTATTACTTACTCGTATATCACATCATCACGTTTACAACTATGTTAATCACAGTCATGTTTAGACAAATAAAAATAATTAACGAAAAAAAAATCATCTCGAAGTAAAACAAAGCAGAAAATGAAAGAGTAAAGAGTACATACTATACAGTGTGCCAATGAAATTTATAAGTTTGTTCACAGGTCGATATCCAATCCGCTGATCAATGAGACTGCATTATCCATGACTTCGTTTAACTCCGTTGAATTTCCGATTTTCGCATTCATTGACGGTATGATGGATCGTTTGACTGTGATGGTCACAGTCGCATTCAGTCGATATCGATGAGTTCCATTTGTGTAGAGTGTAATTACAACGTCCGTGGTTAGGGTACATCAGTTTTTTCTCGATAGATCAAAGCCTGGCAGTTTTTTGCTGGGGTCAGTTATCAAGTTCCAATTCGTTACTCGATTTTCGTTCCAGTAATTTATCCATTCGTCTTTGGGTGAATAATTCGTGTATCCAAGTTCCTGGATTTTCATCCATAAAGGATTTCTGGTAGGGAGTCTGACGCTAACTCTTCCATTAAGATCTTGGTGAATTGGTAGATCGGGATTTGAATAAATTTTTTCGGCTTCTCTAATCAGCGCTACATTTCGTCTGATGTTTGGAGGCATTATATTCGAAACAACTGGTAGCCAAGGTGTATAGGTGTTGATTGTATCGTCCCGGTTATGATTCGTTGGCATTCGTTCAGCACATTGTCGACGAGACCAACATGACCACTATGAGACCATACAGGTGAGCAGTATTCAGCTGCCGAATAAACCAACGACAACGATGATGTTCGAAGAGTATCAGCCGATGCGCCCCATGACGTTGGCGGGAACGTGTATGATGTTGCATCGTGATTTGATTTTTCCACTGAGTTTTGTCAGGTGGCTATTGTATGGATTGTATGTGCATATGTTCATTAACTCTTATTGCTGACCCGGATGTATTTTGGTTGCAACTGTCATGAAAGATGTCACAACCACTTTGAATAAATATTTTCAGTTGCTAACAAAAATATGATTTGTTAAGGAAATTATTACGTTTTGTGAAAAAATAGCTTTTTCGCTCAGACGGACAAAAAACGCCAGATTTCCTCACCAAATTTGCATCCGAAAAGAAGTTTTTTAGGCTTAGATTTGAAAAGTGAAAAGTACACATCGAGTGAGTGTTGGGGTATTTTGAAAGAAATTTTTCTGTAATAGTGAGATTGTGTTGGAGCACATACCGCGAAAAGCAACTTTTCGTCCCAAGTAGTTAGAAAATATTTTCCTTCACAACCAATACACTCTCACATATACAGAAAAGTACTTTTTCATACAGTATGCACCGAAAGCACTACTTTTCATCAATCGTTTTGGTTCGGAAAGCAACGAAATGCAGACCTCTGAAATGTGTATGTGCCCTAGTACGGAAAAGTGATTCCTAGGACGGAAATCGTGTCATCTGTACTTGACGTTGTGCTATGTGTGATAAATTGCGTATATAATTTATTGGAGAAATATGTGCAAATGAATTATGTGTTAAATGTTGACTGATGTGTTTGTGCATTTTGGTGCATATTGTATGAAATTTTTTTCGAATAACTAGAACGAACACTTCGGAATTCCCACGTGTCTCTGCATTTATATACCTCGAAACTGCTTGTAACATTCGTGTGAATGTGTTGCCACGTCTTCGACTCGGCACACCAGGGCCTATTTATGGAAAATCGTATTTCCAAATTTTCCAAATAGGGCCTGTTCATAAATGACGTCACGCTTGCTATAAAATCCACAAAGTTCATAACTCCAAACTGGTCAGACATTTTGTTTATAGTACTCCGGCTACCCCCCTAACACACCCCCTGTACTGCAGGAGTTATGACCTTTTTATGGATACTAACTTTTTATAGCAAGCGTGACGTCATTTGTGAATGGGGCCATAATTTCCAAATTTTCCAAATGATTTCCAAATTTTCCAAATAATTTGGAAAATTTTTGGAAATTCGATTTTCCAAAAATAGGCCATGCGGCACACATTCACACTCATGTTACAATCAGCTTCTCGGTTACAATACAGAGGCACATGGAAAATCCTCACTTTCCGTCCTGCTGATTCAAATAACTATTCTTTCCACCTCTCACAAAAGTGAAAACATATCAAGGTCTACACAATAGTAACATAACTCCGTATAACTCCTTTGTAATTCACTTTTTCGCATGTTGGGTTGATACTATGAGTTTTTTTACTCCATTTACGATGCACTTTTCAAAACGTCAATTTCTGACGTCATTAAAACTTTTGTGTGTGTGTGTGTTTTGAACTACAATAAAATTTTCCAATACATTAATAGCTTGCTGTCACTGCTGGCCATTGAAACTACCAAAATCATATTTCTTGACTTCACATCTTGCATCCACTCACATTTTCCGCGCTTTGAATTGTGAAATCCTGAACATAATCATTTTCTTTAGTATCCATTTTTGTTCATATTTACGTGAACAAAGAACCAAATGATTAATGTGAAAAATGCAATCGTACAAATTCATGGAAAATTTGTCGAGTGTTTTTGTTCGGAATCTGGCGTTTTGTTCGTCTGCGCGAAAGTATACATTACTTGGAGCTAAAACGTTGCTGATTTAGACCACGGTGGTGCTGCGCTCCATCCTATGATTTGATCTTATTACCACCTGGGTCTAAATGCACCGTATTAGCTTCATGTGATGTATCATTCTTCAATTCATTATAAATCTTTCGTCGAACAAAATTGGAACTTCATCTGTTCTTTCGGGTAGGAAATGAAGTGAAGTTTTCTTTTTCGACCGAAACGTATGTAATTAGCAAACAATTTCAGCCAATTGCGCTATTGCAAAATGCATCGAAAATTAAGAAGTTACATACGAATATCACAAATGTCATTCACGCTTTATATGGGGCGTTAAATAAAATTAAAGAATAAATCGCACAAAGTTGTCCACATTTTTCTCGAATTGTGTCATCTATCATGAACTAACGGATGAAGCAAATTTTACTCGAATCAATAAGTTCAGAGTGTAGAAGAACGATGTATTCAAGCATCTCCATAAACAATATTGGATTGCGTTGCTGGATACTCTGTTGGATATTTTAAATTGAATATTTTATTCGTTCAGAGAACACAATATCGAAATTAATTTTAAAATGCAACTGACATTATCTTACTATACGGTTTGTAGAATTCTGTAAATGACTGCTGATTTACCTAGTGATTTACTTTCAGCGGAACGTACATAATGTTGGATTCTGAAACTCGACCATCGTTATTCTGACCAATTTTGAACGTCCTTTATATTCATCAGTTACTTGCATTGCAAGGACCGAAAGTGATCAAATGTGTGGCTATGCGATAAAGACAGAAGGCAAGACAAGAGGCAATCGCACAAGGTGTTCATGTGTGAAATTTTAGTCTCTTGGACAGACACTTTATACAATTCCGCTTGTTGTAGCACGAGAAGAGCGAATAAAGTATATGATGTCACCTGTAGACAAATTTAATGGGGTCGCGTTTGCACACTTTCGGCTCTAAATGTATAATCTCAGACCCACGAGAAAAATATTGTAACTGGTGAGTTTTGTGTTCTTCTCCTCCTTCGATCACAGTACACATTGTGCGCCGACACACGTTATCCGTACACATGGACGTACAAAAAATTACCGTGTTTTTGTTAATTTTGCACAAAATGCGAAAGGGAAAAAGTTGACTAACATGTGGACAATACTTTATTTTCCCATCGCATTTGTGCGGAAGATATGAAAATTAATTTGCTAAAAAAACATTCCATCGGTGTGACTGTTACGCAATTGTTATAGTCATTAAAATTATGAGGAAGCACGTTACACTGATAAGTACGATTTAACCGTTCGTTGATGACTGTATGACTGTTTGTATAGATAAATAATTATTAGAGTAAATAGGTGAACCATATCAATGTTATTAAACTAATCCTTACTTGCGTAAGAGGTCGTTAACGCGAACAAAGTTTACTGCTTACGTCACGTATTTTTCAGTATTTCTGCGGTTCGTATTCGGTTCATAGTTCTCCCGAAAACAACAAATAAAACTAAAATTATGTGTCGATAAATTATTTATTTGCTCTATATTCAAGCATTAACGTGATAAGGTGATACACAAATTAAGAACATATATAGAAATTGTACAAATTTACACCAAAAGGCAATGTAAACTTATTTGATATCACAAAGCAGTGCAACGCCTCGTAGTGTCCAATGTCTTGGATTATAATCCGTTTCGAAGTCTATCGACCCCACATATTTCTGATCGGTGCGCTGGGGTTTCCTATAAATCGGGCATTCATACAATTTGGGATCTTTACCGGCTGTTGTATTGATGGCGTAGATGTAAATCACAGACATTTGCTCATAGAGAACTTTTGGTTTGGATTCAATCAATTTTCCACTACGGCGATCCAATGATGCACCTGAAAAATAGCAATAGATTTACTGAAAGAGGTCCAGTAGCATTAATGTCTAATAAGAGTTTGTTGGGATCAGCAGTCGTTCTATTTCAAGTGTCAAAATGACGTTTTAAACGTCAAAGAGTTTGTTGGGATCAGCAGTCGGTCTATTTCAAGTGTCAGCGAGTAAACGAGTAATAAATTAGGCAGAATGTACAAAATATTTGTGTCAATTATGTCAACATTAACTTAACATAGCTATTTGATTTCAAATTAGTGTATTCTGTTGTATTGTTGTAAATAAACCTCTCTCGCTCCTCCGGAAAATTCAAATCTATAAAGCCTTTAGATATTTAGTGTCTGTCAGGGGTGAATTCAAGTGTCAAGTTCAATCCATGAATTTCACAATTCAAAGTTAACAGACAATCGATAACGTATACGTGATTACACCGACAAAATGACTAACCCAATGTCATTTTAACTATAAACAAATATTTTAAAGTTAACTTCTAAACACCACACACAATGTGTTTTGTTCAAATATTGATGTGGTCGTTTGGTATAAAGGCATCAAAATTAATCGTTTGTAATTGTCAGTTTTCCCAAAAGCTCATTTCAAACTTTTCACATAAATAATTAAACTTTTCCATACTCCCAGTCACCTATTCTCACCCTAAAACAACCGAAACTAAAAAAAGACCAAATATTTTGCCTCTTCAGTAGAAAATCCGATTTAAAGTGTTACTTTAATCCGCACGTAAGGGATATGTGAATGTCAAAGTGTCAGGAACATTATGCTACGTCTTACACGAGGATTATAATGTATTTTAAGGCGCTTCTTCATTTAGTATAAGAATATGTGTGTGAAAGGAAATGTTGTCATTATTATACATGTGCACCTGTTGGATGTGAGGGAAACAGTATGGTATTGTAAATGTTAGAAACCTTTGTCACAAATAATGTTTTGGCGTTTGATGAAACGATCGCTGAAATGTATTCCAACTCCACTAACGTTTAATTTATCGCCTGTTTTGGACTGAAAATGTCTCAAAATAGTCAAGTTGGAAAAGTGGTCCCTAGGTGTGCTTAGGACAATCTGACATGAAATAATAATATGAAAGAAAATTGAAAAAAAAAGCGTTAAATGAAATGTTAGTGTTATTGTCGTTATTTCAATTTTTTTGGATTTTTCATTAAAATTCCTTTGGATACTGTTACGGATACTGCGTGTGTGTCATAGAGATATTTTACGTTTTTTTCGTTATTCAAATTATTTAACTTTTTTCACACGAAAACTAGAACCGTAGGCCGGAAGATAACGCTGACTTAGTCCAGAGGTAGTCATAGCAGGCGAATAGGTAGAAGAGTGCTAGGGCAGAATTGGCTACCTATCGGCCCATCGGGCGCTGCTCTCAACCTGGCCGAAACGTTGATTTCTGCGGCATAAGAGATAGGTTTTTGCCATTGCTACGATCTCATAAGACTTGAACGGTGAGGGGAGGAGGGTCTTAAGTGGTCTAACGTCGTCTTATACAGAATTTTTTACATACTGAATAGATTATGATTTGGAGCCGCACGCTAAATTTTTTAGAGAAATGACCATTAGTAGCCAAGATATTCAATATGAAATGCAATGATTATAGAGTCGCAAACGAAAATTTTGTACGAAATGACCGTTCGTGGACAAGATATTCAAGAAAAAATGGGATGGCTTCAGCGCCGCAGGCGAAATTTTCGAAAAGAATGACCACTTGTACAGGTAATGAAATCGAAAAGGTAACGGATTTTCGATGTTTCTCTCAATTTCGTATGCAATTTTAAATGGCAAAAACTGTAAACAAGATGTTATTAACAAATCGCTCATTCGACCAGTTCGGGCCTGGATGCGGAAAACTAGGACAAAACATATGCAAGGGACCCGTACGTATCAGAATAGATGTGGCAAACAGAGTTGATGTTACGAAAAGACACGAACGTATTTAAGTGAATATTGCCTTAACTCTTAAGTGTATGAAATTACGTCCACATTAAATTGTATTGGAAATTGCCGGGAGGGCAGTAACGAAAAACCCGTCCGAAGAAACAGCGTAAAAAAGGCCGAAAGTACACAACTGACCCCCAAATAGATAAAAATGTTTCCCTCAATTTGCTCTGCAACATAGCAAAAACAATTTTTTTTGGTTAGGGTCGACCTTAGGACAGACCTGAGGCCTACTTCAGCCCTAAGCACGGGCACCAGGTCCAAATTTGTCTTTGAATATAATTCGGTACTCGATTACCTCTCAAATAGAAAAAGAATCAACAAAATCAGTTAGGATTTATCCAACTTATGTAAACGAACTCGTTGGGCCCTAGTCGAAACTCAGTTTCAGGGTCCTGAATGAGTCCAAGGGTTTCTAATCAAAACATTTTCTTCCATAAAACGGGAGACAGTCCTAGACCTTTCGATCAAAAAAAAATTGGAAAATAGGAAGAGATTTACTAGAATTATGTACAAAAAACATGTAGAGCGTTAGCAGAAACTCGTTTTTAGTGCCCTAGCTATATCCTAGGGTCCAATCTCAAAAAAGTTTCTTCTACAAATAGTAGGGCTTTCATAGACCTGTCATTTAAAAAAACAATTATGAAAATCGAAAAAGATTTACTCGAGCTATGTACGAAAAGCACGTATGGCCCTAGCAGAGACTCATTTTCAGTGCCCTAGCTTAGTCCAAGGACTCAAATCCAAAAAAGTTTCTTCCATAAATTGTCGGCCGTGCCCAGATCTTTCAAACAAAAAACGTTTATGACAATTGGAAAAGATTTACTCGAGTTATGTACAAAAGACCAAAAACCACGTAAACGGCCCTAGCTCGGCGGCCTTGTGCCGACAGTGCCCAGATTCAATCCCATAAAAGATTTTTTGCTTACCTTTCAGGAAAAAAAAGTTTTTGAAAATCGGTTGAGTTTTACTCAAGTTATCGCGGTGACGGACGGACGGACACTTTTTTATTGCTGATTCGTCATTTAAGGACCATGATTGATGCTCCCCCCCTACTCCCCGGTCGAAATTGGGGTGGTTACAGACGTCGTGGTAAACGTATAAGACCCCTTTTCCAAGAACTTCGTTCTTCGTACGGGTCTAAACACGAAAACATATTTCACTATTTTTGCATCCATTTCTTCCCTTTCAGATCTCTGACGGCACATACGACATACAAGTCTAACAAAAAACGTCTGCTATAATGTAGAGTTATGATTGTGAATAAGTAAGCGTAAACCGAGGCACAAACTTAAGTTTAAGTAGATATTAGTGGGTAATAAAAAGATTGTACACTTTGCCTAGAAATTTGCCTGAAACATTTTAGAGCAGGTATACACAATCTATTCAACGGCATTTAGATGGAACATTTTATGAGATTATCTCTTAGACGCATGTTTGGTATGTAGGGTACTGTTAGGTAGCATATAATTTTGTGTGCGTTAAGGTTGGTCGATGTCATTATCACAAACTTTTAGAACTTTTTCTATAAATTAGTCGATAAAATTTAAAACAAAATGCTAGAACAGTTTACTAAATGAACGTTATGTTGAAAATTATGATTTGCCAAAAATATCTCAAGTTTAGAGTGGAGAACGATTTGCGAATCGCTTTCATTCATATGAAATATTTTCTACAATCAACTGTTATGTGTTGGCCATTCATTCTATTTTCTTAGTTAACCATCGCATTTTTTACATTGAAACAAAAAAAATGCTTTAGTTTTTCACCAAGTAACGAGTCATTAAAATCCAAACCATTAAAACTATATCCATTAAAACTTTATTTTTGTTATTAAAAATGTGTCTAAATTGGGGATGAATTGTTCACAAAACCCATCATATGAAAACGCCTCACCATTTTAGCGGTAAGTTAATGAATTATCCTGTTGCCCTTTCGCAGTGAAACGCTAAACTACAAACAATTTTGATTAAAACATATCGGGCAAATGAAGTGTTTGCTCTTTGCTTATATTTTGTTTACACGATTCGCTGTTTATAATAATCGTTGCTTTAAAGAGAGCCTTGCAATCAAAGGCGGTTGGCTATAGGATTTGTTTTTGGAACATTTAAATAAACCCCACCGTATTGAATTCTGCCATGTCGAGCCTAAATAATCGATCACATTTTGTTGCTAGCTGTGTGGAACTTTGACGAGGCTTTTGATTTTCATCTAATTAAGAGTGCACACTGCTTACAAAAAAGCCATCTGTCGGAATCTTTTCAACTAACGAAAATTTGAATGGAAAAAGTAGTAATTTTCTGTAACGTTTTTCTCCTAAAGCCTTAAATGAAAACGAATGCTCATGTCGTCATTACATACTTTACCTATTCCCAAACAAAATTACGGAAATACTTTTGGAGAAAACATTTATTTTTGTTAGAAATGTGAATTCCAATATTTCACAGCAAACGTCAGTCCTTCAGCTTTTCCACTTAATAAACATGTGTTTGCTCACTTAATCTTTAACTGAATAATAAATTTAAATGACAGAAAACATTTTCTACGAGTCAGAAATGAATAAAAACTTTTTCAATTGATAGATCTGCAAATATTTGTAAACGTCAAAAGCCAACAAAGATGGCGGTCATTTTTATTTGCAATCATGACAGTGAGTGTGACAGTGACAGAGAAATGATAACGGCAGCTCACGCGCCGGCCCTGCCGGATAGAATGAGTATGTCGACGGTTTTCATAGAACAAGAGAAACGTCAAAAATGGCAAACGTTTCTATGAACATTGGGTTGCTAGCAAATATAAACAAAAAATAATTAATTTTTCGACTAAAAAAACTTGATCAGATGAAATGATAATTCCTTTTTCCTTTAATTACAAATGGTTGAAAAGTAATTTTTCTCCGAATCGGACTCGTATTATCAAAGTTATTGGTATGTGAAATTTGTTCCAAATATGAACAAATTTCATACGATGATATTTTGGTAAATAAGGATCAAAACAACAAAAGAATCAGTTTAATATCGTTTGGGCATTGAGGAAAAAATAATTAAATTTTGATTGGTCCGAATCCGTCGAGTTGAAAATAAACTAATTAACATTCGAAATCAACACATAGAACATAACCACACTTATAGGCTTCTGGGACCATATCGTTCAAATATTTTCAGTATTACGCGACATACTCATTCTATCCGGCAGGGCCGGCGCATGAGCTACCGTTATCATTTCTCTGGACAGTGAGTGTTTTTTGACGAACGATCGGTTTCTTGAGTTGCTTGTTCAAATTGTTACTTTCTTGCGGACAAAGAGCAGGTCGTTTGTTGAATTGTTGTTCTTTCGGTTGCCTGAGTGCAGCATCACCGGAATTTCTTGAAGTTTTCACTGTTAATTGGATTTTCTGTGTCTAGTTTTGGTTTTTTCAACGTTCTGTTGAAACTTTTAATCGTAAACAAGCTGCACAGTCATAATATTTTTTCGGAGCCGTTTTGAGATTTTAGCCGTGGACACACTGGTCGTCATTCGCTTAGATTGTTTGGCGCGCGAATTCAAATCCATTTAATTGGTCGGCGCATTTGTTTTTCTTTTTCCGGATTTTTCTTTTTTTCAGAAAAGAAAAATCCTAGACAGGTGATTGAGATATTGTTTTCTTTTCTGGATCTAATTGAAAATTTATTCGGATTTTTGTCTACCTCTGAAATGCCATCCAGGAAATGTTCGAGGGATGACTGCCCACCTCATAACGTATGCAAGGAACTCCTCGTCCAGTGTCACCGTTGTAAATGTCAGATCCATTTGCCCTGCTATGGAATTGATAAAGCACCCGCTGAAGTATTTCTCGTTGTCAACATAGGTATTCTGTGGGACGAATGTCTCACTAATGACTATGTGCCGTCACCTAAGCGCAAAAATTCCATGGTTCAACGTACACTGGAATCGAATCTCAAACTAACTACGCCACAAACTGAGTCCCCGTCAAACAAACCTGAAAAAACCGCAGCCGCAAAGGCACCAACGCAAAAAATGTTTGAATCTTTGGCACAGGAAGTTAAGACGCAGACCGCTACGATAGCTGCTTTGAAAACTTCGGTGGATTCGATGCATGGTACTGTATCGCAACGATATGGAAAGGATCAGAAATCAGCAGACCGAAACAACGAGCAAATGTCAAAGATTACGAAACAACTAGCGGAAACGCACAACTTGATTTCTTCCATCAAAAAACCATCGTATGCCGAGGCCACTAAACGAGCATTTGGGCAACAAGCGGAAACACCAAGATCCTCTAGAACGCCCAAATCCAATGTACTGAGTTTGTTGGCTGCACCGGTTCAAACAGGAAAATCAACGAAAGTCATTGGTAAAGCTTTATCACCGAAGCCGACTCCTACGCAAAAACGGAAATTCGCAGAAAAAGCCATCTGGTTGTCCAAATTGCACCGAGAAACTACAGCAGACGAGGTTTTGTCTTATATCAGAGATGATTTGGGCATCAATGTAGATCAGCTGGAGGTTCGTAAATTGGTAAAAAAGGATCGGGATATCCGTGAGTATACGTTCGTATCGTTTTGCATCAACTGTCCATCAAGCCTGTTTGATACCTTAATGGACGTGAATAAATGGCCTGATTACAGTCAGATTCGGGAGTTCGTTACATCGTCGAACCAAACGCCTATAGACAGAATGAAGGGCAAAAGTTCTTCAAAAAACGACAATTCGCTACACGCAAATGTAACTCATCTGCATTAAAAACAAAGGGACACCATGTAACTCAAATGAAAATCACTGATTTCCTATCCAATTCAGCTCAGGAAATACCTACCGATTATTCCACGAATATTAACGCAAATAAAATCTAAAATGCAACTGAGACCAGCATAGACTATGCAGAGATACGTTATATACCAATCTACTATGCCAATATCCAAAGCATCCCAGCCAAGCCCGACTTTCGCACGAAAATGTCTACGTCAATTTACAAAGTATTTTGCTTCACCGAGACTTGGCTAAAACCGCAAGACCACGACAGCCTATACTTCCCGGATAACTTTAAAGTGTACAGACAAGACAGAAAATCTAGAGGAGGTGGAACAGCAATTGCTGCCGAAAACAGTTTAAACAGCAAACAAATTTTGAACGTCTGCGACACAAACTGTGACAGCATTTGTGTCAAAATCAAATTACACCCAACTGTACTGGTACTGTATGTAGCTTACATCAATCAACCGGATCACACCGTTTTACTACAACATTTCAACGTGGTGAATCGACTCATGTCACTGGAGAATGACATTAGAATTGTTGTTATGGGTGACTTTAATCTGCACCACATTGTTTGGAACACAGACGGCACAGAACGATACTTTTTGCCGCAAAATATGGTTACGCATACGGAATCAGAGTACTTTGTAGCAGCTTCTGATTTTCTCCAAGGCATTCAACAACTGCCGATGTATCAACTGAGTAACGTCAAAAACATAGCTTACAATGTGCTTGATTTGATTTTCGTAAACGGGCTAGAAGACGTAAGTGCGTGTCAAGCACCTGTTGCCATACACAAAATCACCGGTATTTTATAATTACACCCGCCTCTAGAAATAACGTTCGAATATCATCTAAAGGAAAATTCAAAGCCATCCAGTGAAATTATTGAAAAGTTTTTGTACAACAAAGGAAATTACGAATACATAAATCGGAGATTGAATGAGATGAATTTTGCTGTAATTTTCGATCGCATGAAAGTCGACGATGCATTTGATTACTTCTATGACCTGCTGGATCAACTTATAATACAGTATGTACCGAAAGTTTGGGTGAAGAAGTATAACAACAAGCCGAAGTGGTGGACATCGGAGTTGCAGAAATTGAAAAATAAACGAGACAAAATGTACAAGCGAAAACCGAAAAATGAGTCTACACCTGAATACGAAGCAGCTTTGTATGAATTCAACGAACTGCTTGACAAATTGTATAAAAATTACATCGCTGAAATGCAATCGAACATCTGCGTAAATCCAAAGCAATTTTGGGCCTATGCAAAAATGAAACGAAAACGGGCTGTGTATCCAACGGAAATGGAATACGGTGATAGAAAAGCGACAACACCGAACGAAATAGTTGAGTTATTTGCTGACCATTTCGAAGCCTCATATACGACTGATACTGAAAATTTTGATTACGAAGAGTTATATGCAAACGAACCTAATGGCTACAAAGATATTGATTTGTCAATGTTGGACATCGAAAAGTCCATACATAAGCTTGAAAACAAGAACTGTGGACCAGATAACCTGTCTCCGATTTTCGTGAAAAACTGTGTCGATGGGACTGTGTGGCCGCTTTAGATTCTGTATTGTAAAACGCAAACAGAGGGCTTGCCGGAGCGGTTAAAGTATTCACGAGTAGTGCCAGTATTCAAAAAAGGTGTCAAGTCTAAGGTAATGAACTATCGGACCGTGGCGATTAGCCCAGTATTTTTGACTATGAAATCGGTATGCAATCTAAGCTCATGTGCATCGTCAACCTGAATTTATCCAATCCACAACATGACTTTAGGCCGAAGCGTTCAGTAGTGTCGAATCTGATGAATTTGTCCGTGGCTGCTCATGAAGCATTCGCTCAATCAAGCCAATTAGATGTATTTTATGGCGACTTTCAAACGGCATTTGATCGAGTTGTTTTTCGTATTTTTATTCACAAGCTATAGAAGTGTGAAGTTGAAAAAATGACGGCTAAGTGGTTGATGAATTTTTTGATTGGAAGGAAGTTTTTCGTAAAAATTGGCAATATTGAATCGAGGACGTATGAAGCAATGTCAGGAGTTCCAGCTGGTAGCATTCTGGGACCGCTATTGTTTTTAATCTCAATCGACGACATTGTTAAGTATGTGGTGAATGCATCGGTGTTGCTGTTTGCAGACGATATAAAGTTGGCTTGTATCATTCGATCTGTGGAGGATGTGCGAGCATTTCAAAGCGATTTGAACAATTTACTTTGCTGGTGTGACGAAAATGGCCAAACTTTCAATCTTAGTAAATGTTACGTCATCTCGTTAGCACGAAAAAATGACTACATCGAGGCATCTTACACGCTAGGAGACCATGATATTGAACGTGTGGAAGAAATCCTAGATTTGGGAGTGCTCGTTGTTAAAAAGTTTGCTTTCGTGGGACATAGAGAGCGAATCACGACCGAGGCAAGGCAAGTGATGGGATACATCAAGAAAATCTCCAACGGACAATTCGGACTAAGAGCATTAAAAGTCTGGTACTGTTCTTACGTTAGATCCAAGCTGGAATTTGCTAGCGTGATTTGGGATCCACATAACCAAGTTTACCGTGACGATATCGAATCTGTACAAAAGCAATTTGTGATGTTTGCTTTGGGCGACAACAACAGGTTACCGCCGTACAACTTACGTCCATATGAAGAGAGATGTCATGACTTAGGGCTAGAAACTTTAATGGACCGAAGAAACAGGATCAATCTAATGTTTGCTTACAATCTTTATAAAAACAGCATGTACGACACGAATCAGTCTAGCAGAATTGTTAAAATTGTTAAATACTCGTTGTCTTCGACGTAATAACCTCGTTCGAGAAAAAACTTACAGGTACGACTACGAATATTATCAGCCGTTTGCTAAAATGTTGAGACTAATTAAATTAATACGTTTGCTCCTTATATGTCATTAAGTGAAAACAAATTTAAGATTACTGTGAATGATAAATTGTTTGAATTAAGAGAAGATGACGAACTGTGATATTTTGGTTTTGCAATTTTTATTTTGTATTTTCGAGTAGTTTTTTCTTTTTTTTTTAAGTTACTTTAATATTGTACGAATGTAAATGTAAACTTGAAATTGAATTCAGCCAATGTTTTGGCGGTGAATAAATGAATTGAATTGAATTGTTCACAAAACCCATCATATGAAAACGCCTCACCATTTTAGCGGTAAGTTAATGAATTATCGTGTTGCCCTTTCGCAGTGAAACGTTAAACTACAAACAATTTTGATTAAAACATATCAGGCAAATGAAGTGTTTGCTCTTTGCTTATATTTTGTTTAAACGATTCGCTGTTTATAATAATCGTTGCTTTAAAGAGAGCCTTGCAATCAAAGGGGGTTGGCTATAGGATTTGTTTTTGGAACATCTAAATAAACCCCACCGTATGGCCATGTCGAGCCTAAATAATCGATCACATTTTGTTGCTAGCTGTGTGGAACTTTGACGAGGCTTTTGATTTTCATCTAATTAAGAATGCACACTGCTTACAAAAAAGCCATCTGTCGGAATCTTTTCAACTAACGAAAATTTGAATGGAAAAAGTAGTAATTTTCTGTAACGTTTTTCTCCTAAAGCCTTAAATGAAAACGAATGCTCATGTCGTCATTACATACTTTACCTATTCCCAAACAAAATTACGGAAATACTTTTGGAGAAAACATTTATTTTTGTTAGAAATGTGAATTCCAATATTTCACAGCAAACGTCAGTCCTTCAGCTTTTCCACTTAATAAACATGTGTTTCCTCACTTAATCTTTAACTGAATAATAAATTTAAATGACAGAAAACATTTTCTACGAGTCAGAAATGAATAAAAACTTTTTCAATTGATACATCTGCAAATAGTTGTAAACGTCAAAAGCCAACAAAGATGGCAGCCATTGTTATTTGCAATCATCAACTCAAAATTTTTTGTATCAATTTCTGACTTTTAGAAAATATTTCCTGTCATTTAAATTGACTATTCAGTTAAAGATTAAGTGAGCAAACACATTAATCGAAAAAATTATGCGTTTTGAAGTGTTTATTAATTGGAAAAGCTGAAAGACTGACTTTTGCAGGTGTATGTCGTCAGCACCCCCCAAATTTGTACTAGCATGGAAATTGGGTCTATAATTTGCGCCTGAATTTGTGTTGTCGAATGGTACCAGTCTTAGAATTTGAGTTGCTCTGGGAGCCGAAAACGACTCGATCGAAAATTAAATTTTCCATTTTTCGTCATTTTTGTATGGGGAGTCCCTTTAATTTAAAATTTTCCGAACTCAAATTGGTTTTCCGAATTAGTGCTTAATTTGTGCTGGCTAATGGTAAAGTTCCTAACATTCAAAGTAGTCGGAGCGCCGAGCACAAATTGATAAAAAATCAAAATTTTCATTTTTTCGTTAATTTTGTATGGGGAGTCGCTCTAATTTAAATTTTTCCAAACTCAAGTTGGTTTCCCGAATTAGTGCTCAATTTGTGCTCGCTAATGGTAAAGTTCCCAATATTCAAAATAGTGGGAGCGCCGAGCACAAATTGATAAAAGATCGAAATTTTTATTTCTCCCATTAATTTGTATATGAAGTTTCTTTAATTTTTGTCAACCTAGTTTTCAGAACTAATTAGCTGAATTTTTGTTGGCTTATGGGATCGGTTCGATACGATTTAAGTTAGTCCAGGAGAGGAATGGAAACTTAAAATTTTTTACTTTATAGATAAAGATTCAAAACGTGAGAGCTCTAGATTCCGTGTGTACCATTAATATAAGAATGCCTAGACATGAAGTATCGAATATGAATTATCCGCAAACATGTCACACTAGGGTGGTCCGAAAATATAAAGTGTCGAAAAGTGTGGGGCCCCAGCGCTCAAACGATCCCAAATGTATCCCTGATCAAAAATTAATATGGATCCAACTCAATCCGGAGTGATCTTAGCAAAAAATTAATTCACCACTACAAGCTCAAAAATAGAAGCATTGAATCAAATTAACACATTAACATGCTCTCTACTATCAGTGTCTGTGTAAAATGCTCATATCTGATTTTCATGTTTTTCTGCTATTTCGCTCTTGGGAGCCCCCTAGATCACTCCGGATTGAGTTTACTCCATATTAACTTTTGATCAGGGATACATTTGAGATCGTTTGAGAGCTGGGGCCCCCACTTTTCGACATTTTAATTTTCCCATACATTTTTGGATCACCCTAATGTCACACATCCAATTAAACAAATAAATTGAGATTACGTAAGAGTAATGTATCATCGATGTTATCACTTTTCACGAAAGTTTCGTTGTAAACACGTTCAAATACACATTCAAATACATCTTATTTCAAATCGTTCTTGAACATTACATCACTGGGTATTCTTACATCTATTGTGTATACATACCATAGAATAAAATCTAATATTTGAATTTGAGGTTAAAATATTAACTATTAATGTGTCCTACCCTAGGTTGCGTGTTGCCTCCCAGGAACGTGTAATAAAATTACGCTGAGCGAACTTTAGTGAAATCAGTGTTTATAATCGATAGATTCCACTGTCATAATTCGAATATCTTCAATTTATGATGGTGTAAATGGCAATAATATAGAGAAGTAAAATTCGAAGAAAATTTTGAATTATATGAAAATTCAAATTTTCAAAAGTTCATATCTCAGGATCGTGTGAACCGATTTCATGATCAAAATGGCAAATAAATGCAAAATTTTGCGAAAAATATTTTAGAGTAGGTCCGACTCGAAGTGGAGAAATCAAAAATTGATGAAAAAGGAAAAATTGTAGAATTCTTACAAAGACTGCTGAAGCGGTTCAGCTATCCAGCACAAATTCAGAAATAATTAGGAAAACCAATTTGACAAAAACTAAAGAAACTTCCCATACAAAATTAACGAAAAAATGAAAAATTTTATTTTTTTATCAATTTGTGCTCGGCGCTCCGACTACTTTGAATGTTGGGAACTTTACCATTAGCCAACACAAATTGAGCACTAATTCGGGAAACCAATTTGAGTTCAGAGAAATTTAAATTAAAGGGACTCTTCACACAAAAATGACGAAAAATGGAAAATTCAATTTTCGATCGAGTCGTTTTCGGCTCCCAGAGCAGCACAAATTCTAGGACTGGTACCATTCGACAGCACAAATTCAGGCGCAAATTATAAACCCAATTTCCATGCAAGCACAAATTTGGGGGTGCTGACGACATACACCTAATTAACAACTTTTTCTAAATCTGCTCTAAATGTGACATCATTAGAAAATTGCAAGAAGTTACAGGTGATCCTTTGGGCTACTGCTACATGTTCCTTATTTATTGAAAATTTTTTTGCTACGAGTACACCCCCACGATTTTAACTTTGGATGTTTCTTTTGTTTTGAACAGTCGAATTTGAATCTCCAGAATACAAAACTCTATATGTCAGGTGCTTGCAAAAGCAACTGAAGATTTAATCCTTATTGTCTAAAAACTATTGAATACGGGGAACTTTTGAAATGCTGTGGACGTTCCTTGAATATGAAATCTTAGCAAGCAGATTACATTTTAAGATTTCCAAATTTTTGAATAGCGGGTAAACAACTTTGCGACGAAGTTCTATTATTATTTACTAATAAAAAGTCTAGGAAAACTTTCTGCATATTTTTGTAAAACAATATTCAACCTCGTTTAAGGCTCATTTCATATATTGTTATATCTCAAGTTATACAATGGAAAACTTTCTCAGAAATTTCGTTATTTCAAACTCTTTAAATCAATCAGCTTTAGAGTTTTGTTGCATTTAGCTGAAAAGCTTTTTACCAACTCCAAAGTAGTTAATTCATTGAGATGGTTTTTTGATATGTAAATAAATGAACTAAAAGTAACATGATTGGAAGCTGTAACGTTTTTTTAAGTTATGGAAATTGGAATTTGATTACATGAACAATTTTCTTCTCCATTTTTCAAAACTGGTACACAATAATGTTTTGAGTGTCAGGAAGAGGGATTTTAATGTATACACACGTAATAATATAACCCTGAGGCTAGTGAATAGGTCCCGAATCATTCGTTTACTTAAGTTTATTTCTACCAATTTCCATAAAAACATAACGTAATTTATGATTTATTTATGAATGCATGTCGAATGCCTTCCAGCATTTTTCTTTGACGTATTTCTGAGTAGTACAGTCGTACTTTCACTCTTCGAAATGTAAACACAATTTACGAGAAAGTAAACAGAATGAAATTTATCAATTTATATCTCCCGGGTGTTACAAAGTCGCACTTCATTTTGATCTACCCTTATCCCACTGTTGGTTGCTTTCTACGATGTACCAAAAAATGTAACGTATTTGCATTGAAGGCAAATGAAAAATACATTGCGGTGACGATATTCTTGAAGCTCATTGTATGTATAATATCTCTAGCTTATAGCACACGTATACAATGCTATTACTTATATGGATCGTGAGGACATTTAAAGGATTAGTAGGTTTTTACTTCAGACACAAAAGAATTCGGCAAGCAACAAGTTCGTACTGAAGCTTAAGGACCGATTTGTGAAAAATATATTAGATTAGGTGCTGTAAATGTGACAACTTTTTTCTATTCAAGTTATGCCGTAGAGTTACCTTTGAAAGAAGAATCGACAAAAAATGTGTCGAAAACGTGTCAATGTGTCCGGAAAATTCACGTATACGAGTTCAAAAAGTATAGGAAAAAGAAAGTTGTTTGCAATAGCTAACATTTCTGTTATTCTTCACCCTATATCTATCTATAAATTTTCCACATTGATTTTCTAAATTATTAGTCATCTCAAATAATTCCGCCTTTATGTTTCTTTCCCCTGCCTTCTAACTTATACATTCGATCGAATCTAAATTTCCGACGCTGCCAAGATTCACTTCGTTAGAATGTTATGTAGAAACTGGCGTGTATGTGCCCTCTTCTATTGTCGGAACTAATAAGTTTTCCCTGATAAATATATTCGTTCTTTAGTTAGTTTATCCTCACGATATACCTTTCCTTTTAAGAATTCTTACATCAAAAAAGTCTAACACGCAACAGACAATCGGAGTCTACCCGTCTCTCATTAAAATACAGACCTGTAGAACTGACTGACCATCGGATCAGGGCCTATTTTCTAGAATTGAGTTCTTGAAAATTCTAAAAAAATCCCAAAATTTCTGGAAATTCTTCAAAATTCTATATTCTAGAATTTTCAAGAATTTTCAAGAATTTATAAAAAGTCAAAGCCAAAGTTAATGGAAACATCCTACGTTAGTTAGTTAGTGGGTTAGTTATTGAGTTCCAGAGCCATTTGTATGAAAACCGATTTTTTTGCCTCAGGCCCGAAAACGGCTCGATAAATTTTTTGAAATTTTGCATACGCCATATGAGATTTTAAAAAAAGGGGGGGGGGGTACCGCCTCGTGTGGCCGCCATAAAAACCCATTACAAATAATGTTTTGTATGGGTGGAGTGGTATTCAAAGTATGGGTCAAATATGAGAAATACGGTACTGTGTGTTAGGATGGAGATAGGTGTTTGGTGTCAAAGGAAAAGTTGATGGGTTGGGTCTGTAGTGTGTCAGTGTGACGAACAAAATGACCGACCGCGGTATGGGACGGACCTAGGGGGAAAATTAATTTTTTTTTTGGTTGGAGATAGATGTTTGGTGTCAAAGAAAAAGTTATTGGGTTGAGTGTGTAGTGTGTCAGGGTGACCAACAAAATGCCGACGGTGCTATGGGACGGACTTAGGGGGAAAATAAAATATTTTTTTGGTTGGAGATAGATATTTGGTGTCAAAGGTAAAGTTATTGGGTTAATGTGTAGTGTGTCAGGACAACCAACAAAATGGCCGGATTTGGGGGGAAAATAGATTTTTTTTTTGTTGAAGATAGATATTTCGTGTCAAAGGAAATTTTTTTCGCTGAAAATTTTTTTTTC
>CM055405.1:12348369-12376775 GCA_029228625.1 Pseudolycoriella hygida | reverse complement strand
GACAGACGGACATTTTTTTTATTGCTGATTCGTCATATTTAGACGATAATAGATGCATCCCCCCACTCCCACCACGATCTACCCCATGTTACAATAAAATTGTTTGTAGTAAACGTATAGGACCTCTTGTACTTCGTACGGGTCCAAAAATTAAGATGAAAAGTGTCAATAACAAAAATAAATGGTTGTTGATTTCAGATTTTTGCGAACTTCGATTATTCTAATGATTCATAAAATATCGGACGAAAATCATAATTATTATTTTAAAATCTTCTTTCCTCCTTCGATATGATGAATATATTAGGCGCTGAAACTTACCAAAAAGTCCCTTTAATTTAAATTTTTCCAAACTCCAGTTGGTTTCCCGATATGAAGTTTCTTTAATTTTTGTCAACCTAGTTTTCAGAACTAATTAGCTGAATTTTTGTTGGCTTACGGGATCGGTTCAATACGATTTAAGTTAGTCCAGGAGAGGAATGGAAACTTAAAATTTTTTACTTTATAGATAGAGATTCAAAACGTGAGAGCTCTAGATTCCGTGTGTACCATTAATATAAGAATGCCTAGACATGAAGTATCGAATAAGAATGATCCGCAAACATGTCACACTAGGGTGGTCCAAAAATATAAAGTGTCGAAAAGTGTAGGGCCCCAGCGCTCAAACGATCCCAAATGTATCCCTGATCAAAAATTAATATGGATCCAACTCAATCCGGAGTGATCTTAGCAAAAAATTAATTCACCACTACAAGCTCAAAAATAGAAGCATTGAATCAAATTAACACATGCTCTCTACTATCAGTACCTGTGTAAAATGCTCATATCTGATTTTCATGTTTTTTCTGCTAGTTCGCTCTTGGGAGCCCCCTAGACATCTCTGGATTGAGTTTACTCCATATTAACTTTTGATCAGGGATACATTTGAGATCGTTTGAGAGCTGGGGCCCCCACTTTTCGACATTTTAATTTTCCCATACATTTTTGGATCACCCTAATGTCACACATCCAATTAAACAAATAAATTGAGATTAGTAGATTAGAAGAGTAATGTATCATCGATGTTATCACTTTTCACGAAAGTTTCGTTGGAAACATGTTCAAATACACATTCAAATACATCTTAATTAAAATCGTTCTTGGACATTACATCACTGGGTATTCTTACATCTATTGTGTATACATACCATAGAATAAAATCTAATATTTGAATTTGAGGTTAAAATATTAACTATTAATGTGTCCTACCCTAGGTTGCGTGTTGCCCCCCAGGAACGTGTAATAAAATTACGCTGAGCGAACTTTAGTGAAATCAGTTATATAACAGTTATATCGATAGATTCCACTGTCATAATTCGAATATCTTCAATTTATGATGGTGTAAATACCAATAATATTTCATTTCATTTCATTTCATTTATTTATTTCTAATTATTTTTAAGGTCAACAAGCGTTTGCGTAGCTCCAATATGTCATTGGACAATTCGAAGGAGCTACTAAAGAAAAAATTAAGATAAATTAATATTTAAAATAACGTAGAACTAGATTATTCAAATTACAAATGAAACAATATTAATAGAAAAAAATCAGAAAGAAAAAAAATAAAAACAAAACAGAGGGCAATGGCGTTCAAATGCAAGAATTTCTTTGTGGTTTGAAGAGGAAATCAATATTTGAAAATCAAAACTAAAAAATAGTACCAAGGGGGAAAATGAGAAGGAGTGGCGGGAAACACTTAAAAACTTTATAAAAAAACTAATTTCAGTTATAATAAAAGTAAATAGCTTATCCAGATAGATCGTAAAATTTAATTCGAACGATTCGATAGAAGAAAATGACCCTTCAACGAATGTTGTTTTGGCTTTGGTTACGAATGAGCGCAGGCAACGCATTAAAAAGAACAGCCCCAGAATAGAGCAGGCATCTTTTACCATAACTGGAATGAATAATGGGCCTCCTCAATAAGTACGAGTACCTGGTATTATATGAGTTGAAATTACTAGGGAAGACGATCGAATGATGCTTTAAGTTATTGACACAACAGAATACAAATTTGCAGACTGCAATCTGGTGCAACTGTAAAACAGTCAACATCTTCGGAAATTCTACCCTAAACAGGAGATCAGTTGAATATAGTTCAGGTAGCTTGTGTGTAGCCTTTAGAGCTCTTTTATGCAAGGTCTGGAGCTCATCGATCAAAGTCTTCTTGGCAGATCCCCATAAGCCAATACAGTAGGTC
Organism: Pseudolycoriella hygida; assembly: GCA_029228625.1. Classification (NCBI taxonomy): domain Eukaryota; kingdom Metazoa; phylum Arthropoda; class Insecta; order Diptera; family Sciaridae; genus Pseudolycoriella; species Pseudolycoriella hygida. The sequence goes on along the minus strand of CM055405.1, from coordinate 12,374,539 downwards.
AGATGACAGTGGACCGTTGAAAAGTAAATCAGCCTGAGAATCTTCTTAGGAAGAAAACGGAGGCGTCTGATAATACCTATCCGACTAGAGATCAGTGAACCGACAGCCGAGATATGATTGTCCCAGGAGACAAATTCATCCAGAATCAGGCCCAGGCATTTCACCGAGGAGAACGTCTCAATAGTCACGCCGTTAAAAGTTAAGAGGGGGAGTCCATCAATCTTAACCGAAGGCTTGCGGAAATGAATCAACTTAGTCTTGCTCAGGTTCAAAGTCAATCTGTTTATTCTAAAATATTTGGCAATGATCTCAATATCATATGTAAGATCAGCAATGTTTTGGGAAATATCTGCCGAGGAAGCGAACATGTTTGTATCATCAGCAAACCCAAATGGTACAGACTTTAGCGGTAGGTCAAAGAAATCATTCACAAATATTATAAAAAGCAAGGGAGACAAAACACCCCCTTGATGGACCCCAATGGTCACGTCAGACAATGGGCTACATACTCCGTTACATTCCGTATATTGCTTTCTATTGCTCAGATAGTTACGAAATAGATCCTGCGCAACACCTCTAATTCCGGCGCACTCTAGTTTATATAGCAGAAGGTCATGCATGACCGTATCAAATGCTTTTGACAGGTCAATAAACAATCCGGACACAACCTTCATGTCATCTATTTCCTAGTTGAGCAAACAAGACAATTCAAAAAGGGCAGTATGTGTGCCACTTCCTTCTCTGAACCCATATTGTCTCACATTAAAAAATCTACAGGAATCAAGAAAACCAAATACCGAACGCTGAATGATTGTCTCTATGTGATCTTATTTATGGCAGGCAAAACAGAAATAGGACGATAATTGCTCACTTCTTCTTTCAGACCTTTTTTGTAAACAGGAATCACCTTAGCGATCTTCAAGTCGTTGGGGTACACCCCATGAAATAGACAGTAATTAAATAAGTCACACAGGTATTCAGAAACTGAGGGGGAGCAGCACTTCAATAATCCCACTGTTATCCCGTCATGACCTGGCGCTTTGTCTATATCCATCATGGATATAATAGAATTGACCTCATGCACAGTCACTGGCTGTAAAAAAATCGACTTGGGGTTGGCATTCAAAGTGTTGAAAGCATTAAGGTCATCTAGAGGAGTCTTAGGAATCACGTTAGCTAGTTCCCTTCCCACATTAACAAAAAATTCGTTGAAACGTGCAGAAACAAGATCATTGTTGACTGGTGTCGTTCCGTCAACTATCGAAATAGTCTGCCTCTTCTTCTTCTTCCCTCTAAGGAGGAAGTTAATTTCCTTCCACGTCTTCTTAACATCAGAGCAATCTCTGAACACATCTTCATAATAATATGTTTTATACTGCATTTGAAGTCTAGAAAATTCAACTTTGAGGACAACTAGCTTTTTGGAAAAATAGGTATGATCAAGCCTCAGACGACGTTTCCTCTTGATTTTGCGCCTCAGATTATCTATCTTACGTAATAAATACTCTAAATGAACATTCATGTAAGGGCAGTTTAAGTGGGCCGCCTTGATCCTAGTCCGCTTAGTAACTGAAAATTCAGCAACAGTCGATTCGAAAACAGAAGAAAAAAACTGAAATTTTTCATCGACATCCACCAATTGAGCATCGGAGTCATACAAGATCTGGCTCAGCTAGTAGTTTACTTTATCAAAGTCCACTGTGACCTTGTCGACAAAAACGTACTTCTCTGCAGAAGGTACTGCGACAATAATATAGAGAAGTAAAATTCGAAGAAAATTTTGAATTGTATGAAAATTCAAATTTTCAAAAGTTCATATCTCAGGATCGTGTGAACCGATTCCATGATCAAAATGACAAATAAATGCAAAATTTTGCGAAAAATATTTTAGAGTAGGTCCGACTCGAAAAATTGATGAAAAAGGAAAAATTGTAGAATTCTTACAAAGACTGCTGAAACGGTTCAGCTATCCAGCACAAATTCAGAAATAATTAGGAAAACCAATTTGACAAAAACTAAAGAAACTTCCCATACAAAATTAACGAAAAAATGCAAATTTTGATTTTTTATCAATTTGTGCTCGGCGCCCCGACTACTTTGAATGTTGAGAACTTTACCATTAGCCAGCACAAATTGAGCACTAATTCGGGAAACCAATTTGAGTTCGGAGGGGAGAAATTTAAATTAAAGGGACTCCCCACACAAAAATGACGAAAAATGAAAAATTCAATTTTCGATCGAGTCGTTTTTGGCTCCCAGAGCAGCACAAATTCTAGGACTGGTACCATTCGACAGCACAAATTCAGGCGCAAATTATAAACCCAATTTCCATGCTAGCACAAATTTGGGGGGTGCTGACGACATACAACTGACTTTTGCAGTGAAATATTGGAATTCACATTTCTAGCAAATGTAAACGTTTTTTTTGGGGAATAGGTTAAGTATGTAATATCGACATAAGCATTCGTTTTCATTTAAGGCTTTAAGAAAAAAACGTTACAGAAAATTTCCATACAAATTTTCATTACTTGAAAAGATTCCGACAGATGGCTCTTTTGTAAGCACTTTTTTTTGCACTCTCAATGAATTTCACTAGAACACAATATAATCTTAAAACTTACGAAAGCTTTCCCATGACGACCACGTTATAAGGTCAACATAACAGAATGAAGCACTTACGGAGGGTAGCGTACGATGCGAATAAATCACGTAAGGATTGTTTGAAAGCTCAACTTGATAAAATTATTTTTATTTTTGTCAGGTTGAGCTTTCAAACAACCCTTACGCGAGCGATTTTTATCGCGTCCAATATAGGGTAAATGCACCAGTTATCGGTCATGTAGTAGTCTTCGGCGGAGCTATAGTTTCACTAGTAATCGGCCACTTTTTGCATTGAAATATGGCCGGTTACTGCGGGTCGAACTACTACATGACCGATAACTGGTGAATTACCCTATATTGGACACGATAAAAATCGCTCGCGAAAGGGTTGTTTGAAAGCTCGACCTGACAAAAATAAAAATAATTTTATCAAGTTGAGCTTTCAAACAATTCTTACGTGATTTATTCGCATAGCACGTGAATAATTTTATCAATTTCGTATCCATGTATCCAATATAATAAATACTGCTTATTGACACGAAATGCGTTGTAAACAAAACCTTTAATCAAAAAATCAATGGGAAACCAGATTTTTGGACTATAAGTGATTTCCGAGGTGATTCCATTGAGTGAACAATCGAATTAAATGAATATCATGTCGGTTTTAGAGCTAATTGTCATATTATAATATGACATTGTGTTGCATTTGTCGTGTGGAATTTACATTCTTTCGAAAAGACTATTGGTTTTGGAAATTAGGTAAACAAGTAATTTGAATTGAAAATGTAATACCTCAGAGGCATTTTATTATCATTGATTTGAAACGTTTCCCCCTTCTTGGTACGCCTAAATGTTGTATAATGCATAGCAATGTCGGGAAACGATAGAAAAAAAAATAGGGTTACACAGACCCATACGATTCCCCAAGCAGCAACAATATTGACATGTTATTGAATTACTGGTAAAAGAAGCCGGAGAGATTCTGTTGGAACCGCTCTTCAGAACCCTGCAAAGTTCGCTAGCTCTTGGTCACATACCAATGGCGTGGGAAACCGTTAAGGTAACATTTATACCGAAGCCAGGTAAAGCCTCCCATTGTGAGGCTAAGGACTTCAGGCCTATCAGTCTCACATCTTTCGTACAGAAAACGTTAGAAAGGCTGATAGATTTCTATATCAGGGACGAAATCCTTCCGAGGTATCCGCTGCATGCGAATCAGCACGCATACCAGGTAGGGAAATCTACCGATTCTGCTTTTCACAATCTGGTGGCCAAGGTAGAGAGATCTTTTGGAGGTGGGGAAATTGCACTTGGATGCTTTATGGATATTCAAGGCGCTTTTGACAACACCAATTTTGAGATCACTCGCCAGGCCCTAGAGAGTAGAGGAGTAGCACCGGTAGTAACGAGGTGGATCACCAGTATGCTCAGAAACAGGGCAGATGAGGCAACGGTATGTGGCCACAAGGTAAGTTTCTGGGCATCTAGAGGCTGCCCTCAAGGGGGAATACTATCCCCACTGCTGTGGTACATGGTCGTGGACTCCCTAATTAGGAGGCTGAACGACGAAGGAATTTTCGCTCAAGGGTACTCGGACAATCTGACAATTTTGATCAGAGGTAAGTTTGAGAGCACATTGGGCGACAGAATGAGGTACTCGCTGAAGATAGTGGAGGAATGGTGTCGAAACAACGGCCTCAGGGTAAATCCGGACAAAACTGACATTGTCCTTTTTAGTACAAGGACGTCTGGTCACGAACGGGTGGGGAAATTGAGGCTGTTCAATAAAGATATCGTTCCTGGAGCGTGGGTGAAATACCTGGGAGTTATTCTCGATCGTAAGTTGAACTGGATCGAGCACGTCAAGGACAAGGCACAGAAGGCTCTAGTAGCCTTCTGGATATGCAGGAACTCATTTGGAAGAAACTGGGGCCTGCCGTCCAAGGCTATACGGTGAATGTACGAAGCTGTCATAAGACCTATGATGAGTCACGGCTGCGTTGTGTGGTGGCCGAGGCTCGACATTAGGAGTGCGAGGAAAGAGATGAACGAGATTCAAAGGCTGGTATGCATGTGTATTACCGGAGCTATGAAATCGACAGCCACGGTGGCTGTGGAGACATTAATTAACCTGCCACCGGTCCACGTGGCATTGAAGGCGAAAGCTTTTGCTACAACGGATAGACTGTCTCAGAACGATCTTTGGACTCCGAATTTCACTTCGGGCCATGGGAGAATCAAGAAGGCTATCACTAACGAGGTCTTTGAGATGCCTAGGGACCGAATGAAACCGGAGACGGACTTCGTAAGGCGTTTTAAGACTGTCATACCCGAAAGGTCTGAATGGCTGGAAGGTTTTCCAAGCTGCCTATCAGATGAAGTAATTGTGAGTTTCACTGATGGCTCTAAAACTTCAGAAGGTACGGGAGCCGGAGTATTCTCCCCGGAACCGTTGGCGGAAAGGTGGTACCACCTAGGTGGGTATGCCGACGTCTTTCAGGCTGAGATTTTCGCGGCACTGATGGGAGCGCGGGAAGCAATCCCACCAGAGGCATGTGGGAAAAAGGTCACAGTCTGTTCTGATAGCGAGGCAATGATCAAAGCGCTCATCTCGCCTGTCGTTACATCCAAGCTAGTAAAAGAGTTAAAGGAAACCGTGAACCGGATGGGACTGAGAAATCAGGTGACGCTGGTCTGGGTTCCCGGACACTCTGGCGTGGAGGGTAACGAAAAGGCGGATGAGCTGGCGAGGACAGGCTCGGCTACATTGGGTTGCGGGCCAGAACCTCTCATACCCATCCCACACTCGGCATGCGTAAAAGCAATAAAGAGTTGGGTGAGGTCGGAATTCGCCAACCATTGGAACACTTATGAAGGAGGAATGCACACAAAGCGTTTCTTCCCGGTGCCCGATGGGAAGTGGGCCAAAGAACTACTAAATATGGACAGGACACGCATCAAGAGGGTGGTGGGTGCGATCACCGGGCACTGTGGACTAAGCAAGCACCTGGCAATGACCTCTAATGACCCCAGTTGTACCTGTGGCCTAAGTGAGGAGACGGGCGTTCACGTCATATGCGAATGCCCGAAGTTCTCCTCACTAAGGTTCAGGACACTAGGAAGTCATGTAGTCCAACCCGAAAATGTCTCCAAAATGGGACCTGCCGCTCTAGACAGGTTCCTGGTAGGGACTGGAAGGTTTTCGAGATTTACATGATGAACGGGTTACGAAACAAAGGATCATCAGATCTGTGTTTCAAGGACCAGTAATGGACCGGCCCAAACTGATAAATCTAAAAAAAAAAAAATGTCGGGAAACGATAGAAAAAAAATAGGGTTACACAGACCCATACGATTCCCCATGCAGCAACAATATTAACATATATGTTATTGAATTACTGGCGCTTTAAATTTGTCCGAAGCGATGGCGCAAAGAATGCAACTCTACCCAACAACAATTTTGTTAACGACTGAGAACCCTAACACAAGCTTCGGATCCCATTGTTCTTTTCAATGTCTCTACATCTCATCAAAAATTATTTTCTTCTCCGTGTGAATTTAAAATGACCAACAAAAAGTTTTGAGTTTTGAGACTCTTAATGACCTTTAAAATATTATATTATTATAATGTTAATTATAAATTATAATATATTATTATTATTATTATTATAATGGCCTCAACAACATTATATCTTTGAAATCCACTGTTCGCCTAAAGTACACCTCGAAAGCTTTTTGGGTGGGTCCCAATTCGAACTGAGTTACAAACCTAATGGTAAACGCATGAGCCGTGCATACTTCGTACGGGTCTAAAAATCGTATAATAAAAAAGGAACCACAAATAATATTTGATTGTTATTTTCTATCATAAACGATATTTTCGATTGATAAAAAAAATGTTTTGATTTCGACCCTCGTTTACCTAAAATCATCAAAACATAATAACAATCATAAATGGTTCAATGTACGTAACATGTAGACTCTCGCATTGTGTTGCATTGATGAACGTCAGGAAAGGTTATTTTATCAAGATATCTTCCATTTCATAAAAGATGTAACGCAACGCGTGTAGTATGGTGTGTGTTTTGCGAAACACATTTTTTTTGTCAGATGTAAAAGGCATTAATCTCCTTCTTCGTCACAATCCATTTGACTCACCTATTGTTACTTGTTGTCAGTTATGGTTACCCTAATTGCTCTAATTCTTTTTATATCTACGGATTTTTGTGGGCAGATATTTTTAAAGGTGGATGAGCCAATGATAAAGAGAAATAAAATAAATATTTTCGGCTCGTGTTTCCACCAAGTGAACAGGCAATGTATCACAAAATGGAAACATTTCTTGTTGCAGCGGGAAACCTGGTATATGACCTGTGTGTCTGGCAACATATTTTCATGACAAAATTTGATTACCCGTACGAAGCACGTAAGTCTAGTGGATTGCTCACACTCACAATAGTGTCAGAGAAAGGACTTGCAGTGACCTGAGTGTATTTTGTACAATCGGACAATTTGAAATCAACCCACGGACGGTAAGATACAGTGTCCATGAGTTACTAGCTCTCTAGATACTATATGAATATGATAGGATTGCAAAGTAAACTCACCTTCCAAAAACAATCCCTGAACGTAAACTCCTTCAACGGGTGATTCGTTAATGTCCTCTTTATTGAATTTGGTTATTTGATTTTGTAGTACAACTGAGTCCAATGCCCATCCTTTGTGCGCACGTGTAACTTCCTAAAGTGATGAAAGCGAAAAAGACAACATCAAACAACAAACAAACCGTTTTTCCACTTTACAAGGGACCAATATTCAGTTCCAAAGTTTTTGAGACAAATAAATGAACGTAAACACAATTAAATATACCTGTCGCATTGCAGTTAAGAAACCTTGTGGATTGAAGAAACCAGTCATCCAAAATACCTAACGGAAGACAAAATTTGTTAAGTAAACTAATAAATATGCCAGACGTCAAAGGACCATATCGCCGAATCTTTAAAAAAAATACTCTAAAGTTGAAGAGCCTTGCAATCTTAATTGTCTCATTGTGAACAAAATTTCAACTTATTTTGCATGTCTTCGTAATGTTATTTCGTATGAGGTGTTGGTTTTCATTTTTTTAACACCGTCTTTAACACCGAGCTCAGTTGGTAGCATCTCCAGAATCCTCTAACAGCATTTGGGAAATGATTTCTAATACTGAATGATTCATTTCTTGGTACTGTCTAATAAACAAATGGCTGCAGCTATAAAAAGTAATTTCCATTGTTACTGTGACGCATTTCTTTAATCGAAAATGAAAATTTTTTGCGTTCCAAAGTGTACGCGTCACCCAAATTGATATCAGTTATTTTGAAAGAAGAGACGAGGACTTGCGTCACGTTTCCCTTTTAAAAAGGGTTTTTGTTGTGATATCAGTAGTTTTGGAAGGAAAACAAATTTTAAAGAAAAAATTTCCGGCCGAAAAAATTTCCGGCGAAAAAAAATTTCGACGAAAAAAAAAAGTTTCAGCGAAAAAAATTTTCGGCGAAAAAAATTTTCGGCCGACGAAACAAATTTCCGGCAAAAAAAAAAAAAATTCAGCGCGAAAAACATTTCCGCAGAAAACAATTTCAGAAAAAAAAAAATTTGCAGCACAAAAAAATTTTCAACGAAAAAAAAATTTCAGCGAAAAAAAATTTCGGCCAAAAAAAATTTTGCAGCGAAAAAAAAATTTCAGCGTCCGTCCCATACCACCGTCGGCCATTTTGTTGGTCACCCTGACACACTACACACCCAACATATCAACTTTTCCTTTGACACCAAACATCTATCTCCATCCTAACACAGTCCAAAAATTTTGTTCATATTTGACCCATACTTTGAATACACTCACACACACATACAAAACATTCTTTTACAAGGGCTTTATATGGCGCCTTCTAAGAGCTCTGGCGCCCAAACAAGAACGGTGCCCCCCCCCCCTTTTTTAAAATCTCATATGGCGTAGGATGCCCACCCGAAGGTCCCTGCAAAATTTCAAGAAAAGTTATAGAGCCGTTTTCGAGCACGAACCAAAAAGTCGGTTTTCATACAAATGGCTCTGGAACTAACTAACTAACCCACTAACTAACGTAGGATGTTTCCATTAACTTTGGTTTCTATAGATGTGCTATTTGTATGGAAAATGACGATTTTCTAAGGTCATATCTTCGGATCCACTAGACCGATTTTAATGGGTAAAATTTCGATTTCAATCAAAATTTTACGTAGAATCCGAAAACTAGGTCTCAGGGGGGTACGATGCAAGGGAAAAAAGTCAAAACTTAGCTGTATATAAGGTTCCGATCCGAAGTCTACGAAACAAAGTTTTCTTAATTTTTTGATCGTATGGGGACTTGCGTCACGGGCGCATTGCTACCGCCCGTCCATGATTTCGTATCTGGGAGGGTTAAGGCAGGGCCTTTTATAAGCTCGGAGGAAAAATTCACCCCAGTCCCACCCCAATCCACCCCACTTCATAAAAATCCACCCCAGTGCACCCAACTTTTCAACTTGCAAAAAATGTTCCACTAAAAATGTTCTACTAAAAAAATTTCGCCTGCGGCGCTTTACAATGATTCTTACGAGGGTTGCCTTTTATGTTTCTGGCCTAGGGTACTTCCAGCCCGAAAGTCGTAAAACTGACGATCCAATTTTAAAATTTACTATTTTCTCTGGTAAATTTTCTTAGATCACTTTTATGTAGCGTCAGTGGATGCGTAAGCACAGAATTATGAAAATTTCGTCTCCATGAAAAAACAAAATTTACACTCGAAAATTTTCGTATAAATTTTTTTCGCGATATCAGACGCAAATTATCTTCTCCAGTATAGTTATACGAATTTATACATAATGAGGAAGCACTATCCTTTGCGGTAGTAAAACGTTGGTACAATGACTTCGATTAGGGTCGTGATTCGTCAAGTGACAAGTATTGTAGAGGCTATTCAAAATCAGTCGTTTCTTCAGTAAACCAACAGAGCTGTGCGTGATATGATAAAAACTGATTGCAAAGCGACATACTGTGACATTCAGTCAACCTTAGGCATTAAAATGACTAACATAAAAACAAACTTTGATGGACATTTCATCATTATCATCATCATCAAACTTTATAGACCATTATTACCCTCCGGTGTGAGGTCTTTATGTCACAACCCCAGAATGGTGAACTATCGTCCTCCATGCCCTTCTATCGCCTGCCAAGGAGGACGATAGTTCACCATTCTGGGGTTGTGACATAAAGACCTCACACCGGAGGGTAATAATGGTCTATAATGGTCTATATAATAGTCTATATATATATGATGGACATTTGGATATAAAATTATATTCGTTCTTATTGAGTACCGCTTAATGTGGAAAAGGGTCAGTGGGAGGCCTGCGTCGATTGGTGCCAAGAAACACCAGAGAAATGTTACGAACGTGCTTCAAAGCGTGTGAATAACATCCACACTAGTGACGTTTCATGAATTTATGCTTAAAGGCATGAAACAATACAGAAACTTCATGTTTAGGTGCTATGACAAAAGTTTAACGCAGCTGAAGTTGTTAAGAATAGAATCGCTTTGAAAGGAATGGACACAATTCTCATCAATATTAAAGGACAAGTGGCCTGAATAGCTTTTGAGGATAGTAAAGTCGTCAATTCTGATTAGTACACTACAATTTGATTATCAAAAGTGTTCATCAAAATAAGGGAAATCGGGTCAAAACGCCCCGTTATCGACCTGTACCGCGAAAATGCTAGCTACCACACCACTTGTTGAACAAAGGTTTTTGTAGTTATTTCAAACGTTTAACTGGTCAGGTTTCTATCGTACACTGAAGATTATGCATCGAACTACTAGTTTTTTCCCTTTACGTGAATACAAACTTCGTGGAGTGTGATTTTAATAGCGAAAAGCAACAGATGATACAATGGCAAGACGCGTTTTTGAAGTGTCTTAAACGGAGGTCTATAGCTTCGCATCCACTGACGCTACGTAAAAGTGATCTAAGAAAATTTACCATAAAAAATAGTCAATTTTTCAATTTCAAAATTTCAAAATAGGATCGGCAGATTTGCGAGTTTCTGTTAAATTCATAGATTTGAGAGCAGCAAAAATAAAAAACGTTTGACTCTTTTCAATGTTGCGACAAGAGAACTTTATTCGAAAACCCTCTTTCTTCTTACTTAATTACAATAAAGGGACGAATGGGATTGACCATATGTACTGCTAACATATGATAAAATTCAATATCCAACACACTCCCTGAATTTTAACATTCCTTAAAACTAATTGAAAAAATTATTTGTTAGCAACTGATTCACTGCCTGATAATAATAAAAAAATAATAATCGATTCTGCGGAAACAAAAAAATTCCGATGAGCAACTAGTTCTCTGTTCATCACTGACTCTAAGGAATTTAATAACTTTTCACTTTCATTCTATTCAACAAACTTTTTACTTCTAAATTAACAAGAAAATTTCAACGATCAACTAGTTCACTGCTCATTGATAAATCACTGCCAAATCCGAATTTCCAATTAAAACGGGCTACCGCTTCGTAAACTCTGTGCCACGAAACTATTCGACTGCTCACCTTGATTATTTGAACATTCTTTGGCAAAATGACCAGGCACTCCACATTTATGGCAGCGGAATTTAGTCACCGGATGTGTTTTTGGACACTTCGACTTACTCAAAAACGCTTCACTTTCATCGGTCACCTCTGGAATCAATCGGGTCTCTTGCAACAGCAAAGTTTTCACACCATCAATTGTCAACCTAGTGGAAGAATTCTCGATTGCCATAACCAACGGTTTGTGCTCTTCAGGCAAACCAGCTAACATAAGCGACGCAATCACTTCATCATCCAACTTAAGGCCTGTTCGTTTCACTTTCGATGACGTCATCGTAATTCTGTTGATGTAATCTTCCACCGTCGTACATTTCGATAAGTTTATCTGCACCAACTGCTTCAACAATTCCACTTTTTGGCATAACCCGCTGTCTTGAAAAGCGGCCTCAAGGCTGTCCCAAGCTTGTTTCGCCGTTCCGGTGTCAATTATGTACGAAAGGACTGATTCATCTACCAACAAATTCAATTCGGACCACGCTTTCAAGTCCTTCTCTTTTTCTGCGTCGCTTGCTTTCGGATCTAGCTCGGTCTGTGTATATTTCCATAATTCTTTGATGACTAGGAACGATTTAGCATAAACTTTCCAGGTATCGTAATTTTGACGACCAAGCAGTCTCTTCACATTTCTATTTGTCTCGGTGCTAGCCATTTCACAATGAACAATTTCTCAGAACGTAATCGGTATTTATCGATGAAATTTCAAATCATCAACTTGCCAAAAACAATAACCGCAATTCTCTTGGCTTCTATATCTACACTACCGTTTTTATTTTCGTGTTTTCGTGCTGATAACGTGTTAAATTCATAGATTTGAGAGCAGCAAAAATAAAAAACCTTTGGCTCTTTTCAATGATGCGACAAGAAGAGAACTTTATTCGAAAACCCTCTTTCTTCTTACTTAATTACAATAAAGGGACGAATGGGATTGACCATATGTACTGCTAACATATGATAAAATTCAATATCCAACAGTTTCGGGCTGGAAGTCCAGAAACATAAAAGGCAACCCTCGTAATATTCAGTAGTTGGGCAATTTTTAAATTTATTTTTAATTCGGGATGCCTGACGCAACGCCTACAGCGATCCGGAATAGTCCCACGGTTTTTTTTATGGAAGATTCTTTATTAAAACACAATCTTCTATTGTTATAAACTCAATTTCGTGTTTTATAAATTTATTTCAAAGCGAAACGATCTTTTCAACAGAGCCCAATTTCTGTACCCAAAATTGGCTCACCTATTGGGTCTCACTCAGCAAAAATTTTTCGCTCGCTGCGCTCGCGATTCCCTCATCTTATACTCAGAGTATTGCAATTTGAAAAAAAAAACTTCATCTGCGGGGGCTTGACACTATTTTTAGTGTGCTTTGCTCTTATCGAAAATTAAAGAGCCGTTTGCATGGAAAACATTTTTTGTAGGAAATATTATTCTGAGCAAAAAATTGTTCTACGCTATGGCAAAATTATGACGTTTTGTATTTTTAATTAATTATTTTCTGATTTCAAAGATTTGTCATACACGATAATTACTATACTTGACTATATCTATCTCTTTTCTTCGCATGTAATTTTTAGTGATTCTCTCACGAAAAAGACTATTTTTGCTGGTCAAGTGCTGCTTAATAAAAAATTCAAAATTGGAAAATGTACTGAAAGCGCACTTTTAAAACTAAAATATAAAATCAGCATAGAATTTTCGATGCATGTCGTAGAACAATTTGTTGTTCTAATTGTATTTTTGCATCGTTTAAAAATAAATTTCGAAAATGCAAACGTTCCATTGCTTCCAGCATAGTTCATTTTATTCAATAAAATTTTTTTCGCTCGCTACGCTCGCATAAGTTATTTTCTAACTTGAAAGAAAATCATAAAGAAATTCTCGTCAATACATTATTTCACTATTTCTACTATATCAGACTTTCACAACGCGAACATAATAGGAATAAGCACGACTGGGCCCTCTTATTAAGAATTTGAATCAATGAAAAATTTTGGCCCCCTTGCCGAAAATCCCCCCCCAGTCTGAAATCCTTATAAAAGGCTCTGGGTTAAGGAACCTCGGGTTGACGCCATCGGATCTTCAACCGCTCCCAGCGCGAGATCTCAAATTTAATTATAGTTATACTATTATATTATTTGGGCATATAATTAGCCATTTATATACCTAAAAGAAGTGACGTAATGACCATATTATAGTCGAGTTTCATACAAAGTAGAGGAGGAGGTATGGTCGACCCGTCTATAATTTTCATTATAGTCCGACTATAATATCATGACGTCAAATCTCTATGAAAAAAGCCTAAGCCACGAGTCGAATCGCTAATCATATGCCCAAATGATATAAACTATTGTATAAACCAAGGGGCAAATTGCTCAGAGCCCCTCAGACATTCACTTCACCTCAACTATAATGACCATCATATCTCTTGTTTAATAATAAACTATTATTCTCTGAGTGCAGATCGTCTAACTTTACCTACCTTTGGTCTATCAGTCATAAACCATTGTCTGAATTGTGTGTTTCGTTCGAGCAGTTCGGTGTACCAAAAACCCAAAGTAGTCGATTCCCATGAGATCTAAATGGTTCAATTTAAAATCATATTATTGATATAGTTGAAAGGCAAACTGTTTACCTTCATCCATTTCTCCGGTATTCGAGCGTCATACATCGCATCCAATGATTCCCTCAAGTATTGGCTCATAACAATCGTTCCATCGATGGCTAATTTCAAATCGCACAAACTTTCATTTACCTGTCGAATAACACATTGCATGCGATCCAACTCTTGCCTTTCAAAGAGGAAATAGCAATAATCAAAACATTAACTTATTTAAGAGGCTCGTAAACATGAAGGGTAGCGAAAAGCTTCTTGGTATTAAATTCCCTTATAGCTTTCAAATTACCTGAAAAATATATTCATCGGCAACAGTGATCCCATACGGTTTAACGCTTCTCGCACTTCGAAAGCGTTATACTGTGGTGGCAATTTGCGTAGCATATCTTCAGCCAATTGATAAACAATACTTTCTCGAGTTTCACCGCCACCGCCACCACCTTCCTTCGGCTGAACACTCAAAATTGTGTCTAAAATGCCTGTTGGGAATTGAATTTCACATAAAACAACAAACAATCAATTTGTTTGACGTAAAACGAAAAGTTTGTGTATTGAAGGTGTTGAAGGTTTATTAGATTTGCCATGAATCATAAAGCGTTCGAATGTTTATTTTAAAAACGATTCCAAACGAATGAATTCTGGTAGAAATTTTGGCGGTTTAAATCAGCCGTTCATGTGGCAATGTAATAAATATTTCAACTTGGTTTTCACTAACAAAGGCATCACTTTGTTCAAATGTTGAATAAGGCAGTCGAACCACATCTCCAGTAGAGAATGTTAAGTACATAGTTGAATGAAATAAGACATTAATGCGGTCGGTTTGAGTTGTGGTGTTTCCGCGGGAATGGGAATAATTAAATACTTGGTAAGACAGTTAACTTTCCTGTGTTTTTCCTACGTCTTAATGAAAGCTTTTTCAAATGTATTATTGTATCGTTTGTGAGTGATTTAAATGGGAAACGTGTACAAAAAAGACGCGTTAATGAAAAGATTTATTTAATGTTTTATAAAAGATCGACGCGGCGAAGCGTGTTAACATCGTCATGAATAAAAGGTAAGATTTAATTCAATTTTCGTCTGTAAAACATTCATATTGCGAATATTTTATTTTATAATTATGAAGAACTGCGGACAGACCCTCTTCGTATCACACGAAACCAACATAATTTAAGCCGTAGGTTACGAATAACGTTTTTCCGTAAGATAAAAGCCCATGACTCACGGGAATCTGCCACTAAATGGACCCCGACTTCATACTTTTCTACATTTACAAGCTATCGTGTAACCGCTAGGACTAAGTGACTCTACAAATGAGCTTGCGGTTCCTACGTACCTTCCTAATTTTTTAAAAAATGTCTGTACTTGTTGAGTGCTTTTTGCGTGCTTGCTGTGTGATTAACACTTAACTCAAGGTTACTTTATGAAAACCTTCATATTTGTAGGATTTGTGTGGATTTTCGAGGAATGTGAGAAAAACATCAAACAGCTTGAGGATGTATCGTTTGTTCACTGTTTTGTTTTCCTTATTCCAAGCAAAGACAGCATTTTGTCGCGACGTTTTTTATATTCATACGAATGAATAAACACATGAAGATGATGTGTCTAATATGTCTGCCGCTACTTTTGTAACTTTTTTAATTTGAACCTTAGGAAGTGGTGGGTTTCGCGCTTAGATTGAAATCACAGCAATGTAAACAGTAGGCACGGAAAATCCTTGCTTAATTTTCGATTTTTTTTAATTTTTGAAAATCGTTTCAGTTTTTGAATATTTTTTTGCATTTGGGAGTTGCGGGAAACCTTCACAATTTTTATGTGGTATAAATCGATGTAAAGTTTTGAGAGAATAACGATTTATAAATCCAGCTTCTGTGTTTTTAAACAAATAAATTAAACCATACTGTCTTATAGGACGAAATGAGATCCATTACTATTTTCAGGGAAATTATCTACTTTTTGTGATTTAGAACATTTTTCGTCCTCTCTTACCACGAATACTTAAGGTGTGAACAGTCAAAAATATGTTCAATGAAACAAATAAAAGTAAGTGAGAGAGAAATGTGTAAATTTGAATTAAAAAGTAAAAGACTGATAAGAATTTTTGTCCGAATCATCAAATTTTCATAAAATTTTGCAGATTTACAACCTTCTCCGACTTTGTGGATTTGGCACATTTGTCACATTTCTTTGTTAATTCTTCCATTTATGCGTATACAAACTTATTTCGGTTGAAATGTGAAATAAATGTTATTCTCATCTACTTTGACCTATGAGTGACACATCTGCCGCTGCTGTCAAACATTGTCCAAATTTTATCTGACATGTGGAATTGTTATACATGTTGTCACATTCACAAATTTTTAGCTTAGTTTTGTTATATTAGAACTAAGAAAGGTTTGGGACTGTAATGTATGTACAATACAAAGTTTATCACACCTTTCATATTAATGTCGAAAGAGGACAAAAATGGTCTAATACATAAAAAGTCTGTAATTTCTTTAAAATTTGCTATAAATCTCATTTGATTGAAAGCATAAACACTGGCAACGTAAATAAGTCATTCTCGTATAAATTTACACCAATTGAGAATGCATAAAAATTGTTACAGGTTTCCCGCAACTCACAGTGAAAGAATCACAAAATTTTGCAACTTTGTTGTTAGCATTACCAGCTGGTCAACTACACGAGTAGAATTCATCTTACTTTTCTCTAGGAAGGTCTTACTCTTCTTTACGACCTCTGAGAGGGTACTAAAATGGACACAGAAGTCGCAGAGAATCAAGTTTTCCATTAGGGACCATCCATAAATTACGTACGCTACCCCCCTAAATAGGGGGGGGGGGGTCGGCCATACATTTGACGTCTTAAAAGTGAATATTTTCCAAGTTATTGTTGATTTAAATATGCTGACAGCACTGAAAAAAGCGTACGTAATTTATGCATGGTCCCTTATAGTGGAACCGCGTTGTACGTAGCGATGCGCCCGTGACGCAGATCTCCATACGATAAAAAAATTAAGAATTTTTTTTTTCGTAGACGGCGGAACCATATACACAGCTAAGTTTTGACTTTTTTCCCTTGCGTTGTACCCCCCTGAGACCTACTTTTTTGGATTCTACGTAAAATTTTGATTGAAATCGACAGTTTACTCATTAAAATCGGTCCGGTGGATCCGAAGATATGACCTTTAAACAATCATCTTTGCCCATACTAAATATGCTATTTTGTAGAAACCAAAGTTAATGGAAACATCCTACGTTAGTTCCTTAGTTAGTTAATTAGTTAGTTAGTTCCAGAGCCATTTGTGTCAAAACTGAATTTTTTGGCTCGTGCTCGAAAACGGGCTCGTTAACTTTTCTTGAAATTTGCAGGGACTTGAAGGTCCTATATGAGATTTAAAAAAAGGGGGTACCGGTCTCGTTTGGACGCCAGGCGCCGCCATATAAAGTCCATGTAAAAGAATGTTTTGAATCTGTGTGTGAGCGTATTCAAAGTATGGGTCAAATATAAGCAAAATTTTTGGACTGTGTTAGGATGGAGATAGATGTTTGGTGTCAAAGGAAAAGTTGATGGGTTGGGTGTGTAGTGTGTCAGGGTGACCAACAAAATCATCGCCGACGATGGTATGAAACGGATTTAGGGGAATAATTGATTTTTTTAAATTTTCTTTTGTTGAAGATGATCTTTCCTGTCAAAGGAATTTTTTTTTCGACGAAATTTTTTTTCGCCGGAAAATTTTTTTCGCCAGAAATTTTATTCGCCAGAAATTTTTTTCGCCGAATTTTTTGCTTGAAAATTTTTTTCGCCCGGAAATTTTTTGTTCGTCAGAAATTTTATTCGCCAGAAAGAAATTTTTTCGCGGAAAGTTTTCGCCTGAAAATTTTTTTTCGCCGGAAATTTTTTTTCGATGATAATTTTTTTCGCGAAATTTTTTTTGATGATAATTTTTCGCCGCAAATTTTTTGACGGAACTTTTCGCTGAAAAATTTTTGGTAAAAAATGTTTTTTTAGTCGAAAATTTTTCGCTGATAACTTTTTGGCTGATTTTTTTGCGAAATGTTTTTTCGCTGAAAATTTTCGGAAAAAATTTTTTTTTTTGGAAATTTTGTTCGGAAAAAAAAACTTTTTTTTTCGCAGCAAACTGTTTTTTGCCGGAAATTTTCGAAAAAAAAATTTTCGCGGGAATTTTTTTCGCTGAAAAATTTTTTTCGCCGGGAATTTTTTTTTTCGCTGATAAATTTTTTCGCGGAAAGTTTTTTTTTCGCCGAAACTTTTTTCGCTTGAACATTTGTTCTTCGAAAAAAACAAAATTTTAGCCGGAACTT
The DNA here is from genome assembly GCA_029228625.1 of Pseudolycoriella hygida. Taxonomy (NCBI): domain Eukaryota; kingdom Metazoa; phylum Arthropoda; class Insecta; order Diptera; family Sciaridae; genus Pseudolycoriella; species Pseudolycoriella hygida. The sequence goes on along the minus strand of CM055405.1, from coordinate 12,356,353 downwards.
TTTTCGAAAACAACTTTTCTCACCGGAAATTTTTTTCACCGAAAATTTTTTCGCCGTTTGTTTGTTTCCTCTTTTCTTCCAAAATTAATGATATCACAACAAAAATCCTTTTTAAAAGGGAATCGTGACCCGAGTCTTCCAAAACAACTGATATCAATTTGAGTGCCGCTTAAAGCTTCGGAACGCAAAAAATTCTTTTGAAATATTTTCACTTTTGATTAAAAAAATGCGTCAGAAATGCTGGACCTTCCCAACGTAATAATTTTTCTGGGCTTTCAGATTTTGAACGCCAAAAATTTGGCTACCCGTACTCCACACATCACCTAAAACTTACTTTTTTTTTGTGTCAAATCTGAAAGAACAGAAAAACTACAACATTGGGGGGCTCCGCATTTGTGACGCATTTTTTTAGTGAAAGTGAAAATATTTCAAAAGAACTTTTGGCGTTCCGAAGCTGTAAGCGTCACCCAAATTGATATCAGTTGTTTTGGAAGAAGAGACGAAAACTTGCGTCAGGTTTCCCTTTTAAAAAGGACTTTTGTTGTGATAAATTTACAGGCAAATTCAACTGTAGATGTCAAGAGAAAGTAAGAATTGGAAACATTTTATTTAAAAGATGAAAGAGCGATAAAGATCAAAACACTCTTGTTGTGAATATATCTGTAACCAGCGGCAATATTCCCAGAAATTTACTCCTACCTTAAACCTTGTAGCTAATTCAGACGGATTTGCATTCGAATGCTTCACCTTAAATTTTAAATTATCCCATTCGCAGAAAACACAATACAATTCACGAATGACAACATCTGATGTGTTTTTGTTCTTGTTTAACGCTTCACATAAAATTTGCATCAAAGACAATTGAGTTTCCCAAATTGGATTTATCAGCATTTCGGTTTTGAGGTAAACAATTCCGTCCCTGGAAGTATTCTTTATTCATCATTTTATGATTAATATTTTACAACCCCGAAGTTGTGTAAGACCCGCACCACACATATTTATCAGTTTGGGTTTTTATTCGTTGATTTCATTTGAATTGGAAAGGTGTTTGGAAGTTGGTATGACCGCTGGACATTCTCACCTTCGTTTTGTGTGGTCAAGACATATGTGACCTGACCATACTCTTTTATCTAATGAGAGAAATATAATTTTCCTTCACCAAGAACATAAACTGCTATTGAAAAAAAACAATAAATAATGATCGTTACACCCTATACAGTACAACTAACTGCTCCCTTTCGCTAAGTAAGAGTCTAAAAACTCTCGTCGTAAAATGATATAAGGAAACACGTTGCACACACAGCGAGAAAACTTTGTATTCCGTTTTACTGCAAAAGAATTATAAGAATTTAAAATATTTTCATCCAATTTTTTCGTCTGATGTTTGGAGGTAAGAGATAACCAACTTAAACTCTTGGTATCGTATATTACACCATCTTCTCCATGCTGTTTCCACAAACAAAGTATTGGAATTTGTGTAAAGAAACAGGTGGGTTTTTCAGAATCACATAAAGTGCTTTATGGCTGAATTAAATTCAATAAAAACTTTTACTTTGATAACATGTTTCAATGGGAATATGTAATTTTTGTTTCAAATATTATTTGTGGCAAGCGTGTGTTTGTCATGTTGCCGTGGAATAAACGACTAATGAAATTTTCGGTGAAAAATGTCTATGTTCTAAAACAATGCAAAGCATGTGCAAAAAAAAACCCTTAAAACAACCACGGAACAACGAAACCATTATATTACCTTTTGCTGTGTTGATCTGATATGTGATGTCAGCGTTGGAGTGTAAGCCGAAAACTTCGGGTGTATCCGTTGGTGGCAGACTGTTGATGTAATCGACGTAGTTTTGTAAGTTCCGGGTTATTGGAACTTTATAACCCTTGTAAAACTCAAAAGCGGATGTCAGCAGATTTTCGTTAAACCAAACTTGCGTAAATGTCACCAACAATCTTTTATCGAAATCATCAGTTACCCGTCCACCATACATCACTTCACCCAACATATAACAAACAGTCTGCCAAGAAACACCTTTTTTCACATCCATTTCGTCGAGATGATTTTGAACGAATTGAACACTAGCAGCAAAATCGGCTTGGTTGAACTCGTAGGGAACATTCCAGCCTGTAAACGACAAAATATGTTACATAGACCCGAACGATTATCTTCTATAAAGGACAAACCAACGTCAACGGCTTTAAAAGAAGTTTTTGTTTTAAACAAAATTTGAAGAAAAAAAGCTTTTTATTGTAACATGGGGTTGATCGAGACGGGAGTTAGCGGGATTTATTTATCATCCAGAGATATCGACAGAAAATGTGTCCGTCCGTCTCCATTTTTTCCCAACGGGTTGAGCCGTAAAATTATCTTCCCTGGATATGTCCAATGATTCAAGTTAAAAATGAGCAAAGTCGATGAAGTAGTTCCGGCGATGTGGTCGAAGAAGTGGAGGTCGAACATGGATTTCCGAGGGTCAGTGAAACTTTTTCGCACATTCATTTTGATGTCAAATTTGATATCACAAAACTGGAAAAAATTATTTGTGGAAATCGGGTCAGTGGTCTGGGCAGTGTAGCCAATGGAATGGGCAAAGTTGAGTTTCTCGTCCATATACGAAAGTCTAGTTGCTTAACTATGCAACATGCATATTTACAAACAAGCAAATATGCAAAGTTGTAGAGAATCAAATTTTAGAGAACACTTGTGTCAAGGTTTTAGGGAGAAATTACCCAATCCTGAGATAATGACCACTTCTTGAATTGAGAGGAATGACTCATATCTCTAGAACTATAAGAGATAGAAAGCTGCTTCCAAAGGCAAAGTTGTAGAGAATAAAATTTAAGAGAACACTTGTGTCAAGGTTTTAGGGAGAAATTACCCAATCCTGAGATAATGACCACTTCTTGAATTGAGAGGAATGACTCATATCTCTAGAACTATAAGAGATAGAAAGCTGCTTCCAAAGGCAAAGTTGTAGAGAATAAAATTTAAGAGAACACTTGTGTCAAGGTTTTAGGGAGAAATTACCCAATCCTGAGATAATGACCACTTCTTGAATTGAGAGGAATGACTCATATCTATAGAACTATAAGAGATAGAAAGCTGCTTCCAAAGGCAAAGTTGTAGAGAATAAAATTTTAGAGAACACTTGCGTCAAGGTTTTAGGGAAAAATTACCCAATCCTGAGATAATAACCACTTCTTGAATTGAGAGGAATGACTCATATCTCTAGAACTATAAGAGATAGAAAGCTGCTTCCAAAGGCAAAGTTATAGAGAATAAAATTTTAGAGAACACTTGTTTCAAGGTTTTAGGGAAAAATTACCCAATCCTGAGATAATGACCACTTCTTGAATTGAGAGGAATGACTCATATCTCTAGAACTATAAAAGATAGAAAGCTGCTTCCAAAGGCAAAGTTGTAGAGAATAAAATTTTAGAGAACACTTGTGTCAAGGTTTTAGGGAAAAATTACCCAATCCTGAGATAATGACCACTTCTTGAATTGAGAGGAATGACTCATATCTCTAGAACTATAAGAGATAGAAAGCTGCTTCCAAAGGCAAAATTGTAGAGAATAAAATTTTAGAGAACACATGTTTCAGGGTTTTAGTGTAAAATGGCTCAATCCTGGAATATGACCACTTCGAGAATTGGCGGGATGACCCATATCTCTAGAACTATGAAAGTTATAAGATTGTTTCCAAAGGCAAAGTTGTAGAGAATAAAATTTTAGGGAGCCCGTGTTTCAGGGTTTTAAGTAAAAATGGGTCAATCCTGGAATATTACAACTTCTAAAATTGGGCGTAATGACCCATATCTCTAAAGCTGTATATAAACTGACCACTGTTTTTTGTAAAGTTGTTAAACCAATTTTTTAAAGATTGTACATTATTCTTTCTATAAAACATCAAAAAAAAATTGAAAAAAAAAAACAAAATTTATTGAAATTACTTCAGCTAATCAGTCAACTGGTCCCCTCCCACAAAAAATTGCCAATCACAGCTACCCGTTATGGTAGGTCTACTCACCCAGAGGTCCAAATTTACGTCGTTCTTGTACAATAGTATGAAGAAAAGCAACAGTGTAAAGCAATGGTGGCCATTGAGCGGCCGCAGTGTAATCTAGAAAATCTTGTGAAAACGCCTGCAAAAGGAAATTTAATTTCAAATTGATTTCCATATCGACCAATTGACCTGATAGCTTCTCTTCAAGCTGGCCCGGATTCCTTGTGGTGGTTCGTTTGTGAACTTAATTGCCATTTGTAGCAAGCCAATGGGAAACTCTTCATGAACTTCAGTAGTTACCCACAATCTGAAACTGTCCTCGATATGCTCCGTTTCGACCAAAATGTCAATGATTTCAGAACAGAAACTGATTGAAAGATGGACATTTTGTAGCATAACCCATCCTCCATTAGCCATTCCTTCGGTAATCATTTTTCGTGCATGGAACTCTTGCCCTTGGCCCATGGATACGGATTTCAACGCTGCAAACAAAGTATACATCTCACGAACACTTCACCCACATCTAGACTTACTAATGCATTTATTTTTGGCTAGACTTCCAATCTGAGACGTTGGATCACTGCCGATTGAAAGTATACAAACGAGTGGTGTTCTTGGTTCGGATTCCATCCACGTAGCTTCCAAATCTAAAATTTGCATCTCTCCATATTCAGATCCAAGAGATTCTTCCACATATTTTTTCGCCTGCGAAATTGTACGATCGGGAGACCATGACCGAATGAGTAACAGTTTTCGAAAGCCGTCCAATGTTGAACTGTACGAACAAGGTATTTCTTCCGCTTCGGGTTTCTCCGACTCATACCATACACGCCACTCTTTTTCGTTTTGCTCAATCTTTCGAAATGAAATTCAGTCACAATTTTTGGTTGGCAAGTAATGGAGAATACAACCTTCTTTAGTACATCAGAAAATGTGTTCAGTTTACTTATTTCAACCAAATTCAGCCAAGTTATGTCCAAGATCCAACGGAACGGCTTGGGCGCCACCTGTGCAAGGAATATTAAGAGTTCTTTCAAGCGACTTTACAGTAATTTTTCTGAGGCGCAATGGATAAAGCGAACATCGACAAATGACATCCAAACTCCAAAGAGTGGAAAATGCAATAAAAATTCTTACCGCATTCAAATCTAACGATGCTCCACCCTTCACAAACGCCATAAACTCGTCATGCGTTATGTTTCCTTTATTATAATCAATTTTAATAGCCAACATTAGTGTGAATAATTGTTTGTGTCGTTCGTACAAACTTCTACTGGTGAACACCCACACCTCATACGTTAAATAGCGTAAAATAATGTTAATGCGCTCGTCGGTATTGCTGCTTTTGGTCGATTTGGTGATGGAATTGTCAAAGATGACAAGAAATTGTTTCAATGAATTCTGGTACATGATGTTAACGTTGCTCATTTCAACAATTAAAAAGTAAAGAATCGACCCTCTAGCGGCAACAGCTCGAAATTCTTCACGTGCGATTGTGATCTTCTTTTCCGTCACTTCGGAAATTTTTAGTTTTTGATTTACTTCCTCAGCAGTGGTTTTCGTTTCGCGAAGTACATCGATCAGTTCCTCGTCATCGACCAATGATCCTTCAGATGAACTCAATTTGGACAGTAAATTTGCTTCTAACTCTTTCATTGATCTCTGATTTTTCATCACACTTTCGAACAGAGTCACACGTTCCGCTTCCAAATCGGATTTTTCCATTAAAATTACTCGGCCGAGTAGTTGATCTTCCAGACCACGCATGGTTACAGTGAAATCGATAATTGAAGTTTTCGCACTAATTTCAGGACTGAATGGTGGATTTGGAAGCTTTGTTGTTATGTAGAGCATGCTGTGGAAAATAGTTTATGACTTTCACTACGTTGGAGACGTAAGGTACACCTTAGAACATCAGGCACGTATATTTGCTGAGGTGTTGCAAGTAATAAAAATTCTTGAATGCAGTTACGTGTGCGACGTAAAGGTGAGTTGATTTAACATCAAAATTTACTTACAAGCCGGGCATGACGTCACATTCCTTATCACCAACTAAGACTTTTTCGATACTTCCCGATTTAATGAAATTTTTCTCCAAAACGTTGTCAATGACGGGATCCAATTCAGTTCCGACATCTTCTATAAGCAACGGACGCCCTAGCGACAAGCTATCTGTAATTGTATCATTCAATAGTATGAGTGAGAGTGAACAACACATCCTTCAAATACCTTCTAAGTGAGTTCTGAAGTATTTGTGATTCAGTGAAGTAATTTGAAGTTCATTTTGATCTTCCTTCGTTTTGATCCAAATTTTCCCTTGACTTTGCGGATCAATCAGAAGAGGATAACTGCTGGACTTTGTAGCAATTAACGCATTCTGAACTGACAACTCGTCGTTGGGTAGACCCTGAAACGAAATTTTTTATTCTGGAGATAACTAAACGGCAATTGACGAACATACTTGAAGGGTCCATTCGGATACTGTAGATGATTCGACCAACATATTAATGATGTTAAGATTATTGGTAAAAGGAATGAGTTTCGTCTTCAAAATGCCCATCCAACATTTCAGTAGATTGGCACGAAATTCTTGATTGTAAGGTCCACAATATGAGAGAAATCCAGTAGCCAAAAGAACGTCACCCACCAGTTTCCCTAATTGAACTTTAAAATCTTTGGACTGTTGAGTCCATCGATGTTTTTCCCCTTGCAATCCATTAATCAGAGCCGTTGCGGCTGTCATTTTCCTCAAACAAACATTAGCAGCGTCGGTCAAACGTTGTTTCTCACCAACGGCAGAATCATATTGATTCTTAACCTCCTGCAGTGCAGCCTCTCTTTCGGCAAGTTGATTTTCTGCAGCAGCTAAATCTTCCATAGCCACTTTTAATCTAGCCGCTTGAAGCGTTAGATTAGCTTTCAGAGGTAAGACTTCCTTATTCACTCCGTGGAAAAAGGCCATAGCTTTCGTCCAAGATAACAAGCCCGCCACATCACCACAAACTCGCTTAGCCATGTCCATGTTGTAGTCTTCCATAAAGAAATACGGTTGTAGGAAGTCAATCATTTCATCGTTGATGGTGTCTTTGGGATAATTTTGTAACTGCAGCAAAAACGTTGTACTCGCCATCATCTTGAGTGCTTCTTGCCACGATGGCTTCGGGCATGGCGCACTTGTATCAGCGATGCACGGATGCAATTTTCGTTGGAAAAGTATCAAAACACAATCCATGATGCGCATAATTAAATGCGGTGGTCGGCCTAGTTTACGCACGGTTGCTATGTGAGCTGGTTTGATGGTATTTAGAGCTTCCTCTGCTTCCTCAAGAGCTGGTTTTGCGGCTTCAAGCTTTTCTTCAGCAAAAGCTTTTTCTTCTGCAATTTTAGCCACCAGCGCCTCAGCCTTCTCCTTGACTATCTGCACTTGATTCTTAAATACTTCGGCTTGCATTGCCTTCTCAGTTACTTCTAATAAAACGCTTTCCGCCTTTTGTGACGCTTCCGCCAAATCCGTTTCCATGACAGCCAAATCTTTTTTCAGTATTTCAACTTGGACCGACGCTTCTTTCAGTTTCTCAAGACCCGTGTCCATCTTCTCGACGCCTCCTCTAAGCTCCGATTGTTTCATTTGATAAATATTCTTGTAGCCGGCAATGAAGTTCAGATACGACTTCGGAGTAACGTGCGTAGCACGACGAAACCTAGTTGAATGAAAGTTTTCTGTGAGATATCATGCTCGGAGCGGTAGCGGAGAGCGTGACGCAGTCCCCACACCCCAAAAGAACGTCCACAAACCCAAAAACCTCCATACAAAAACCTTTGGGACAAGACACCATGTATAGGCGATGTTTTGAGTTTTTTCCCCTCGCCCCCCCCCTCAAATTATTTTTAAAAAAACTACGTCGCAGCAGCTTTCAAACAAGCCCTCACTCATCAAAATCGGTTGAAAATTGGCTGAGATGTGGAGGTTTGAA
>CM055405.1:12323427-12347869 GCA_029228625.1 Pseudolycoriella hygida | reverse complement strand
TACATTTCCTTGACGACAGCGTTACCCTGTGTTCAAAACATCGCGTCACAAATGCCAGACCCAACGACGAAATAATTTTTCTGTACTTTCAGTTTTTACGCTGCAAAAATTTAACATTCGTGTCTTTTTGCGAAGATTGTTTTGAGTTTTAAATTTTTGCGTGTGAAAACTGAAAGTGTTGAAAAATTATTACGCTGGTGGGTCTGGCATTTGTGACGCGATTTTTTGAACACAGGGTAACGTTGTCGTCAAGGAAATGTATGCGTATTTTCAGCGCAAGCGTCACCTCTACTGATATCATTAATTTTGGAAGTAGACATTAGGGACTGCGTCACACTTTACCTTTTAAAAGGTTTTTGTTGGGATTATGTAAAAAGTCAAGAAGGTTTTGGTTCCTTGTGTTCTGTTTTCTACTCGAAAATGATAAATTAGTTCTAGAAGTATTCGATTTGGTTGACCCACCATAAAACACAAGTCAGTTATGTAATGATAAGACAATTACATTATGTCATAACATTATTGCGTCGCGCAAAACTGTTTTACTCAGAGAGATTGCATTAATACATGTTTCTTCTTGACCTTTACGATGATAACATTAAGAGTCATGATAATAAATCACTTATTTGCTAACCAAAATTTTGTACATTTAGAAATACCACTCACAGATTTTGATAATAAAAGTCACACGCTTCTTTCTTGTGTTTCTTATAAATATTTATTAGACCTCCCACTGTTTCATTCAAATTAAGGAAGTGAGAAATAAACAGTTGTAAGCCGAGGAGACTAGACATATCAAAGATAGCGCGGACGCTTTCGGTGCATTTAGCTTACCCATCGTATTTTAACGATTGTTGTTTGATTGATTTGATAAGAGGGCACAAACCATATAAATATATACAACAAATTAAATATACAACAAAAAAAAAGTTGTGATATCGGCAATCGGCCTGCCTTGAAGCACTTCATTAGGCCCATTGCGGTTAAAAGATGATGATGGTGTTCTGGCTATTTCGTATTGATGTTTTGTTTTGGGTGAATCCCTCAAGTAAAGGGTTGGTTAAGCGATTTGCTTCCTGTTATGTAACAAACAACATTACCTATCGGTATTCCCCGAAAGGCAGAACCCCCCAGCCATTTACCCCTTGAGCTTGCAAGGGCTGGACAGAGAAACACGAAGTGCTTTTCTGTTTCCGGTACATCGCCGCACTTTCTACAGTTCGAATCACTACTAAGTCATATCTTATTCAGATGGTATCTCAGCGTGTTGCGTTCCGTTAGCATTCGTACTGTCCACCTTTAGTTTGTCCTGTTAAGGCTTAAAAGATCTTTAGTAGTCTGCGAGTTGCATCCTTTTAACTCTTTTACCTGTCTTCCCCATGAGATTTGGTGTCTCTCGCGAGTTCTTCTTTTAATAAGTCCCATTACCAGTTCAGTGTGAATCCCTCAGGACCCTCGAAATTATTATCACTAGCTAGCTTTGCCAGCTCGTCGGCTGTCTCGTTGCCAAAAATGCCTGTGTGTCCCGGAACCCATACCAGAGGTACTATCTCATTCCCTGAAAGGGCTTCCAGTCCCACATGGCTCTCCAATATCGATTTATCCGCGAACATGCGCGCCCTCATCATCGCTTGCTCACTTTTTGAACAAATGACGATTTGTTTATTTACTTCTCCCGACCGCTGAGGCCTCTAATTGAAACACATCGAGTATTTTCCAAGAGGTATTGACATTTTAAGATTCAAGTCCACGCAAAAAATTCTCGCTCCCGTTCCATCCGTCGTCTCTGAGGGATTTATACCCTGCCAATCCTCCTTTCTTGGGAAGACCATTCCAAAGCTCTTCTCGAACCGAAACTGCGTCTATATCCCGTCTGAAAGCATTGACATCTTTTCGAAATCTCTCACTAAGGAGCTAAGAATTCCTGTGTGACCTACATTCCTTCCCGATGGAACAACCTATAACTATTATCGCTCCTGTCGGTTAATATATTGCATAGAGAGAGAATATGGACCGTTGAGCTACGCAAGTGTGCTACATCTATCCTCACACTTGTTAGTTTTGGACTGACGGTGTACAAGCCTGGCGTTCCGTACGTTACTGCCATGCATGAAAAAGATATTTATTTTCCAGAACAAAATTCAGTTTGTTCGGATCGACCTCCTATGCTCCTATTCATCGAAACCTTTAGTGCATCAAAGGCTTACGTCAAAGCATAGTGATTTTCACGTCACGAGACGTAAACTGTTAAGCAAAAGAAATGTCATAGCTTATGCATCGTGTCAGGAAAATTACTATACGTTGACGTAAGCCGTTGACGCACAAAGGCATTGTGTCATAGAGGGAGAATTTGCAATTGAAAAAAGTTAATAGAGAGAGAGAGAGAGAGAAAGAGTAAATGCAGGCTGTCTTTCTCAAGGAACGAGTTAGCGATGAGGACGAATTCTCTATTTTCCTTCAACTTGTAGCGTGGAAGCATTGCTCCACAGCATACCAAAGCTTCAACATTTGGGTAGATGTGATGTTTGGTATCCACAACGAACCTCAGAGGGAAGAATGACATGTTGGACGTAACGCATGCACAATGAGTTCTGTGCACAGATATCTGAGGGTATCTTGAGACGTAGATTACTGGCCTTCTGAAAAGGCTAGAAGATGCATCGTAGCGTGTGTTCTGAAAATATTATATTTTGTGGGAAACTATATGGAATGATAGAATTGCAACGAGAAACTAATGATAATTTCTATCGATCAGCGTCCTATATTTCGCCTCTTTCCGTTTGGCTTTTTCTTCTGTTGACTTCCCGGCTATTTGTGTACTGTATTTGAGGTTGCTGTGAGCGAAAGTGTCCGTGCCTTTGGCATCCCATACTAGCGTTCTTCCACGGTTCCAAGGAATCAAACTGATTGAAACGACCCGTTTTCCGTCTTCTCGAAATAGGCTCGGCGGCTCCAATCTGGCTGGTATGTCTACTGTAGTGAGCGCCGTTTTTATGATGGTGTTCAGTTCGGAATGCCTAGACCATCGTCCTGCAATTTTTTTACACTTAAGGCCATGTCTTCCTTTGCTCGTCAACATCGAGCCGCAGACATACATGCGTGGTGCACAAATGTCAGTCCCCAAATGAAGGCCTACCATTATTCTGAAAGCGTTATTTTCCAGCAATGTGCCAAGATTTCGCGATGGAAGGACATTGTGTCACGCGCCAGACTCTGGCGTTTGGGTTGACAAAATTCTGGCAACTTCCTCTGCACGATCGGGTCGGATCTCATGAAATAGTCTGTCGATTTGGATGACATTTCACTGTTTTTGCAATTGTGGAAACGTTGGTTGATCGATTCCGAGATTCATGCTTTGTCACGAGTCGATTCCATTCGTGTAACCAAATGTCTGCAATAGTAAGCGAAGGTTCTTGTAACATAATACTAACCATTGATGACAATCCATTCACTGAAGATAGAAAGGATGGCAAGGCCAAATCCTGAACTCTTCGAATTCCGAGGCCTCCCCAGCGCACGGGTAATGATGACAGTATACATTGATCTCGATTTAGTTCCGAATTCGTCAATGTTTCCAATGTGTGTAGCATGACATCAAATTATACCCATCTACACCACTGTATTACAAATAAACACACCACGACATCTACCAGCATATGGCGAACATCTCACAACACCACATTGAGATGTCGCAACAAGTTTGACACAGTTCTAGAAAACTCCAGACAAGGCAGCCATGACGGTTTTGCTGCTATATAAGGCGAAGTAGAACTCCAGTCAACTCACTCAGCTTTCGATTGGCAACTCGCATACATCTTACTTTTAGTTTATGCAAGTTTAGTCTTATAGAAATCTATTGTTAATAGAACCTTGCTGTTTTATTTCCAAAGTCTTTCACAATATCGAAAGAGTACGCGCCTTACATTTAGACCGTACCGTTGATATCTGTTGAACGGCCAACGATTCGAACCGCCAGCCCCTTCAGAGTAACTCCCAACAGAGTAACTCCATTTTAAGTATTCATCTTAGGGCTGTATCTCGTTGCCACACATCTAAGCTTTCCAACGATACCTAACTCGACATATTCAGGTGGGTGGGAGCTTCAAAAGCCTTCCCGATGGTAACATGAATATGGGCAAGTCGTCCCAATCAATGCAGCAGGCTTTAACCAAGGAAGTCTTTGCATATTCTTGTATCGGTATAGGTGTAGTATATGTCCAATTCATCCGGTTTTCAGTTAGGTCCTGCTTATAGCAGAAAACTTCATTCAAAAAAATCACCTAAAATGACCTATAACTCGGGAAGATGTCAACCTGAACCAGGACTTTCACAGCAAAAATGTGAGTCAAATAGAGGCCTATAATCGTAGAAAGTTTCATTACTTTATATTTCATTTTGCCCGAGTTACAGCCAAAAAACCATTTTTCACACCCCCTGACATGACCCTAGTTCCATAGATCCATAGCTCTAACTCAACAACGAAGTAAAATTTCAGAAAAAATGAGTCAAATGTTTTCTCGCGACAGTCCAACAAATCGAATGAGCCATAGCTCGCCTTAAACGGTGACACCTTGTTCCCGACCCGTACGAAGTTTTGGCAAAATCACTCTTAATGCTCATGTCTATTTCTTCAATGAGATCGATGTTGTTCCACGTTGCAAATGTTTGTAGCATGAAGACCAATTTGGGGATTGATAAACAGTTTTTTAATAGATAGTAGGCAATTTGGTAATTGTCTAGATTCGACAATCTTCCGAATAGCAATTTCATTTGATCCAATTTTTTGACGAATGCGTTGTCGGTAATTGATGCGTCAAGGAGAGTTAGTTCATTCACAATGATTATCCCCGGTGATATTCTCTCAAAATTGTTGATTATTTCCGCATCTACTTCAAAACAAAAATAGAGTTCGCATTTCGTCGGGTTGATAGACAATCCGATTTTCTCACACTCTTTCAAGGCCGTTTCAAAGTCCTGGAGCACACTTTCATGATTCCCTGCGATGGTTCCGTCGTCGAAGTAGAAAACGATGAATTCCCATACGAGGGCTGTCACCGTCACCACTGCGTGTATAGCTGAACAAAATAGAAGTGGTCTACAAGGATCTCTCTGTTGCGCCCCATTTTGTGACCAAATAGTGTCTTCTCCATAGAAAAGCAGAGAGGATGTTGTGCAGCACTGCCAGAGAAATGGGTAGATTCCTGGGCAATTGTCTTTCATTTCCTTCAGAAATTTATCTCGATCAAGCTCATGAGTTGATATTTTGTAAGAAATCAGCACTTTCGATTTTTGTTAAACAATTGGAAGTAGGATGAAGAATTGTGAGTGGCTTTTAAATGTTGATTCAAGCGGGTGGACTTTAATCTACCGAAGGTACAGCAGCCATAGTAAAATATTATTTCTATGGGTGCAATTGTACCAAAACGAGAATTTTCTCAATTTTTACCTTAATATTTTGTAATTAGTAGCTAGCATTAACATTAATTTATCAAATGAGTACAAAAATTTATTTACACTTCACAAGTTGAAGTAATTCTACCTACGAACATTTACGCAATTTTTTTTTTTTAATCTTCGCGTAAAAGTTCGTAAGTCGAATTTCTTTGACTTGTGAAGTGTAAATAATTAAATTTTTGTATTTAAATCGATAAATTAATATTGATAATAGCTACTAAATTAAAAAATATTCTTGGTTTCCAGAAAATCGTTGAACCATTTTCAACTTACGAACAAATTACGTAAAAATTTAGCATGAGCTTTGGGTTTTCCCCTTCTATATCACTTTGGAAATTGAATCACATAAATGGCAGCAAAGAGAACCAAACACTTTTTCGCCATTCGGTTTAAAAGAATTTGAAGTTGGGTATGAAATGAAAAAGGATTGAAATCCTTCTCCTAATACAATATTCGGACGCAGCGTCGATAAAGACAGAGACAAAGTGGATACGATAAATTGCGTGGAAGTTGTTGTGTACACACCAACCAAAGATAAACACGTGCAACACATTAAAGGTTACCATCGTACAGTTGGTCCTGCCTTCTTTCTCTACCACTGACTCAACAAGATGAATGAGGGTAAATTTCATAAATTTTACTACTTTGGTATCTCTGAGATCGAAAAATTGTTGAAGTAATCACGAATGAAGTGAATGTAACAGTCATTTATGGTTTTTTTTTCAGCCCCCATTCTATCCACCTACACAAGGCTTATGACAGCAAAATACAAACAATTTAAATTAAAATTGAGCACCACAAAAATACATAAACATGACATAAGGGTTGTAGCCAAATGCTGAACATTTGTGAAACTTACAAATTGTTTCATCATCTTTTATTTGTGATGTACTGTGATTACATTAATTAGCGCTTATTATTCATTTATGTCAAGTATAATATAATTATACGGACTGAAGTATCACCCAAAATAGCTTTTTGATAAGACTTTTTTTTTAACTCTATAGATACGAAATAATATTAATGTGCACATATAGAATTGTGACATGTAGGGGCAGACTATAAATAGAAATCAAAACATTTTTCTTGTAAAACGCCGGATGCGAATTGCTTTATCTAGTTTAAAGGGTAATGTGAAGTTTCCTCGGCCGGTTTCCGTATTCTACAATGCACTTAAAACTACCGCTTACGGTAAGAATCATCTAATAACAAACGACATATATATAATATTTAGGAGTTTTCATGTTTTGAGTTACATATTTATTTTTGATAAATCAAATATAAAGTTCTGTTTTGACGATATTATGGCTACGTCATGCTATTGCATCTTCGAAGCAACAGACCACCCATATAGCGAAATTATGTTCAAGATGAAGTGAATTATTGCAGATAATTGAGGTAATGAGAAAAAATTCGTAAGCGAGACTGTGTATTAATGTGTCCTTATCCTTGTCTTTTTACGTTACAATCGAGGAATAACAGGGTCATATTAGGCTAACTTTTTGGTATTTGCAAGCTGGAGAGGTGGAAAGTCTAGGTTTAGAGATTTTTTAATAATTGTAGACACGTTAGACACGTAGGAAGTACAAATAGGGCTTATAGGTTCACTACGTGGTTTATGAACAAATGTTAGATCGACACCGCAGTAATGAAAATCTATCAATCGTCGATTGCCTGTCCGTCGGTCGCCAAACTCTTTGGGCAACTGTTCGTCCTAATTTTTTTCCAAGATGAGCTGAAGTTATTGATGTGATTTTAGTAAAACGCAGACACGTCTATATTATTCGATAATATAATTCGGAATAAAAAA
Organism: Pseudolycoriella hygida; assembly: GCA_029228625.1. Taxonomy (NCBI): domain Eukaryota; kingdom Metazoa; phylum Arthropoda; class Insecta; order Diptera; family Sciaridae; genus Pseudolycoriella; species Pseudolycoriella hygida. The sequence goes on along the minus strand of CM055405.1, from coordinate 12,340,608 downwards.
AAATATAAATGACAAACTAGAAAGCCTCAAAGAGCTGCTTAGATTATGAGACTTTCATACTTTTAACATCCCTCCTAGAGTCTCATATGCTCAAGTTAATGTTCTTGCAACAAAAATCGTTTTTATTAGAGTTAACAGGCTTCGTGTGAAAATCTGCAACCATTTCGTCGGTAGGAACGTACTCGAACTTAACTTGATTTTTCTTGATTTTTTCTCGTAGAAAATGGTGGCGTATGTCGATATGCTTGCTTTTGGCGTGATAAATTGGGTTGTTTCCAAGATCAATCGAACCCTGATTATCGCAACCAATAGTGATAGTTTTTATTGGTCCAAAAATCTCATCGTGTAGGGTTTTTAGCCAAATGGCTTCTTGGGTAGCTGCTGACATGGCCATATATTCTGCTTCGGTGGATGATAGCGCAACAGTAGGTTGTTTCTTTGATGACCATGAAATGGCTCCACCACTTAGTTTGAAAACATAACCTGTTGTTGATCGTCTGTTTGTTGGGTCACTTCCCCAATCTGCATCAGAGTACCCGTAGGTGTCAAAATTACCATCTCGCTTGTACGTTAGCTTGTAGTCCGTAGTGCCTTTTAGATATCTCATTACTCGTTTCACTGCTGACCAGTGATTCATTCCAGGGTTGTTATTGAAACGACTGACTGTTCCAACGGCGTATTGAATATCTGGTCTCGTAATTTGAGCGATGTACAGTAAGCTTCCCACGGCCGATTGATATGGGATGTTTCTCATATCTTCATTCGCTGCTTCGTTTAATGATGACGTTTCCATAATGAGTTTTTGATTTGCATCCATTGGAGTTTTTTCTGGTTTGCAGTTATTCATGCCAAACTTTTCCAACACCTTCCTTGTGAAATTACCTTGATCGATCGACAGTGTTCCCTTTTCCTCATCACGGGTTATTCGCATTCCCAATATGAACTTTGCAGGTCCTAAGTCCTTCATTTTAAATTCGCTGGATAGCTTTAACTTCAATACGCGCAAGTCAGATTCATCGTTCCACAAAATCATAAAGTCATCGACATACACGGCAATGATGAGCATTTTTCGTTTGTTCAATTTAAAATAGATGCATGGATCGATGTTTGAGCAATTGAAGTTCAACTCTCTCAGGAAGACATCCAACTTCTGATACCAAACGCGGCTGGCTTGCTTTAAGCCGTAGATCGATTTGTGTAGGAGACATACTCGTGTTGTTCCATCTTCGAAATTTTCTGGTTGTGTCATAAAAATTTCTTCTTCCAATTCTCCATGCAAAAACGCTGTTACGACATCCATTTGATCAATTCGTAGATCGTATTGCATTGCCATTGCCAACAGAAAACGGACCGATGTGTATCGTACAACCAACCGTTGAAAAGGTTTCTTCATAGTCCAATCCATAACGTTGCGAAAAACCTTTGGCAACCAAACGAGCTTTGTACCGGTGAATAGTGTCGTCTTCATTGTATTTGGTCTTGAATGTCCATTTGCAATTGATTGGTTTTCTGCCTTCCGGTAGTGTAGTCAACGACCAAGTCTTGTTTGCAATCAACGAGTCGTATTCTTCATTAACTGCTAATTCCCATTTAGAGCGGTCATCCCGAGAGAATGCATCCTTCAGAGTCAACGGGTCATCTGCTATTGCTACGTAAGTCGTATCGTATCTATCAACTGGTTTCTTGACTCTTGTTGAGCGACGAAGTTCTTGCGGAGAATTTTCTGATGGTGGTATGAGTATTGGATCTTCAATGTTGAGGTTATCATGGTTGTCATCCGGACTGTGCATTGTTTCATCAGAGGCTTTTTGCGTGGTATTGGCTTTGTCTGTGATGTAAACAAGATTATTATTTGATAATTCGTCACCATTTACCTCGTTCGTGATGCATTTTTCATCTTCCATGAATATCACGTCGCGACTGATATAGACTTTCTTTGTTTCGGGGTCCATCAAACGGTACGCCTTCGATGTTTCTGAATATCCGACCATTATGCAAGACTTTGACTTGAAATCAAACTTCTTACGCTTTTCTTTCGGGATGTGCACCATTACTTTACAGCCGAAGATTCGAAGATGCGCAATATTTGGTCGTTTAGAAGTCCAAACCTCTTCTGGTGTTTTGTCAGCTATTCCATGACACGGTGAGCGATTTTTTATGTATACAGCCGTTGAAACTGCCTCAGCCCAATACTCAACGCTCAAATTTGCGTCGAAAAGCATCATCTTCCTTTTTCCACAAGACTTCGGTTCATTCGTTCTGCAAGTCCGTTTTGTTCTGGAGTGTACGGCGCGCTCGATTGATGCAAGATACCCGTGCTCGTTAGATAATCACCGAAATCGATTCCAAAATATTCACCACCATTATCAGATCTCAACTTCTTGATTTTCTTATCAGTTTGATTTTCAGCTAACGAACGGTAGATTTTGAATTTCTCGAAGGATTCTGATTTCCGCTTAATGAAATAAATGTGGACTTTACGGCTATAATCGTCGATGAAAGTGATGAAGTATCTGTGTCCGCCAAAAGATTCTGGTAACGGCCCGCAGACATCAGAATGCACTAATTCGAGTAGTTCTGCCGATTGAGAATTACTTGAGGTAAATGGAAGTCTCGATTGTTTTCCTTTGATGCACACTTCACAGAGTTTCTTTGGTTCATTCACAAATTTCATGCCATTAACAATGCTGTTGTTCAATTTACATAAATTTTTTTCTCCGATGTGGCCCAATCTTCGATGCCACAAGTTCTTCTTTTTTCCGTAACTTACTACTGGTGCGGCGATGTCTTTCCATTGATCCAATTTGAACACATCTCCAACTAACGATCCTTACGCAATCAATTTGTTTTGTTTGTTAGTGATTTTACAACCAGATATGTCGAATGTAACAGTTAGGCCCTTCTTCACAAGTTTGCTGACAGAAAGTAGATTCGTAAATAGCTCCGGAACATGTAAGGCGTCATCGATCTTAGCGTCAACTGGAGAGTCATTAACCTTAAGTTGCAACTTAACATCTCGACATTCAATTTGCTGTCGTTAGCAATGATCACATTTTCATTGATTGATTTCTTGTTAGTCATCCTAGTCATATGACGAGTTGCACCAGAATCTATGATCCATTCCTCACAGTACGATGAATGTACAACCGACAGACATACCAAACTAACATCATCTAGTTCAGTTTCACCTCTTTCTTTGATTCCTTTTTTACAATTTCTTGCGATGTGTCCCTCCTTGCCGCATCCGTAACATTTGATTCTTCCATTGTATCGTCGATAGGTCTTCACGGCCATCGCAGATTCTCCAACATCACTTCTGCTTATTGAAACTTCTTGCAGTAGTTTTGTCTTGATATCTTCTGAAGTGATTTTCGTATTGATGCTTTCGATGCCCATAATCATCGGTCGATACTCTTCGGTTAAGCCCGCCATCATGAAAGTAGCTACAAGCTCATCTTGTATCATAGAACCAGCTCCTTTCAGTTTATGGACACACGAGACAATTCTATTGAGGTAGTCATCCATGGATTTACTGTGCTCACGTTTTATTCCGACAAGTTCACCTAGCAAGGATACTTGTCGTGAGAAGCCCTTATCTGCAAAAGCTTTCTCTAAACTATCCCAAGTTTCCTTTGCAGTTTTCGCCTCTCGAATATGGCTGTAGTTGATTGGTTCCACCAACATTACGATCTTTCCATGAGCTTTACTTTCCAATTCGCGTTTCTTATTTTCATCATTTTCAGTTGATGTTCCGTTCGCAATACTCCATAAACCTTCTGCTTGCATATAGGCCTGAACAACGAACTTCCATGAGTCGTAATCGTCTCGTCCCTTCAATTTGGTAATGGATGTAATTATGTTCGACGTTGCCATTCTTTTGTCAATGAATTAAATTCTGGATAAAATTCAAGAACGATTTTTCGTATTTTGTCGATGAATTAAATTCTCGATATAATTCAAAAACGTTGTAATATTCCGACTATTCGTATTGTTGCGTTCACTGGGCTCATAACCTGATGTGATTTTAGTAAAACGCAGACACGTCTATATTATTCGATAGTATAATTCGGAATAAAAAAAATATAAATGACAAACTAGAAAGCCTCAAAGAGCTGCTTAGATTATGAGACTCTCATACTTTTAACAGTTATTTCGGATATATGGTAGAAAGAAGGGACGAAAGGAGAGAAAACATTTTTTGTTGAGAAAAGTCTGTACTTTATGAAGTGTACAACTTGGCAGAAGTTGTTTTTCATGAATATAAGGTGCGGACCCTCTGATCGATTACAGAAGGCAGCTTGGTGCCGAAAAAGTTCCTACAACAATGTTGGATAGGAAAACGAGCACACTAATATTCACACGGTTCCGACTCGGCACCAGGCTGCGTGTTTGAAAAGTATGAGTTGACTTGTAGAAGGCTTCTGGTGCCGAAAATCAGTAAAAGTTCTTGTTGCGGTTATGAGGAATATTATACGTCATATAAAATTCAACTTGGCCGAGTTGACATTAAACATATAGTAATCATTACTGCCATGACATTGACATTAGAGGTGTGCGGGTCGACCTTTTTTTCTAAGCAGGACCCGAATCGAACCCGAACCAAAATAAAAATTCAAACCCGACCCGAACCGAACCCGATCTAAAAAAAATTTCAAGCCCCACCCGAATCGAACCGGATTCAAAATAAAAAATCAAATTTAATAGAACATAAGTCGCACCTGGGGCTTTCCAGATAATAATATTCGAAGTTCGGATACATATTAAGCCAGTTTCCGCTAAATATCGATAAGTGTGTTAGAAAAATAATAAATGCGAAGTGATAGAGAACATTCGTTCCCGTGCAACTATCCACGGGAACGACTGTTTATCATTGCTTCGTATTTAACATTTTCTTATAGACTTATCGGTTTTTAGGGGAAACTCGCTTAATATGTATCACAAATCTGAGACGCTCCAGATAGTATTTTAGTATTTTAGTAGTCATTGACTACTTTGAAGGCTGTTTGAAGACTGTTGGACGACTGTTTGAATGTTGTTTTAGCGACTGTTTGAAACCTGTTTGATTTGTACACAGATAATATGAACATTATTCAAAATATTATTGCATAATGTGTTCACTGGAGTATTGAATTTTGGATACATAATCCGTGCAAGGTATTTTATGTGCATATTTTCAGTTTGTGTATGTCTTTAAATGTTATTCGAGTTCATTTGGAAGTACTTTGAAAATAATTTATTTACATATGAGAAATAATGACTGAAAGTGTATCAGGATGAGATATGATTCCGAATAGGTATCGGAAACGTATCGTTGACACGCACAACCTCAGCCACGTTAGTTCGTAAAAAAGTCGTTCTTCCATCTCAGCAAGCATACCTCATTCTACGATTTCTACATTCTACAAATTTGATTTGCTTCATAAATATTTTCAAAAAATAAAGTAAGAGTTATTTGCTGGAAACCAGAATGCGAACCAATTTTTTCGAGTCGGGTCGGGTTTGGTCAGTCGAAGTCATCAAACCCAAACCGAAAAAAAGAAAATGAAAACCTGACCCGACCCGACCCGACAAAAAAGCGTAAAGCGAAAACCCGACCCGACCCGACCCGTCAAATTCATTCGGGTTCGAGCCGGATTTTTTTCGAGTTTCGGGCGGCCCGCACACCTCTAATAAACATACTTTTGGCATCAGGTTGCGTTCTTTATGGTTGCTTATTAACTTCTCAAGTAGGCAGCCTGGTGCCGAGTTGGAACCGAATGATCGCTCCCCACTCCAAAGAATCTTTTTTAGCACCAGGTTGCCCAGATTGGAATGCAGACCCCCGTTTGCAGCAATCTTTCTCTATGAAAATGCTTTACATGACGGTGATATAGTGAGTTCATGCACTAGACAATAGCTGACAATGGATTTTAAATCGGCGTAACTCAAATAATTTGTTCCGGTGACATTTACCAGCAAAATTGTCTTTGAGAGCCGATTCGATACAACTCTCCTCTACATTTTCGCTGAACACTTGACAAGTCTAGGATGTAATCCAAAGGCTAAAGACTGTCTTGAAGACCCAGCCACCGAAACGCCGGCGCACGGCTCTAGAACGCAGCATTATGTAAAGATTTCTTGCAACTTTCTGAAGACTGCGTACTTTAGATTCAAGATCGAGTTGTTTCATGCACTAAGGATTAATTAACTTGTAACAAAGTACGCTATCAATTTGTGTAACACCACCAGAGAAAGTACTAGGGTGCGTACGAGTGTTTTTCATCTTCGAACTATTTGTGTGATTTCCTTAATTAATATCCAATTGCCAAAATTGTCTAGATAAATAAGCCAATTTGATCAAATTAAATGAAGTGAAAACACAGCGCAAGGCAAAAAAAAACAAAATAATTATTTAACTCGCACCAAATGAAGCATAAAGATGTTGAGTTTTTCTCAAATTCATAACTTAGAATTACTTTCAAATCTCTTACAAACACAGTCTGAACATAAATACAGAAAAACAGCGTCGCTGATTCTTAAAAAAACATCTAATAATCGGAATATAAGGGAATTATATTTCGTATCTTCTGAATGTATCCAGCCATAATATAAATATTACTTTGTGTCAAATAAAATCGATTTTCTTTCGCAATTGGATTACAGATACACATCGCAATGCGCTCTACTGTTTTGAACGAATAAAATGGAATGATGGTAATATAAATTGAGGATCAAGAACAAAACAAATTCCTTCGCTCGCTTATGGTCATGCAGTGGATTATAGGTCAATCATCGAAATTAATTTTCGAAACATTGACAAGATATCCCAAGGAATGAATGGTGTGTATAATGACGTCAACATAGTTTTTGAGAAGACGAAGACAGTATTCTTTGCGGTACTTACCTTTGTGCCGAAATATGGCAATGTGATGGATTTCTCCAATTTACTTGCGAAAAATTTAAATAAGGGGCCATTCACAAATGACGTCACGCTTACTATAAAAAACTAGCATCCATAAAAAGGTCATAACTCATGCAGGACAGCAAATTATGTTTATAGGACTCTGGCTACCCCCCCCCCCCCCCAAACAGGGGGTGTGTTTGGGGGGGTAGCCGGAGTACTATAAGCAAAATGTCTCGCCAGTTTGGAGTTCTGAATTTTGTGGATTTTATAGCAAGCGTGACGTCATTTATGAACAGCCCCTAATAATTTGCGCCACTGTGGAAGACTAATTCTTTTTCTGACCAGAAGCTACTTACATCTTGATCCAACCAAATGTTAACGATTTCCTCCTCGTATTCTTTCAGTATGTTCCGAACGGAATAATATTTATTTTCCAGATCCCTAGTGGATGGCAGTGTTTTAAGAACAGGATGCGATGTTACACTTGTGACAAGTTCTTCAATGTGGCTGGCTAACGAGCGACACCATTTTATTCTTCCAGATATTGGTGGAAAGTTTCGCGGTAACGGTGGATCATCGCGCTGCTTTCGAAATAGGGTTAAGATTCTGTGAACATCCTTTTCACTGTACTTTAAAATTCGCTGATATTTCACTTCCATCATGGTAAGAGGGATTTTTTGACTCACCTGAAATAGTTTGCTCGAATGACTAGGGCACAAACCGAATTATTTTCTCTCAACTTACTTTTTCGAATCGAACCAAAAATCGTATGCACTGCGGCGTCTCCCAAACGGAATCAAAATTCGATTCAATCATCGAACCAACTGATTCTTTCAGTGCATCTGTTTTATCCATAAAAATCTGATAATCGTTGTTGAAATCGGCATTACGATGATCCAGATAGTCGTACTTTTTCGACACAATCACCTTTTTAGCATCTTCAAATGTGGTCACCGCTTCTTCTAACGCTTCGCCCAGCAACAACCCTTCTAATCGTCTAGCAAACAAGTGATTGTAATCATCGATCAAATTAAACATGGACAAGATCTTCGACAATCGATCACAAAATGTGTCAAATTTTCCGAATACAAAATTTTCCGAAAATCCAAACGGCGTCTGATTGGGTAGAAATGGTTGTTCGCGAACGCTGTAGTAGGTCTCGCGATAAATGTGATTGAGTTTTATGCAATTGGTGAGTTTTGTGCGAACTAAATTGCGATCTTGTGACCAGATTGTTTCTTTGCATCTAAGAGTTATGTACGATTTGCAGGTTTCTATCATTTGATTGGTTATCTGCACAAATTTTAAGATAAAGTAGTCAACGTCTTAAGAATAGGATAAAGACTGAGTGAGTTATCGAATGGAAAATTATGTGATCATCGGATTTACTAATCTACTTATTTACTAAGCAGCGATAGCTTCTTTATGTTTTCTCCTTTCCTGTCCGTCTTTACACAGTCATAATTATGACGTCACAAAAATGGCGTTACGAAAATGGCGTCAAAAATGACGTCACAAAAATTACGTAAATACGACGTCACAAAAATCACTTCACAAAAGTGACGTCACAAAAATTACGTAAAAAGTACGACGTCACAAAAATTACGTAAAAAGTACGACGTCACAAAAATGACGTCAAAAATAAAACCAAAAGTTATGCCGTCATAGATATTGTTTCGTTAAATTTTTCAATAATAAACTATCGCTACTTTTCTATACCCATGTCAATGATTTATTAATTTACGAGTTTACTAAGTTACCAACTGATTTACAGATCTGTCCATCTCAACATTTTCCACACACTTCCTATCACTGTTTCCTCACCCTCTGTTAATATGTTAATAATGTTTCAATTTCTGGACGAAAAAACAACCTATAGGTGCTCACTCATCGTTTAGCTCTCGTCACAGCTGTGACGTCACAGGTCTATCAAAAATTTATGACATCACAGATGTGGTTTTGCTTAATTTGAAAACAACCCATGTTTAAAATCGGCGTCGGCTTATGTCAAAATATACAAAACATGATCAAATTCGTAACATGTCAAGCCACGAAAAATTGCCTGTTTATCAGCTTCATTATGAAATTTCGTATTTTTTCATACAAGTCGACGTCGCAATTTAGCGCGGATCACTACTTTTCTACACCCAGGAGAGTTTTTTATCCACGCTTTTAACGCGGCGTCGGCTTATTCCAAAGTATGCTACATTGGTGAGAGACAAAGCTAGTAAAGCTCTGACAGTCTTGTGGATATATAGAAGTGCCTTTGGTAAAAATTGGGGCCTTCCATCCAAGGTCATATTGTGGATTTATGAAGCAGTAGTGAGACCTATGATCACCCACGGCTGCGTCGTTTGGTGGCCTAGGCTCGAAGTAGAGACCGCGAGGAAGAGTTGAGCGAAATTCAAAGACTGGGTATGCATCTGCATGACCGGAGCCATGAAAACAACAGCAAAGACAGCCATGGAAGCGCTACTGTATATTGCACCCATCCAAACGACCATCAAGGCGAGAGCATTCGCAACTACGGACAGACTCTTACTTAATGATCTTTGGATGAGGAACTTTAACATGGAAAAATCATGCGGGCAATATGTAATCCTATTTTTAACATGCCCAGGGACATACCGTATAGACTAGAATGGCTAGAGGTTGGCCAGATAGTCTGTCCACAGATGGAATCATTTGTTTCACAGATGGATCAAAAAACTCTAATGGGCGGTGGGGGTTGGGGTATTAATCCTGGAACCTATGACAGAAGAGAGCTTACACTTAGGAAAAAGACCGGAAAAGGTAGGCGACAGAGTCACAATCCTTTCCGACAACGAAGAAATGATCAGAGCGATAATGTCGCCTGTCACCACATCCAAATTAATGAGGGAGTTCAAAGGCACACTGAACCATCTGGACCTCTGTGCTCAATGTGGATCCGAACCGTTCATTCCTATACCACAGTCAGAATGTAACAAGGCTGCAAAGAAATGGGTGCGTTCAGAGGGAATAAAGCGTTGGCGTGAATATGTTGGGGCAAGGCACACAAAGAATTTCCTACCAATACCCGACTGCAAGTGGACAAATGCAAGTGGACCGGAGTCGCAAAAGAAGAGTAGTGGGAGCGATTACCGGGCACTGTGGGCTAAGCAGTCATTTGTCAAAGATAGGAATCGTTAGAGATCCCGAATGCCCCTGTGGTGTCGGGAACGAAACGGGATATCACGTAATTTGCGAGTATCCAAAGTTTTCACAACTGAGACTCAGGACTCTGGGTGGTCATGTGATCAGGCCTCTGGATGTACTAAATCTAGGACCTCGACAAGTTCCTCGCTGGTACTGGTAGATTCAAAGGATTTACGTGATGAACGGGAAAGGAACAAAGGATCAGTAGATCTGTGTTTCATGACTCAGTAGTGGGTCGTCCCAACCTGATAAATCTAAAAAAAAATGCTACATTGGTTGTGTTGGAGAGCGAGGTTCTAACAGTATTCAAGACAAATTTGGGGTTGGTCCTGTAATGAGGGCGGGGTCTAGGGTCGGTTCTAGCCCAAAAAAAATTGTTTGATATTTATGTAGTAGAGAAAATTGAGAGTAACATTTTTACCATGGAAGTATGGGTCACAGGTCCCTCCTTAGAGCACTATGCCGGTTCTTAGGTCGGCTTTTGCCCAAAAAATGGTTTTCAGCTATATTTAGCTAGATTTTTGGGGGAAATTCAAAGGAACATTTTTGCGTCTGAGGGCTCTCCTTAGGACCATACGTCAGTCCTAAGATCGACCATAGCCAAAAAATTTTCTTTTTACTTTTTCAGATGGGTTTTTCGCCCTTTCGGCAGTCGCCAATACAAATTATTTAATTCGGACGTAGTTTCATATACTTAAGGGTTAAGGCAATATTTACTTAGATACGTTCGAGCCTTTTAGCAAAATCTACTGAGTGTGCCACGTCTATTCTATTAACCACGGCTATTTTGATGCCCCTTGGGTGTCTTGTATGTTTTTATCACTTCAAAGTTAAATGTTGTATACTCTGACATAAGCCGACGTCGCACTAAACGTGTGAATTTCTAACGTCTTCTTTACCGATCATACCTTTTAGCAACTAATTGGATATACCTTGACCATAAGCGATGAAGTCCTCTCCGACGTATTGTAAAACTTGGACACGCTGTAAATTAATCGAACCGTTTGCAATAAACTGAGTATTGACTCTTTCATATTGACCTGTAAACACACGACATTTTTATTTCATTGATGGTAATTGATTTCCCCAAACTATGAACGCACTGGATCATCCAAATACAGCGAATGACAACATGTTTCCATGGCCTGAATAAATTTCGAATTGTCTCTGGCCTCGTTGTAACAAAATGTAATTTTTCTGTCTGTATCTTTCCAGTATCGTATGATTTTCGATCCCGACGCAATTAAGCAATGTAGAGTGAACTGAACTTCTTTATCCTTTATACGGAATTCATGAGTTTTTAGTTGTTTAAGGATTGTGAAAGGTTACATTGTGGAATGTTTCATAGTAAACTATGTCATTAACCCTCAGGGAGTTAATGTATTAATGACATTCGTCTATGTAATAGTTTTGGGAGATGAAATTAATTTAACCTACTTGCATATGTGCTAAAAGCTGTGAAAATTGTGCTGCTCTACGTTTCCAATATTCGAGTTCATCCTGCGGTCCACTGGTGTCATTCTCTTTCCTTAATTGCTCACTTTCCATTAGCACCTTTTCATGATATAAACTCCGTTCGAATGATTTTTTCTGATATATTTTCACGTACCTTTATTATGCCTTTAATCCATTCCACAACTTTTTCCTCTAATTCGCCACAAAAATCCTTGTTTTTGGCTAAATCCTTCACCTCGACCATGTTGTCAATTTTTACAAACATTGGCTTTCCATCATCGAACACATTTATGTGCTCGCAAACCTGTTCGCATACACGTAGTGCGCTACAAAACGATCGTAAGCCGGGCAGTAGTTGTCCTTTGATTAAGGAGCAACCAACGTCGTCATCTTCAGTTTCTGGATTAGGATAGGCTAATGCTTGCATGAAAACATATTCCACAATTCGTTCAATTGACGCCACTAAACCGATTCGGTTAGCGTCAATTACACCGCAGAATCTGGATTCGGAATGTTAGAAGAATTTTTTTAAATTGGCTTCGTCTTGGAACTGCATGATGACATACTAGAGGTTAAGATTGGGTAGTAGCTAGAACAAGTTTCTCATGCAATCGAAAAATGGTAATTAAGCGATTCAGGGCGAACGAATTCCCCATTTTCCTTCCAATCATAGTCGTCAGAATGTTTTAGGTTTGTATAGATTGCGGTCTAAGATTTGGGCCCTATAGAGTGTAGTGGGGAAAATTATGAACGATGATGTCAGGCAAAATACAGAAGTTTTTTCAATCCATACCATTTACACAGAGCAAAAAAATTGCTTTGAGCCCATTCAAATAATGCGCACGCTTTTTTGGAGGAGGGAGGGTTTGGATGAGGGCGTGCGCTCTGAATTTTTGCGTGCATGGGGGGTCCAAAAACGTCTTTTTCAGTGTACGCACTATATGAATGGCCCCTTGGGAACCGTTGAATAATTGTAATAAACATAATTTGATAGTTACTAACATAATATAGTTGCTCCAAACAATTTATGATTGTTGAAATAATATTGTGTCACAAAATGAGCATCTGTGGGGTTTCAAAGATATTATAATTACGGTTGACAGATGATGATTGCTCTAAACAATTTTATGGTTGCAGCAATCATCATTCGGTTTGTCCGTCTGTCTGTAAGTTAAGACGATAACTCGAGTAAGTCCTTCCCGATTTCGATCAACCTTTCTCTATTGGATAGGTTTATGAAAGCCCAACAGTTTGTGAAAAAAATCTGGGCTAAGAGCCTTAAAAAAGTCTGCACTGTGGTCCTTTCCTGATTCTTTCCCCATTTGAGATGTTATCCACGGCATAATAGTATTCAAGAGAAAATTCGGTACCCACGCGTGTCCTCTGGGCCCTGTGTAAGTCCTGTAGCCCGAATTTTTTTTTTTTTGTCAAGAAAACTGAAGGGAACATTTTTCCATTATTTACTTTTGTGCGATTTCCAACGCAATTTATTAAGAGGCTGTTCATAAATTGACTTTGTGCTTCAGGGAAGAGGAAAGTCTTGAAAATCGGGACGGTCAATATAAGCGGTCTTGAGATTTTCGTTGTTGGAGTGAAATAGTTATTTTTATTACAAGGGACGACGTATAAAATTCCAGCCTGTACGATTGCAGCCGTTGTCTTCGGCGGCAAGCAATTCTCGCACAGGGTTCAATTTTTATAATTTCGTCCTCGTGATCCAAGTAAATAGTGACGCACCGTGACGAGAGCGCGAAGCAACAGTGGAAAATTCATTAACGATTACTTTTGTCTTCATTCCTTACTATGGACATAGCCTTTATCGAACGGGTAAGCGAAATTTTTTCGTGTCATTTTTTCAGCGAAAATGTTTTATAATTGAAAGCATTGAAAAACCTCGAAGCACTAAAGGATGAATAAGGCGAAAACAATAGTTGTTGAAAGAGAGCGTTTAGTGTGGAAGGTTTGTTGAACAAATGAGAAGATAATTGTTGAATAATTGGACCCGTACGTTTACTACAAACAAATTTATTGTAACATGGGGTAGATTGAGGTGCGAGGGAGGGGGGGGGGAGGATGCATCTATTATCGTCTAGAGATGACAAATCAGCAGCGTCCGTCCGTCTCCACTTTTTTTCCAAACGGCTCAACCGATCACCCTAAACTTTTTTTTCCCTGAAAGGTACATGCCTCTCATGATTCAAGTTCGAAGATGAGCAAAATCAACCAAGCTGTTCCGGATATATGGTCGAAGAAGTGGAGGTCGGACATGAAATTTTCGAGGGTTGATGAAACTTTTTCGCAAACATCTCAGCAAGTATAGCACGGAAATTCATCATTTTGGTGTCAAATGAAAGCGTTTGATGTCACAAAACTGAGAATATACGAAAACAGTTTAACTATGCAATATGGAAATTTGCTGTCAAAAGCAAAGTTGTAGAGAATTAAATTTAAGCGAATACGTGTTTCTGGGTTTTGGGGAAATGTGGTACAATCCTGGTATATGGCCACTTCCACAGGATCTCCAGAACTATGAGAGGTAAAAAGTGGCTTCCGAAGGCGAAGTTGTAGAGAAAAAAATTTTAGAGACCATGTGTCTCAGGGTTTTGGGTTAAAATGCCATAATCCTGGGATATGACCACATCTAGAATGAGGAGGGATGACCCATATCTCTAGAACTATAATAGGTAGAAAGTTGCTTTCAAAAGGCAAAGTTGTAGAGAATAAAATTTTAGAGAACACATGTCTCAGGGTTTTCGGTAAAAATGCCTCAATCCTGGGATATGACCACTTCTAGAATTGGGAGGGATGATCCATTTCTCTAGAACTATAAGAGGTACAAAGCTGCTTCCAAAGGCGAAGTTGTAGAGAATAAAATTTTAGAGGCCACGTGTTTTAGGGTTTTGGGTAAAATTGCTATTATCCTGGGATATGACCACTTTTAGAATTGGGAGGGATGACCCATATCTCTAGAACTGTAAGAGGTAGAAGGTTGCTTCCAAAGGCAAAGTTGTAGTGAATAAAGTTTTAAAGAACACGTGTTTCAGGGTTTTAGGGGAAAATGGCTCAGTCCTTGGACATAAGCTTTTCTAGATTTGAAAGGTCTGAGACGTATTTCGGTAAGTCCTTTGACATTACCTTGTGTAATTTCTATGTGTGAAAAGAACAGAAAACGTTGGATTGTTTGCTTAATTGTATATGTAGATACGTTCGAGTCTCTTTGCCACAGCTATTCTGATACGTACGGGTCTTTGGTTGTTTTTTTTTTAATTTACCATTTCATCTAAATGAACTGTGAGCGGAATTGACATGAAATCGTTTTTGTTTTGTGCTTAAAGCCTTGCAAACATTTCGATACAAATAGACTGTTAATTTATTCATTGAAATTCGTTATTAATTTCCATATACCTTCATCAGAAAATTACAATTTTTGTAATTAAACTTTGCTTTTACTTCAATTTATTTTGAAATGAATTTACGATCTCAACTCTCATTGTTAGAAAGCATAAAAATCTGATGCAAAGTAATGCGTTCATGTATAAACATTTGAATAATTTCCATTAATTCCATCCTCCCTCTTGTGATGTACTCTCTGTGTTATTTATAAAAAAAATAATCTAAACATTTCCATCATTCATTCATATTCTCGTAGACGAATTTTATTTTTCGTCAATTTTCTATTGAACGAAAAAAAACCTTTCCATTTTTATTGTCTAAAGAGATTTACATTCTCAGATGGATTCATTCAATCCCATTGTTAAAAATTTTTTACTTACAAATCCTTCTGAAATCCCTCCTCTGGCAGTTGTTTAGTTGTGTTTATGCGAAACATATAAATGCATATTCCCTTGAATTCACAAGTCCATCCGTCGGTTAGAAATAGCTTGTGCTTTAGCACCGGTCCCGTTGGTGACGCACCTAAACATTTTCCAATTATTTTATCTGTTAATTGAATCGCAATTGATGGGCGATCAATTTTATTTCCTTTTTACCTTGAGGTGTTTTTGATGTGTTTGATGCAGCAGCGCGTGATGGACCGGGTTTCGGCGCTTCTGGCACGGCAACAACTTCAGGTTCGTCAACTTCTTGATAGAACCATAACAGTTTGCTTCTCATGTTCGGTTGGAAAAGCAAATTAATTTCATCCAACTTGAAATTGTTTAAAATTAATCTTTAATTTGACCGTATTTTGCGTGAAAGTTTGAGGATGTGTCAAAGAAAACCCGAGACATCAAACTGTACGCTACATTACGAATGATTGCAAAATATAGTTTATGCAACGTATACTTGAGAGTGACAAAAAGTATATATGAAATTCCATTATACAACTTGTTGCGAAATGGTTATTTATGCAACTAGTTGCGAAATGGAGTTGTTTTTGTCACTAGATGTGAAGTTATAAAACGAGCGAAGCGAGTTGGATATCCACATCGTGTGACAAAAACAACCAATTTCGCAACATGTTTCATACAAGGCTTTATGCAACAACTTGTGAAACGTGAACTTTTGAATGAACTTTTTATCATCCAAATGAGTGATAAAAAGTTACAAAAAGCAACTTTTTATCACCCAAATGAGTGATACAAAGTTACTTTTTATCACTAGCGATAAAAAGTAAAACCAGTTATAAAACGACCTCTCTCACGTCACCGGAACGATGCATGAAAAAGTTCACTTTTCACAACGGCGTTGCATAAAGCAATTTCATATATACTTTTGTACACCTCAGTGGCTGTCTAGGGAGATAAGTCACACATTACTGTATGAAAATTTGTTTTGTGATTTCTTGCTTCGGTGCATAAAAACTCTTACGTTTCTGCAGGATAATTTATTTATCCTCCCGGAGGATTATATCGCTTGCCTTCGGCTCGGGATACAAGCTTCCTCCTCGAAGATAAATACATTTACTTTATATGCGACGATACGCCTTACATTAAATGCGAATTTTTGAGACGGAAAATGAGAATTTATTGCATTATTCTCAGTATTTATCCGTCTAGAGGGATAAATTCCACTGTCTAGGGCGATAAATAACCAGCTAGACTAGAAATATTAAATTAAAAAAAAACCGTCCGTTTGAGAATCGAACACAGAACGCCCGCGTTCCAATCAACGATGCTAATCACTACGCCACATGATCTTATTAAATACGTGAATTGCGAATTATATTATCGCAGCTAATGTGATTCAATTGAAAACTCTCATAAAATGTGTTTTCTATATGCGTAAATGGAATCTCACATGTGTGTGTGTGTTTAATTCGAAATTTTGTTTTCGAATGCACATGCGCATTGTTCATTGTAACATAATCTTCGGTTGTGTTTTATATAAATATTTATATAAAATGTGCATTTAGGTTCAAGCATGCGCGAAATTTTTTTTTCACTTTCTTCTATCTAGATATATCAATTTGATAATTTGAATATTTTGTGCATGAAACAAACATAAAAAAGTAAAAAAAATCAGAATTGAACCCCCGACACCTCATCTCAAAAAATTAGCGCTACCGTGCCCTAGCTCGCTCGGCCATCAATACTTGTGTTTAATGTTCGGCGAATCGTCGCTATTAAAGTAAAATAATATACTTATACATTGTGGACACTCGAATAACCGTTCGCGTGTATATTACACACACTTGCTCGCTATCGCTCGCGCGTTGTGTGTTATAT
>CM055405.1:12274109-12291429 GCA_029228625.1 Pseudolycoriella hygida | reverse complement strand
AGAAAAATTTTTTTGGAGAATAATTTCTTTTCTGAGAAATTTTTCTTCAAAAAACGGAAAATTCTTTTCGTGAAATTTAGTTTTACCAACTGCAAACTTCCAAAACGGCTAATATCGCATACAAATACCTCCAAATAAAAGGTAAAGTGTGAGGCAGACCGTAAGTTCGCTTCTAAAATTAATGATACGGCTTGAGGTGACGTTATCGCTGATAATACGCAAAAGTTTTGTTTGAATGGAATCTTGTGTTCAAAGTTTTAATTTTCTGAAAAAATTACAGCGCTTTTTTTTTAAAACAAAATTGCGTTGTGTTAAAAAATATTGCGTTGCAAATGCCGGGCTCAACGACGAAATAATTTTGCGTTGATCATTTAGAGTAAATTTAAATTTTTGCGCGTGAAAACGCAGATCGAGATCCTGCATGCAAGTGCATGCCTTCATCCTGGGTCGGGGCCGAGACCCATCTCAATCACTACAGCTTTGGTGGAATGGCGCAGTCGCCGAATTAACACCACAGCCACCGCGTTACAGCACCATTACGCACATCAACTTTATTGGGGCCAAGTATCGATGATGTTGATGCTTGAGGCCCAACCCAGTGGTACCGATATTAGACCCTCGAGTAGGGCTCAAAGTCAAGAATGACTACTACAGCTGGGAACGTGCATTCCGAGCACCTGCTCGGGTACGTGGGGTTGCCACTCCATGTAAATGACAATAAAATTGAACGAAAATGGTACGCAAATGGTAGGACAAGATTTTCCGCCGCCGCTGATATTTTAATACTCTTTGTACTTAAATATACTTACTTGTACACACAACGCAAAACAACATTTTTTACGCTAAAATAAGTTTCAAAGGAATTCTTTGAAAAATAGAAATCTTATTTTTGGTTGAGTGTAAATCTGTTTTCAATGAATGATATACTTTGAAGTTTTCACAACAGAAGTTCCATATACAATGGCTCACATTAATAATCCGCTATAGTTTGTGTTATCAACGATAAGACGCGTAACCTGTGAGACACTTAGGCAGGTAAAGCCTAGTATTCACCAGCTCAAGATAATGTCATATATTTTTCCGAGGTGTGAGAATTTTTGACAAAGATTTTCTGTCGAAATTCTTCTTCCTTTCCCTTTGCTTAACAAAAATTTTTAGCACCAAACTTTCTATGTGCACTATCAAGTCACGAGACAACCCGTTTTATCATCATTGAATTATCATGAAAAGTGTAGTTACACATATTATAGCGCGACAACGAACTGAAATAAAAGTTCTTGAACAAACCTCAAGCGTTTTCGGAATCTGTGATTCCATCTCCCGTCGATGGGATCATAGATTCCGAAAACGTTTGAGGGTTTAAGAATTTTATTTCGTGTTCAATGTCCGTTAGTTGTCGCGCTATGATGTGCACACTTTTCAAGTTGCACAGTGGAGCAATATTTTGCGTGCTTACATTTTGCAAATGTTTGTGAAAATCATTGCACTTTTCGATGGTCTGCTAACAAGCATTTTATTGGATCTCTTTCTTCATTCGAAGCAAAATTAAACCAACCACGGCACATTTTCCCCTCAAAATATCTCGCGCAATTTAACGATATTATAATAAACGCCATCTATTGAACGTTAGCAGGATAAACATTCAAGTTTTTGGTACTAAAAGTTTGGATTCTAAACACACAGATGGAGTGAAATGCGAATTTGTTATTCTGATTGGAGTGGTAGGAGCAGTCGCAGAAAGTTATGTCAATTCTTATGCTTTTTTTTGTTTGTTGATGTCGACAACACTTTCGAGTCATCATATAAATCTTTATTTTCCGAATTATCGTGCGATATTTATCTTGATTGAAATTTTTGTGTTTTATTTGAAGCATGTAAGTTTAATTTAACCGAAATTATATTAATATTGGGAACTGAGTGTTTATTATTTCAATACTCTATGCATATGATTGTTCAAAATTTCACTTCTCTTATCATCTAATCAAATGAGCTTTCTCTAAAGCTTTTATTTTTAAATTTGTTCGTTAAATTCAATAATTTATTTCACTGATTTTTTGGCAACAAGGGGAATGGGCGTGTTTGTCATGGGCGATTGATATCAGACAAATTTGTATAACTTGCTCTGCTTGATACAGACAGACCGCTCGTATAATTACATAATGTCACTGTAAATCGGTGCTACTTGTAGATTCGAGAGATTAATTAGTTTTTTCATATTTCATTCAGGCTTTTAAAAAAGTAGAGTTTTTGCCGTAGTAGTCTAAAATGTAACCATTTTTTGTTGAGTAGTAGAAGTGGTGGAACCGAGCATTATACCTCGCATTGTACTAAAAAGTGTTTCAAGGTTGAACTTACCTGGTACTACTTACAGAAACATGGTATACCATCTCTTTGTGATACTAGTACCGTAACTGGGTCCCACCTTTTGGGTGGGTCAGGTCCCTTGACTGGTTATTCGCCATTTTGTGATAAAGACAAGAACTTGTGAGACTACAACCAAATTTCAACATTATTTATTGGTATTCTTTAAACTTGTTACAAACGACGATCATTCTATTAAAATAAATAAATGAAAATTACAAAAATTGAAATTGAAAAGTTTATGCTTTTACTTCATAGTTCCGGGGGGTGTTTAGCGCCCCGATTCCTGTTGTTTTGTCATTAGGGGACCTCCCCCTACACTACGGTAAAATTATGATTGTTTATATTCTTAATTCGTCTTTTTATCGATTTCAAAATTCTCACAGGTATAGTTTCTGTTATTCATACTCTCTTTCTTAGATTTTTTTTGTGTGTCGTGTTTTGTAAAATCAATTTTGAGGAACTAAATTCTTTTCGGAAACAATTAACATAACTCGTGCGATTAGGGCCCTCACTTCGCTCGGCCCGCAAACTTCACACTCGCTAAAGCACTATCATTTAGCTATTTAATTCTATTCGCGAACAAATAATTTAACTCGTACGACTACGGCTCTTGCCGCAAATTTTACACTAGCCATGGTAAAAGTTTTTCAATTATCAACTAAACTCTTTTCTCGAACAATTAACTTAACTCGTGCGATTACGGCCCTCGCCTCGCTCGGCCCGCAAACTTCACACTCGTAAAAGTTCTGTAATTTAGCTATTAAATTCTATTCATATACAAATATATCAACTCGTGCGACTACCACCCTCGCTTCGCTCTTACCGCAAACTTTACACAAGTATTGGTAAAAGTTTTTTAATTGATCAACTAAATTCTATTCCCGTACAATTAATTTCACTCGTACTATCGCCACGATATTTGAACTATCGCCACGATAGTTGAACTACCGCCACGATAGTTGAACTATCGCCACGATAGTTGAACTATCGCCACGATAGCTTAACTATCGCCACGATAGTTTCACTATCGGCACGATAGTTGATTTATCGTCACGATACTTTAACTATCGGCACGATAGTTGATTTATCGCCACGATAATTGAACTATCGCTATGATATTTGAACTATCGCCACGATAGTTTAACTATCTCCACAATAGTTTAACTATCGCCACAATAGTTGAACTATCGCCAGGATAGTTGAACTATCATGGCGATAGTGTGAGGTTTGCGGGCCGAGCGAAGCGAGGTCCGTAATCGTTCGAGTGAAATTAATTGTAGTTCAACTATCGTCACGATAGTTCGCGATAGTTCAACTATCGTCACGATAGTTCGCGATAGTTCAACTATCGCCACTATAGTTCGCGATAGCTCAGCTATCGCCACGACAGTTACGGTAATTCAACTATCTTACGATAGTTCACCTATAGAATTATAGTTCAACTATCGCACGATAGTTACGATAGTTCAGCTATCGCATTATAGCTGTGATAATTCAACTATCGCACGGTAGCTTCGATAGATAAACTATCGCACGATAGTTACAATGGTCCAACTATCGCACAATAGAAACGATAGTTCAACTATCTCACAATAGTTACGATAGTTCAATTATCGCACGATAGTTACGATAGTTCAACTATCGCATGATGGTTACCATAGTTCAACTATCGCACGATAGTTCAACTATTGCATGATGATTACGATAGTTCAACTATCGCACGATAGTTACGATACTTCAACTATCGCACGATAGTTACGATAGTTCAACTATCGCACGATAGTTACGATAGTCTAACTATCGCACGATAGTTACGATAGTCTAACTATCGCACGATAGTAACGATAGTTCAACTTTCGTACGATAGTTACGAGAGTTCAACTATCGCACGATGGTTACGATAGTTCAACTATCGCACCATAGTTACGAAAGTTCAACTTTCGCACGATAGTTACGATAGTTCAACTATCGCGCGATAGTTACAATAGTTCAACTATCGCACGATAGTTACTATAGTTCAAATATCGCACGATAGTTACGATATTTCAACTATCGCACGATAGTTACGATAGTTCGACTATCGCTACGATAGTTTGACTATCGCCACGATAGTTCGAGGTAGTTTAACTATCGCCACCATCGCTACAGTAACATCGCAGATAGTTACAATAGGTCGACTATCGTACGATAGTTGCGATAGTTGAACTATCGCACGATATTTCAACTATCCGACGAGAGTTACGATAGTTCAACTATCGCACGATAGTTACGATAGTTCAACTATCGCACGATAGTTCAACTTATCGCAATAGTTCAATTATAGCCACGATATTTTGCGATAGTTCAACTTTTGCCACCATAGCATCGTGCCACCACAGTAACATCGCGATAGTCAAAGGTCGTCTTCCCACAATGCTTACGAAAACGTCACACACTGAGCAATCAGCCAAAAATCAAATTATTTTATTCTATTACTTTTTTACTTTATGGTTAAATCGTTCTACTACTTTTCAACTACTCTAGCCCAAGTTAGTGTTTTTGATGAATAACTTCCATATCCTTGGTCCCACATAGCCCATCTTCGAACTTAGCCTGAGGAATTTGATTCTGCGTCGATTGAAAAAATAATTTTAAAAATCGGTTAAGAATTACTCAAGTTATCGTGCGCACAACGAAAAATGGTAACAGACATTTAATGTTTTTCATAACATTTCGTTCATACACATAGTGGTGTGGTAACAGACATTTTTCGGTATTTTCTGGTGTAAGACCCTTAACTTTCAGTCAAGGGAATGAGGTTGTTTTTCACACTATATATTTGGATTGCCGAGCGAAAGTACTGCAACAGACCTCATGTATCGAACAAGATTTTTTGTATTCTTTTGATATCGAGATTGTCAGAAACATCAAAGTTCAAAAGGGTTTTTAGTACTATTGCACTTGAAGAAAATTTGTCTTCAACAACTGCGGTACTTACTGTGATTAAAAGTCTACCCTTGTATCAACATTACAGTACCCTTTCAACTTCGGAACACTTCGTGTCACCTTCGGAACGCTTCGTGTCACCTTCGGCTACCTTCGAAACGCTTCGTGTCACATTTGGTCAACTTTGGCTATCTTCGAAACTCTTTGTGTTACCAATTCTCCTCACCGATCTACATAACTTTGCCGAAGAAACCAACTGTCTAGATATTCCAATTCAGAAAATAGCAAAAAATCCAAGATGGCGTCACTTTGACAATTGGCAATCATTTTCTTAAAACGTTAAAAAATTCTCCTGACCAAACTCTATTACTTTCTAGAAGAAACCAACTCTCTGGATTGCCATTCCGGAGCTAAAATTCGAAAACTCAAAGAAGTATAATTTATTGTTTGGGAAAATCCAAGATGGCGCCACTTTGGCAGCTGGCAGACATTTTCTGAAGATACCAAAAAAGTTTCTTGATCAAACTTTTTAACTTTCTCTAAAAAACCACTCTACAGACAACAAAAAATCTACTAAAAAAATGGAATTCTCTACATTTATAACAGAATGGGGATTTTAACGAAGACCCACCCACATAACCTAATTTAGAAATTAGTGAACGCGGCCTGTCATATGGCTTTTCGTTGGCATAGGAATTAATATTAAAATGTTATGTGTTCTTGCGCTCTGTATTTTTGTCAGTGAAGTTAATTATCAATATAAGACTTTCATCAACGCTAAACACATGAAGTTTTAGTGTTTAGCTTGGCAAATTTACCAGTAAATCAGGCACAAAAAACAGAAGAGGTTACATAACCTCAACCTCCACCAACGCAGTTATTATGGTCGACTGTTGGGCTACATATCAAGGAAGTTGACAACCAAAATCAGTTTCGTTTCCACCGGATTAGTCCTTGAAGACTGTACTGTTGAATGTCAACAAATTGGCGACCGAACATTTCACTCGAAATCACCCTGTCAAGAGGATCACAAAGTCGAACATCGAATTCATCGCAACCCGCCCTATGGTCAAATACGATATGACTCTTCACGTCATAGTCTCAATTTTCAATGATTCATGGTCGAACAGTTCTCTGAAATCTCCCGGCCAACGAAAATCGTATCCATCATATCAAAACTTATTTGCTTCGGTTCGTCATGTGCACCATACACATCGCTGCAAGCAATTTTTAGTGTCGGTCCGAGGGGTTTCGTTTTCCAAAATCGTATGCCTTAACGCCTCTCCGCGGAAGTCTCCCAGTCAAGAAAGTCGAAAATCATGTGAACTGGTCGCAAGGAAATCATGCTAACTGATCAAAATTGATTTTGGAATTAATTTTTATGAGCGTTGTATCGCTTCTGCTTGTATTGGTCGTTTGTTTTTAGATTTTGTATTCCGTCAAGCCATTTGAATAAATAAATAAATGGGAATCGGGGGATGAAAATCAAAAGATTGAAATACCGGGAAATGGAATCCGCAAAAAAAACCTCTTACAGTTCTGAAATCAGAGGGGGGTGACGCATTAAGCTTCGATTCGCAACAAAAATTTTTAAGCAAAATTATGTTGAGTTCAAAAAATTGCGTCACAAATGCCAGACCCAACGACGAAACAATTTTTCTGTACTTTCAGTTTTTACGCGAAAATTTGACTTTTATTTCTTATCACATCGTTTAGGGTAAATTTAAATTTTTGCGTCTAAAAACTTGGTGTTGAAAAATTATTCCGCTGGTGGGTCTGACATTTGTGACGCAATTTTTTGAACTCAACATAATTTTGTTTAAAAATGTTTGTTGCGAATCGAAGCTTAATGCGTCACCCCCCTCTGATTTCAGAACTTTTGTAACTGGAAGAAAAAAGTTTTACCTTAAATGATTAATGCGTCACACTTTTCTGACTTCATAGCTTTTGTAAGCAGACATAAAGACTTGCGTCACACCTCCTCTGTAAGAGGTTTTTTTTGCGGATATCAGTACTTTTGTAAGTTTGTAAGCAACTTTTTAGATGTCATAGTTCTGGAGGTATGAATCATCCCTCTGGAATCTGGAAGTGACGCTATCCCGGGATTAGGCCATATTTTCCCAAAACCATGAAACACGTGTTCGCTTAAATTTAAATCTCTACAACTCTACAACTACTCTACAAGTGACCATATACCAGGATTGGGCCATATCTCTCCAAAACCCTGAAACACGTGTTCGCTTAAATTCAATGCTCTATAACTTCGCCTTTGGAACCAACTTTCTAACTCTCATAGTTCTAGAGATACGGTAATACATTTCATGAAACTTTCAAAACCTTACAACGTCAAAAAAAAAATTGCCACAAAGAAAGAAAGAAAGGTTTACCAAATTGACTAGTTAAAAATATTCGATTTGAGTCCATTTCCATACAAAATAGCAAAATTGTTTAATTCATATCTTCGGAACAACTGAACCGATTTTAATGAGTGAAAAGGCACTTCGGCCTAAAATTTTCCGTAGAATCCGGGAAAAATATTTTCCGGGGGGTACGTCGCTCGGGGGGGAAGTCAAAAAGTTCCTGTATATATGTTCCTTAGTCTACGAAAAAATTTCTTGTGAATTTTTTGGCGTGTAAGACTTGCGTCACGGGCGCATTGCTACCGCGCGCCCATGATGAGACTAACCAGCAAATCAGATACTACAAATCTGAAAACTGCTCTACAAATTTTAGGATTTCGGGAAATTTTTTTCTGATCCCGCGAAAAAAAATGATTTCGACCCGCTGGTGAAGGAAACTACTTTTGTCTGTGTTCTACCCCACCCCTTAACGAAACTCTAACTAGAACACTCCAACTAATACTTTTCATTTCATCAAAATGACCGTTAATAGGAGGTAGTGAGTAGTCTCGTAGCGTAACGCAAGCCTCCATCCAATTATTATTTTCAAGTATTTGTTTAAGAAGAATGAGAAAATGTTTGTTTCATCAGATCTCTAATTGCTTCATTTGTAACACCTAAATAGCAATTTCTAACTATAAACGTTCCACAACACATTTCCGTAAATTTTAATTTAATATTTATGTTGATGTCTGGAGTTGTATGAGCGTCAACGAAAATAAAACATAATGGAATAATTTGTAAATAATTACCCGCACTCGTATAACAATTTCATAAATCCACACCTCTTGCAAGCGATTTGCAACATTCTTTCATGTGTTCATAAAGTCAAAGGGGAAACCTTTGAAGTTAGTTTGACGCAAGAAATTTTCAATCGCATAAGTGAAACCCGTTTTTAAATTAGTTAGCCAACGAAACGAAATACTACAACAGCCAAAGCACTGAATAAATGAAGTAAAGTGTACAAAGAAAACTTTACCTCTTTTTAGTGCCAATAGAAAATTTTAATGAAACACTATGTATAATCGACATAAATTCCGTATTTCTAACTGTGCAAACTTATTCTCAACTTCTAAAATTAAACTTTTCAAATTAAATGAACGACTTCAACCATATTTTCATTTATGCAACACCAAATACTCCCCCAATCACCTTCGAATAGTTGATTAATGGTTATGCATCTTGAAGATTTCTTGTTGTTTAACTATAAGGGTAAAAGTAATGATGAAATGCAAGGAAGACCGGATAATCACTCAGCCATTCAAAAATATTACTGCATGTAATCGGGTAATGTTATGATAAAGTTGAGAAATTTATGGTTTTAACATTACGTAAGATAAACACAAACCAAGAAATTGTAGAGTTTAGTTGTTGATTTAAGATGGTGAAGGTCTAGAGACGACAGAGTTGCTCAGTTTGTTAATTAGACCCGCGTAGGGAGTTTGGGATATTACATCACAACAAAAACCTCTTAAGAGGTAAAGTGTGACGCAGTCCCTAATGTCCACTTCCAAAATTGCATCACCTCAAACGATATCACCAATTTTGGAAGTGGACATTAGGGACTGCGTCAAACTTTACCTTTTAAGAGGTTTTTGTTTAAGTGCATGAATCTCGCACCAAATCTTTTGACCTTACGTTATTATTCTCAAACATAGGATGCACATAAATCAAATTCGATAGCTGTACTTTTTATTATCTTTTCAGAATTGCCATTTGTGCCGAGATGGAAAATATGATAACTTTTGGAAACGAAGAAGTGACAGAATATTTTCCAGACGATCCGTTAGCCGATGCGTCAGATATCGTCCCAATTAATTTTGAAGAGAAATCAAATCTTCCAACACAGACAACGATTCGAAAAAAAAAATCTTCCACGATTAAACGTACATTTTCAAACCGATCGACGTTAAACCAAAAAGCTATTCGTTACCAGCAGTTTGAATGCTACGTGTGCCACAAATCATTCAATAGAAAGTCAAATCTCATCACACATTCGAGAATCAACCATACAAACATCAAGCCATTTCGTTGCAAATATTGCAGTTTATCATTTGCACGGACGACAGAACTGTTAAAACATGCCATTTTTCACACCGGCGATACCAGAAATCAATGTAGACAATGTAAATTGGTGCTGAGCAGTCAGGAACGATTGGAAAAGCATAAGAAAACCCATGCTGTTAATGCCAATTTCCAGTGTCATATGTGCGGTATGAATGGCTTTGAATCGAAAAAAACTCTGTCTTCCCACATAAGATTGCATAGAAAAGCTTGTGATAAAAAGTTGAAAGGGTCTGCGTTGACCGATGTGAATAAAGATACGGCGGAACAAATGTTTCACTGTGAGATATGTGAAAAGCGATTTACCCGAGAATCAAATTTAATGGCTCATGTGAAAAGGCATTACAATAAACAAAGTGAACATATTAGAGTGAAAACCCACTTGTGCTGCATGTGTGGTAAATTGTTTTCATATAAAACTCATCTTAGTCGACATTTACATATTCATAAGAGAGAACGTCCATTCAAGTGTGAGTACTGTGGTAACGATTTCACCCAACGTTGTGGATTAATGAAGCACATAGAAAAACACAAACATTCTAATTGATAGGGGAATTTGTTATTTGTACAATTAAAGAGCGATTACATGCCAGACATTCATTTGTTGTTTATATTATCCACTTTGTCATCTAAAATTGGACGCAAATCATATGTGTCTCATTTACACTGAATTCGTCGTAGTCGAGGGCTATTGACTGTTTAATCGGATCAGTTTGTTTATGAGAGCGATTCCCAACCAATAAAACTGAGTTTGTTGTAAGCTCTGCCAAAAGTTTATATGGAAATGTTGACATTGCCTTCAAATTATCAGTTAGTTTAAGTAGTTTTTTCCTGGTCCCCTCGTGAGGTTAAAGAGTTTATAGTAAACCAAGTGGAAGGAGAAAAGTGATGAAATTTTGGAAAGTAAGCAAAACAATCGCCGAGAATCTTTTGTCGCTAATTTGTTTTTTTTTCGGCGAATTTTGTTGAAAATCTTTGCTGATTGGACCCGTACGAAGTACAAAGGTCCTATACGTTTACTACAAACAATTTTATTGTAACATGGGGTAGGTCGAGGTGGGAGTTGGGGGGGATGCATCTATTATCGTCTAAATATGACGAATCAGCAATAAAAAAAATGTCCGTCCGTCTGTCCGTCTGGCGTCTCCACTTTTTTTTCCAAACGGCTCAACCGATCAGCCTAAACTTTTTTTTCCCTGAAAGGTACATGCCTTTCATGATTCAAGTTCGAAGATGAGCAAAATCGATGAAGTGGTTCCGGAGATATGATCGAGGAAGTGACCAGAAACATGGTTTTTCGAAGGTTGGTGAAGCTTTTTCGCAAATATCTCAGCAAGTGTAGTGTCAAATGAAAGCATTTGATGTCACAAAACTGGGAAAAAATTTTTGTGGGAATCGGTACAGGGGTCTGGGCACTGCGACCAATGGAATGGACGAAATTGAGATTCTTGGCCATAAACGAAAACAGTTTTTCGTCTATATTTGCTTAACTATGCAATATAGAGATTTTTTGTCAAAGGCAAAGTTGTAGAGAATTGAATTTAAGCGAACACGTGTTTCAGGGTTTTGGGGAAATATGACCCAATCCTGGTATATGGCCTCTTCCATAATTGGGCAGGATGACCCAGATCTCCAGAACTATGAGAGTTAGAAAGTTTGTTCCAAAGGCAATGTTGTAGATTATTAAATTTAAGCGAACACGTGTTTCAAGGTTTTGGGGAAATATAGTCCAATCCTGGTATATGACCTATTACATTATTAGGCAGGGTTTTTGGGAAAAAGACTTAGCCCTTGGATAAAAGATTTTCTAGATTTGAATGGTGTGAGACGTATTTCGGTAGGGCCTTTGACATTACCTTGGGTGATTTCTATGGATTTTTGAAATTCTTACAGTTAAAAGAGAAAAGAAAACGTTGTATTGTTTGCTTATTTGTATATTTAGATACGTTCGAGTCTCTTTGCCACATCTATTCTGTTTGTTACATCTATTCTGATACGTTGGTTATGTTTTTCTCTAAGTTGTGTTTTGTTTATGTCACGACGGCAGTACTGCCTTTGAACCATTTTCAATTGATTTTTCCAGAAGAGTTTGGAAGCCTTTTCAGTTTTATTGTTTTTGAAAACTGCGAGCCGCTCCCCTTAGGAGCCATCGGAGTCATTCATAAATTACGTAACGCAGGAAGAAGGGTATGAGGCAAGCGTTACGGCTAGAACAAAAATGGGTCAAACTTGACTCTTTTTGCATTGCAGGGGGAGGGAGGTCTGAAAATTGCCAATTTTAACGTTAGGTAATTTATTAACGGCCCCTTTGCTCGGTCATACATCAATAAATTTCGATAAACTTGTTTTTTGCTGAATCGCAAGTTAGGAATTAGATTCAAAGATGAGCAAAATCCACCAAGTGGTTTCTGAGGTCGGTGTAAGTTTTTATTCTATACCACCATAAGTTGAGCAATGCTCAGTGAGATAGAAAAAACTTGCGATACGTCTCCACAGTACGTAGTTTTCATTAGTATATCTAGCGGACCTCAAAATTCATTTTTAGGGCATAAAGCATGTAAAATGCAATACGTGACACAGAGAAAAATGTTTTTTGAAAGCGTGTGATTGTAGAGCTCGCTTTGAGCTCGCACTATAACGATCACACACTCCCAAAAAACATTTCTCTGTTTGTGACGTAAATAACTATTTCCCAGTAGTACCAAAATTTTATCAAAGTATATACTTCTCCTCGAAATCGGTGTACTATTGTGAAAAAATCTATTTTGGCGTCACCATCTTTGAAAATCCTTACATTGTAAGTACTGACTTACGCTACACAAAAATGTAAAAAAAATATGTTCTAGGTTCCCCATCCCTTGGCCGTAGCATTATTTTGTTTATTAAAAATTGTTTTGAAAGAAATCGTTTTAAAATAACTCGCAAACAGATCATCAGTACTGTCGTGGTCGCATTGTG
The DNA here is from genome assembly GCA_029228625.1 of Pseudolycoriella hygida. NCBI lineage: Eukaryota > Metazoa > Arthropoda > Insecta > Diptera > Sciaridae > Pseudolycoriella > Pseudolycoriella hygida. The sequence goes on along the minus strand of CM055405.1, from coordinate 12,278,719 downwards.
TTTTACACGCTCTTCCCTCCGAAACAAATAAAAGAAAAAAATCCCTTTTTTATATATATTTTCATTTCGTTTTTTTGTTTTTGTTTCTGCTTCTGAATGTGAGGATAGAAAAATTATATTTTAGTAAACATTTCATTAAGCTCTGTATGACATGAGAACAGAAAATTGCCGTAGGATACACCAAATTTAAGACGACCTGTCGACGGCTAATTCTGGTTTCACTCAAATTGTATTACTGGAATTTTCGGTAAAATTAGATTTAACAAACAATGTTGTGTATTCATACTTTGTCGTTGTAATAGAACGACAACGAAAAATCGCAGGTAAGTATTGCCTCTAGTTTAATTTGCAAATGAATTAAAATTAATTTCGTTCTTAGGGAGGGTGAGGTATAAAATCATTGTGTAACGAATTATGTTGAAATTTAAGTTAAATTAAATACTTACCTACCGACTTAACAAGTCAAGTCAATGCAGTTGTGAGTAAACTAAAATTTTGGTGAAACTCAGTCAGCAGTGGCTAAGGCAATTCTCAAAGAAAAGTGTAACATTTATTATCCACGTAGCGTCGATATCATGAACTAAAGATAATCTGCCTCGAATGTCAGAATTCTCTTGGTCTGTTAGCTCACTAATACAGTTCTTAACGAACAAGATGGCAGCACATTCTATTTGAAGCAGACCAACTTATTTAATATCAACATTTCGGCATCTAGTCCCAATCTTCAGTCAATTCATGCACCTTGATATGCTGATGGTCGTGATGGACAAAGTGCTGACGTATCTATTTGTCTCGGTTAGAAGTATTGATTGGACTATAGGGAATGCAATACCGTACCGTTTTTACAATACCGGTACTCGGTATTAGAATACTCAATACCGGTATTTTCGGTATTGAAAGAATGGCGTGGAATCATGAATTGAGTGATAAAAAATCTGATTTCTGCAACTAATATTTTAGCAATTGATCGGTTCTGAAATAATATTTGTCTTAATAAGTATGGATGTGAATATTATCTATCCGAGCCGAAGCTGAGGTTGACAACACATAGTATACCAAAACTTCAGTTGATGCACCAGTTAGTTCATGCATAATACTTTACGTACGAAAGGAATTTACAACTCTATCAAACTCAATTTTCGCGCTCAAATTAATATTTAAGTACTGCAGTAAACAAAGACTATAGTTGATGACATTAATTCTCGTACTGTTGATCATTGGCGCTAGTGGCAGGGATCTAGAATTAGTACCAACTTTGTCTCAAGAAATACGAGTAGTTTAACACGCACTATAATTTCGAAAGACAGTCGGTAGCTTGATGGAAATGAACGGAAGTGGCAAAGCATGCCACGAGTGAAAGTGGATTAACCTGCATCATTCGTGTGACAAAGTTGGTACCAATTTTTGATTTTAAAGTCATATGACGTAAATTACCTCCCACTAACTGAAAGTTCATAAATACATTTTCTGTCAAAATTTTATTTCACGGCTAAGTGTATACTTGGCAGAGTTGGGATGCGCTAGTCACTATTTAGTCAAATTTTGAAGTTTATACCCCGAAATTCATCTCGCATCCAAAGACAAAGTTGTAGGTTTCATGTCCACTAACATTTCGTATCACATACCGACTCTCAAATCTCAAAGAACTCAACGCTCTTGGTTCTCAGAGAGTTTTTTGAGAGTCGACATGTGATACCAAATGTTAGTGGACATCAAACCTACAACTTTGTCTTTGGATGTGAGATGAAATTCTGCCTACAAACTTCAAAACATCACCAAATAGTGACTAGCGCATCCCTACCCTGATAATTGGCTTTAAGTTTAAGAATAGCTTTTGAACTAGAAATTTGTGTTGTTGTTCTGTTCTTTTACCTGCGCTTTTTAAAATTCACATACGTTCATTTAGTTCGACATACCCGTACGTTTACTATGTCAATTAGATGAATTTTCAAGTGAATTTGCTTATTCTTCTAATTCTCTTGACTGAAAGTCAGGGTCTTATGGCAGAAAATACCCTAAGAATGTGATGAAAAACGTAATTGTTTGTAAACATTTTTTCCTTGTAAACACTCTAACTTGAGTAATCCCCAACCGATTTCGATGATTTTTTTTTTAAATCTGAGGAATTTAATTCCTCAGGTTAAGTTCGAAGATGGGTCATATTGGTTCAACGGTCTGGAAGATACAAAAAGTAGGTTTTTAGACTCGTACGAAGTGATCTCCAGAGTCTAATTGTTTTACCTCTTATAGTGACTAAGTAAGAAATAGCGCAGGCATTTAAATCGGACTCGCATGCGATTAAGAGTTAAAGTAATAGAAAATTGTTGTCTTCGACAAAGTTTTTAGATTTATATGAGTAGAATGTTTTAGGTAACCACCAAAATGGCAGAGCATAAAAGCCATTTCGGAAAATATCAGCACGATAGTCAACTATCACCATGATAGTTGACTATCACCATGATAGTTGACTATCACCATGATAGTTGACTATCACCATGATAGTTGACTAGAGAAGTATTTAAATAAGACGCTTAAACTAATATTTTTGTCACTTTATAATCAACTTTCAAAGAGTACACTACTACTTGAAATAACATCAACTATCAAAACCAATAAAACCGTGCTTAGAGCAGCAAGCATCATTTTTAATGCGAAAAAAAGCATTGTGAAAAAATAAGTAATTTAACGAAACTGTTAACATACTAATACATTGCAGTTAACACGGGCATGTGCTAAAAAAGTTTGTAAAACAAAGAATTCTCTGCACAAAACACTGTGTATTGAGAAAAAATCATAGCGTACTGTTAACTAAAAAAGTAGAATACTCTGCACTGTGATCGAGTAAATAAATATTTAAATTACGAGTCAGTGCTAGAAAAGCATTGTAAAACTAAAAGCTACACCCACATCGTCCCTGTAAGCAGAAAACCTGCTCATTTTGAAAAAGTCATTATTACAGGCTGTATCTATCGTAAAAATAACAATTTTTACAAATACAACAATTGCTAAGTGCTACATAATCATTGGTAAAAAACTACTTAGAAAAGACAATAAACAATATTGGTGTAAACAACAATTAAATAAATAAAGTTTTTTGAAATACAAAATTTGCATTCTTTAAAAATGCCGAAACTTAAAAGTCAATCCAAATCACAAAGAGCCAAAAAGCAAAAGGAAAGTATCATCGAAATACGAAAGAAATGCAACATTGCAAAAACTAATGATCTTATTCCTATAAATACTGGAGAATCTAAAGAAGTAAGAGCGGACAATAAAAACAATGCTCCTTCAACTCATGCGGATATTACTCCATACAAATCAAAAAACGAAAAAGAACAAAATGGAGAGTCTCAAACAGTTTTACCAAAAATTATTTTTGGCGACTTTTCTCAATTTTCAAATGAATTTCCGCTTCCGCAACATCAATGCACTGCTATGGCAACTGTTGCATTAGCAGGTGCGTCTTTTAAAAATGTTGTTTTTTGGGATTCAAACGATATAAATAATATAATTCGAGCAGGTCAGATCTACTACGAAAATTGTATATCGTATCAAAACGTAGTCAATTCAGACTATGATGAAACATTTTTAAATGCTATAGATTTACTTGAAAATTTAGAAGTTAATAACAAAAAAATAAAAGTTTTTGTTAATATAACGGAATGTCGTGGAGGACAGCATATTGAAAGCGTATTCATAGATGCTATAAAAAATTTTGAATTTCGTCAATTCCAATATGGAATAATTACTTATAATGAATATTCATATGGTTTATTGCGATTGCAAAATGCAAATGGCTCCTCATCATATGCATTTTTCGATTCTCACGGTCGAAATGATGATGGTAGTCGCCCTGGGCCTAAATCAGCAATCTTCTTCTTCGAAAATAATTCCGCATTCATTAACTTCTTTTTGAGTGAGAATCCTACACTTTATTTGGAAAATTATGATAAAACACGAAATTTAATTATAGTACCTTTGTATTTTATTGACATTGTTACAGATAAAGTCACTGACTCCATTGAAAGTAAAAGTTCTACACTATTTACGAAAGTTATTTCAGGAAGTTTCGCTCAAAATGACATTCGTTTTGATGTTCAATCACGTAACAAACAATGTACGGCGAATTCGGTTGTTTTTTTGGCTTTCACTTCAATTTTAAAAGAAAATGTAACCAGCGTTGATCTTGATTCAATTTTAATGACTGGCGATCCAATCTACAAAGTTTCATATCGTGAAACAATTAAACTGAGATCAGAGATAAAGACCCTAACAAAGACTCAAATAATGAATCGATATTTAGCTGCACATGAAGTTCAAAAACACATCTTCGTGAACATTGCTCGTTTAAATATTAAAAAAATTTAAAGTTGCATGTGAACCATTATCTAATAAAGAATATTCTGGAAATTTCAACAACCATGCAAAAATATATATAGAACGTTTTTTTAAAGAATATAACAACGGAATATTTATTTGTTGTTCGTTATCGATTGCACTTCATAGAATCCATGATACGTATATTATTTTTGATCCACACGCGAGATCTGACAAAGGAATAGTAGATTCAAACGGTAAATCTAATATTTTCTTCTTCTCCAATATTGAAT
>CM055405.1:12239757-12273609 GCA_029228625.1 Pseudolycoriella hygida | reverse complement strand
ATTTTGAATACTTTCATTGTTCTTTGTCCGAACGAATTTCCGCGAAAGAATTTGGTTAATTGGATGTCATGGTTTCTTCAGAACATAAAAGTTCACTGCTACAGATTTTTTTTATTACAAGCAATAACTAAGTACTACATCTTCGTGCTAATTTTTTTTTTCGAATTTCAGAAAAACTATTTTACCGCCACCATGCTCAAATCAAGATCAAATCAACTTTCAGGTAAGTGAATTGCAGAAAATTGTCGTTTAAAGAGACTGTGATCAGTCGTGACAAATTGGGTGCGTTGTGGGTGTTCTTTTCGGATATTTCGACTCATACGAAGTGTACGGAACTTATGCGTTAACCACGAATAATATACCAGTGGAATTTCGACGGAGTTGGGAGTTGGATGGGTTTTTCGTTTTAAACAAGAGAAATCTGTGAAAGAAAATTTTTTGCGTCAACTTGACCGATTTTCAATGTTTTTGCTCATTCGAAAATGTAAAGTCAAGATCGAAGATTGGCATTTTTGGGCTGAATTTTGTCCGCCTAAGTGGATTTTTTGTACAAAGCTCGAGTAACTTTAGTCCGATTTTCTTAATTTTTTTCCAGATTTCAATGAAGATGAAACAATTAATGGAAAAAAGTATTTTGAATTTAGCCCCTAAAAATACGTCGTGCCCTGGTGTTTTTTCAATATAAATATGGTAAATTCTATCCGATTCACTTGATTCTTTTTCTACTGGGAATAATCAAAGGCGGGGCGCGCCGACTTGATGAATTCATAGGGTGCATAGCACTATACCTAAAGAACGTCTGGAACGTCTGGACACCGCCCTGACAAAATTTATACAAAAGTTGTATCTGTTGATATGTGTTCTACAAAAGCTACAAAATTTTCGTACTTACTCAATGATTAGATTTTTGACTTTATCCTAGACCATTTTAATTTCTTTTTCTCGCCCTGGTGCATGTACAATGTATTAAATACTTTACTTATATCGCATTACATGCAAGGTTATATACTAATTGTGTAATGGGCTGTGCCCACCCGTAGATTGTCTTTATACCCCGCCCGTTACGTCAAAATTTTTGCCTGCGGCGCTAATACCATCATCAACTATGTCACAAGAACAGTGATTAATAACTAACGTTCATTTTTTAGTAAGGAGAAAACGAAATGAGTCAATTTTAATTGATTTTTTAGTACAATTAATGTTTGCCTACGCCCGACGTTATAATAAAGTGAAATATTTTACCGTCATGTGCTTATAAATTTACTTGTTATCAAGTTTCAGCTGTTTTCAAGGTTTTCCATATAAAAAATAGACTGAAAACAGAGATAATGTCGATAATGTTGAAAACAGCATAACAAGTAAATTTAAAAGCACGTGTTTGTATAAATAATTTACACAAATTTCGTAAATAATCGCATTTTCAATCAAATTTCTTACTTTGAGCATTAATAACGAAATTATGTTCGTTTTATGACTCCAACATTTGCTCTGTACAGCGCTGTACAAAATTACAAGTACAAAATATAGCCACCTCGAAACATTTGATTTCACGAGACACGAGAAAGATAGGCTATAATAATGATAAGCCCAAAAAATTTTCGCCCCCTCCGCTCGTGATACTTTCAATTGGTGTTGCAAGTCCCCGTCCCCCCTGTTAAAGCTTCCTAGCTAAGACCCTGCCACACCAATTAATATATCGTATACCAGTAAGTGTGTGCACAACTATTGGTTGAGTCATGCACCCAATGACCAAAATCAAAGTCGGCGCCTCTGTCAAAGGCTTATCAAGCTTAATTAGGAATACTACAGGCTTCCATAGCTTATGTTTTGTAGAACATATAAAGTCTAATATAAGGGAGAAGGGAGTCGATAACCTAAAAGTTACATAGAATTCATTATGCGGCACAACCGCCTAGCAGAAAATTTGAAATTTTATCCTGTAGTTATGCAGAGAACATTTTGTGATTTTGATCTTTTACAGAGACAACTGAACGACGATCGTCGACAAATTCCGACTCGTCGATTGAGCCAATGGATATAAGTGCAAAAACTGTCAGCATACCAAACAATAACAACGTAAAACGTTTTCATAAAATGGACGGCTCTCCCACCCGACTAAATACGTCGGAGAGCTTTTCGGATACCAATGACAATATGCACTCGAGTCCCGAATCTACATCGACGAATAATCGATATACTTGCCCAATATGTGGAGTGATGTCTGATACGCAGCACGATTTGACAGAACATATTCGTGATCATAACAGTATGGACGATGCTCAGAACTTCACCTGTCAAATATGCCATAAGGTAAGTCCCCGCATGACTTGCGTCTCTTCTTATAAAAGTTTTTTTTTTGAGTTGCGGATGATACTTTCCGCGAAAAAGTACTTCTCCCTCGTTCCTCGTTGCAGATTAAGGAAAAGTGCAACGGTGATTTATTGTTTTTTTTTCTTCAATTTTTCATATTCAGGTTCTATCGTCCTCTTCCTCATTGGACCGCCACGTTCTAGTACATACAGGTGAACGTCCATTCACATGTAAATTATGTCTTGGAACATTCACGACAAATGGAAATATGCATCGACATATGCGTACGCACCAACAACGCGATGGAGACAACTACGAAAGTGCTAGTAGCACAAACAACAACTACAGTAACGACGGGAAACGCAAAATCATTGATGATGATGGAACTAGCATGAAGCGTAGGCTGAAAACAATCAACAATAATAACATAGTTAAGAAGCAGCTCATCAGACTTGGCTGTGTACGCAATGACTTTTCGAGCATTTGCAGCTTAGAAAATCACATGGATAAAGAACATCCGAGTATTCCACCAAAATGCCGTCAATGCGGTGTGGTGTTCAAGAATCATAAAACACTAAACGGCCACCAATGTGGAGTGTCGAACAAAAATCACTTAGTTACGCATGGCTTCAAGGATTTAACATTCGTCGACTTTTCCAGCGATAAATTCCCGTTGATAGCAAAATCAATGTGTGAACAAGGCGTTCGCGCGCCTGTGAGCAATCAAAAATTCGAATGTCCCAACTGTAATCGGGCATTTCCATGTGTTAAAACCGTTGAGATACACAAAGAAAATTGCCGATCTACAGATGCACCACAAGACTTTTCGATACGCAAACGAAAAGCGAGCGAAACTTCCGACGAAGATGCCAAGCGAGACGATTTCTTCGCTCATCTAGATCTTCAAAATAAGTCGACGCCTCAAAGTGCTTCATTCAATGTAACCGATTCTGAGTCGAACAAATCACTCAATCAATCCGACGCAAAATCTGAACGTAAGATTCCATTGCCGTACGATACAAAGGATCTAGGTGACATTCAATCAATAATAAATGTAACATCGTCTGGAGGCTTTTTGAAGCAGTTGGACAAATCGGTGCCACATTTTGTGCCGAAGGAATTATCCTTTGCTCGCGACGAAGAGGAAGCTCAAGATGCATTTACTGCAGAATTTCGTAAAATGAAACTTCGCGGTGAATTTCCGTGTAAATTGTGTATGGCAGTTTTTCCAAATTTGCGGGCGTTGAAAGGTCACAATCGGGTACATTTGAGCGCCGCTGGTTCGGGACCATACCGTTGCAACATGTGCCCGTTCTCCATTCATGACAAGTCAGCCCTTATAAGACACATGCGTATACACAACGGTGACCGACCGTATGAGTGCAGCCACTGCAATTATGCGTTTACCACCAAAGCGAATTGTGAACGTCATTTACGAAATCGACATGGTAAGACGACCAGAGATGAAGTGAAACGGTCAATTATTTACCATGCGTCAGAGAACTCCAGTTGTAACGATCCGGTGAAGAAAATGCAAATTTATAATGCGACCTATGACAATGACGACGTCGTTATCAAAGAACCTCATTCACCGTTGGCCAACCTCAAAGATATCGCTAGTGCTGAAACAATGAAAATACATGTTAAGAGCCTGGATCAACTCACCAAACCGACCATAGAGGAAATGGAGAGAGAAAAAGCTGTCAATAGCTTTGTGTCACATCAACGACCAATCGATTTGTCAATGGATGTTATTGATCTCAGTCGAGAAGAAGAAGAGGAAGAAGGCAACACATCGAAAATAGATCTCTCAATGTTGGAAAAGAATCAACTTTTTTTTATGGCTCAGCAACAGCTTATCTGTGAGCATTTCGCGAAAGTGGATCCAGCTCATTACTTCCATTTACCTCAAATTTATCGAAATTTAATGTTTTCTGGAGGTGGATTTCCGATCCATCCGCTTTTAATGCAATCTCCATTCATGACGCCAAATGAACTGAAAGATGTCCATTCAGAGGACCGACCCAGACTGCCAATGTTTCAATCTGGCTTAATGGGATCGCAGATCTTTCCACCACCTCCTGGTGCGGCGGCAAGCATTTCACCTCATACAATAAATCAAGCAAAAGAATTGCAACAGAGATCATCGCCCCTGTCACAGGGTCATCCTAATGTTGTTAAAAGTCCGCAGATTGTAAGTCACAATCCCCAACAGCAGATAGCCTCCAGTACTCAGTCAACAAACTTAATTCACAATTCTGGTCCCGTTATAAAGAATGGCGTTCCTATGCCGACACAAAAGCAACGTCGATATCGCACCGAGCGACCGTTTGCTTGTGAACATTGTACAGCCACATTTACGTTGAGATCAAATATGGAGCGACACATCAAAAAAAAACATCCACAGTACTGGGTGCAAAGACAACGTAACGGACATAGCATTCTACGGCGACGTAGTGGCAGCAACGATTCGGGACAAATTATTATTCCGCCGGAAAATCCACCGCAACTACCTCCCCAATCTATTGGTAGTAACCCGTTAAGCTCAATATCTGACCAGGTCAAATTTGTCATTCAACAATTCTTGTCATTGCAATCGAGAAACGATTCCGATAATGGAAACACAATTCCACCACAACCCGAAGATGATGATGAATCACAATTGATTATCGATGAAGACAGTAGTATTAATAGCTCAGACTTGCCATTCAAGTGCCATTTATGTGACGGTTCATTCAGTGAGCGTACGGCATGTTTAGATCACATTCGAAATCTACACACTCAAGATTTTACTTTACTGATGTCAAAAGGAGCCATCGAAGCTGATGCTGAACAACAAATTGCATCAGCAGAGGACGAGGAAAAAAATGAAAATCGTGGAAAGTATCCAGACTACGCAAATCGTAAGGTGATTTGTGCATTTTGTATGAGAAGATTTTGGTCGACAGAAGATCTTCGGCGACACATGCGTACGCATTCTGGAGAACGGTAAATTTAGCGGAAACTCATTTCGCGTTCAATAATTTCTAAAGAAAATTCTTTATTTGCAGCCCATTCCAATGTAACATTTGTATGCGTAAGTTTACTTTGAAACATTCCATGCTACGCCACCAAAAAAAGCACACCAACACAAATCCAGTTGGTAACGGAAACAGCGCTTCCGATTTATCCGACGAAGAGTCAACCAGTATGGTTGTTACGAATCCATTGTCGAGGTTGTTGAAAATTCCCGATTTGATTCCCAAAGAATTGTCATGGAAGTTGCAAAACGAATTGAGACGTAGCGATTTTGCACGTGGTGAAGGTGAAGAAACGTCAGAGTTGATTGGAAATCTGCTGGGCATCAGCGATCCGAGAATTTTGAATCGAGTTTTCCTATCGTCACCTGACGAGGCAGCTAAGCTGTTAGGAGTTGAAAAGTAAGCCTAACACTATTTTATTCGAAAATAATTTCTATTTTTTATTTATATGACAATGTGGTAAAAGTGATATCGCGTAAACTAGAACCAACTCGACAAAAAACGTGATTTTTCCCAATTATTTCTTACTCGTTTCGTCATTTGATTTGGTGTTTTCGTTTCAATTTCGAGTTTTAGAAAGACAAATCGATCAAAAATTTATCAAGATATGAAGCTGGACTGTAAAAGAAAAGGTTCCGCTTGCTTGACACCCTGTGATAATGAATAGTATATTTCAACATACCCCAATACACACGAGATGTGTACGTACGCGCGGGCGAAGCCCAATCGAAAAGTACACATCGAGTGTGTATTGGGGTATTTTGAAAGATATTTTTCTGTAATAGTGAGAGTGTGTTGGTGCACATACCGCGAAAAGCAACTTTTCGTCCCAAGTGATGGGAAAATATTTTCCGTCACAACCAATACACTCTCACGTATACAGAAAAAGACCTTCCCTACATCGTTGTGCGCAAACAAATCCTCGAAAAATTTTTTATTACAGGCTTAGAGAATTACGTGTGTGACGCTATAGTGTCCTTCTCGCATTATAATCAACAAATTGAAGTAAAAAATTTTATAAGTTTTCGTCTATATTCGTAAAGTTTTCGTCTATAATCGTACAACAAAGGAAAGTATTTGTGGGGAAATTATTTTAGCACGATGACCCCATTCCTTTACCAACCTACTTCGTATTGAGCGATCATAGACGAAAACTGTTAAACGGGGCGAATAAAATACAAAAAACTTCTTAGTCGAACTAAAGATAGTAAAAGTTTGGTCGTGGAATTTAGTGTGAAAAGTACGTGAATTTTGTGTAATTTTGTTTGACTGTAATAGGAAAAGTAGTAACTTACCAATGATGGTAGGAAAGTCGTCTATCCTCGTGGTGGCGAGGACACCTCTGGTATGCTAACACTTTCGTCTTTAGAAACTCGAAATCTTCGAAAATAAAAAAACAAAAATCCGTACGCCTGGATAATTTTAAATATGTGCCTCTCATATTGTGAAAACAAAATACCTTGCGATGCACATATTTAAAATTCTCTAAGTGCACTCTCGACGAGGAATCGAAAGAGAAATCATTTGTAAAAGTTAACAGACATAACTTCACACCGAAAGGTTGACGAACATGGTTCTAAGTTTTGGCGATGTCTCTCTTAAGCGAAAATAATTTAATTGAGAATGATAAAAAGAAAATAATGTAAAGTTCTAGTCAAAAATACTTTTAACTTAACTATTTTATAGAATTTTATGATCGAAAAACTAGTTATTGTCGTTGTAATCAGTTTCATCGGAAATTTTGGAATTTTGTGTGAAACTGATGCACCGGCAATAGCAATAAATGTTGTACATTAATTAACCTTTCAACGTGACAAGCTTTATGGAATATGTACAACGAAAAACAAAACTTCGAATTTTACCTTTTTTTTTTGTTAATTTTTTATTTTTAAGAAAAAACGAAAATTGTGAAAAAACTTTTGTAAATTTACTAAACATTTTCATTTCTATCGAATTTTATTATATATCACATTCTCAATAAGAAACTTTTCTCTTTTCTTTGAACTCGTGACGCCCTAAAGAATGAAGGAATGTTAAAAGGTTAATTAATTTATCGAATGATGAAATTTCGATAAAATTGTCACTAAATCCGTTACTACTCGTTGAATCAAATGTTTCAATTTGGCGACAAAATATAAATTCAAATCAAAACAATCGAATCAGAAGAGCTCATTGAGTGTTTTATCATTCGTTTGAAAAGAGCCTTTCGAAATTGATAGAAAAGGGAGATGCGAGCCGAAAAAAAATGTCAACTGCTCTCGTTTGTTTTCATGATGTCGCGGCGATATAATGAAAACAAACAAGAGCAGCCGTCCGTCCAGTGGCTGACACGCTTATATGAGAAAACACGGTGTCTCTGAAGGGAAAAAACGTTTTTCTGAAAAGGCACTCAACAAATTGTTCTTGTTTTGGATAAAGGGTCTCATACATAGTTCAAAACAGGTGACCTAAACGAGACTTTCGATTTTTTTCACGTAAGTACATGGGGAAGGATCTGATTGGAACCAAGTGCGATCTGTTTTGAACTACATATGAGACCCTTTATCCAAAACAAGAACAATTTTTTGTGTGCCCTTTTAAGGGACACCGTGAAAAGTTTTATTGACGAAAAAACAAAAATTGGTCACCAAGCTATGAGGAGTTCTTAACGAAAATAGATGACAGCACATTCTACACACTTGATATATGAAGCGTGCGTACCAATTTTCAATCGACCTCTGAGCATTACTTTTTCGATTCAAAACGGCAGCTCAAACCAACTGAAACTCCTTCTAACATTCCGCGTAATTTTACAAATTGTCGAATGTCTTATCCCAGCCCTATCAACGAACAGATAAAGGATGAACAGACAATGATTAATCGAGAACCTAATAAATGTAAATTGTGTGCCTGTAGCTTGTAAGTTTCAATCCCATTACGTCACTAAGTGTATTCGAAATGAGAACGTATCCAATTGTTATATGTATGCTTATGGAAGTTTAATTGCTATTGACTGTGTAAGCATACATATGGCAATGAATGCGTTGTCATTTCGATTGCTTTTGACTGATTTTTAAACGGTGGACTATTTTGTGTTTGTGCTTCAATATGCCACCTGTGTCAAGTGTAAATTGCGCAAAAATTATAATTAGAAAATATATAAAGAAACACTTAGAAACAAAACATTGAAAATTTGCCTTATACAAAGAGCCTTTGTTTATTTAATTAAATGAAATTAAAATCAAAATTAGATGATAACTTATATGCCTTAATATATTAACAAAAAAAAAACAATGTTTTTCTTAAATCATTAATATAATTATTAAAATATTTTAAAGAAAATCGATTTAGTTGATTTATGCTATGCAAAATATTCATAAACAAAAAAATATCTTAAAATTTGTGACTTAATCCTCTGTACAATTTTAATAAGGGCCTTTAACCGATGTGGCTTATGTAGTTAATTCATATTGCGATAAAAAATTTTTAAAGACACACCGAAAGGTACTAATATGGTCTATAAATTTTGACGATGTTGATGATTAGAAATTAAAAAAAATTGTAAAATAGTAGCGAACGACTTGCTGAACGATTTGTAACAGAAATTATTTCGTAAGTAAATTATATAAAGATTTCCATAGGAATAGAATAGAATCTTCAATCTTGTTTCTCGTATCGTTCTCGTATCGTATATGGTCTATAAATTTTGACGATGTTGATGATTAGAAATTAAAAAAAAATTGTAAAATAGTGACGAACGACTTGCTGAACGATTTGTAACAGAAATTATTTCGCAAGTAAATTATATAAAGATTTCCATAGGAAAGTTTCTTCAATCTTGTTTCTCGTATCGTTCAAGTTCCAAGACAAACCCCTAACGAAATTCCTTTGATTTGAACATTTTACCAAAGCATCTTAAATGTGGAAATGAACAACTTGAGACGTTTTATATTTAATATACTTTCGTAAACGATCAAACTCGTACTAGCTTGCACTTAGAAACACTCCCAAAACATTTTTTCCGACGCGAAGTAATCTTCTTTAAATTTGAACGACGGAGTTTCACACTCAAATTTGGAAGAGTCCAAAAAAAACATACATACAATAGACAATACATACAGACAATAGGCATGGGAAACGTTCAAAAATTATCGATAATTGCTATGTCAAGTCTTTACCGATAATTTGAAAAATGTTGATATAAATTGCAAAATCAATACTCAAAATTGATATTTCAAGTTTCAACGAAATAAATATTCTAAGAAATCCCATAGATTAGTATACTGCCTTGTCAAGCCAAAACGACGTATCGTATAAAATCTGTGCTTTTGAGCTCTTTGGGAAGTTTCGAGCTTGTTTTGAATTCCAATGGAAAAGTGGAATATTTGGCTGGATTACAAAAGAAGCTCAAAGCTCTCAAAAGTTTTTCATTAAGAAAGACTCTAATGCGATACGTTGTTTTGGTGTAACACGCATTTGTGTCTTTGTTAACGAAAGCTTTTCGAGACTTTTGAGCTTCTAATAACGTAATAATTTTTCAACACTTTCAGTTTTTACACGCAAAAATTTAAATTTATCTTAAACAATCTACGCAATAAGAAACAAAAGTCAAATTTTTGCAGCGCAAAAACTGAAAGTACAGAAAAATTATTTCGTCGTTCTGTCCGGCATTTGTGACGCAACTTTTTCAACACAACGTAATTTTGTTTTAAAGAAAGCGCTGTAATTTTTTCAGGAAATCAAAACTTCGAACGCAACGTTCCACTCAAACAAACTTCTGCGTATTATCAGCGATAGCGTCACCTCAAGTAATATCATTTATTTTGGAAGTAGACTTACGGACTGCATCACACTCTACCTTTAAAGAGGTTTTTGTTGTGATATCAGTCGTTTTGGAAGTTTTTTTATTTATTTATTTATTTATTTACTGCATCAATGGCCGAAGCCTCCTGACTGTATACAATTAATTATGATAATGACAATAAATTAGCTTAACAAAAAAAAAAAAAACATAAATGAAGAGCAGGTCCGGAAGTGAGTTGCCGACCCAGTCGACCCGTCGGAGACAACAGTCACCCCTGCCCATCGTCAAAATTACTTTATTTATAGTTGTTATACAATTAAAACAGCATCAATTAGACGAAAATAGAAAATTGGAAATGAAAAAAGCCCGTCGTTGCATCAAACACCGCCATATCGTGTAGCCACCTGAAATAAAAAGGATTAGCGGAAACTAGTCGTCTAGACTAGCTGTTTTTGCACAAGTCGACGTGACTTAGAGTTACACTTGAGAGTCGTGAGACCCAATTGACTAATCAGCTTTTGATTAGATTGAGAACCAAAGGTTCAGTTTATGAGATTCTGATCTTACCATTTAGTTTATATGTGATTTTTAATTTCCTAATAGTCAACTTGAACGATTCGCGTGGTATGTTTTGAAACCACAGCAATGAAAAGCGATTAAATGCCATGCACATGTTATTGATAGGCTCATAAAGACCATATTTAGTCCTGTGTTTGTCAACTACGAGAAAATCATCAGCACAAGTGGGCCTGGAATTTCGCATGATCTTGCTTTTGATTTTAGGTGCGTCGATGGTTCCATTCATCAGATCGGATACGAAAAGTGAGCAGGCGTTGATTCTGCGTCGGGCAAGTGTTTCGATATTGATCGATTCACATCTCTCAATATATGGCGGAAGCTTGTGGTTTTCATCCCGCTTCACCGTCCACCTCAGTGCGTACATCAAAAATTTTTTCTGAATTGATTCAATTCTGTCAACAAATGTGTCTTGATAAGGATGCCAAACAACTGAAGCATATTCTAAATAAGAACGGACATAGGCATAGTATATACTTTTTAAAGTTTTAATATTTTTAAATTGCTTACAAGTTCTCATAACAAAGCCAAGCATTGAGTATGCTTTTGCAATTATATATCCAATGTGTTTACTGAACGTCAGTTTTTGGTCCAAGAGGAGGTCCAAGAGTCAACGTAACATCATCGATATTGTAACCAAACTCAATCTTGGATCTCATTCGTGTGAAGGAGATTACCTTACACTTATCAACGTTCAAATAAAGTTGGTTGATTTTACACCATTGTGGAAACCTGTTCAAGTCACGTTGAAGAGCACTTGTGTCAAGAACATTTTTAATTCTCATGAAAATTTTCAAGTCGTCAGCATACATTAGGTAAACTGACGTAGAGAAGACTTTGTAGCGTCGTCCATGAATAATATGAACAAGAGGGGGCCAAGATGGCTACCCTGAGGAACACCAGAGGTCACGTTAAACGTTCGAGAAGAGCAATTCCCTAGTTTGACGAATTGTGAACGTCCATTCAGATAAGATGCAGTCCATGCTAGTAAGTTCGAATGAACACCGATTTGGTTCAACTTGTGCAAAAGAATCGAATGCTTGACTCTATCAAATGCTTTTCGGAAATCGGTGTATTGCTGTACTGCTGTATTGCTATACTGATTCCTAGATTCCATAACTTTAGTAGCGTAGCTAACAAATTCAGCTAAATTTGTTGCGGTAGATCTGCGCTTCATAAAGCCATGTTGCGACTTTGAAATAATTCGATTGAACTTCGTGGATAAAATACTGGTGACGATGGCTTCAAATAGTTTTCCTATTGTTGGTAAAACAGCTACACCTCTGTAATTTTCAACATTACTCCTAGAACCACTTTTATAAATTGAAGTTATATAGGACGTTTTCCATCTTGTCGGAAACTTTCCGGTTGAGAGAGATAAGTTAAAAATGCGAAGTAGCGGAGATGAGAGACTCTCAGCACAGGCTTTTAACAAAATCGGAGAGATTTTGTCTGGACCTTCACTCTTACTAGTGTCTATACTACTAAGATGGTTCAAAACGTCTTGGATCTCAAAAGAGATTGATCCGATGTCAATGCGCTTTTCTAAGGAGTGCATTTTTCCCGATAAGCTAGAACCACTCTCGTTGTCAGAAACATAAACGCTTTCAAAGAATTCAGCGAAAAGATCACATGTTTCGTTAGAGTTACAAGTCTTCTTATCACCTCTAAACATAATGGACGGGTAGCCTGTAGTCTTTTTTCGCGATTTAACGTAATGCCAGAATTTTGAAGGATCAGACATTAACATTTCTTCAGTGTTAGCCAAATATTTGTTAAAAGCTCGGTCACGCACGGAGTGAAATTCTTTACTTGTAGACAAAAATTTCATTTTGAGTTTTAGTTTTTCGTCTGGGTTTGTTTCATTTTTAAATCGTTTGTGAGCTTTGCTTGTTCTATTTTTGAGATTACGCAAACGCTGATTGTACCAGGGTGGATCGTTAATAACCATTTTCTTTTTGAGCGGAATAAATTTCTCTAATCCGTCTAACAAAGTGTCGTAAAACACATTGACTGTGTCATCAACGTCAGAAACGTTTGACAACAGTTGATTCCAGTCAATAGAATGTAAATGGTTATTAAGACCCGCATAGTCGCCTTTTTTGTAGTTAAGTTCACTTTGAGATTCCTCACTTGAAATATTTTCAATGCTTTCAACAAAGTCTGCTGAAATTATTATTTCGATATGATAGTGATACAAATCGATTCGACTCATAGGAACATCAGATTTAATGACTTTGATGTTATTTGGATTGCTGTAAAACACGAGGTCTAGGATTTTTCCATAATGGCTGTGGACGTTGTTAACTTGGTGAAGGTTACCACTCATCATAAGATAGATGATGTCGGCCTTCGTTCCTTCAGCGACATTAGTGGGGAGCATCACATTGCTTTCGAGTGAATCGTCTTGACCACTGATCAAGTCATCAATGCTATTAATATGGGCATTGAAACTATCAGGAATCCAATCAACAAGGGTTAGATTGAAATCTCCTAAAATGCACATTTCGTCATTAACATCCAGGTCTATAAATTTAAGTGTCTTTTCTAATGCATCGTGATACTCGGTGTATACTTTTACAGAAGAGCCTGAAGGGATGTAAAGGCAACAGACAAAAAGCGAATGATTTTGAAGCTGCACCTTAACTAAAACCATTTCGACGTTGTCGGTGCCGGGCACCAGAACGCATTCGCTAGGTAAAGATGATCGGACAGCGATCAGAACACCTCCATATCTCTGATGTACGCTATTTAATTCAGACCGATCAGTTCTGTAAACTGAAAACTGTTTAGGATTGAATAATTCACTGTCAAAGAATGACGAATTGAGCGATGTTTCAGATAGTGCTATAACATCGTAGTCACACGTCAAGGAGTTTTTAGAAAAATCATCAGTTTTAGTTCTTAATCCGCGAACATTTTGATAATATAAACTGACATTACTCTTTGAAATCGAAACATCAGACTTAATGGGATGAATGGAATCAAAATAAGTCTTAGCTGAAATTATTGACGGCGAATTGGTCATAATATTAGCGTTACATCCGATTGGTTTATCACTATGATGGAAGAAATCAGAAATTCGCGACTGAATCCGACCCTGACACGTAGTGTTGCATGCTAAGTCGTTGGTGTGACGTCCATACTCGTTGAGGTAGTTTCCTTTACCACTGGAGCTTGTTTCAGAACTGAAGTTGCAGGAGAATTGCAACTTTCCTGTGTTGATGCTATCGCTGGAGTTGTCGCAATTGGTAAAAAAGTATCTAAGGTCCTCTTCTTCTTGTCCTGAAATTCTCCAATTTGGACATGAGAGGGCCAGAATGCAGGATCCATAAGTTTGTCGAAGAGTTCAACTGTGCAATTTAGCCGGAAAGAAATAAACGTAACTTCATCCAGCTTTTGATCTTTTTTCACTAGAAGTCTGAGGCTAAAATCGTTGCTATCCAGTTCGGGCATTTTCGTCTTTATGTACGAGGAAATCGCCTCCGCAGTTACATCTGGCTTAAGGCGAGAAACGTAAATGAATTTTGAAAGTTTGCTCACTGGTTGACGAGATTTGACCGGGCTACCTAGTCCATGGTTGGTGTCTGAATTGGTGCCGGAGGTCAACTTGCGATGACGATTTTTATGGGAGACTTCAGACGCATCACTGCGGACTCGCTTAGGAGTGAAATGCATTAACGGCTGAAGTTTACGCTTCATAGCTGCAGCATTTAAAAACGGGAAACTAGACAAATCACTTGAAGAAGCTACTCCTGAAGCAATTTGAGAGAAAAGAGGTCTATTGACCGTGGCAGATTTAGTGGTTGCCACCTTAATCTCGGATAAAACGGAAGCATAAGACTTTGTCTCCTTGCGATGATCAGTCACTGAAGATTTAATATCTCGAAGTAAAGATAGTATCTCTGAAGAGTCGCTACTTCCGCTAGGATTAGTGAATTCGAGAATGGAGCGTTGGTTCGACTGGCCCGGAACATCGGACGATTTTTTAGAACCCTTAGAATTCCTGGGCGTCAAAGACGGATTTGGAGTCACCTGTTCCGAGGTTACAGTAGAGGGACAAATACTTGACAAACAAGCATTGCATAGTACAAATATATTCTTGGAAATCAAGACCTCGTTAGCTGGTCTCGAAATGCCAATACACAATAGATGAATCAGTGATTTGCACTTACCACAATTCACTGTGCTCTCGAGTTTAACATTTCCAGGAGGACAGTCATCACGACTGCAACTCCTCAATTCGTTCATAGTAGATACACTAAAGTCAATCAAAATAAAATTATTAAGAAAAGAAATATTATATAAAAATCAAACTGAAATAAAATGAATCAAAATAAATGTAAATAGTCACTTGGTACCTGGTCGGGTATTTTCTTTTTGTTCATCAAAAAAGAAAATCCCAAAAGAAAAAGAAATTAAATTGTTGATGCGTAAAGGACGGGACAAACAACTAGTCCTTTCGAAACAATATAAAATAACACTGTGACGTTTACGTAAATAATGCGCCAATTTATATGCAACGTTGGCCGCGCGTAATAATTTACGTGTATACACAAATAACTAAAATTAATCACTTATTTAATTTGAAAATATTCAGAAAACAATTGTTGATTTGACCGAACTTTTGAATTAACAATAACACCACAACTTAAATTATATTATAAATCAATCCAATCAAACAAAGATTACGGATTGATGAATCAAATTATCTAAATAAAAAGCAAGCAAGTAAAACACGTATGAAGCGTTCAACACTCACACTTACCTTACTGAGGGAGTATAAAAACAATAGCAGGACCGGCGAAGGAGGGGGGACTTTACGTTTATGATGACTGACGTAGCTTATTATTAGCGAAATTATTGCGGCTTAGTCTGGTGTCCTGGTGGCGCTATCCACAACTTTGTATACATGTTAATATTAACCTGCGATAGTGCTATTCGTCGTTTTTGTTACGTGTTTTTGGTCTTACTCAGAACTTTGTAACGATAAACAACTTAGACAAACTTTCGATAAAAAAATTACTTCTGTTCAATTTTATCAACTAACTTCATTTCTAAAAGTTCGACCAATTTCCTTATATTTTGTCCTCGATTATGTTTCTCACTTAGATTTTTTCAGCCGATTGAGCCGCCGCCATCATTTCCAAATTTTGCATCCGCCGCCTTTGACAGTTTTTGACGCAAACGTCTCTAGACCGGATACTTTAGTGGATAAGATTTAGTGGGTGGAGACCCTAGAGCCTCCTGCACCAAAACCTCCAGCGGGTCTGTTGTGCTCGCTCACATTTCAAAAGTATTGAAGGCTGCTTTGATCGATTACCCGGTACAACCTTTTCGAAGCATTCGGGTATTTTAGCAATTGCTTGGGAGATACGCCCTTTATTGATTCGTACCTGACGTTGAAGGAGCCAAAGTGTCTTGCTCTGCCTATTACGTAAGCTGCACATTTGCAGAGGAAGTGTTCCGCTGTTTCGAGGTCGCCGCATTGGTTACAATTTGGGTGCGGGACGAGTTCCATAACGTGAAGATGTCCGTTAAGTTGACAGTAACCCGTTAAGCGGCAATGAGGCGCTTTAAGTCGCTTCTGTTGAGGGACAAGGCCTCTTTAGCTTTGGCCTTGTTTAGAGGTATGCAGGTCTTGGCTTGTCTAGCATGCCCGATCGACTCCCAATTATAACGTAGCTATTCGCTGGCTCGACACAAATAATCTGCTCGCGTTACACGGCGTCTTTGAAGAAAAGTTACCGCTTATTGATTTGAATGGAAGAAAATTGCGAAGTAGAAACGCATCTTTACGATCTCACAAAGTTCTAATTTTATTGAACAACTATAAGGAACATTAAAGGAGATTTTTATGATGTTCTTAAAACTAAGTAAAAATTATCGTTCTGTCCTTCACAGGCGATAATTTTCGTGATTTGGTAAGGTTTCAACACACGATTGAAACCTAATCCTAATATATTCTTAAAAAAATTATTTGATGCGCATAAAATATAGAAAAGTAAAGACGAATCGTTGGATCTCTTGAGGAAATCCTGAGATTGAAGATAACGAATCCAATAATGATGTTCCAATGATCGCCAATAAACTCAATTAAACTCAATCAAGGAAGAAAACAACACAAGTATGATATTTTAAATTCACTAGTTATCGATATTGTCCTTTGCGAACAATATCTCTTAGGTACGACAACCTTAGCACCACTTCCCACAATTAATTTTATACGTTGCTTCCACCAAAATGGACGCAAGTGGAATTGATGTATATTTTTATTTCTTTTAATTTTTGATTATTAATGTCGCGCGATCGAGGCGTTTATCATTATTACGCTTCACCAAATTCAAATAAAACTAAATTTATGATTGCAGCATTCCTTCGTAGGAATGTTAAAAAAAAACTTACGGAGCTTTTAATAATGTATATGATGATATAAATCTAAAAATAAAATTTCGCGTTTCTTCGACGGCTTAAACAACGAACTGATTGAAAAGGTCCCGAATCCATTCAATCTACTTCTATTTATTGAACTCGATTTAGCGGCAAAATTACATTTCGAAATTGGCTCGTAATAAACTTGAGATATTTAATTCGAAAACGCAGATAAAAAATTTAAAAACGCAGATAAAAAATTATAAAACGCAGATAAAACAAAAATGTTTTGGAGATAAAATGATTAAAAGTGAAGATAAAGTATTCAGAAATGGAGATAAAATATTTCAAAACGAAGATATTTTGATTAAATTCGGAGTTATAGTATCTTCATTTCTTAATTATTTATCTCCGATAGCAATTTAATTTATCTCCGTTTTAATAGAATTGGTATCTCCAATTTCGAATATTTTAACTCTTTAACGAAATTTTATTATCTGCACTTTTTGAATTTGTTATCTTCATTTCTATTTTTTTTATCTGCGATCTTATAACTTCCTATTTCGCTAATCAATTTATTTATCTAAATAACTTTAATTATCGCTTTAAAATAATTTTTTGGGGCAAGGCAAAATCGCCCAGTGTATTTTCACTTTCGACGATAATATCGTTTTTTGATATGATAATATTATTGTTGGAATAATAATATTGTTTTTTAATATGATAATATTGTTCCTCGAACGATATTATCATTTTCAGCTACGGTAATATCGTTTTCCAAACAATAATATCGTATTCAGACAGAATAATATCATTGCTGCAATGACATTTTCATATTTAAAATGATATTATCGTCGTAGCGACGATAATATTGTCTTCAGCAACGATAATATCATTTTGAAATGATTAATATCATATTCTGACACAATAATAACATCGCACGAACGATAATATTGTTTTTAATATGATAATATTGTTCCTCGAACGATATTATCATTTTCAGCTACGATAGTATCGTTTTCCAAACAATAATAAAGAGACAAAAATTCTTTAATAATATCTTATTCAGACAGAATAATATCATTGTTGCAATGACATTTTCATATTTAGGGGTATGGGAACACGAAGAATTGAATTTTTTTGGGGGGGCTCTGCCCCCTCACGCCCGTGCCTGCGACGAGCTAGACTACGCCTGTGGCTGGCTATATTACGCCCTGCAGGCTGCCTGCTCTGCTCCTTAGACCCCGCAGGGGGATACTCTCTCTTGACCCCCCTAGGCGGGGGCTGCCGCCCCTCGACCCCGCTTTTTTATTGGCGCGTTATTATCATGGCCTGCGGCGCTGCATGTTATCGTCTTTTGTAATGTAAACAATATTTTCTCTCCTTTGTTTAACAATCACAAGCAAAGTGTTTGCAATCTTATTTATTCATAAAGTGTACAAACTTTAGGGGTATGGGAACACGAAGAATTGAATTTTTTTTTTGGGTGGGTGGCATTCTCAACATCCCTAGTTTCTCTATATACCTTGGTTTTAGTGACATTTTGTAAAAGTAAAAAGCTCCCTAGTTTTGTTAGCTACCTAGGTTTTCGTGACATTTCGTAAAAGGAAAATCTTCCTGGTTTTGTGACATTTCGTAAAAGGAAAATTCTCACTAGTTTTGTTAGGCACCTAGTTTTTTGTGGCTTTTCATTTCATTTTTTATTGACCAGGTGAGGAGATGAGATGAAGAGATGAGATGAAAAGATAAGATGAGAAGATGAGAATAGGAGATGAGACCAGGTGAGATCGTCTAAAAGTCGCGCAATCGAATTGATTTTGAGACTCTCAGTTGGTCCCACATAGTATCGTAAAACAAAATTTCGTAAACGAAATTTTTTGCTCATGATATTCATCTTTGAAACAATAATATCACTTCTCACTCGATAATATTGTTTTACATATAATATTATCGTCTTTGAAACAATAATATCACTTCCTACACGATAATATCGTTTTCTGATATGATAATATCATTTTGGATTCGATAATATTATTTTGAACAACGATAATATTGTTTTTCATATGATAATATCGTTTCTTAATAATATTATTCTCACACGATAATATCGTTTTCTGATATGATATTATCGTTTTGAGACGAAAATACACTGGGCGATTTTGCCGCTCACCTAATTTTTTATCTGAGCTTTTTAATATATTTTATCTTCATTTTTCAGAAATTTATCTGCCAAATTATCTCCGCTCTAGAATTTTCAAATTTTTTGTTCTGAAAAGTCTGTCATCACTGATAGTAATATTGCATTCTGCATTTCCTCTAATTTGTGCGACTACTAGGTCAATACATTTTGTATAAAGCTATTTTGTTACTGATATATGGCTTTAACAGTAAGATCTTGGTTACAGAATTGGGGTAGGGTTATAGCTGTGTAGCTGTTACTGTCCTTGACAACAATGGAACATCTGTAAACATCTTGCCTTTTATTTTCCAATTGATAAAACTTTGGCTCTTGGATCGTATTAAACTTGAGATATAAAATTTGAAAACGGAGATAGAAATTTGAAAACGGAGATATAAAATTTGAAAACCGAGATATTTTGCGAACGGAGATGGAAAATTAGAAAACGGAGATATAAAATTGGAAAACGGAGATATAAAATTAGAAAACGAAGATAACAAATTGGAAAACGGAGATATAAAATTGGAAAACGGAGATATAAAATTAGAAAACGAAGATAACAAATTAGAAAACAGAGATATAAAATTAGAAAACGGAGATATAAAATTAGAAAACGGAGATAACAAATTAGAAAACGGAGATATAAAATTGGAAAACGGAGATATAAAATTAGAAAACGGATATATAAAATTTGAAAACGGAGATAGAAATTTGAAAACGGAGATATTTTACAAACGGAGATATAAAACTAGAAAACGGAGATAACAAATTAGAAAACGGAGATATAAAATTAGAAAACGGAGATAAAAAATTAGAAAACGGAGATATAAAATTGGAAAACGGAGATATAAAATTAGAAAACGGATATATAAAATTTGAAAACGGAGATATAAAATTTGAAAACGGAGATAGAAATTTGAAAAAGGAGATATTTTGCAAACGGAGATATAAAATTAGAAAACGGAGATAACAAATTAGAAAACGGAGATATAAAATTAGAAAACGGAGATAACAAATTAGAAAACGGAGATATAAAATTGGAAAACGGAGGGGATATTAAAAATTAAGAAAAAACGGGATAACAAATTAGGACAAAACCTGAGGATAGAAAAATTAGGAAAACGGAGATAGAAAATTAGAAAAAAACGGAGATAAAAATGTAACGACAATGGAGATGGGAATGAAAAATGAAATTGGTTGTCTCCGGAGTTAATCTAATTCTCCATTTTTCAAATTTTTTTTCTGCGTTTCAAAATTTATTTTATTTCCGTTTCCATTAACTTCATGTCTCCTGTCTAATTTTTAATTTCTCTTTCGATTTTCTATTACTTTCAATAATTGAATTATTTATCTGCGTTTTAATTTTTTATTATCTCCTCTCGGATGATTTTTTATTTCCTGAATTAATTTAGTTATTTCAAAAACAAATTTTTCTATCTCCAAAAATGGTTTTTTTATCTCAACTTTTTGGTCATTTTTATCTCCGTTTTAATTTAATTTATCTCCACTCTTCAATAATTTATCTGCCGAGTTATCTCCGTTTTCGAATTTTTGTTTTCCGGTTTTAATATAATCCTTTCGAAATTCTGGAACAAACTTAACGAGTGAAATTGTACCAAAATATAGGGTGGTCCAAATTTGCATAACATTAACTTGCATTCTAACTTATCACTATTAACAAAATTTTCTTAGGTCTAATTGGGTTCTTGTGAGTCGTTTCTTTTCTTTTAAATGAGCTAGGGGAAAGATACAAATGTGGGATGTGTGAATTAATCCGACATTATTGTATCAGAAAACTCCTATCTCCTATCTTTTCTGACTACGTTATAAAAATGTACATAAAAATATTTTGATGCAAACTCGAGGATAAAATGACCGTAAAGATACATTATATTTATTTAAGGTATTTTAATATTTTGGCAACGGAGCTGCGCCGGAGGATTCGTTACACAATGTCTTGAGCAAGCAGCTACCTTCCATTCGGTAATCCAACTTTGAAGTACTGCTAATGAGACCCCCACTGCCGGCTCGGGCCCAATTAGTGTGGTGTCTGCCGCCCCACGAGCTAACTCGTCAGACTTCTCATTGCCATCGAGTCCGCTGTGACTGGGTATCCACACTAAATTTACCTGATTCTGAGCTGCAATTGCCTGGAGTGAACCTCTGTACCGAAGTGCTAATGATGAAGTAAATTTGTAGCTGTTTAAGGCTTTGAGCACTGATTGGCTGTCTGTGTAGATGTAGATCGTTTCACCGATCGTTTCGTCTTCGAGAATGTCCTCGCAACATCCCAGTATTCCTCTTATCTCCGGAAGGTACACGGTTGTTAATCTCACCAAAGGGATAGTTTTTTCATTTTGATTGGGGACAGCAGTAGTCTGCTCTTGAGTTGTTTCCCCTACGGGAACCATCTGTGAACCAATTTTTTACCCCTGAGTAAGGAGCGGTGGAACTATCCCCTGACCATTCATGCCTCAATGGGATGTTGACTCTAAATGATTTATCGAATCTAAGCGTCTGTTTTATTGCATCGCAGAATTTTTGGGCTAAGCTCATAAGTGAGTACGAAGTGCCATAATATTGCTGTTGCCTTTTGTATCGCCTTGGAAAAGTGTAGTGAAAAGTTTAACTTAGAGTCAAGTTAAACTGAGTCTGACAAGGGAATTTTTTTTCCAAAGAACTTCGGTGGTTGGAAGCCGCTGTTAGTATTCTTTCTTGAGAACAGGATCAGTTTGGTTTTAGTGGGGTTAGCTTACTGTCTGTTCTTGAGACCGGATTCTTAGTAAACGAATACCAATTGATGACGATTTCAGCATGGTTTTGAATAATTTTATCTGAAATCCAAAATTCTCTTCTTCTTCTTCCGCAAACTTGGAATTAATTCTTTTTTCAACTCATTCCCACTACCAAGGCTGCCACGCTATTGCGAAATAGCGCAAAATTTCGCTATCGCTATCGCTATTCGCTATAGCGATAGCGATAGCGTTTCCATTTGTCGAATAGCGACAGCGATAGCGACTTTTTCGTTAGTTTCACGCTATCGCTATTTTTCATATGTTGAATATTACAAATTTCTTCGTTCTGCTATGGAAAAATCATTAGGAAACATTCCCGGAAGACACTACCTGCGTGTTTATAAGCAAAGGTATATTGCTTATATCGAAATGAGACATTTCGAAGGTCCTCATCTGTCTCATTAATTGATTTCCACAGTGAGCATTCTCTATTTTAAGTGAACACTTAATCACCAAAGAACTTGAAATGAGACCACTCAACAGTCCTCATCGGTCTCAGTAATAGTTTTTTAAATTAAAATATAAAACTATGAGAAGAAAAGAGGTGACCTCAAAAGTCTCAACACTTTCAATGCATCGAAATTATCTAAAATGAGAAGTCCTCAACGTGTACTTTAACTGAACTTAATTTTTTAATGGATCAAAATAAGGATTTTTTTAGACCAAGAAATACATAAACTTGAGACCAATGCGAGGTCTTTTTTTAGTTTCATTTGAGACTTTTTTCTTACTTGGGTGGTGTTAAGCTTAATTATTCTAAAATATGTAGTTGGTTTATACGAACCTCGACACGTTGTTTTTATTTCTATATTTCAACTTATTATATTATTTAAACCAAACATCCATCTATCGCTATCGCTATTGAATTTCGAATAGCGATAGCGATAGCGACGCTATTTTTTTTTCAATAGCGTGGCAGCCTTGCCCACTACTTTACATATGAACGTTAAGATAAGCTCTTAAATTATTTTGTCATTGGCATGACGCTCAAACATTAACACATCTAGAACAGTTGCGTTATGGAGATTATTAGAAGAGATCAACATTTCGACATATCGTGCTAATCGTCAGGCAAGTCATTCAACTTACTATGCTGATGGGCATGAAGAACCAATCGTTAATGTATCTATTTGACTCAGTTAGAGATACTTTCGGGTCTAGCGAATCGTAACAGTAATGTTAACACAACATTCGCCCTCTGTTGGAGAACCTATGACCATTTCTTACTCTAACTCTGGCATTATTGCCTCCTCCAAAGTTAACTCTTTGAGCTTATCACGTTCATCAAAGCTATGCAGCCATTTCGTGGTCTATGCCACGTTCATATGCAAAGTAGTGGGAATGAGTTGAAAAAAGAATTGATTCCAAGTTTGCGGGCTTTAATCCGTAGAGATACGAAAAGTATCGTAAGACTTTTCATCGTTGAGTTCGCTCAACAAAAGTTCTCTGAATTAATTTCGAGTTTGTGTACTCTCTCACATAGCGGAAGTTGTTCTCTGTAACGCCAGCCATGATTTAACCGAATTGCTATCTTAGATAGATGTGGTTAATCGATATGTGCTACTTAGTTAAAATTGAACTACAACCTCGCATTCCATATTACAATTAGGTGACATAGACCACGAAATGGCTGCATAGCTTTGATGAAAGTGATAAGCTCAAAGAGTTAACTTTGGAGGCAATAACGCCAGAGGAGTAAGAAATATTTGGAGGTTCTCCAACAGAGGGCGACTGTTAACATTACTGTTACGATTCGCTAGACCCGAAAGTATCTCTAACTGAGTCAAATAGATACATTAACGATTGGTTCTTCATGCCCATCAGCAATGACTTGCCTGACGATTAGCACGATATGCCGAAATGTTGATCTCTTCTAATAATCTCCATAACGCAACTGTTCAAGATGTGTTAATGTCTGAGCGTCATGCCAATGACAACAGCAACAAAAACAAACCACAACCAATTACCGTGATGGGAGCGAAAAAGGTTGGCTCTGTGTGTTGTGTTTCCAGCCCGAGGGAGGTAAGTAGAAGTAACACATTCAGACGTGTGTTACAACATCCTGTTCCAACGAGGCATACGATTTTTTTTTTCAAATACCACAATACATAACACAAAATAAACACCACAAATCAAAATTTTAAATCATGGTATTGTATTGTTTTGCACACATATTCGATGTAGCTTGTAGCTACATACCCTTCACCATGAAGGGTGCTCTTATGGCTGGGATATCCCATCCGTTTTAAGTAAAGACCCATACTTTTCAAGCGGAAGTTGAACTCAATATTTCCATTCGCAATAAGCACCACCTAAATGTCAGATGAAAGAGAAATCGTTTGGAAACGGTGTGCAAAGCTCACCGTCATCCTAGCGATGTGAGCTTGAACAAACTGTCTTCTTGTTTACAATGTCCACTTCGTAAGTTGCAAATTAATGAAAAATGTAGACGTTCTAATATCGTGTTAGGGAAACGCACGGGTATTGCTTAGAAGCTACAAAGCTTAGGCATTATTTTCGGCTTACAATTAACTAAGTAAATTAGAAAAATGATAAAGAAACAACTTCAAATAAGGAAGTAATTTGGGCTAATTGCTTTTTAGTATTAAGAAGCACCCGAAAGGGATTCAAACGACGAAAGCGTCACACGTAGTTTAAAACGCGTAAGGATAAATTTTTAATAAAGTTTAATTAACCAAATATTCATAATGTTCAGTCCCCTAATAACCCATTTAATATTTCATTCCGGGATTGAATTGTGAAGTTTTAGTGTCGAATCAAAATTACATAACAAATTGGTTAATTTATTTATTTCCAAATACGCTTCGAACAACACTATGTGTCATCAAAATACTCCAAAAACGCAAAATTCATACGACGTGCACGTGTCGCCCCATAATTTCAATACAGCTAATGGTTTACAGAAACCTTTGACTCTTTTTTCAAATGACACGAGATTAATTAATGTCTCAAGTTACCAAAGTCTGTTTTTCCGGTGTTTTAAATCTGTTACGTTCTATGTTCTTGATAATATAGTGGTCACTTCGTCGATTATTGATTAATTCGTTTGTTTTATGGAATATGGGATATAAAAGTTTCCAAACAATACAATCATTACCGATGGTTCCAACCATCACAATAGGCTTCAACCATTACAATAGTCGTTCTACGTCGAAACCAATAACCGCTTTCTACGTATAAATCGATCAACAATAACAGTTACCAAGAAGCACAAATTGAATCTGAAAATAATGTGGAAAGCCGGCTATTACGTGCAATGATTTACTGGCTGAGTTTCCATGTTCTTCGAAGTGATATAATTCACCAACTGAATCTGGGTCATATATTTTTCCTTGTTTTTCTATTTTCTTAGGGAATGGCATCATTGAGTCATTACGAGGAAGGAAACAATCGTACACGATGGCATGCACGTTTAATAGTATTTAGAAGCTCATAAACAACATTATGACCAGCATAATCCAGTTTTCACGTTAACTTCATTTCCTGTTGAAAAGTTTCCTAAGGAAACACGTGAGAAGATGAATTGTTGACTTAATCAATAGGTAAGTATGTAATAGTTACTCTTAATAAGTCATTTTCAATTCAGAAAAAAAACATGTGATATTTGGGAATGTAAAAAAACACCCGTACGATTCCCAATAAAGCCTAAACCAACTTCGCAAGCCAGACATGAACATTAGTATACAGCACAAAAATGTGAATTTTCTATTAAAACATAGACAAGACAGAGAAATGATAAGTTGGTACACCTGTGGCGAGGTAGAACGCTTATGTGAAAGACAGCTTGACTGTATGGGAGAGAACCAGCCTAATTTTGTACGTAGTTCTCCCCCATGGAACCCAGCTGTCATTCATAAGCGCTGTACCTCGCCACAGGTGTACCAACTTATCATTTCTCTGAGACAGAATCGTCATTCGTATATGAAAGATAAATATTTTGCTTCATGGATGGAAAATGAGTCATTACCGTCTCGTTCAAAACCGACTTCTTGGATTTTCCGGGCGCAAGCATGAAAAATTTTGTTTCAACATGTGGGATGCATTCCTCGCCTTCGGCTACAGACTTCCCACACGTCTCAAGAACAAATTTCCCATTTAAGACAGTAAAACTATTGGGCTGCTCCGTTTATCATCACCACCAAACTTCGCTCCTCTTGTGGATCTCTTGCACTTGTTGTCACACGTGACCACTACCAATCCTACACCCAATCTCCTGTAAGCTATCAAATCAGAGAAATTATAACTAGATAGCGCTGTGTCTAAAGTTTTCTTAGAAATATACTGGCGTCGCGTCATAAGGAAACATAACCAAAGACCCTTACGTATCAGAATAGATGTGGCAAACAGAATAGATGTGACAAACAGGATAGATGCCGCAAAGAGACTCGAACGCCATTTTCCCCTAAAACCCTGAAACACATGTTCTCTAAAATTTTATTCTCTACAACTTTACCTTTGGAAGCAACTTTCTACCTCTCATAGTTCTGGGAATTCGGGTCATCCTGCTTAATTATGGAAGTGCCCATATACCAGAATTGCGCCACGTTTCTCCAAAAACCTGAAACACTCGTTCGCTTAAATTTAATTCTCTACAACTTTGCCTTTGACAGTAAATCTCCATATTGCTTAGTTAAGGAAATATAGACGAAAAACTGTTTTCGCATATGGCCAATTTCGTCCAATCCATTGGTCCCAGTTTCCAGACCCCTGACCCGATTCCCATAAAATTTTTTTCCAGTTTTGTGACATCAAATGCTTTCATTTGACACCAAAATGAGGAATTTCCGTGCTACACTTGCTGAGATATTTACGAAAAAGGTTCATCGACCCTCCAATATTTCATGTCCGACCTCCACTTCTTCGACCATATCTCTAGAACTACTTGACCGATTTTGCTCATCTTCGCACTTGATACATATGAGGCATGCACCTTTCAGGAAAAAAAGTTTAGGATGATCGTTAGAGCCGTTTAGAAAAAAAAGTGTAGACGGACGGACAGACAGACAGACGGACATTTTTTTCATTGCTGATTCGTTAATAGATGCATCCCCCCCTCTTCCCACCTCAATCTACCCCATGTTACAATAAAATTGTTTGTAGTAAACGTATAGGACCTTTGTACTTCGTACGGGTCCAAAAAACTTAGAGAAAATCAGCGAAGATTTTCAACGAATTTCGCCGAAAAAAATCATATTAGCGACAAAATTAATTAAAACAATCACTGAGAGTTCGTTAAAAATCTTCGCTTATTACTAAAAAAAACTATACAGATCTACCCAATATGTGTAGAAAAAACACGTTTAGCCTTAGTAGCGACTCAACTTTAGAGCCCTGGCTTAATCCATAGGCTCAACATCAAAAAAAAATTCTCCCGTGAATTATCGGGCATGCCCTAGACTTTTCGAACAAAAAAAAATTATGAAAATTATTTTATGTACAAAAGACCAAAAACCTCTTAAACGGCTCTCAGAGAATTTTTTGTTGAGTAAACTATATTATGAAAAGTCGTTCGACACTTTTCAAATCTCTACGGATCCAAGCCTGCAAACTTGGAACAAATCTTAGGGTACAACTCATTACGTATTTCTTTTACTATGAACGTGAAAGCTCTTATTTGAATTATTTTGTCATTGACATGACGCTCAGACATTAACACATCTAGAACTGTTGCGTTATGAAGATATGAAGCTCTTGAGTTAACTTTGGAGACAATTTGCGGTTAGGTTAGGTGACAAAAGTCGTTGGTTTCATACATTTTGATAGAAATTTAATGAAAAACTATGTTTTTCAGTAAAAATTGTGGAAGTTTTTGCCGTTGAGTTAGTTTTTGTGAAAATATGATTTATTATTTATTTATTTATTTATTATTTATTTATTTAACATTTACATCCATAAATATTTCGTTCATCAATCCAAAAAAAAAAAACAGCAAAAGTTATTGATGCTGCAAAAAATTTTTAGATAGAAAACTTATTTTATGCAACGCCGTTGTGAAAAGTGAACTTTTTCATGCATCGTTTCGGTGACGTTAGAGAGGTCGTTTTATAACTGGTTCTACTTTTTATCACTACTGAACTAGTGAAGTAACTTTTTATCACTCATTTGGGTGATAAAAAGTTACATTTTGTCACTAGTGATAAAAAGTTACATTTTGTCACTAGTGATAAAAAGTAACTTTTTATCACCCATTTGGGTGTTCATTCAAAGTTCATTTAAAAGTTCACGTTTCACAAGTTGTTGCATAAAGTCTTGTATGAAACACGTTGCGAAATTGGTTGTTTTTGTCACACGATGTATAAATGTCTTGGGTACAGAGAATTTTTTTTAAAAGTGCTCACTTTTAAGCGAAACAATTCAAACACGTCAAGCTAGACATTCTGCAATTTATAATTACCGACCGGTTCTGTTCTTTTACGCGCGCTTTTTAAAATTCACATACGTTCATTTAGTTCGACATACCCGTACGTTTGCTATGTCAATTAGATGAATTTTCAAGTGAATTTGTTTATTCTTCTAATTAATGAAATTAACAATAAAATGATTGAAAAGAGCTAAATGTGCGAATACTGAGAAATGTTTGAAAAATGAAAAAGGTTTTCTACTTGCGAATTGATTGAAAATTTCAAAATGTTGGGAAATTTGAAATTTGTTTGAAATGTTTGAAAAGTGAAAAATGTGGGAAATGATTGAAGTTTGGGGAATGTCTAAAATGTAGGAAACGTCGCAACATTTTTTTGAAATCTTTGAAATTTGCGAGATGTGTGAAATTTTTGAAAAGTGAAAAATGTGGGAAATGTTTGAAATTCGGGGAATGTTTTAAATGTATGAAAAAATTCGTAAAACTTCAAAATTTTTGAATTTTGTGAAATGTGGGAAATGATTACAAATACCGAAATGTGGAAATTGTTTAAAAAGTGCGAAATTTTTATATTTTCTAAAAATTTTGGAAAGTTTGAAAATGGCGAAAGACTTGAATTGTAACAAATCTTTGAAAAGTGAAAAACGTAGCAAATGTAAGAAATATTGAAAAGCTTTAATATGTCCGAAAATTGCCCTGTGTCAGTAAAATGCGAAATTTCGAAAATGTGAGATATGTTTGAAATATAGAAAGGTTTGAAACTTAGGAAATGTTTGAAATGTTGTGTAATTTTTGAAAATCGCGAAATGTAGGAACTTTTTGAAAATTGCGAAATGTTTGAAATGTAGAAAATATTTAGGATTACCAAAATGTGGATGTCAACGAACCCAGGTCGATTCTAATTGTTTTATAACATTCTGATGATGATTCTAATGATTTATAACATGTATGTATGTATGTATGTATGTAAAACGTATAACTTACATAATGATTATGTAATATTTTTTCTAAAAAACGAACGAATCGTAACACCTGTATGCGATTGAGCTGAAATAAAACAATTACTGACTGTTGAGATTCAAAGTGGCATTTTAAACGTCAAATTTATATAGTATGCAGTCAGTAAAATGTTCAAATTGATTCTGTTTCGTAATTAATTCTGCTTTTAGTTTAAGCTCATGCAGAGTAAATTAAATATTCTAATGTTTGAAATATACTGTCGTGTGCTTATAAATTTACTTGTTATCAAGTTTCAGCTGTTTTCAAGGTTTTCCATACAAAAAATACACTGAAAACAGAGATAATGTCGATAATGTTGAAATTTAAAAGCACGTGTTTGTAACATTTGCAATAAACGTTTGCAAGCGTGAATGCATGAGTTTGCATCGCACGAGTCTAAATTGGCGTACGCAGCCAACACAAGAACTTCATGCATGCTACACACATTGTTTTGATTGACATTTCATACATTTATAATAAGTTTTTCAAATCATTTCAACGAAGATCTTCGAAAAGGGGTCTTATGCGTTTACCTCGACGTTTATAACCACCCCAATTTCGACCTGGGATAGGTGGGGAGCATCGATCCTAGTGCTTAGATGACGGATCAATAATAAAAACGTTGTCCGTCCGTCCGTCTGTCATCGCGATAACTTGAGTAAAACTCAACCGAGCTAGGGCCGTTTAAGTGGTTTTTGGTCTTTTGTACATAACTCGAGTAAATCTTTTCCGATTTTCATAATTTTTTTTTGTTTGAAAGATCTGGGCACGGCCGACAATTTATGGAAGAAACTTTTTTGGATTTGAGTCCTTGGACTTGGCTAGGACGCTAAGAATGAGTCTTTGCTGGGGAAATGCGTGTTTTTTGTACATAACTCGAGTAAATCTCTTCCGATTTTCAAATTTTATCTTGATCTAAAGGTCTCCCGTTTTATGGAAGAAAACTTTTTGATGAGAAACGCTCGGACTCAGTCAGGACACTAAAACTGAATTTCTACTAGTGCCCAACGTGTTTGATTACATAAATTGGATAAATCCTAACTGATTTCTTTGATTCTTTTTCTATTTCAGAGGTAATCGAGTACAGAATTCTATTCAAAAACAAACTTGGAAACGGTGTTTGAGCTTAGGGCTGAAGTGGGCCTCAGGTCTGTCCTAAGGTCGGGCCCTAACCAAAAAAATTTGTTTTGCTATGTTGCAGAGCAAATTGAGGGAAACATTTTTGTCTATGGAATTATGTGTCCGAGGCATTTCGGCATAGGTCGGTCATAAGGTCTGCCCTAGACAAAAAAATAATTTTTCACTATGTTGTAGAGAAGATGGAGGGAAATATTTTTGTCTATGTAAGTATTTGGCCGTGCCCTTTACTGAGGACTCTAGGTCGGTCCTAAAGTCGGCCCTAGACAAAAAAGTGGTTTTTTTTTATGTTGTAGACAAAATTGAGATGAACATTTTTTTCTGTTTGGGGGTCAATTTTGTTCTTTCGGAAGGCCTTTCTTCGGGTGGGTTGTTTAAATATTGCCCTCTCGGCAATTTCCAATAAAATTCAATGTGGACGTAATTTCACTTAAGAGTTAAGGCAATATTTACTAAGATACGTTCGAGTCTTTTCGTAACATCAACTCTTTTTGCCGCATCTATTCTGATACGTGCGGATCCCTTCATATGTTCCAAAATTGTTTTTTAAATAAGTTTCAGTCGTTTCAGTAATTAACACAGTGTTTAATGTAAGTGTTTATTGTTTTATTACAGTATGTACTGTAGTCGTCAAACATTTGTTTATATATATGCGAAATTTGTATGTTTACTTGTTCAAAATAAATTTTTTCACGTAAAATGTTGAGATGTTGCTCTGCATTTTGTTGCATACGTGTTAAGAAAAAATGTCATACGTATGCGACAAAATGCAGAGCAGAATCTTTACATTTTATACTTTTCGTTCAAGTTTTGTGTATCCAGATTTTGCAGTCAGGCATGCATGAAATGTTTTTGCTTCAACTGACTCTTGTTTCAAGTACTGCGGGTTGATGCCAATATATTTTGTGCTCGAGCCCCTCTTTTCAGAAATAAGTATTTTTATGGTTGTATGTTTGAAGTATTAGAGCACAAAATATTTTGGCATCAACCCGCAGTACATGAAACAAGAGTCAGATGAAGCAAAAACATTTAGCCTGACTGCAAAATCTGGATACACAAAACTCTGACGAAAAGTATAAAATGTAAGTCTGCTCTGCATTTTGTCGCATACGTGTGACATTTTTTCTTAACACGTATGGAACAAAATGCAGAGCAACATCTTAACATTTTACATGAAAAAATTTGTTTTGAACAAAAAAACATACAAATTTCGTACATAAAAACAAATGTTATTATTATTATTATTATTATTATTATTATTATTATTATTATTATTATTATTATTATTATTATTTATTTCAAAATCGTTATAATATTTTTACAGGTAACAGCTTGTATTTAAAGAAAAAAAAATTATAATTAAAATTATAAGTCAATTCCAGCCAATTAATATTCATTTAAGGAATTGTTTAAAAGTATATTAAAATTTAAAATAATTGTGTTTTAATAATGTTTTGTTTAGTTTTTTTTTTTTAAAAGAAGATCTATTTAATTAGTTAATAATTTTGATTTTGATAATTTTGTGATTTGGTCCTCTTCTAGAAGCCAAGATTTCAATTTATTTTTGAAAGATTTGATATTTGTATTATTGTTTTTTAAGTCGTTTGGAATTTGGTTATATAAAAATGGTCCTGAAAAAGTTATCTTTGTTTTTCCGATATTTGTTTTTGTGGTGTTAATATACATATATTGAATTTTCTGATCTTGTATTATATGTATGTTTAGTTTTTTCAAATTTAATTGTGTTATGTTTTTCATTACTTAAATTCTGTTTTACGTAGTCGCATGTTTGTAGGAAATATAATCCTTTAATTGGTAAAATATTAGTGTCTTTGTATAGTAAGTATGTTGGATGTTGCAATGGTAGGTGTAGAATCGCTTTAATAGCTCTGTTTTGAAGAGTTTGTAGGGGTTTTAAATGTGTTAATGCTGCTGATCCCC
Source organism: Pseudolycoriella hygida (assembly GCA_029228625.1). NCBI lineage: Eukaryota > Metazoa > Arthropoda > Insecta > Diptera > Sciaridae > Pseudolycoriella > Pseudolycoriella hygida. Next base: position 12,241,118 of record CM055405.1, on the reverse strand, counting down.
ATATATTGCATAGATATTCGATATTACAATGTATCATCGAGTAATATAATAAAAACAATATTTTCCTTGGAAGGAAATAAGATAATTTTTTTAAGACACCTACTCTACATAAAAGTTTCGTACGTAAGTTTTTTATATGGGTTTTCCATGTTAAAAATTTGTCTATAATAATTCCTAAATATTTAAATTCATTAACTTCTTCAAGAAAGACTCCTTTGTATGTTAGGTAAAATGTTGGTTTAATTTTGTTTCTTGTGTGGATGTTAATGAATTTAGTTTTTTCTATGTTTAAAGTTAATTTATTGAGTCTGAAATATTCTTTTAATAAATTTAAATCGTTTTGAGAGTTATTTTTATTTACATTGGGATTTTTGTTAAAATAATAAAGAAAAGTGTCGTCAGCAAAAATATTTGGTGTACAATTTAGAGGTAGGGTTCCTAAATCATTAATATAAATAAGGAATAATAAGGATGACAGTACACTACCTTGTGGACAGCCACAGACAATATCAGTCATTGAACTATTTACTCCATTTATAGAGACGTATTGTTAAAAAATTTATATTATCATTTTTGTAGTACATACTGTAATAAAACAATAAACACATACACTATGTCCATATCATGGGCGCGCGGTAGCAATGCGCCCGTGACGCAAGTCCCCACGAGCAAAAAATTCAGAAATTTTTTTTTCGTAGACTTCGGAACCATATATACAGCTAGATTTTGACCTTTTTGCCTTGCGTCGTATCTTTTTGAGCCCTAGTTTTTCGGATTCTACGTAAAATTCTGATTAAAATCGACTTTTTACTCAAAAAAATCGGTCCAGTGGATCCGGAGATATGACCTTTAGAAAATCGTCATTTTCCATACAAAATGTGCACTTTCATAGAAACCAAAGTTAATGCAAACATCCTACGTTAGTTAATTGGTTAGTTAGTTAGGTAGTTAGTTAGTTACTTAGTTCCAGAGCCATTTGTATGAAAACCCACTTTTTTGGAGCTTTCTCGAAAACGGCTCAATATCTTTTCTTCAAATTTTGCAGGGACCTTCGGCTGGGCATTCTACGCCATATGAGATTTTAAAAAAGGGGGGGTACCGGCCTCGTTTGGGCGCCAGGGCTCTTAGAAGGCGCCATATAAAGCCCATATGTATGTTTTTGTGTGTGTGTGTACGGAAGCATATTTTGTATAAGACATGGTTGGGTGTTCGAGATACAGGTTTGGTGTCAAAGGGAAAGATGTTGGGTTGGGTGTGTAGTGTATAGGGACCGCCAAAATGGCGGAAAATGGGCCGGGGGCTCAAAAAAAAACTTTTGATATGTTGTAGAGGAAGTTGAGGGGATCATTTTTGCCCATGAA
>CM055405.1:12219638-12229952 GCA_029228625.1 Pseudolycoriella hygida | reverse complement strand
TTAGGATTAGGTTTCAATCGTGTGTTGAAACCTTACCAAATCACGAAAATTATCGCCTGTGAAGGACAGAACGATAATTTTTACTTAGTTTTAAGAACATCATAAAAATCTCCTTTAATGTTCCTTATAGTTGTTCAATAAAATTAGAACTTTGTGAGATCGTAAAGATGCGTTTCTACTTCGCAATTTTCTTCCATTCAAATCAATAAGCGGTAACTTTTCTTCAAAGACGCCGTGTAACGCGAGCAGATTATTTGTGTCGAGCCAGCGAATAGCTACGTTATAATTGGGAGTCGATCGGGCATGCTAGACAAGCCAAGACCTGCATACCTCTAAACAAGGCCAAAGCTAAAGAGGCCTTGTCCCTCAACAGAAGCGACTTAAAGCGCCTCATTGCCGCTTAACGGGTTACTGTCAACTTAACGGACATCTTCACGTTATGGAACTCGTCCCGCACCCAAATTGTAACCAATGCGGCGACCTCGAAACAGCGGAACACTTCCTCTGCAAATGTGCAGCTTACGTAATAGGCAGAGCAAGACACTTTGGCTCCTTCAACGTCAGGTACGAATCAATAAAGGGCGTATCTCCCAAGCAATTGCTAAAATACCCGAATGCTTCGAAAAGGTTGTACCGGGTAATCGATCAAAGCAGCCTTCAATACTTTTGAAATGTGAGCGAGCACAACAGACCCGCTGGAGGTTTTGGTGCAGGAGGCTCTAGGGTCTCCACCCACTAAATCTTATCCACTAAAGTATCCGGTCTAGAGACGTTTGCGTCAAAAACTGTCAAAGGCGGCGGATGCAAAATTTGGAAATGATGGCGGCGGCTCAATCGGCTGAAAAAATCTAAGTGAGAAACATAATCGAGGACAAAATATAAGGAAATTGGTCGAACTTTTAGAAATGAAGTTAGTTGATAAAATTGAACAGAAGTAATTTTTTTATCGAAAGTTTGTCTAAGTTGTTTATCGTTACAAAGTTCTGAGTAAGACCAAAAACACGTAACAAAAACGACGAATAGCACTATCGCAGGTTAATATTAACATGTATACAAAGTTGTGGATAGCGCCACCAGGACACCAGACTAAGCCGCAATAATTTCGCTAATAATAAGCTACGTCAGTCATCATAAACGTAAAGTCCCCCCTCCTTCGCCGGTCCTGCTATTGTTTTTATACTCCCTCAGTAAGGTAAGTGTGAGTGTTGAACGCTTCATACGTGTTTTACTTGCTTGCTTTTTATTTAGATAATTTGATTCATCAATCCGTAATCTTTGTTTGATTGGATTGATTTATAATATAATTTAAGTTGTGGTGTTATTGTTAATTCAAAAGTTCGGTCAAATCAACAATTGTTTTCTGAATATTTTCAAATTAAATAAGTGATTAATTTTAGTTATTTGTGTATACACGTAAATTATTACGCGCGGCCAACGTTGCATATAAATTGGCGCATTATTTACGTAAACGTCACAGTGTTATTTTATATTGTTTCGAAAGGACTAGTTGTTTGTCCCGTCCTTTACGCATCAACAATTTAATTTCTTTTTCTTTTGGGATTTTCTTTTTTGATGAACAAAAAGAAAATACCCGACCAGGTACCAAGTGACTATTTACATTTATTTTGATTCATTTTATTTCAGTTTGATTTTTATATAATATTTCTTTTCTTAATAATTTTATTTTGATTGACTTTAGTGTATCTACTATGAACGAATTGAGGAGTTGCAGTCGTGATGACTGTCCTCCTGGAAATGTTAAACTCGAGAGCACAGTGAATTGTGGTAAGTGCAAATCACTGATTCATCTATTGTGTATTGGCATTTCGAGACCAGCTAACGAGGTCTTGATTTCCAAGAATATATTTGTACTATGCAATGCTTGTTTGTCAAGTATTTGTCCCTCTACTGTAACCTCGGAACAGGTGACTCCAAATCCGTCTTTGACGCCCAGGAATTCTAAGGGTTCTAAAAAATCGTCCGATGTTCCGGGCCAGTCGAACCAACGCTCCATTCTCGAATTCACTAATCCTAACGGAAGTAGCGACTCTTCAGAGATACTATCTTTACTTCGAGATATTAAATCTTCAGTGACTGATCATCGCAAGGAGACAAAGTCTTATGCTTCCGTTTTATCCGAGATTAAGGTGGCAACCACTAAATCTGCCACGGTCAATAGACCTCTTTTCTCTCAAATTGCTTCAGGAGTAGCTTCTTCAAGTGATTTGTCTAGTTTCCCGTTTTTAAATGCTGCAGCTATGAAGCGTAAACTTCAGCCGTTAATGCATTTCACTCCTAAGCGAGTCCGCAGTGATGCGTCTGAAGTCTCCCATAAAAATCGTCATCGCAAGTTGACCTCCGGCACCAATTCAGACACCAACCATGGACTAGGTAGCCCGGTCAAATCTCGTCAACCAGTGAGCAAACTTTCAAAATTCATTTACGTTTCTCGCCTTAAGCCAGATGTAACTGCGGAGGCGATTTCCTCGTACATAAAGACGAAAATGCCCGAACTGGATAGCAACGATTTTAGCCTCAGACTTCTAGTGAAAAAAGATCAAAAGCTGGATGAAGTTACGTTTATTTCTTTCCGGCTAAATTGCACAGTTGAACTCTTCGACAAACTTATGGATCCTGCATTCTGGCCCTCTCATGTCCAAATTGGAGAATTTCAGGACAAGAAGAAGAGGACCTTAGATACTTTTTTACCAATTGCGACAACTCCAGCGATAGCATCAACACAGGAAAGTTGCAATTCTCCTGCAACTTCAGTTCTGAAACAAGCTCCAGTGGTAAAGGAAACTACCTCAACGAGTATGGACGTCACACCAACGACTTAGCATGCAACACTACGTGTCAGGGTCGGATTCAGTCGCGAATTTCTGATTTCTTCCATCATAGTGATAAACCAATCGGATGTAACGCTAATATTATGACCAATTCGCCGTCAATAATTTCAGCTAAGACTTATTTTGATTCCATTCATCCCATTAAGTCTGATGTTTCGATTTCAAAGAGTAATGTCAGTTTATATTATCAAAATGTTCGCGGATTAAGAACTAAAACTGATGATTTTTCTAAAAACTCCTTGACGTGTGACTACGATGTTATAGCACTATCTGAAACATCGCTCAATTCGTCATTCTTTGACAGTGAATTATTCAATCCTAAACAGTTTTCAGTTTACAGAACTGATCGGTCTGAATTAAATAGCGTACATCAGAGATATGGAGGTGTTCTGATCGCTGTCCGATCATCTTTACCTAGCGAATGCGTTCTGGTGCCCGGCACCGACAACGTCGAACTGGTTTTAGTTAAGGTGCAGCTTCAAAATCATTCGCTTTTTGTCTGTTGCCTTTACATCCCTTCAGGCTCTTCTGTAAAAGTATACACCGAGTATCACGATGCATTAGAAAAGACACTTAAATTTATAGACCTGGATGTTAATGACGAAATGTGCATTTTAGGAGATTTCAATCTAACCCTTGTTGATTGGATTCCTGATAGTTTCAATGCCCATATTAATAGCATTGATGACTTGATCAGTGGTCAAGACGATTCACTCGAAAGCAATGTGATGCTCCCCACTAATGTCGCTGAAGGAACGAAGGCCGACATCATCTATCTTATGATGAGTGGTAACCTTCACCAAGTTAACAACGTCCACAGCCATTATGGAAAAATCCTAGACCTCGTGTTTTACAGCAATCCAAATAACATCAAAGTCATTAAATCTGATGTTCCTATGAGTCGAATCGATTTGTATCACTATCATATCGAAATAATAATTTCAGCAGACTTTGTTGAAAGCATTGAAAATATTTCAAGTGAGGAATCTCAAAGTGAACTTAACTACAAAAAAGGCGACTATGCGGGTCTTAATAACCATTTACATTCTATTGACTGGAATCAACTGTTGTCAAACGTTTCTGACGTTGATGACACAGTCAATGTGTTTTACGACACTTTGTTAGACGGATTAGAGAAATTTATTCCGCTCAAAAAGAAAATGGTTATTAACGATCCACCCTGGTACAATCAGCGTTTGCGTAATCTAAAAAATAGAACAAGCAAAGCTCACAAACGATTTAAAAATGAAACAAACCCAGACGAAAAACTAAAACTCAAAATGAAATTTTTGTCTACAAGTAAAGAATTTCACTCCGTGCGTGACCGAGCTTTTAACAAATATTTGGCTAACACTGAAGAAATGTTAATGTCTGATCCTTCAAAATTCTGGCATTACGTTAAATCGCGAAAAAAGACTACAGGCTACCCGTCCATTATGTTTAGAGGTGATAAGAAGACTTGTAACTCTAACGAAACATGTGATCTTTTCGCTGAATTCTTTGAAAGCGTTTATGTTTCTGACAACGAGAGTGGTTCTAGCTTATCGGGAAAAATGCACTCCTTAGAAAAGCGCATTGACATCGGATCAATCTCTTTTGAGATCCAAGACGTTTTGAACCATCTTAGTAGTATAGACACTAGTAAGAGTGAAGGTCCAGACAAAATCTCTCCGATTTTGTTAAAAGCCTGTGCTGAGAGTCTCTCATCTCCGCTACTTCGCATTTTTAACTTATCTCTCTCAACCGGAAAGTTTCCGACAAGATGGAAAACGTCCTATATAACTTCAATTTATAAAAGTGGTTCTAGGAGTAATGTTGAAAATTACAGAGGTGTAGCTGTTTTACCAACAATAGGAAAACTATTTGAAGCCATCGTCACCAGTATTTTATCCACGAAGTTCAATCGAATTATTTCAAAGTCGCAACATGGCTTTATGAAGCGCAGATCTACCGCAACAAATTTAGCTGAATTTGTTAGCTACGCTACTAAAGTTATGGAATCTAGGAATCAGTATAGCAATACAGCAGTACAGCAATACACCGATTTCCGAAAAGCATTTGATAGAGTCAAGCATTCGATTCTTTTGCACAAGTTGAACCAAATCGGTGTTCATTCGAACTTACTAGCATGGACTGCATCTTATCTGAATGGACGTTCACAATTCGTCAAACTAGGGAATTGCTCTTCTCGAACGTTTAACGTGACCTCTGGTGTTCCTCAGGGTAGCCATCTTGGCCCCCTCTTGTTCATATTATTCATGGACGACGCTACAAAGTCTTCTCTACGTCAGTTTACCTAATGTATGCTGACGACTTGAAAATTTTCATGAGAATTAAAAATGTTCTTGACACAAGTGCTCTTCAACGTGACTTGAACAGGTTTCCACAATGGTGTAAAATCAACCAACTTTATTTGAACGTTGATAAGTGTAAGGTAATCTCCTTCACACGAATGAGATCCAAGATTGAGTTTGGTTACAATATCGATGATGTTACGTTGACTCTTGGACCTCCTCTTGGACCAAAAACTGACGTTCAGTAAACACATTGGATATATAATTGCAAAAGCATACTCAATGCTTGGCTTTGTTATGAGAACTTGTAAGCAATTTAAAAATATTAAAACTTTAAAAAGTATATACTATGCCTATGTCCGTTCTTATTTAGAATATGCTTCAGTTGTTTGGCATCCTTATCAAGACACATTTGTTGACAGAATTGAATCAATTCAGAAAAAATTTTTGATGTACGCACTGAGGCGGACGGTGAAGCGGGATGAAAACCACAAGCTTCCGCCATATATTGAGAGATGCGAATCGATCAATATCGAAACACTTGCCCGACGCAGAATCAACGCCTGCTCACTTTTCGTATCCGATCTGATGAATGGAACCATCGACGCACCTAAAATCAAAAGCAAGATCATGCGAATTTCCAGACCCACTTGTGCTGATGATTTTCTCGTAGTTGACAAACACAGGACTAAATATGGTCTTTATGAGCCTATCAATAACATGTGCATGGCATTTAATCGCTTTTCATTGCTGTGGTTTCAAAACATACCACGTGAATCGTTCAAGTTGACTATTAGGAAATTAAAAATCACATATAAACTAAATGGTAAGATCAGAATCTCATAAACTGAACCTTTGGTTCTCAATCTAATCAAAAGTTGATTAGTCAATTGGGTCTCACGACTCTCAAATGTAACTCTAAGTCACGTCGACTTGTGCAAAAACAGCTAGTCTAGACGACTAGTTTCCGCTAATCTTTTTTATTTCAGGTGGCTACACGATATGGCGGTGCTTGATGGAACGACGGGCTTTTTTCATTTCCAATTTCCTATTTTCGTCTAATTTCAATTGATGCTGTTTTAATTGTATAACAACTATAAATAAAGTAATTTTGACGATGGGCAGGGGTGACTGTTGACTCCGACGGGTTGACTGGGTCGGCAACTCACTTCCGGACCTGCTCTTCATTTATGTTTTTTTTTTTTGTGTTAAGCTAATTTATTGTCATTATCATAATTAATTGTAAACAGTCAGTAGGCTTCGGCCATTGATGCAGTAAATAAATAAATAATTAAATTTTCGTGATTAGAAAAGGATGCCTTTTTGACGACGTTTTGCAAAAATCGTCAAATCAAAACTTCGGATGTAACACAGTGGAGCCACCGCTCTCCACGCTTTTAGGTCATGTCGGCTTATGTAAAAGTGCAATTTCAAAGTGAAATTCATAATGTCCTAGCGACGAAAAATTGTGTATATCTGACAGCTTATGCAGTTCATCTTGAAATTTCGTATGCTTTGACATAAGCCGCCGTTGCGTTAAACGCTTGGATACATCAGGATTTATAGCGATAAAAGCTACATTTAAAGTTTAGAATAGAAACATATATGATTATTACCCTGTACCGTGATAGTTAGCGCTAAAATTGATTTTGTCTTTGAAATGATAACCTAATTTTTTAAACCCCCTCCCCCCACTCCATGTGGACGTCGTCATTGATATATATATCGATGAACATTTTAATTCGAGAATGTTCAAAATCAACAAGCTAGACTGGATGAGTGACTCTGAACAGTAGATCTCTTCAAACTTTTTGCGAGAAAAAAAAATCAATAAATTGTTCAGTTTCTTTTGCAATGACTTTCCACCAGCTTTTCCATTTTAATAGAAATACCAAATTTTCACAGTTGAACTTTATTGGTTCGCATATTTTAACCGAAATAAAAAGGGCGTCTAATTCACAATCCACCAAAATGTGGCAAAACAATTTGCTCAAGCCGAGAACTTTATCAACAAGTTAGAATGACTTTGCGAACAAAAAAGTTTATTTTTCAATTTATTAAAAAATGTCTTAAGACCAACAACACCAAAGTATTTTGTATCATGAAATGAATATTGTCTTTGTGAAGAGAGAAGTAACAGTAACGTTATATACAGTTAGGATGTTTATATTTCAGCCAACAATAACTTAATTACGAATTAATGTTACGACTCAGTGTATCGCAACCAACCAAATGAATATTAGGAGTAACATCAATACCGCAAAAAATAGCAAATTTTAAACACATTTAATATCGAGGGGGGTAGGAAATAGGAAAAGCCATTGAAAAGAAAATTAAATTAAATATACGTTTGTTTTGTTTACACTTCATCAGAAGCAGAAAAATTTGTTTGTTATTTTAATTTTCCATTTTCAAAGCAAAGCATTCTTTATGGCTTTGTGAAATTTTTTTTGTGTTGTTGTTGTTCTTTTATTCCGTTTAAAACGATTAAAATTCTATTTCCTTTTCATTATCTGTGTCGCCTATTCGCATCTCTCAAATCATATTGATTTTCGGTTTGCTTTCAACTTGTGTGATATGATGTTTTATGTATACAATTGTTGGTTCTTGTGGGTTACACTCGGGGTTACATCACATAAACCACATAAGAAGGAAAATCTTTTATTCATTTTTATTAGACACTAGATGGAAGTTTTCAGGTTAAATAAGTTTTCGACTAAAATAATTTTCGGATCACATTGGCAAAATTCACCCATATATTTTGCGGTTTAGCATTTCATTAAATAATTTTCAGACATCTCTTGTTACACCAGCACCAAGACAGCAAATTACAATAGAAATTCGGTGACCGAATCGTATTTTTGGGATATTTTTAGGTCTCTAAACATTTTTCTGCTGGAAATAAATTTCTTTCATTTGGCATTTTAAGTGAAAATACCTTCTTTTTTTGTTAATTAAATGACGAAATGAATGTCTTTTATTATTTTATGAATTTGGGCTAGATGTTTGTCTTATAATTACAAAATTAGGCACAAAAAGATATTATATGGCATGCAGACATTTATTTAAAGAGTTTTAACTATGAGTCGTACGCAAACATTTTACGCTCCATCTAAAAAAGGTGTTTACTAGTTACCTTTGCACCGATTAAAGAAACATTTAAAGAAAAGGTCATGTGGGATAGATTTACAATTTTCGCAGACATTACTACCCACTTTAAAAAGAAGATTATTGTCCCTCTTTTGCTGTGAGACTATAAGTGCGCTCTATTAGATTGCTTGGAAGAGAGAGAACTGATTTAAGTTTGCATCATCTGTATTGCTATCCAAATTTCTTTTAGGTATGAAAATTTACATTGAAATGATATCCAACCTAGACGTAGGTAGGATGCGAGAATTTCGGTATGAAGGTTAGTGAGACTAAGACTAAGGTTATGCGAGTTATCAAATGCAGATCGCAGATTCTAGCAGCGTGACAGTACGCGCGTACCTGATAAATCTGAACTGCACAGCCCCCATGTGGGAGTAATTGGGATACGACCAATTAGCGCGAGCCTGAAGCAATAGGCCCGAAGACTGTTCAACCTTCTGTTTCGCCTGCTTGGATGAAGGGTGTTGCGAAGGACCCGGTGGTCCTGCTGGAATAGGCCCGAAGTGTACACCCCTGCTCACAGCTTCCCATTGTTGTTTGCCTGCCACAACGTTAACAGTAGGATTTGAGAAACAGAAGCTAATGGAGCCCCTGAAGGAGCGGGAGCACGTTTTACGAAAGTATCAAGTTATTGAAGGAATCTGAGGAAAGGAGAAACATGGACAATGCAGTAACCAGATAGTTAAGCTCGTCTAAGAAGCAACTGAGCGACACGAAGGTAGGTACATGGGCAGCTGCATAGGTATTATCAGAGTGTAGGTTTCTGACATGATGGATAGTGTGCTTCAGAATGATAATTTTCAATGATAATTTTGATGTAAGTTCCATGAAAATTTGATATATATTCGATGTATTTTCGATGTATATTCAATCAGCATGGTTGGGTTAGAGTCGCTAAACACTAGCGTCGCTGCTAGCGCCGCTTATAGCGACGCTAAAATTCAAGACTACTCGCTAGTAGCGATTAGCGCTCCCCAAATATACGATTAGCGAATATTTTTTGCTAATCGCTAATGGATTCGCTAAAATATGGAGCTGTTCATCACAAGTCATCAGTCTATTTTCGACCGAATGCCAGTTTTTCAAAAATTTTTGATGTTTTTTCTATTCCAGATTTTGGATTATTAGCGAAAAATTAGCGACCGCTAGTAGCGGCCGCTACTAGCGCGCTAGTTTTTTTTAGGCTAGCGAATCAGTTAGCGACGCTAGTATTTTTTGAAACTAGCGTTAGAGTTAGCGTCGCTAAAAAAAATGACTAGCGAGCACAACCTTGTCAATCAGTTTTGTTTTGTTTACAAATCTAACAATCGGTACAAATCCGTCTGCGGTTGAGTTTCGAACCAACGCACAGGCAACTCAATCTGGCAAGCAGACGTGTTAACTACTACACTATCGAGTTGTATAGTTGTATAGATGCACTGGTGATGTGTTGTTGTTGTACTAGTGTTGTATAAGTGATGTGCATGTACATGATGAAATGATGTACAATGCACATGCAATTCATACATCATGAACACATCAAATATACGACACAAAAACAACAACACCGTATCACTAATACAACAGTTACAACACTCATACATCAGAAATACATCAAATATACATCAAAAGTACATATCGAACATACATCGAAAATGCATCGAATATACATTGAATATGCATCAAATTTTCATAAAACTTACATCAAAATTGTCATTTTGAAAATTTTAATTCTGCAGTACACTCGACACAGAAAGTATAAACCGCCAACAAAGCAAAGTTATCAATGCATTTTTCGTGTAGGTCGTGTTGGGAATTGATTGCGGACCCAACGGCCAAGGGTTGTTTTTAAATTTGCGATTTCGCCGACGAAATTTCAGTTGAATCAAAACGACTTTGTTTTTCAATTCAACAATGTATTTCCGTAATTGGGCGTAGAACTTCAAATTTTCTAAAATAATAAATTTACATTGTAAAAACCGAGAAAACTAATAAACAAATCCTTTCTTACATTTCAGTTTCCTTCTTTCCACTTATTTTTA
>CM055405.1:12185443-12210838 GCA_029228625.1 Pseudolycoriella hygida | reverse complement strand
GATCTGGGTCATCCTGCCCAATTATTGAAGTGGTCATATACCAAGATTGGACCATATTTCCCCAAAACCCTGAAACACGTGTTCGCTTAAATTTAATTTTCTACAACTTCGCCTTTGGAACTAACTATCTAACTCTCACAGTTCTGGAGATCCGCGTCATCCTGCCCAATTATGGAAGTGGCCATATACCAGGATTGGGCCATATTTCCCCAAAACTCTGAAACACGTGTTCGCTTATTTTAAATTCTCTATAACTTCGCCTTTGGAATCAACTTTCTAACTCTCATAGTTCTGGAGATCTGGGTCATCCTGCCCAATTATGGAAGTGGCCATATACCAGGATTGGGCCATATTTCCCCAAAACCCTGAGACACGTGTTCGCTAAAATTTGATTCACTACAACTTTGCCTTTGAAAGTAAGTCTCTGTATTGCGTATTTAAGCAAATACTGAAAAAAAACTATCTCTTATCGTTTTGGGCAGAGAAATTTACTTTCGCCCATTCCATGGCTCCCAGTGCCCAGACCCCTGACCCGATTCCAACAAAAAAAAAATCCCCAGTTTTTTGGCATTAAATGCTTTCATTTGACACAAAAGTGAGCAATTTCCGTGCTTTACTTGCTGAGATATTTGCGAATAAGTTTCACCGACCCTCGAAAAACCATGTTTTTGGTCACTTCCTCGACCATATCTCCGGAGCCACTTCATCGATTTTGCTCATCTTCGAACTTGAATCATGGGAGGCATGTACCTTCCAGGGAAAAAAAGTTTAGTCTGATCGGTTGAGCCGTTTGGAAAAAAAAGTGGAGACGGACAGACGGACAGACGGACGGATAGACGGACGGACGGACATTTTTTTATTGCTGATTCGTCATATTTAGACGATAATAAATGCATCCCCTCCACTCGCACCTCGATCTACCCCATGTTACAATAAAATGGAACGTTTGCATAAAAACATTTTTTGTAGGAAATATTATTCTGAACAAAAAATTGTTCCACGCTATGGTAAAATTATGACGTTTTGCGTTTTTAATTATTTATTTTCTGATTGCAAAGATTTTTCACACACGAAAATGACTATACTTGACTATATCTCTCTCTATTCTTCGTATGTAATTTTTAGCGATTCTCTAACGAAAAAACTATTTTTGCTGGTCAAGTGCTGCTTAATAAAAATCCAAAATTGGAAAATGTACTGAGAACACACTTTTGAAACTAAAATATAAAATCAGCAGAAAAATTTCGATGCATTTTGTAGAACCATTTTTTGTTCTAATTGTAATTTGGCATCGTTTAAAAATAACTTTCGAAAATGCAAACGTTCCATTGTTTGTAGTAAACGTATAGGACCTCTTGTACTTCGTACGGGTCCAAAAAACGAAGAAAATCGCGTGAATAAAAAAAATCGCGTGAAATGTCATTTGTTGAATGTGGAACACATCGCGCGCGATGCAAAATCTCTCGCAAGCGATTTTTAAAATCGCTTAATACATAACCTCAGATCGCGTGCACTTGTCAAGCAATTTTTTTCCGGACATTTCTGACGTAAAAGTATTTGTAGAATCTGATAAATTCAATCTAAAACACAAACAAAATGTCAACGATATACGTTCTGGAAGAGCAGCTAATTATGGAAGTGGAGGCACATCGAGAAATTTACGACAAATCGGATCCGAATCACAAATAAAAAGGAAAATCGAGGAAGCCTGGAGAGAAATAGCCTTTGTTTGTCAAGAAAATGACATTTTTTATCTATACCAAAATTATATGTGCTGTGTAGACGTATTGCAGATGTTTACTTGTTCTTTTCAGAAGAGTTCCTAAAGAAAAAATGGAAAAATCCACGGGTCATGTTCCGTGTGAAGCATCGAGAACAGATGATGCAGGTCAGTGGCGCTAAGGGAGGAAAAAAGAAACAATGGATTTTTTACCGAAAGTTGCTGTTCTTGGTGCCACATATTTCGGGAACCATGTCAAATTATTTACCATCAAGAAACCCAAAATACAAATTTTTATTTTTTGTATTTTCTTTCGACGAACTGTTCGAGCAATCATTTTGTTTTGAAACCAGAAAATGTAGACGTCAATATAAGCGATTTTTCGCCTGTCAATATAATCATATTCTTCATCGCTTGTGGAAGGCGAATAAAATCGCATCGCTCGCCCAATATAATTACCGCTTTAATTAGAAAGATTTTAGTTTCAAGGTCCACATAGGTTCCACAACTGTTATACATGCAATACACTACCACCACCGTTAGCAACCATAAACATCATCGGCCTTTTTTAAATGTTCAGAATTCGATATTTAATTTAAATAATTTGTTCATATTCATTTCAATTCATTATAATGCATGAAAAACAATAGCTCTTTCTGATAGATTGTTTATAATTATTATTTTGTTCAGATAATACCGACCACCGAATTGAATTTCGATGAACACAAAATTTTAATTATTTAAATTTGATCACTTCATTTACATGCTACGGTCAGATTTTTAGTTAGAGTAATTGAAATGTTTTGGTTAAACACAATTTTAAAATAGAGAACATTTCCTAAAAATTAGTCATTCAGAATTAAATGTATAAATAAACAACTAAATAAATAATATTCTGTACGTTTCATTGGTCGACGATAACATGTTCGATTCAATTGATAAAATCACATGTTCATGTTGAACAAAATCATTATCGTGAATCATGTTTGTCGCGCTATAGAATAAATCATCACTATTTAAAAATGATTTACGACAGCTAGCGGCGCTATTACTACAGTCCTAGCTACTCGTTATAGTGTTTTGAGATAATAAACCGTTGAAATTGGTATAGGAAAGTAGCGATAGAGTGTAGTAAAATTCTAATACAGATGACACACCATTGATGACAAATCACGATGACAATTGACAAATCAACGATGACTAATCACTAATGACAAATCATCGATGAAGGGTGTACAGACGCAGCGCCGTATCTAGGGGGGCTGAGCCCCCTGAGATTTTCTCCGCCCACCTGAGGTTTGTTCCTTTTCTACTGCATGTTCGGAAGAAAATCTGCCCGTAATGAGAGGACGCTTTTTTACTTTTTTCTTGAGTACTGTTAAGCCTTCGACTAACTCTGAGCTCTGAATCACAGCAAAATTTCTTTACATTTAATGAAATTCATTCAGGTTTTGGCGCGCTCTATGGACCCTACTATCTGAACCAGTGAATCAATTTTCATCAACTTTTTTTAGTTAGATTTTTGAGATCCATATCTTTCATTCCAAACCTTGAAAAGCAATTCCCGTTTGTCGGAGATATAAGCAAAACGTTTCTACGACCTTCAAAAAACAAGGTTTTGACAACTTATTCGATCGTAACTTCGAAAGTTCTTGACCGATTTTGCCCATCTTCAATCTCAACATTCCTTTTGAAACTACCTTTTAGGCAGACCTGATTAAAGTAGAGGAACGGAAGTAAATCCTTCGGGCCCGTGCCAGAAAAGGTGACCCAAGCGGCAAATTTTGGGGCCCATCCTATGGCTGAAAAAAAGAAAAACGGATCCAAATTTTCAAAATTTCAAACACCTAGATTTAGTAAACGAAACTAGTTAAGAGCCTAAATATTTTCGCCTACGGCGTTAAACAAATACCAAATCTATCAATTATTGAAATTCTTACTTATAAAAAGTCCTTCAACCAAAAACTTTCGCCTGCGACAATTAAGTCGTTCTTCGACTTACCTAAAGAACAATAGAATAATAATAATAATAATCTGCCTCTACAACCCATGAAGGGTTAGGGGCTAGATCATTATTTACTAGTTGCGCTAATTATTATGAGTCGTTTTTGAGATCTTTCCATTGCCAGAAAGTTTTTTAGTGTGTCAGTGGTATGCTGTGCGACAAACCCAGTGCCATCTATGAGATGTGCTAGGAGCGAAAACTAGTAGGAGTAGAATACCGGTACCTCCCAACAATGCCTTCCACCGGTAAGTCAACTTTGTTTTGTTTACAAATCTAACAATCGGAACAAATCTGTCCGCGGTTGAGTTTTGAACCAACGCACTGGCGACTCAATTTCATAGTAGGAAGCAGACGTGTTAACCACTACTCTATTGAGTTGAACAATAGAGATCAGTTCAAAATGCGGCTATTGAGCAATTACCTAAAAAACGAGGAAAAGCAGTCCAAAGTTTTTGCTTGCGGCGCTTTTCTATTTGCGACGATTCAACGGTTCTTCGATCTACCTAAAGAACGATAACAGGCGGTTCAACATTGTTGCCTGTTGCGCTTTGCATGAAAACCTTACTTACACCAGTTGAACACTATAATTAAAAAAAAATTACCTGCGGCGGCGCTTGACTTATTGGTTCTAGGTCGGCTTCGGACTCAGTTATCATCTTAAACACTTTTCAGAATGCTATAATATACATTGATACTTCATTGAATTGCAAAAAAAAAAAACTGGGCGCCCCCCCCCCCTAGAAAAGCGGTCTAAATACGGTACTGTACAGACGAACAGACGGATAGGAAGATAGGAAAACATAAAGTAGCTATCGCAACTTAATAAACCACGCAAAAACTCTTCGAAAAGGGAAATGTGAGGCGAGCTCTAGCTTTTTCTTCCAAAGCGACTGAAAAAGCTAAAAATTGACTGCATACCAAAGAACCATTCATAATTGACGTCCAAGGCTTGGTAGTAGGAGTTTACAAAAAACTGATGCATTCGGACGGCCGGCGGCGGCGGTGGGTCACAAAATAACGAAAGTTCAGCGAAAATCAATAAATTGTAAGTTTATGTTGTTTTTTGGAGGTTAGAGAGAGAAATCGGACGTAATTAGATGAGGGGTTAGGTGCACCTAAAAATATGGAATTGGGCAACAAAGCATTTTTACTGCCGTTTCACGTCTAAGACGGACTTCTTGTACATCTGTAATGTATAATGTAGACTCAACATGTAAAATGTACGTTTAAGTGACACTATGTACAAATGACATATATACGTTATGAACAAGTGATACTTACAATGTACAACCGCATATTTTTACAAGTACAATGTACGTATTGTACATTGAAATTGTATAATGAAACCTTTTTACAATAAAACTTTGTGAATGTACGTTCTACATGTACAAAGTACAGCTGAAGTGTTCAAAACAGCTTGTACATTGTACAATTCGTCGCTCTAATGACAAAGTGACGCAACTCCGATATTCGCTCTTATTGGGATGCGTCACTTTGTCATGAGAGTGACGAACGTCCAGTTACATGCTACTCCTAACTTTACTTGTTCGATACATCTCTAAAACTACTGCTCCGAGTTGCACGAATTTTTCGTCGATTTGCTCGACTATTTTCAACCGGCATACTTGCTATGAATCATGAAAAAGAATGACATTGTCATGAACAACAAGATTGAAATGTTAAGTAAATGCAAATAAAAAAATAAAATCTCAAATTCTACACAAACATTATTGTAATGGAGCAAAGACGAACTGCCGCCACAAACAAACAAACAAATCAATTAATTTCTCCAACATCATTCATCACCACCTACAAGTGCAACCTTCCTATACAGTAACAAGCTCTAAGAAGAGTAGCGTCAACATTATTTCCGTTTTCAAATGATGTAGCACTTTTTTTGTATACATTCTCCAGTTACAATACACAATCGTATTTCTAAAGAGAGTTTTCCAACAGTTCTGTACTTCATTCCCATATCAACCTTTCTAAAGTGTATCCCATCAACGACAAAATAAGAATTGTTCATTTGCCTCGCTAATATAATTGTAAGTGTAGAAGAGGATAAAAAAAAGAAAAGACGAAAAACAGTAATAATCAATGGCATTTACTAATTTGATCGCATCAAAACCAACACTTCAACCACACAAAATTAATCATTTTAGCAAATATTTTCCATTTCTACATTTTCTTTGTATCGCACAATAAATTTTCACATTTCTCAGGATTATTACTCGCAGAGTATTCGAAATAAACGTTAACCATTAATTTATTCCACTTTTAATACAATAGTCTCATGGCATTTTCGTGCTCCTCTATACCATTGCCACACTATAACAATAATAATTCATTAGATTAAAATAATTTGTAATTATTAAGGCTGACAAATATCAGCGGGAGATGGGTAATACACGCGGATGGGTAATAAACACGAGGATTATAATGTTTATTTTGTATAGTGCGAATGCTGAGGTTGAAGAGATATTATGTGTACAGACATCACCTCAATGTACACATTCAGCATTCAACGCTACTATAAGAAACGATCATGCGTTTATTCTAAGCTGCTTCAAATATTTCCAGTGTGGGAGAGTTTCAAAAAAAAGCAAGTGAAAGTCTTGAACGTCTGCTGAATAAAAGATGTATTTGCCAGATTTATGGCTATTAATGAAGTTCGTGTTGTTTGTTAAATAAAACAAAAAAAAGTTAATAAAAAATTGAGCAGATATGTAAGCATGTGATAAAACATTTTAGTTATTCATAATTGAAACGGAAGGATAAGGAAGACGAGAAGACTCTTTAGAATTTTTGGTTTTGATTTCAATCACTCGAGAAATGTGCTTTTCATACGTTGATTGGCATCAATCTGGTATAAAATCTTTGCCTCGACTAAATTCTCCGGATGGATTATGATTAACATGGAAATTAATTCAATTTTTCTTATACAACAACAACAACCTATTGCCTATTTAGAACAACAGCGATGAATGTACGCAATGTACTAAGAGGACTGGATTAATTAGGGCGCTAAAAGTTACTACCAGCTAGGACATTGTTACTGAAGACGTAATTGCCCTTATCAGAGTCTCAATATCTGCACATAAATGAGAAATTTCCATGCGCACTTGAAGGAAGAACTTCTTGCACCTCTGTAGTCACTGTGTAAGTTTCCGATTGGAAAAGAATGGGATGATTTCCCAGCTGGTACATACTACTATACACTTCTCTACACCTTTGCCACTGTTTTACGTTAAGAAAAGTGTCATCTATTTACCCTTATTACAAACATTTTTACACGAAAAAAAAAGGAACGATGCAAGTCACCTCCTCTATTTGTTCTTTACTTTACCATGTTTGAAATGAATACAGGTGGGGGGGGGGGAGATCATTTATAGAAAGAGGCTGTATACGAACAAATTTTTCAACAGAAAATCGACCTCTATTATGCCCGCATCGGTAGCGAAGAGCGTGACGCATTCCCCGGACCCGAAAAAAGAAGTTTACAAACTCAAAAAACGCCATACAAAAACCTTTGGGACAAGTCACCCATCTATAAGCGAACTTTTGAGTTTTTAAATTAAAAAAAACTACGTCGGTCGCAGCAGCTTTCCAATTAGCCCAGACTCGTCAAAGTCGGTTGGAAATTAGCTTAGATATCGAGGTTTGAAAATGACATTTTTCTATGGGCCGTCAATTTTCCTATTCTCATTATTCTATAAACCTTTTTCTGATCGGTCGGTTTCTATGTATCTATGTAATCTATGTTTTTTTTTTTGTATCGATGTATCTATCTATTAATAATTTTCGATCTCGAGAACGAGACTGCCGATCTTCCTTAAATTTTCAGGGAACGTCAGCCTCCGCCCCAAATGAAAAATTTCATAAACTGGGAAAAGTCGTGGCATGTGAAAAACTGGTTAATTTTGTCAGTTTTTGTGGTAATGCTTGGAGTTTTCGAATTTTAGCTCTAGAGTAATAATACTTAGAGAGTTTGTTTCTTCGG
Organism: Pseudolycoriella hygida; assembly: GCA_029228625.1. Classification (NCBI taxonomy): domain Eukaryota; kingdom Metazoa; phylum Arthropoda; class Insecta; order Diptera; family Sciaridae; genus Pseudolycoriella; species Pseudolycoriella hygida. Next base: position 12,203,113 of record CM055405.1, on the reverse strand, counting down.
AAAAGCTTTAGGATTTGGTCAGTAGAATTTTTTAGGATTTTTAGAAAATGTCTGCCAGTGAAAGCGGCGCCATCTTGAATTTTCCTAAGCAAAAAATTATATTTTTCTTTTGTTTTCGAATTTTAGCTTCGGAATGATAATACTTAGGAAGTTGGTGTAGTCTACAAAGTTACAGAGTTTGATCAGGAAAATTTTTTGGGATTGGGAAAATGTCTGCCGGCTGTCAAAGCGACGCCATCTTGGATTTTGTGAATATTCTGAATTAGAATATTGGTTTCTTCGGGAAAGCTTTAGAGATTGGTTAGTAGAATTTTTTTGTGATCCTGAGAAAATGGCTGCCAGCTGTCAAAGTGACGCCATCTTGAATTTTTTGCTATCTTCTAAATTAGAATAGCTAGACAGTTGGTTTCTTCAGAAAATTTATAGAGATTGGTGCGAAAAAATTTTTTTCGGAGAAAATTTTTATTCTGAGAAAATTTTTCTTCTTAAAAAATTTTTGTTGTCGGAGAAAATTTTTGTTTTCGGAGAAAATTTTTTTTAGAGACATTTTCAAAGAAATTTTTTTTTTCGAGAATTTTTTCCGTAGAAAATTTTTTTGAAGGAAATTTTTTTTGAAGAAAAATTTTTTTTTCGGAGACAAATTTTTTTGGAGAAAAATTTTTTTTGGAAAATTTTTTCGGAGAAAGATTTTCTCTTGGAGAAAGATTTTTTTTAGAGAAACACTTTTTCGAAGAAAGATTTTTTCTTGGAGAAAGATTTTTTTGGAGAAAATTTTTCCAAAAAATTTTCTACTTTACAAAAATTTAACTTTTATTTTTTATTGCGTAGATTGTTTAGGGTAAATTGAAAAATTATTCCGCTGGCGTATTATCAGCGATAGCGCCAATTCAAGCGATATCATTAATTTTGGAAGCGGGCTTACGCACTGCGTCACACTTTACATTCTAAGAGGTTTTTGTATGCGATCGAGGTATTTGTTAGTGTGCTGTACTACACGTTTAAAAAAAATATGAGTAAGAAATTTACGACCTCAAGTCTTAGTAATCATATTTTCATTAAAATTCAATCTCTGTAACCTGTACCCACATAAATAAATGAAGGCGATAAAATAAACGATACACCGGAGAACCGAAAGGTTGACAGAGCCTATTATTTCTATATATCAAAGATTAGATAAAGAAAAACCTTTAAAATTTATGCTGACATTCCAGAGGTTCATAAATTTGATATTACAAAAATAAATAGTAATCATGAATCATGAAACCATAACCGAATCGTTGTATAAATTGAACTTCTAAAGTTGATGCTCCTCCGGACGATGCAGGAAAAAAAAAAAAACAAAAAATTATATTTCTATTTAAGAGCAAGTGAAAAGATATAAAATATTTTCATAATAAAAATTTAATAGGGAACCGTAAAAAGCATATAAAAAAATTAAGCACTGCGCCAGTTCAGTGCATGATTGTGCCGGAACCTACATTATAAAGAAAATACATGAGAACTTATATCACGAACATATGCTAAAAAGTTATGGTTCAAATCGTAAATATGATTTTTTGTTTAGTAGCTTAATGTGTATGTATGGAAAATGGCTCATCAATGAGTGGAGGACGTACCAAATACTCTGGACTGCGAATATTTACAGACAAGAGCTACACTATCGAAAGTACGAGTTTTATAATCCACGCCTTTAATGCGGGGTCGGCTTATGTAAAAGTATACAAAATTTCATAACGAATTTCATAATCTGTCAAGCGATGAAAGATGGTGTGCTTGTCAGCTCATGCAGTTCGTCATGAAATGTTGTGTACTTTGACATAAGCCGACATCGCTCAAATCGCGTGACTATGATTTACAACGACATTGACTTCTGTCAAAGTATAGCGAATTTCATAATGAAATGGATAAATTGTCAAGTTATTCATATATTTTACTACATGTAGTTTATGTAACCCATGGTGAAATCCGATATAGCAGAAGTGTACGCGTCAAATGACAATTCCTTCTGTCAAAGTATTACTCATTCATTTATAATGAATTCTACAATTTGTCAGGAAATTCATACTTGCTTGTGTATCCTTCAAAACTAAGCCAAAAATACCCGATTGTCAAACCACAGGGGCTCACTTGATACTGCAAGGCAATCCAGCGCAAATATCACGATCAATGAGTCTAACTCTAAATATTACCTGTTACAAAGCAGACGTAGCTTGAAACTTCTCATTAAATGTCTTACCAGTCACAATAAACTAAACTATCACCTCAACAGAACGTGCTTAGCGCCCTTCCCTAGCTGCCACAATTCTGGTGTGCTAGAAACCAGTGAACACTTCCTATGTAAGTGTCCAGCTTACATAATGCAAAAGGCAAAATGTCTAAGCGCCTATGTATTCCCGCACGGCTCAGTGCACGCTTTGCCGCCCTCGGCTGTTTCAAACTATATAAACAGCACAAATAGAATTTAATCCCTACGTGGCGTGGGTAGCACAATAGCTCCACTAGCTCCGGTTCGCCCACTTATTCTATTCTCTATATGCTTGTGTATCTCTTCATAATTTCACTATACTTTGACAGAAGTCGATGTCGCAGTGTCCGCTTATAACACTAGGGTAGACACAGATCCGGGATTGATCATCGTGAGAGACAATTTCCATTGAATGTTTGGAAACTTCTCATAAATGTAAGATAATAAATTCGTCATTTTACACTCAACCAACAAAGCTCAACAAGCGGCTCATTTACACTGGTAAGTTCTGAGCATCTTAACGTTAATTGCATTGCCTTATTTTGCTGCTTCTAAAGCTCAACATGAATGCGTGTAAATAGAATTGGTGGACAATACTACCAGTGTGAGTTTCTTGCTAATTTTTGATCGCCTGTTGTAAACACACATTTCCACACCCCATTCAACAACATTAATGAAATTTGTTTCCGCACCACAACATTAATATGGTCTTTCCTAGTCCAAACTTTTGGAGGAAAATTAAACTTTCCGGTATGAAATACATTAAAATATAAAAGGGCATTTTAACCATGACTCGTGTCCGAACATATTTTCACAATCGATTCCAGACAATAGAGTAAAAGTTTTATCAAATTTTCACAACGATACGAAGCTGTAGAAACTTGAAAACTTTACCTTCATCCGTATGCTCCTCATGCCGCCGCCATCGATATTCCATTTGTCTGTAGAACGTCAATTTACTATTCACCGAAGCCCACAAGGGGATATGAAGAACATTTTGCACACATTCCCAGATACATCTTTTCCTCATCAGAACATACATAGAAAGCACAACGATAACACATTGAGTTCGAAAACTTGATCTACAAACTTTACGGCAGGTAATAATGTTGACTTTTCCATAAAATTGAAACAATAGCGCTAAAAGGAAACCATTTTATGTCTATGCAGAGCGAGATAATTTTATGTGGCCCCCCCCGATTTACACGAGGGTTGCGTAGCTCATCGAAATGATTGTTTTCGTTTGATATCAGTTTTTATTCGGTGAATAAATTAAATTCGAGCATATAATCAGAATCTAATATCATTAGATGATAAATTACCCAGTTTCGAGACTAAAATGGTTTTAATGAAAATGATATATGGCATGCTAATGTGTCTCTCGTTTAACGATGGAAATGTTTGGTTCCTATGTAAAATTGTCAAAGTAGCTGCGTAGTTATTATAACAATTAAGCTAAAGGGGGAGTATGTGTGTGAGGCTGGAAGATGTTTGTTCAATTAACACGAATTTGGTTCATTAATTTTTAGCTGTTGGACGCTAATAAATATTATGTTTCGCTGTATAGGTCTATGTACTCGAAAGTGTTTACCTTCACGTTTACGTGTCACTGTGTTTTTCGCACTGTGACGCTGGAATATCGACAAAAATGTTTGTTTTTAGTTAAGATTCTAGTTGGTGTCTTTTCTATTATCAAGATTAAATAACTGTCTCCACTCGATAATCTGGTCTAAACGCGAGTTCTCCGAAACAGGCACAAACACCCAACACCAATCGTAACACTTGAAATCGAAAACAATTAAGGACGAAGGCAAAGCTGTACATTCCATCCCTTAGGTGCAATAATAAGGATTGTCGTTATGTAAAAAGTAACTTTCCCAGTGGAATCTCATTTATTTTATGGCATTAAACTTTTCAAACATTTTTTTTTTTGCGAAAGCAATGCATTCATTATTCAAGTACCGGCGCCTCAGTAATTATGTTTTTTCGTTGGTGTGCCTCCTACATAAAAATTTTATTTGAAGTTTTACTAAGTTTACCCAAGTTGTTAAAGTTTGGGTAATTGTGGTTTTTGCTGCATGAAAAGATTTATGTGACAAGGAATCGTATGCATGGAGAGTTATACACACATATGAGATAAATGACTCAACAAGGGGGAATTCTTGCATGAAAAAGTTCCCATATTTTACATATAGAAGCTGATTTCAATGATATCTGAAATTCTTAACTTCTAAAAACTCAAGAAACCACGTTAATACCCAAACTTCACGTATTGTGCATTAAAGTACACGTTCCGACATACTGAAAACACAAGTGAGTAGTTTCATTAAAAAACAATAACGTGAATCTGCTTTCAACTTCTGAAAGGCGCAAAATTTCTTCAAAAAATAATTGCTTGAGAAATTCAAACATACAGTTCAACAAGAAGCAAATAAAATTTTTTTTGGAAAATTTTTAATTTTTTGCAAAAAAAAGAAGCTTTTGAAATTGCTTATAACATAGCAAGGAGCTGAGACGGCTGATTTATACTGAAATAAAGTAGGGAAATAATTGAGAGGTGGGAGATAAAGTAGGCAAATTTTTGACAGATTGGAAATATAGTAAGGAAATATTTGACAGATGGGAAAAAAGTAAGGAAATAGTTAACAGATGCGAAATAAAGTAGGGAAATAATTGACGGGTGGGAAATAAAATAGTTAAATAATTGACAGGTGGGAAATAAAGTAGGAAAATAATAACTGTCAAAAGTTATTTCTGGGTCTAAATTATGTGAGGAAATCTGACGTTTTTTGTTCGTATGCGTAAGAAACTACTTTGAAAAACACTTTGATTCAAAGAATTTTTTTCAATTTTAAAAATCGAAAATGCTTTTGGCACCGGGTGCCAATAGTCTCTACATATATACTGCGGCTAATGGCACCGGGTGCCAATAGTCTCTACATATATACTGCGGCTAATGGCACCGGGTGCCAATAGTCTTTACACATATACTGCGGCTAATGGCACCGGGTGCCAATAGCCTCTACATATATACTGCGGCTAATGGCACCGGGTGCCAATAGTCTCTACATATATACTGCGGCTAATGGCACCGGGTGCCAGTAGTCTCTACATATATAGTGTGCTTGCTTTTGCTAGTATTTGCTAGTATTGCTTTTACAAAATTTCAGAAAACTTGGTGGTTAACGAAACTACGGAACTTTTCTTTTTACGAAATGTCACAAAAACTAGTAGGCCACCAAACCTAGGAAATTTGCGCTTTAACAAACTGTCACAGACTAGGCGGCTAACAAACCTAGGTAGCTTTTCCTTTTACGAAACGTAACAAAAACTAGGTGGCTGACAAAACTAGTAAGATTTTCCTTTTACAAAATGTCATAAAAAACTTGGTGGCTAACAAAGCTAGGAAGATTTTCCTTTTACAAAATGTCACAAAAAACTTGGTGGCTAACAAAATTAAGAAGATTTTCCTTTTGCGAAATGTCGCAAAAAACTAGGTGGCTAACAAAACTAGGGAGCTTTTGCTTTTACCATATGTCACAAAAGACTAGGTGGCTAACAAAACTAGGTAGATTTTCCTTTTACAAAATTTCACAAAAAACTTTGTGGCTAACAAAATTAAGAAGATTTTCGTTTTACGAAATGTCACAAAAAATGGCACTGGGTGCCAATAGTCAATTTTTTATATTAAAGCCATTGGCCACAGTATAGTAAGGAGACTATTGACACCCGGTGCCTTTAGTAACTGTATGTGGAAAACACTATCGGCGCTCAATATAAAAATGTAGCAATTATAGGAAAAATGAAAATTTATTTCACATAATTCTTTTTGTTTTCAATAAGATTTTTCTGGAAATTTACTTTACTTCTACTAGACATGGATTTATAAAAAAATCAGCATTCAACTTACAGGTTTGGAATAATACAATATCTGCAACACTAATAAGTTCAAACTGATCAAATTAGTATGAAAGTAACGCCGTCAGTAACGAAGAAAATTACAGATCTACAGATCTACAGATCGACAGATCTATTTTAAGTGTTTCTTTCTCATTCTGGTGCGAGTCTCACAGTTTCTACATTTCTCGCGGTAACAATAGTCTCTTTATTATACTGTGGCTAATGGCACCCCGGAAATTTAGGAAATTTGCTAGAAGGCTACCAAACCTAGGAAATTTGCGCTTTAACGAAATGCCACAGACTAGATGACTAACAGACCTAGGAAGTTCGTCCTTTTACAAGATGTCACCAGACTAGACCTAGATGGCTAACAAACCAAGGAAATTTGCGCTTTAACGAAATGCCACACACTAGGTGGCTAACAAGCCTAGGAAGTTCGTCCTTTTACAAAATGTCACAAGGCCTAGGTGGCTAACAAACTTAGGAAATTTGCGCTTTAACGAAATGCCACACACTAGGTGGCTAACAAGCCTAGGAAGTTCGTTCTTTTACAAAATGTCACAAGACCTAGGTGGCTAACAAAGCTAGCAAATTTTCGCTTTAACGAAATGCCACACACTATAGGTGGCTAACAAGCCTAGGAAGTTCGTTATTTTACAAAATGTAACAAAACCTGGGTTGCTAACAGACCTAGCAAATTTGCGCTTTAACGAAATGCCATACACTAGGTGGCTAACAAGCCTGGGAAGTTCGTTCTTTTCTAAAATGTAGAGCTGTTTCATCTTTTCCTTTTCGATATTCTTGATGTCATTCCACTTGCATAGTTGCATTAGCTGATCCATACTGATCACATTGAGGTAACGAAAAGTTGTTGCTGTCAATCTATTTTTGTACGTGCAAGACCCAAAGAAAGCATCAACGTCTCAAAACGTTTAACATCGTCGTGATTTAATAATATTTTGCTAGCGGCGACGCGTTGCTTTTGAAATCGGAACATCGCTTTGATACAGCGCAGAAACTTGATTAATACGCTCAGAACTACGAAGAAAACTTTCTGTAACACTGATGGCTTCGCATGAGAGTGATTGAGACAGTGTTGCAGTGAGTAAAAAGAAATTAGTGTATCTATGATGAACAACAATTGTTGTTAGCATATTTATCATAATATTAATTAATTATTTTTCCCTTATTTTACGTACTTACGATTCCTTTATTTCACGCGGTGCCATTAGCCGCAGTATATATGTAGAGGCTATTGGCACTCGGTGCCATTAGCCGCAGTATATATGTAGAGGCCTTTGCTACCCGGTGCCATTAGCCGCAGTATATATGTAGAGGCTATTGGCACCCGGTGCCAATAGTCTCTTTGTTTAAAAATATCCTTAATTATCCAAGAAAAATATTGAATTTTGTTAGGAATTCGTAAGGGATTCTAAAGTAGGGGAAGATAAAAATGCTAGAATTCTTACGGATCTACGAAATTACGAAATTAAGTCACAGGCAGAGACAGAGACAGAGACAGAGATCCAAATGATAAATGACATTTATCAATTAAAGCGCGTCGCAATTAATTTTCCATTTTAAATTTCTTTCCAACACTATTTTCATATGATTAATGCATTTATTATAATCTCAATGAAATATTTGATTACGCAGTAAAATATCAATTGCACTTTTTCGCTGTGAAACGTTATAATCGTTTTCAATTTTTTAATTTGTAAATAAATATAATGGATTTTTCATTGAATGGGAAATTAATGGCTTGGGAAATTTTTTATTATAAACTATCGTGAAAATTGGCTTCGACGTTCAATTTTTTCTAAACACGAAAGCCACACCAGTCCATGCGTTTACTGCGGAAGTGCACGAAGTTTTTAATGCTAAAATGATTCAACCATCACAACCGTTTCATTTCCCTCGACCTTTGATTTTCCATTTAGTTGAAAACTAAAGACGGCAAGACTTAAATTGAAGTTTCCTGCAAATGAAAATTAATTGCAAAGTGAATGTTTCCGTTAAAAGCATTTCACAGTTTACTGATAACGTGATGAGGCAAAACCTGCAACATATAATTTCACTCCGAATATAAATGCTAATTATAATGTTATCATTTTGATGACATGCAGTTTCAAAGTGCGATTTTGTGTAAATATTTATAAAAATATTTGATTATAAGTGTTTCGTCAATATACGTTTACCACTTTTTTCTTTGATTGAAATCTAAACACAGGATGCGTCGGGAATTATAGCTTTGTAATTGGTCAATAGCTGTCCTGTTTTCACTTCTATATTCAATGAAGGACATACTCTGAAGTGAATTGTGATTTTTCCATGGAAATGAAATATTACTCTTGCTCTACCTGAATATCAGACCATTCGATTATGAGTCCTCATAGAAACGGTTAGCGGATTCTGTGGGATGTTCAACTGTTAAAGAATTCAAGCTTACAAAGTTTGTTCCGATATACATCATTTGTTCTTATGTCACTCATGTTCACAATTCACTTCAGAGTGAGTTCTTTATTGAACTTATACGAGTAATGTTCGTAATCGATATGAATCAGAAATTTTTTTAATTTTTCGTATTTTCTTGTTCAACTCCTTGGCTTCATTGTAAAAGCATTCGACTTATAATCGAATGGTCTGAAGTTCGAATCACGGTAGAGTTTAGAGTAAGAGTAATTTTTCTTCTCTTCGTTTCCATGGAAAAATCACAATTCAACTCAGGGTATGTCCCTCCTTCATTGGATACATAAATGTAAAAACAGGACGAACGTAGGTTGTTTAAGTGCATTACGACGGTTAAGAATCGATTTTGATTTGGATTAGTACAAACATACAAACATATGATGTCATAAAAATGATGTCACAAATATAACCGAAAGTTATGACGTCATAGATAGTATTTACGCAGTGACTAATTGCACCCGGGTGCAATCAGCCGCACAACACAGCAGATACTAATGGTACCCGGGTACAAATAGCCGCACAACACAGCTGATGCTATTGGTACCCCGGTACAAATAGCCGCACAACGCAGCCGATGCTATTGGTACCCGGGTACAAATAGCTGCACAACACAGCCGATGCTATTGGTACCCGGGTACAAATAGATGCACAACACAGCCGATGCTATTGGTACCCGGGTACAAATAGATGCACAACACAGCCGATGCTATTGGTACCCAAATCTATAAAATTGTTCTTCAAAAAAAATTTTTTTATTAACGCATCGCACATAATTTCTTTTAGAAATAGTTTTACAGCGGTGCAAGCGGTGTCAATGGGTTTAGAGTTTTGAAAAATATATCGATATGATGTATACTAATTAACTCAAACACAATTTAATGGAGATAGAAAATACAAAATAATGAGTTAACACACACCCACGTGTTGTATCAACGGTTCAAAATTGGATTTGGAATGAAAATGTCCACGGTAGCTCAATGGTAGAGCATCAGCCCGGCAAGTTGAAGGTTGTGAGTGCGTGTCTCACCCGTGAACATCAAAAATTTTTAATTCAAATCCAATTGCAAATGTAATTTCTAAAATTTATCTAAAAAATAAATAAATAATTCGTCGCGGAATATAGCGTAAAAATTAGAATTCGAAAATAACATTGAATAAAATCTATTCAACAAAAAAATATGAGAACTTTGATTAGGCGCTGTAGAGTTTTAGATAAATTAAAAGCTGTGTTACCACACGGCACTTCACTTACTTTCTGATTCTACAGCTGACGGCTCGGTAATTTGAAAGGCATTCAAAGTCACGTTACTGACACAGTTTCGATTACTCAGATCTAATGGGACATCGAACGAAATGTCAATCGGAATCAAGTTGTCGTTTGATGGCAAATGTGAACCTAAGAAAGCATGGTCTTGAAAGCATGGCCAATTTTAGTAGACACATGTATTAGGGTTTCTGACCTAATTATGGCATAGAGCCACTTCTAGAATTCTGAGGGATGTCTTATGGGTGAAAGGTGGATATCTATAACATTTTTTAACTTTCATTAGGTTTTTTGCTATCTATCAGTTATTCTCGATATGAGTGAGGTTGTCCAATGTCACGTCCTAAGATTTTGGAATAAACGTGGATTTCATTCATTCATTCATTCATATTTATTTCTGAATAGAAAGTGTAAATAATAGAAAAAGCAAAGTAGCTCCAATTTGCTATTAATACAAGAAGCCACTGAAAATACAGTTGAAAATCATTATTTTTCGTCAATTTCACTAATTAAATATTCAAAAAAGAAAAAAATATTGATTTCTCTAACACTTTTCATCTTCAATCAGCTTTTTTAGAATATTTTGGTCATTTGTGAAATGAGTGAGATAATCCGATGTTAATTCCAAGGATTTTGGGAAGAACGTGGATTTCTGTAGCATTTTTCACGATGGGTGACGTAATTCTGCGGTTTATGGAATAAATGGGAATAAAAGGAATAAATGGGAATAAATGGAATAAATGGGAATAAATGGAATAAATAAAACAACAAAAAAAAATTTTGGGAATAAATGGAATAAAAGACTTTTCAACTTCCAAAAGTTTGTTCCTCAAACTATTTTTTAATCAAGTTTTTTTACCAAAACATTTAGTGGAGGAGGGAGATAAATTTTCAAAAGTTTTAATATCCGTCAAAAGCACTTAAAATGTAGACGTGACGCAAGTTTTGTACATCTACTTACAAAGGTCTTGACATCAGAGCGGAGTGACGCATTCAGCTGTGATACGCATGTAAGTAGACATGCTGCAAGACTTGTGTCACACTTTTACTTTAAGTGGTTTTGGCGGATTAGTATAGTCAGGCAACACAGCCGATGCTATTCGTAACCAAATTTTAAAAATAGAACTTAATTTGGCGCGCGCATTGGCTGTGTTGCCTGGCTATTTGTACCCGAGTTCCAATAGCATCAGCTGTGTTGCGTGGCTATTTGTACCCGAGTACCATTAGCATCAGCAGTGCTGTGCGGCTATTTGTACCCTGGTACCAATAGCAACCCGTTTGGGGACAAATAGCATCGGCTGTGTTGTGCGGCTATTTGTACCCGGGTACCAATAGCATCAGCTGTGTTGTGCGGCTATTTGTACCCGGGTACCATTAGCATCTGCCTATTATTTAATTGAACGCTATATTCCGCGACGAATTATTTACTAATTTTTTAGATAAATGTACATAGAAATATTTGCATTGGATTTGAAATAAAAATTTTTGTTTTTGTTAGTTCGTGTCTCACCCGGGAACAACAAAAAATTTTTATTTCAAATCCAATGCAAATAGTCATAGATATTGTTTCGTTTAATTCTTCAACAATACACGATCGCTACTTTTCTATACCAATGTCAATGGTTTACTATCGAGAGAGATGGAACGCTAATATCACCGCTGGAAAACGTCACACGGTAATGTTACGTAAAATTACCCTAAGTGTTGGTAATATGACGTAAGTTAAGTCTTGGTAATATACTACCGTGGGGCCATGATAAACTCATTCTGAAAGTGATTTAAACAAGAAAATGTAACTTAAATCTTGGGATGAATTCTGTAGTTACAACTAAGATCGTTGTAAAGCATTCACCTAATGCGTGGGAATAATAACTATTTCTTAAATTCTTAATTGGTCTAAGATACTAACACTTCAAAAAAAGATAATTCCGCAAATTACCGTAACATTATCCAAATTACCGAAGCTCCGATAATATTGGTAATTTAAGTATTCGATAATAGCACCCAATGTTACGTAATATTCGCGTAATATTACGAAATATTACGTGATATTACTGATGAAAACAAATTACCGGTAATTTTCCATCTCTGATTATCGATGTTATTCGCCCCAAACTAAAGGCATCACTATATTGAGCGCGATGTGAATCGCATCGCGTAAGGTTTGTGTGAAAGCTCAACTTGACAAAAAAAATTTTTGTTCTGTCAAGCTGAGCTTTCATACAAACCTTACGCGATGCGATTCCCATCGCGCTCAATATAATGACTCCTTAAGGCAGAAAGCCTATTTGCACCAACACGATTCATGACAAATTTACTGAAGGAACAAGATTAGGATTTTTAAACCCGCACGAAGAACGAAGTTCTTCGAAAAGGTGTCTTGTGCGTTTACCACGACGTTTTTAACCAGTCTAATTTCAACCCGGGAGTAGGGGGAGCACCGATCATGGTCCTTAGATGACGAATCAGCAATAAAAACAATGTTCGTCCGTCCGTCTGTCAACACGATACCTCGAGTAAAACTCAACCGATTTTCGAAAACTTTTTTCCCTGGAAGGTAATCGAAAAATCTTTTATATGATAGAATCTGGGTACTGTCGGCCAAAGGGCCATCAAACTAGGGCCGTTTTAGTGATTTTTGGTCTTTTGTACATAACTCGAGTAAATATTTTCTGATTTTCAAATTTTTTTTTGTTTGAAAGACCTGGGCATAGCCGTCAATTTATGGAAGAAACTTTTTTGAATTTGAGTCCTTGGACTTAGCTAGGGCACTAAAATCAATACTCTGCTAGGGCTCTATGTGTTTTTTGTTCATAACTCAGGCAAATCTTTTCCGATTTTCATAAATTTTTTTGAAAGACCTGAGCATAGCCGAAAATTTTTGATTTTTTTTTTTTTTTAATTTGAGTCCTTGGACTTAGCTGGGCACTAAAAACGAGTCTCTGCTAGGGCTCTATGTGTTTTTTGTACATAACTCGAGTAAATTTTTTTCGATTTTCAAAATTTTTTTTTGTTTGAAAGATCTTGTTAGGGTTCAAGTGGGCCATGTCGGTCCTAAGGTCGACAGTTCGAGTTTCTTCGTAACATCAAGTCTGTTTGCCGCATCTATTCTGATACGTACGGGTCCCTTCATAAGTTTTAATTCTCATTCTCAAAAAATTGGAACTGACTATCTAATCACGCAATTCAAATAACGTTTTTATATTAGGAAAAGATTACGGATTTTTCTTTCAGCATATAATTTGCAAATTGTGAATAAAATAAATAATTTATTTTCCATCATGAAAGATGTTGTTTTAAGAGTCCTTTTTGCGTACTGTGTCTACACAAATACCAGGATCAGTATCTTTATTCAAATAATCATCTTAACGGTACACTAAATCATATGTACCCTCGAATAAAATAAAATTTGTGACATTTACTTCCGACTAGATTGTTTTCAGAAACAAAGATAAGTGGGTTAATGCTGTATAAACATCAACCCCCCTCAAAAAAAGAAAATAACTTATTGGACCCGAAACCTAAACCGCAAACGAAATAAAAGAATATCTTTAATAACCCACATTTTACATCTGGTAAACATAATATTTATGTATTTATTCATATTATTCACTTAAATAAATAAAATAAATTCTATTTCTAAATATACCCAGAACATAATATCTTATATAAAAATGTAAAACACATCATAATAAGAACATTGAACATGTCATTTATATTCAAATAAATACACCTTCGCTAAACCATCTCTTTACCTGTGGATGGAAATATAGATAAAAAGCCATACACAAAATATCATTCCATTGCCGCTCTTTGAATGCTCCCCCACATATAATTCACTTCTTACCAAAATTCGCATTGTGAAGTGACAGATAATCCCACAAAAATTCACATGAGTTGTTGCGCGATGTTTTCATTCCAGTTAAAGGGAATACAGTAGATGTTCATGAAGAAAGAATATTCACCCCTGGCGTTATTGTTCCTCTGATATAATGAATATAATTTTTATCAATTTGAAATCTTTTCAAACTGTAATTTTCGGAAGATCGAGAGATGAGTCGTTGACACTTGTATTTATTAAGAGCAAATCATGTTTATGGCCTATAAAACCAACCATCAACACATCAGGTTATCGGTAATATCATTTCTATGTTAACTTCAAAGAATTCAGAAAATTTTGAAGAATTTTACGAAAATTCTTTTGTCTCGGAGTGTTTTATGTTGAATTTTGTAAAATTCCTTTTTGACGTATAAATGAAATTAGTTTTATGCACAATGAGGAAAATATGAAGACCATATGAGAATATGAGAAGAGTTTTGAAATATAATAAAATATTCACCTTAGTACAAAGAATACCATACAGCCTTCATGTAATAAACAATTTAAAATCGCAACCTAATGCATACCCCAAAATGTGAGAGTGAACAGCATCATACGTGTCTCTATCATAGTGATTGACGCTCTCTATTTGGACAGAAAACGCTTTTCCTTGAAATTATCCGTATATGGAGATGAATAGTGTCACCTAAATTGACTCATTTAGTTCGACACTGTCAAAGTATAGCGAATCACATGATAAAATGCCTACACTCTCAAGCAGCAGTTCATATGTTAGTAGTATGGAATTTATGAATTTTATCATTAAATCTGCTGTATTTTGACACAGCCGATGTCACATTAACAACACGTCACAAAATGTGAACTGTCAAATTTGCTATGTTTTTTTTAAAGGCATCCCGCGTAAATGACCAATTACACTAGGTTACAAATTTTAAAAATTTTCGTGTAGCAAATATGATTCCAAAAACCTCCAACCCGTTTTTTCTCTAGAATCAGAATCTGTTCTCAAAACTTCTCTATCACGTCTAAATTTTGAATTATATCAAATTAAAGTTACATTGGACCTTCGAATGTTAGAAAGAGATGTTGCGAAAGAACGGGTTGGAAGTTTTTGGAATCATATTTGCTACAAAAATAGTGTCGAGTAGTGTTATTCATTAATATAGCTCATGTACTGTGAGAGGATGACTCTTACACAAATAGTAGATGAGTCAGAATTCAAAAAGTTTGAGAATGAATATCGAAAGTTGCTCTGAAAAATCATGGCATTCCACGTTCATTTGAGATGTTATTTCAGAGCAAATTTGTACATTTATACTTAAACTTTTTGAATTCTGATCCATTTCTTATTTGTGTAAGAGTCATCCTCTCAACGCAGTTCACATTTCACACTTTTACAACGTGCTCTTAAACGTGTGAATTTCATTTTTACTTCAGGGTAGTAAAGTAACTCAATTATTAAGTAAGTGGAAGATTCGTTTTTTTTAAAACTCCATTGTTCGACAAAAAAATTCTTACATATGGTGAACTAATTTATAATTAAGTTTTTTTATCACATTTGAGCCTATAATAAGCCAATTATTGCACTAATAATAGGGCTATAATCGGCCTATTATAGTCGACTTTCTTGTTAAAAGTAGGGCTGTAATGACGCTATTATAACCTGGTTATTTAATGATGACGTAATGATGAATGTAAAAAACATTGGAGATAGACCCTTTTGTCATGAGAGCGACGGAATGAATAAGAATGAAACGTGTGTTGTTATGACAGCCGCATACTAAATCGAAAAATCAATCTAGACGACATTTTTTGCAACAAATTTGATGAGTTTTGATTTTTGATTTATGTTAATTTTGTTGTCATGTTTTGTGCATAATTGGCAATTATAGGCTCAAATGTGATAAACTATCGAATAATACAAGGAGAACAATCGCGCAATTATAGTCTCAGTGGGTGAAGGTTCTCAGGGCTAACGCCCCTTGAAATTTCACCCCACCTCGACTATAATGACGCAATTATTCCCCTTGTATTATAATATACTATTATATGTCAGCAATCAATATTTTTCTCAAAATGTTTGCGCTCATGCGATGTCGAAAATCTGATCTCTAAACTATTATGTTATTTATTCAAGGAATAGTGCGTCATCAGCTTACGTCAAAGTAAAGAGTTTTTCACGACGATATACATAAGCTATCAAGCAAGTAATATTATAACGATAATATTGCCTGCGGTAGCACTATGATGTGTAAATTTTTAATTCTTCACTCTGGCTAAAATGACATAAGTGTCAATTTTTACAATTTAATGACAATAGATTGTGTCATTACTTTATGTACGAACAAACAGCTATGAAAGCATGGATGTCACCACTTGAGAGAAGGGAGTAGTTCTATGTTGAGACGTTAATTCAGCTATGAAAGAAAACATAACTAAATGTCACAACTTGAGATTCAGTGACAAGACACAGGCATGACACGGTCTTTAACTTTCACTTTTCTATCATTTCATGCATTCATAATAAATGTTGTCATTTGTTTTCTACCGAACCGTATTTATCAATGAAACAATGGTGGCGCAACTGGATAAAAACGACTCAGCTTTTGTGTTGAACCGTATGAATGTATGAAAACAGGTACATTTCGCTACTCATCAAAATCAGCAATGTTGCCTGATGAAATCTGATGTTGGACACGATCTATTACAACACTGTCATACAGTGGTTTTTTCGTTATATTAACAAAATTTCGGCTTACGCTTTAGCCTAACCTACTTTAAATACACACAAAGCATTTCACGTCAAAGACTAGAGCAAAATTTATAAAACTAATTGCAAGTATTTTTCATTTATTATGCAACTCGAAACAAGAATTCGTTAAAATCCCAATCAAATTAAAATTGAAATAGCAAAAATTCCGAAAACTATTTTTTTTTTCAAATTTACCAATCAATAAAAAATGTTTTATCTTTGAAAGGGAATTGTGAATTCGAATTAATTCTGAAGTAAAAGTATTATGAATACCACACCGTTATATAACACAATTATTTTAGCAAATTGTCGACAAAAATTTTTTGATGTTTGCTATCAGTGACGAAAAGAAAAATGTAATCCCATTGGGCTTTCATTTCTCAACTTTCGTCCCTGATAGCAAGCATGAAAAACTTAATACGTCATTCGGAAATGAATGCTGTAATCCTACGAGTCAAAACAAACATTTGGAAGCACTTACGTACAATATTTTACATGTGGATGCTCTGTAAATGCGTTTTTCGAGTCACTTGCGACGAGGTAATGACGCATTTACCGGGCAGAAACATGTAAATAACTATTATTGATGGTGAAACAAATCCGTTCTTGCTTTTCGAAAGTGTCGTATTAGCCCTTAAATGGATGTAATGTACATTTAATGTGCGTTCGTACAATAAAGTGCATAAAAATGTACATTTAATGTAGTTGCGTGTTATATTTGAAGTTTCACCGAGTCTCGCGATGCAAAGCGATATCTCTGAGCGGGTAGCTTTACCCTAACTTTTATAGCTTTGTCATAAATTTTTTAAAAAATTATTGGGAATGTTCATTAAAAAACATCAATCAATGATCAATCATATATATTTTCTTTATCGAAGAAAAGGAAACAAATCCTTTCAATAAATAATAATCGCTAAAATGTTGCTAATGAACAATTGCTATGACAAAGTTTTATCACCGAGCAGATCATATCGGTGAAATAACAAACACAAAAACAATTTTCCCATGCGTGCCTTCTTACACTTTTTTCATTATCATTCAAAGTGAAAAAATACGCGATTTCTTTTAGGGCATATCATGTCACTATAAAGAAGAAGAAGTGAAAATGGAAAAATAAAATTTTTTTCTATGTAATAGGAAAATCTGACACAAACATGACATTCAACATCAAAAATATTTCTATGAATGAAGTATAAATA
>CM055405.1:12167943-12184943 GCA_029228625.1 Pseudolycoriella hygida | reverse complement strand
CAATACGTCTGATACACCATTTTCTATGAATATTTTTTCGTAACAACTGAGCATTTTGAGCGTAGGAACGGAGTTTTCGTGGAATGGCCCCAAAGCGATTTTCTAGCGGGCAAGCTCAGCAGACATTTATTTTTGCGAGCTTGCAGAGCAAAGAACCAGCATCCGTTTACTGAATTCTGTCAGTTGGCTGGTTCACTTTACGATGGTAGCGGAAAAGTCGTCACGAGCGACAACGAAAACAAATTCTGGGCATTGCAGGAAGAGTTGCAAAAGATCTATGACAAATAAGCAACAAATTATACTTGCTTCGATGTAATGGTACTGAGAGGGGTTTGGAGTCGGTAAATACTTCGGTAGTGACGAACCGAGGCGTCCCCATCTCAGTACGAAGAAAAGGCCCTTTTCAGGGCCAATGGGTTACTAGTAAGCAGCCTCCACGCGGCGTATCCTGGGTGAGTGCACACAAAATTGATGTCCACTCAGCGAATGCTTACATTATCGATAAAATTTCTTTTTAAAGCGCCCAATTTACCTAATGTAGACTCTTAAAGCGCCCAATATATTTTCATGGTAATTTCCATTCTTTCTCCACTCTTCCAACACCATTTCACCACTCATCTAGCCCTATTCAGCCTTACTAAGCCCTACCCAGCACTTCATGACAATTCCTAGTACCAAAAAAATTAAAAAAAAGAAAAATTTTTTTTTTGTTTTCCCTTCCCATTCTCTCCAGACCGCCGCCAAATGACTACTGATTATTGGTGGTGGGGTGGTCCCCAATCGTTACCACTACCTACCACCCCCCTCCCACACCTGACCAGAAATCTTAAGTTTTTCCAATTTCATTCATAAATCGAACGTTATGAATGAAATTTGGTGTTGTCGTATTAAAAAAATTCTATTCCATTCATCTGTCACTTTCAAAATTTCCAAGGAGTTTGCAGCCAATGCACAGCAAAAGTTAAAAATTCCTCTACGATCACCAAACACTTTAATCAAACAGAATTGTCATAACTTCACTCAAGCATAACTGTCCCCCTCTCGACCAACATATGAATTAAATTTTTCTCTCATAAAAAACTAATATTTTCTCCCAAAAATGAAAAAAAATGAAGCTGCAAAAGTATATTTATCATTCATAAGGAAAAAAGTTCCATTGTGGGGAGCAAAACAAAAGTAAATTTTCACTCACTTTGGATCTATTAGAATAATTTTTATCCCAAGGGGTGAAAAAAGCAATTTCGTCCGCTCGTTTCGCAGAAAAATTGTAAAAAATATAATTTTCTCCTATAAATCTATCCGCATTACGTCCCAGTACGCTCAGCGGTAAATTATAAGGCTATAAGTAAAATGACATCTGCCCGTCATTAAAATTAAAAAATATAAATCTTTTCATCATTTCATTTATGTAAAATTAACAACGTCATGTCTACTTCATGGTAGTCGTCATTAACATGTAGCAGTTAGAGCAAACAACAAAAATGCAAAATCCCATGTAATCAAATGAAGGAAACCTAGAATATGCCACACGCTTCATTCACGTTGTACCCCATGCCTGGAAAAGATATTTTTCAATTTTTACAAAGAAATTATCCAGTCAGATAAACTTCATATTGGATGCGCATCTTTTAATAAATATTATTACCACAGACGGAAATGTGATCTTTTCTGTTGTTCATAATAGTAAAAAGAGATGTTTGATGTGAATGTCATAATGCTCCATAAAAATATAAATTACAATTCCTTCACTTTACATATTGCGTTAGAAGAAATTGTGGGTGTTACTGTAAAGCCGATATAAATGAGGAAATAAATCGTCTTAGAAATTCTGCTTCAAAATCAAGCAAATAATGCTTTTCGTTTTTTGTTTATTTTTCGTCTTATTTGCTTTTCAACACCATATACCGCGACATCTCCGACAGTACGAACAGATATACAAATATTCGGAACAGCTTTTCCTTCATACCGAACTAGAATAAAACAACGACGAGAAAAAAAATGAAGAAATATTCACCAAATTGAAATATAAAACACAATCAACAAAATTATGCATTCGTTCTATATCAACATCAGTCGAAATGATATAAGACCATTTGTATGGGAGAGAGACTCCATATTCTGGCATAAATCCCTCAAACAATGCTAGAAATGACTTGCCATAAGTTTGTTATGGTAGATGTTAGGTGGGTGAATAGAAAACTTTTTAATATAAGAATTGCTAAACATGAAAAAAAATGTATTCTAGCAAAGTTTACCAAAGTTTTTATTGGAATTATTAGTCGGAAGTGTGCGGGTATTATGGTTCGAAAAGATCCGCTAAAAGAAGTAAGTAACAATAAAAAACCACAAGTTTACGGAAAACAATCTTGTGCATTTTTCCCTTTCCTCTTTTTTCCTGTTTGGCGACGAAATTCAATGATAAAGCATCAGACGAACACACTTCAACCGAGAGAAGTACCCTCTTTGATGTTTTCAATTTAGTTGAATACGTCTAGGTAAAGCTGAAGCAGCCTTTCAAACTTGAAAATAGACTACCGTTGTAACCGTCATTGTATGATATTAATTAAATTAACTTTTGTTTGTACGATGATAATTTAGTTTGTCTAACCTTTACATTGATGTAGGACGAATAGCTTGTCAGCACCAAATGACTATGCGGTATCAATCATCATTGATGACGTTGGTCGGTCTGGTTCTATTTAGTTTTGGATTCTATTTCTTATTTGCAACTGACTAACTTTTTTGTTTCTGTGTTGGATAAACAGAAGCAATACATTATTTAAAAGTGTTTTCCGAAAAGTCTATTCGGATGTTGATAGAACTGTGCGCCACCGATACGAACAAAAATCACACGAACTATGGCACCATCCTTTGTCAATATTTCAATATTTTGCTTTACGAAAGAGGAAGCATGAATATATGTTGGTGTTTATTTTGATTGATTGATAATAATTTTATTGTCTACTAAAAAGCCGACATGGTGAAAAAAGAGTGGCTATGATTTTAATCATAGTTCTCGTTAAAAAAACCAAAACATTTACAAAAATCACTTAAAAAGTAATATAAAATAGCAATTAAGATAAATAAATAACAAAACACAAAGAATATAATTTAGATTATACATAGAAAAAATACAAAAAAGGATAAGTACACAAAAATTGGCGTTAGGCCTTGTCAAATTATTTAAAAACAAAAATTTAAATGCGTCAAATTTAGAGAAAAAAGAAAAAATCCAAAAATATTGGTTGTCAATTTGTTACCATAATGATGGCATCGTCAAAGTGGTCAAAGTGTTAAGCAAGCCAAGGGTGAACAAAGAAAATTTCAGTGTAAAGATTGCTGTAAAATTATAATGGTTGCTGTCATCACAGTTGTCGAGTTGATTCTGACCAGTCAGACTGGAAGTTTTGCACAAATCGATTAGATTTGGAGTTTCAATTTCAAAGTCGTAATGACTTGACAAGACTAATCAGTTAAGATTAGAGCGAGAACCGTGGGTTCAATGAAGCTGTTTCTGCTTATAGATCGGAAAATGTTATTTAATTTTAAAACATCTTTGAATAAATAAAGTTATATGTCAGGATTACGAAATTCATTGAAAACTGAGTTTTCGAGCCGGAGAACGCTTCGACGAAAATTCATAGATGGCAATGATGGATTTACATGTCTTGCAGCCATATTAAATAATTCACATGCAAAGTTGAAAGG
This sequence comes from Pseudolycoriella hygida, assembly GCA_029228625.1. Taxonomy (NCBI): domain Eukaryota; kingdom Metazoa; phylum Arthropoda; class Insecta; order Diptera; family Sciaridae; genus Pseudolycoriella; species Pseudolycoriella hygida. Next base: position 12,181,235 of record CM055405.1, on the reverse strand, counting down.
TGAAAAACGGGAATAGTCGTTTTTGCTTCCATTTATACGAATGAACGAAGGATTTCTCAGGCATCTTGTTCCATCGTACAGTTGAATATGGTCACGGAGGAACTGATCATTGATTTTGCCAGTGAGTATGTCATGGATGAAAAATACTACTGCATTAGTACGACGTCTTAGTAATGAAATCAGGTTAAGTTCATTCGATCTTTCTAGATATGGGCGTAATTGGTAACTTTCTTGGTTACCGTCAACATATCGGTCACGGTTAGCGTAAATAACAAATTGCCTCTGAACGCTCTCCAATGATTGAATGTGTACATCATGATGAGGTGCCCAAACACAACTGGCAAATTCTAAGTGGGACTTTACTATGGCAGAGTACAACATCTTAGTTGTGTCAACATTAAAACGACCGTAGCACTGACGTTTAACGAAAGAAAGCATCGACATGCCTTTTTTAGAAGTTATCTCGAAATGCTCGTTAAAGGAGAATTTGTCATCGTAAGTCAGCCCTAAATCTTTGGTGCTGTATACACGCTTGATTAAGGTACCATTGATAAAGTAGTCAGATAATATGGGTGAGCGTTTTCTAGATATTGTCATTATTTTGCATTTTCCACTGTTTAATTCGAATCCGTTCCGAGAGCACCATTCTACAAATTCATCTATTGATGTTTGAAGGATTATGGTGTCGCTTATTGACGAAATCATGTTATGGACAATTTTTTTATCATCTGCAAAATTAAGGTCCTTTGTCACCGTAGAGCCGCAGTCGGAATCATCAAAGAAGACTAGAAAATTCAAAGGAGCAAGGATCGAGCCCTGACCAACTCCAGAGAGAACTTCAATCTCATCAGATTTACATGAATTGATTTTAACTACTTGCTTACAATTACGGAAGAATGAACGGAACCATAACAGCAGATTGTTGTTTAAGCGATATTTTCTGGCCGAAAGTTTGTATAGAAGAGATAAATGCTTTATTACATCAAATGCCTTATGGATGTCTGCATAAAAAATATCAGTTTGACATTCATTTGAAAAGCCTTCATTTACAAGAACAGAAAGTGCCTTAAGGTTGGACTCAACTCTTCTTCCAGGATAAAAACCGTGACTACTGATCGACAATTGAGGAAAAATGTGGAATTTAAGCTGCTCCAAAACTATAATTTCAAAGACTTTAGCCAAGTTCAATGAGACACAAACTCCACGGTAGTTAGTTATGTCTGATTTCTTTCCAGATTTATAAATTGGACTTCAATAGCCCGTTTTCCATACTTTAGGGTAGTATAAGTCAGCTAATGATTTAGAATAAATTATTGATAAGGGAGAATTTAATAGATCAGCACATTCTCGAAGAAATAGAGGCGATATTCTGTCAGGGCCAGCTCCTTTGCTGATATCCATGCGTCGAAGCACCTGAAAAACAATGTCGGGCGTTACCATAATGTCAAAGAAACCTACATCATTCCTTGAAGCGATGTAATTTATAAATTCATTGTCTTCTTCCTGTTCATCATTATTCACGGTGTATACTGATGAAAAAAATTTAGCGAACAAATTCACCTTATCGATGTCACTAGTCGCTTGCACATTGTCATAGGTCATTTTTCCTGGAAGCGAATTTGCATTGAATTTAGAGTTAATATAGTTCCAGAATTTTTTCGGATTTTTCTTATAATTAGACGCAAGGTCGACTATGAAGGTGTTACATAGTTCATTTTGATACGTTTCGAATTCCTCTTTAGCTGCCTTGTATTTCGTTTCACGATTCACTTTGCATTGCTCAGGTGAATTCAGAAACTTTCTAAATGCTCTATTTCTTATGTTTTTAAGGTTAATGAGCTTTGCATTATACCAGACGGGATGGTTAGTAAAACGGATAGATGCCTTAGGAATATGTTGATCGAATATTTCATAGCAACGACTGTAAAACGATTCGAGGATTTCATCCAAGTTGTTGCTATCAAACAATGCAACAAAATCGGTTTTAGCAAGATCATAGCGAATCGCGCTGAAGGGGGCTTTCTTGAAACAGTAGACTGATTCAGAGTATGAAGTAGTTGAATAAGCAGATGGTTCACATTCAATTTTACATTGCATTGGTACATGGGAAACGTCTTGAATATTATCTGGAATTATAGGCAATTCAGCCGTCGTGACAACAAATAGTTCAGGCATGTTGGTATATACAAGATCCAATGCAATGTTGCTGCTGTTCTCAAAGTCAGTCATTTGAAAGAGCCCGTCTTCAAGAAGGGATGTTGTCATTGTTCTTGCAATTTTCGCGGAAACTGATTCGGTGTCACCTATATATGGTAAATAATCAAATCCTTCATCATTCTTTGACCATTTTATTGTTGACATGTTGAAATCTCCTATAGCGACAAAAACATCACCATCTTTAATCATTGAATGCGCCTTTAATAGCGCTTTTAGATGGGACGTGTACACTTCCTCTTCTGAACCATATTGAATATACAACCCGTAAATAATAAGCACGAGCCGGATGAGCGAAGGCTTAACTTTATAAAAATCGCTTCCAACTCATCAAGTTCTTTTAACTCTACAATTTCACTATCATATTTGGAGTCGACGGCTATAAGAACGCCACCACCTTTTGTAGCAGTGATATTTGAGTCTGAACGATTTTTTCGATATACAGAGAAGCGCTGATCAAAAAACTCTGCATTGAATACAATGATATAAAAGCTGGTTGTGGCACACTCTTATCGACAGTAAGAGAATCAGGTGCTGGTAACAGCTGGTTTCGTGAAATTTCCACAGAAGCTAATGATTGATTGGTTTGGTCGGTCTGTTTCGATTTTACAGAGGTTTTTAAACTAGCGGCTCATTACCCCTACCCTCCCTTCGAAATACTCCAATTTATTCAAATACTTAACGTGCTTCATAAACAGAAACAAAAGATTCTACAGATCTTTGTTTCTTCCCTCCCTCAACTAATGTCACGTTAAGCGACTGTAATCAGAAATCTTTTTTATTGACATAGAGACGGTTTCGACCTCAGGATACTACAGTGGTCATATGACAGTACAGAACTATCCTCTTTTGTAAAGCAAAATATTGAAAAGTATGAAGGAATACTACAGAACAACTGCTGGTGGACAGTTCTGTACTGTCTCTATGTCGATGAAAAACATTTTTCATTACAGTCGCTTAACGTGACATTAATTATTAAAGAAGTGAAGAAACAAAGATCAATCATACAATCTTTCGTTTCTGTTTATCAAGCACGTTCATAGCATAAGTATTTGAATAAATTGGAGTATTTTGAAGGGAGGGAAGGGGTGATGAGCCGGAAGCTTAAAAATCTCTGTCAAATAAATACCAACATATCTATCAACATCATATGCTTCCTCTTTTAATAAAATATTGAAAAGTTTGAGGATGGAAATTGTACGATGCTCAAACAAAGGATTAACCACTAAATTACCTCATATTAGAAGCGACTATTTTCCAGGAAAAAAACTGCCTGGACTTAGTTGAGAAAAAAATAAAAAAAAATAGTTGAGAAACTTAGACATCACTTTTACGTCAACTTATGTAAAGTGACAGAAAGAGAACTTCTTTATATTCTTCTCACAAATTTACATTAAAATTAATCATTTTGACTTTCGCCGTGCAGCGAAACTCTCTCACCCCACGCTATTTCAGAATTTTCATAAATACACTGCCATCCGTTGATGGGAACAGGTGAAAGAAGAAAGGCTGTGAAGATAGCAGATAAGGTGATGTCACAACAGCCAAGTCCGCGAAGGCAGCCTAGTGTCAAAAAATGATGGAAAAGTTGGATCCGAGCTTGAGGTCGCTTCAACTTGACATCAGACTGCCTGCTGTTACGATTCGATAACCTCATTTTATATTTCACACTCAAATTTCATACAAAAACAAATATTTCGGAAAACTCAAATATAATTTTAAATCACTGGTCTTTAAATACTAAATGCGCATCCCCTTAAATCTACCCTAACCTGTATGTTGGGTGAATAAAACTGTAGATCATTAAGACACAGAATAATTCCAATTCCAACGTGACTAATTGTTCTAGCAAATTCCTCATTGTATGCATGAATCTTTTGATAGGAGCTTCATGTTTCCAACAGCCAATTTTATGCATGAACCTAAAAGCTGTGATCGAAGACCACTTTAATGATGAAAAGAACAGAACTGATCATTGAAATCTTAACCCGATCCATCGGGCTTAATCAAAATCACAACTATTAATTATGGCTCACGTTACCGCACTTCACTTTAACACGTACCTTCATACCTTAACGAAATGGTAAAGGCTCAAAACAACTTATCTGTTTGAAGTCCAAAATGAGAATCAAAAAACAATGTCTTGTCTGCTTTTGTGAAGTATTAACCTGACAAATTCAATGACATCTCACAATGTCTTTCGCACACCATCTGTTTGTCAACGGTTTCACCATGTGTCTCCAAGAACTAATTCACCGGTTAATTCAAAAGTCTTCTTAACCTGATGTTATGGATTCACAATGTTCAATTAGCCCTAATCAAACCGCAAGTTACACTGGGTTTGGGATTGCAGATGGGCATCTTTGGACGAAGGGACACATAAATCGAGTAAATCTTTTCCGATTTTCAATTTTTTTTTTATCGAAAGGTCCGACGATTTATGGAAGAATCTTTATTGATTTTGAGCCTTTGAACTCAGCCAGGGCCCCAAAAAATGAGTCTCTACTAGTACATGTTTTTTTCTACAAAAATCGGGTAAATCTTATCCGATTTGCAAAATCTTTTTTTTTTTGCTGAAAGATTGTCGAAAAAAAGATAACAGGATTGAATTTAGACAAAATCGGTTGAAAAATTTCGAAGTTACTAGCGAAAAAGTAGTCAAAAACGTGGCTTTTTGAAGTTCGGAGAAACTTTTTGACTTATATCTCTGCGAAATTAGCACGGAAATCGGTCTTCAAGGTTTTGAATGAAGGATCTGGACTTCCAGAAATCGCGAAAAAAATTAGTGAAAATTGGTTTAGTGATTCAGGCTGCAGGGTCCTTAGTGTATGCCCCACTCACACTATGCGATAGTTCAGGCCCAGACTGGTCGTAGGAACGATCGCGATTTGCCCGATCGGCCGCTAGCTTTTTTCAGCCACGCTCTACATTTTGTGACATTTTTACTTTCAAAAAACATCCCGTTTCTATCGAACATCTGGTCCACGAAGGGCGTTAAGTAAGATGACGTTATAGCTACTTACTTACTTGATGAATTGCATTTTATTGTCTTCTATCTTCTAGATGACATGGTAAAAGAGTGTCTATGACTACTGTCATAGACCTCGTTAAAAAACCATCAAAACGTTACAATACAATAAATTAGGAGTATCTGTACAAATGTCTAAATCGAAAAGTAAAAAATCAAAAAACGTCAAAAAGCGAACATAGATAAGAAAAAATCAAATTCAATAAACAACAAACAACAAACAGTTAAGATCGAGTAAATCTAAGTCAAAAATCTAAAGAAAAAAAAATCCGTCAAAAGTGAAAAAGCAAATTCAACTAAAGCGTATTGTCGAAAATAGTATGTCGTCGTAAATCGTATCAAATAAATCAGTCGTCATAGATTACGTCGTCATGTTATCATCGAAGTGGAGCCAGAATGTAGTAACGGCCAGCCAATTACAGAAACTCCGGCGAAAAGTAAACTGTGCAATCAGAAAATAAATTTAATTTTTTGGAAAGCATCAGATAAATGAAAAAAGAACCGGCCCTACAACCCATTAAGGGTCTTGGCCTTCTCCAACATGCTTCTCCAACCGCACCTATCCTCAGCTAACGTCTTCCAGCTGGCTACTCCCGCAGTTCTCAGGTTGGCAAAAGCTGCATCGCACCATCTGGATTTTGGTCTGCCTGCACTTCTTTTGCCTTCCGGATAAAAAGTTTCTTCGGGATACGATTACGATTGTCGTCCATAAGCTGTACATGACCAAGCCATCGTAGTCTATTAATTTTTGTTTTTCTAACTATGTCCGGCTCTCCATAAGGCTGCATAAGCCCATGATTAAATCGTCTGCGCCATCTGTTCATATTTTCGTCATATACTGGTCCGAAAATTGTTCGCAGTACCTTTCTTTCGAACGTGAGCAGCGATTGTTCGTCTTTCTGAGTCATGCACCACGACTCCGACCCATACGTAACTGTTGGTCTTACCACAGATTTGTACAGTGCGCATTTAGAGTTTCTGCTTACTGATTTGGACTTTAAAATTTTTATCAGGCTGTAATAACTCCTGTAACGCTTTTGTCGTGTTGTCGATTCGATGGGGAGACAATCATGTATTCGGTCTTCGTGTCATTAACCTTCAACCCGAGGTCGGTACCTTTTCTGTCCAAAGTCGTGAACTTTTCCTTAACAGCTTCCATGTTTCGGCCCAAGATGTCCAAGTCATCAGCGAAGCCCAGCAATTGACTGGATTTGGTGAAAATGGTGCTGCTGGTGTCGATGTCCATGGTTCTCACTGCTGCTTCAAGGGTCAAATTAAAAAGCAGCGTCGCGAGCGGATCACCTTGACGTAGCCCTTCCTCAATGTCGAAAGCGTCTGACAATTTGCTTCGGATTCTTACTCGGCTGTTAGCTCCATCCATTGTCAACTTTGTTAGCGAGATTAGTTTTTTGGGAACCCCTAATTCCTCCATCACTCTCCATAACTTCCTCCTGTTGACACTGTCGTATGCTGCCTTGAAGTCCACGAGCAATTGGTGTATTTCCACATTGTACTCCTTACACTTCTCCAAGATCTGAACGACCTACACGAAAACCACCTTGATATTCACCAACAGTAGATTCCATGTATGGAAGAAGGCGTTTGTATAGAATATTCGCAAATATCTTATAGGCGATATTCAAAAGCGAAATTCCTCGATAGTTGCCACACTCCAATTTGTCGCCTTTCTTGTACAAAGGGCAGATGATGCTAGTCTTCCACTCTCCCGGCAACTCCTCGACATTCCAGATGCGCTTGATGAGCTCGTGCATCTCCATACATAATGCGTTACCACCGTGCTTGAAAAGTTCTCCAGGTATGTTGTCGGTTCCTGGGGCTTTGAAATTTTTGAGCTTTAAAATTTTATGCTCCACTTCCTGTAGCGTTGGTTCTGCAATATGTGGCTGCGCGGTCTGAAATGGTAAGTTGTTGTTGGTGTCGTTTCGGTTCGGTGGTCTGTTCGGGTTCAGCAGTTCCTTAAAGTACTCTGCCCATCGTCTGATGCACCTTTCCTCATCTGCTAAGACCAACCCATCCTTGTCCTTGCACAATAAAGCTTGTTGACTGTAACCTTTCCTCGATTCGTTTACTTTCCGGTAAAAATTCCGCGTCTCTTTTCGATTACCAAACCTTTCAATTTCGATTAAAACTTCCTTGTCATGTTGTCGCTTTTTTCTTCGGAATAGTTTTTTCTCGAAATTTCTCTTCGAACGGTACTCTGCCATGCCAGCTCGAGTGCATCTATTTAGATATCTCGCTCGAGCCGCATTTTTGTCATCCAGTGCTTTTCTGCGTTCTTCATCGAACCAGTCATTTCTTTTCTTTCCCGTTCTCGTTCCTATCGTCTCTGCTGCGGCTTGCTCTACGTTTCGTCTAATTTGATTCCATGCATCGTCTACGTTTCGTTGTTCGCTTTCCATTCCGTCAATAATTTTCTTCTCCAAACTATCCACATATTGTCGTTTAATATTTTCGTCCTGCAGTTTCTCGACGTTCCACTTTTCCAATGCCGGCTATCGATTGTGTGAAATCGAAACTCGAGCCCTAACAACCACCTTTACCAAGTAGTGATCTGAATCGATGTTCGGTCCCATACAACTTTTGACATCCAAAACATTTGAACAGTGACGCTTATCTATGAACACGTGGTCAATCTGGTTTTTGGTTCGTCCATCAGGTGTTATCCATGTCGCTTTGTGGATGTCTTTATGTTCGAAATAGGTACTGCAGAGAGCCATGTTCCTTGACGCTGCGAAATCAATTGCCAACGTTCCATTTTCGCTTGAATTTTCGTGGAGGCTATATTTACCAATAATGGGACGGTAGTAGACCTATCTTCGCATTCAAATCCCTAAGTATGATTTTGATGTCTCGATTCGGTGCTCCATCATACGCTTTCATCAGTTTCTCGTAAAATAGCTCCTTCGCTTCATTATCTTTTTCCTCCGTTGGAGCGTAGACGTTAATAAGAGTATAATTGAAAAATTTTCCTCTGATCCGTAGAGTGCATATTCGTTCGTTGACAGAAGTGAAACCAATCACCGCGTTTCTGGCTCTACCGAAGACCATGAAGCCTGTTCCGTATCCTCTTGGGCTGTCGTTGGCCATCTAGTTTCCTGTACTGCTGTAATGTCAAGTTTAGTCGCCCTTAGCGCACTAGTGAGTGATCTCAACCCTCCTCGCCGTAACAGAGATCTAACATTCCATGTTCCTAATTGTAAATCGTTGTCGTTTTTCCGTTGCCTAAGTCGTTGCCGTTTATCCTGTCCAATCCGAGGCTCTGTTGTTGAATTCATAACCATATTGCTTTTTTGAGTGTGGTATGGTGGCTAGCCACACGCACAACCCACTAATCCGTTAGCACTCTTAAGTTTAGCACAAAACTCCGAAGAGAATTGAGGTCCCGGGGACTACGACGTGGACGTAAAAAGAGCACTTGATAGTTAGACAGTTGCACGCCTGGCACATGACACGGACTACCACATTCCGCTCATATCCAATCAGGCGCTACCCTATCTAACTACCCAAACACAGGCAAAAAACCTCTCGCTTATGCCACAGAAATCAAAATTTCGGGCCGGTCCAGAGTCCAGAGCATCGCACGGCGGGCCGTTTGAGTCCGGCCGCAGCCTTTGCAATGTTGTGGAGCACATTTTGGGGGAACATTTGTGTCTATTGAAGTATGTTTCCGTGTCTCTCTTTAGGGCTATGGGTCGGTTCTAAGGTTGGCCCTAGCTCAAAAATGTTTTACGTTTTTGGAAAGTTTTAAAATAAATTTTTTTGAAATTTTTTTTCATAGTTGCTTCGGACGGGTTTTTCAATATTGTCCTTTAGGCAATTTCGAATATAATTTAAATACTCAAGAGTCAAGGCAATATTTACTTAGATTTAGTTCGAGTCTTTTCGTAACATATGGTCTCTTCGCAACATCTATTCTGATGCGTACGGGTCGCTTGCCTATGTTTAAGTTCAAATTTTCAAAATTTTTAGTTTTTAAACAATTTATTTCAAGTGCTTCCTACAAACTTAGATTTTGCAAAATGTTAAACATGCTGTATGCTGAATTTAGAATCTGAAACAAGATAATGAAGCAATTTTTTGTGAAAATGAAATTCATTGTTATCAAACCTTGCTGAACGTCTCCAACGTGAGAGGGTACAACTTTAGAACAATAAGTTCCTGTGGTTGCTTCAAGCGCTCACCGAAAATGATTAAAATCTTTTTACACTTCAACGTTTGTTCATAGAGATTGTAAGAAAGTTCCTCGCTTTTGACTTTTATCTCGTTACCAAAGTACATGACCGAGAAAACATCAAATATTGAATAAAATAAGTAGCCACCATAAACTGAGACATCTACTAAATTATTTGGATTCATCTGTGAATTTTGAAAATAAAGTAAGAAGATAAACCGATTCTAATTTTAACACAACTTTTTGTGATAAGTTGATCCCAAGAGCAGTGTTGGGATGTTCTGTGATATCACTAGAATGATGAACATAATATTTGGTGGTCAATCACCACCTGTTATAAGTAAATGGTCTGACATCATACTCACAAAAAAAAATTTTGTATTCACAAATCTCAACTGTAGTGATATCACAAAAAATTGACCTTCTATTCACATATACGAATCAAATGTTAAATTTTATTTATTAATTTTTGAACCTACGAATGCCAGGCAGTAAATTGAACAACATATCGAAACTGCACTTGTAGAAAGTTGAATCAAAATGATGTCGGACAGAAACGATGCCACTACTTCTGTAGAACTGGACAAAATTCAAAATAAGTTCCGAAGTCTATCACGCAAACATTCGCAATTTCTTACTCATTGATTTCCTTGTGAGACTTAATTGCAGCAATCAAGTCTCGTTGAAACATTTCTTGTCTTGCCACTAGGGAAATTTTAAGTTTCTTTGTTTCTTTATCGACGTTTCTAATTTCTCCCATGCTACGAAGTTGGCTTCCAAGTACTTCGTATTTTATGCTGCAGTTTAGGATCAAATACCATTCCAACAAACTGAACAACAGGGAGGTGAGAATAAAGAAGTTTTCAGTCAAAGTAAGCACAAAGAGAATCCAGTATGCGGCTTCATCGTTCTTATAATCCAGCGGAAATCCAACGTTGAAAAATAATTTTTTCTCAGTGCCGATAAATGGTACAATCAGCAATGCAATGACATCTGTTGAACACATGATATAGATGAAAGCAGTGAAGATATTTGTCCATTGGTTCAATTTTTTTCGAATGAAAATGAATTTTTTATAATCGGTAATGGAGTGAGAAGGTATTGTCCGCAGTAAGTCAACAATTTCCTTCTTTTTCCAAATCAAATACGAAAATTTCAATTCCAAAACCAAGCACATCACTGCCATATTTGTTAAAAATATCCTCTCGTTGGTATTTTCACTATGAGCTGCACCAACGAGTAAGCATACACTTGAAAAAAAAGGATAAATTGAAATTGAGAGTTTGATAAAAGTATCCTTAAGAGCAGTTTTTCTTCCGTCTTCGTGCCATAAGCCGAGTCGATAAAACAAGCGAATAATTTTCTCAATTTTTTGATCTTTTTCGATGCAGTACATGGCTCCGCTTTTCTTACAGAAAATTCCAAACGATAGGACAATCTGAAGGACGAAGTGAATTGACTTGTCTCCTCTAAGGACATCTATTCACTAACTATGATTTGTGATTTTAAATATTGTGAGATGTTTGCGTTCAGAATTGCAGTAAATAATTAATTTCACAACCAATTAAGCGACATTCTGAACAAGGACATATTTATAGTACAATAATTATACATTAAAATACTCGCCGTACTTTGAATTCGATATATCAATGACATATCGATTCGTTTGATGCAGAACCGAACTTACAGATGAAGACCACCGAGTTCCAATCAATTAATAATTTCTCAGAAATCTGTGGTAAGCCTTTTATTGTTGAACGATACGACCGACAGTAAGGGAAACTGCTAGCGAGACCTTTTCTTTTTCAACTGTCAAAATGACGTATTAAACGTCAAAGCTATAAAAGAGTCGAGTATTTAGAAAGATGCTCCAACATCAAAAAAGAATCTTAGACGAAAGAAAAATATATCTAAATATTTGACGTTTAATACGTCATTTTGACAGTTGGAATAGACCGGATTTTTCTCCCAACAAATTCAAATCTAGTACTGTTGAATCATTTTTGACAGAAGTTTTCTTAAATTTCGACCAAATTACAAAAAAAGACTATAAGAAAAATTTTGACTTTTTGAAAAGTCAAGAATCCTACTTCAGTTTTGACGAATATCATAGACGTCAAAAAGTGAGGATTCGATAGCGCGAAAAACAAAACTCAAACTCAAACAAATTCTCAAAATTCGTTGACTGAAGGAGAAATCTCACAGCATCTGATACTACGTCGAGATATGTCTAACCTCAAAGTTAATTTTGAAAGGAACTGTTCATACCTTCCTCCTACTGTTAAACTTACAAAGCAACATCTTTCTCTATAGGCGAACGAGGGGACAATGACTCCAAAAAGAGGTAAAAAGGTGATCTAGTGCAATCTTAATTTGTGACGTTTACAATAAATGGAATTAACGAACTAGCGAAAACTGCAGTGGGATTCTTGACTCAGAATGGAAATTCGTTAAAACTGAAACGAGATTCTTGACTTCAGAATTTTTGCTGAAATTACTGTAATCTTTGGTTAGTATAAAGTAAATTTAGCGAAATTTTAGAACTTCTGTCAAAAAAGTACTAGATGTATGAACATGAAGATAGCAGTTTCCACCTCCAACTATGATTATTTAATTCAAGAAAAATCTTTGCGAAAATAGACAGCAAATCACCGAAAAATTAGAGTCTCTAAAAAGTCTTAGGAAATAAATGACATCAAGGCAAAACTCTGGGGTCCTCGTGCATCAGTTCGGGCCTGCATCAAATGAATCCATTAGTCATTGATGCAATGAATCAAAAGTACTGTGAGTATTCACTGTATAATAATTTTATCATAAATTCCTTATGTTCAGAATTTCGCTTAATTGGCTTTGAAATAAATTATTTACTGCAACTGTGAATCGACGTCCTAGAAATGAGAAGCCTTGAGAGTATTGTCATGGTATCATGCCCGAAGTGGTGACGCAGTCCCCACATCTCAAAAAAGAGTCCACAAACCCTAAAAAATCCTATACAAAAACCTTCGGGACAAGACATTTATTTGAAGGCTAATTTGAGTTTCTCCCCGACGAACCCTCCCTCACATTATGTTAAATGATTTAAGACATCTCCTTCAACATGACAGTTTCAGCTGTTTTCAAGGTCTGCCATAGAAAAAATTGAAAACAGAGATGATGTCGATAATGTTGAAAACAGCATAACAAGTAAATTTAAAAGCACGTGTTTGTATATGAAAGTTTCTATAGCAAAAAATACACGTTGGCGAACTTTGTCTCCACCAACATGTGTGCAATTTTGAAGGCTTCATATGCAATCGTTGAAGAAGAAAAATTATTTCAATTTTTTTTCGGGGAAATTATTCGGAAGAAGAATTTTTTACATGACTTCAGTACACGTTTAGTATCACGAATAGAAAAGTTATATGTGGGTCTGCCATTTGTGACGCTTCTTTTTGAACTCAAGCTAGGTCACATCCTTACAAGAAAATTTTTGCGCATTCTTAGCGATAGCGTCACCTCAAACATTTTCATTAATTTTTGAAGCGGATTTACGAACTGCGCCACACTTTACCTTTTAAAAGGTTTTTGGAAAACTTTTCTCAGAAAAAAGTTTCCAAAAAAAAATTTTCTCAGAAAAAAAGTTCTTAAAAAAAATTTTCTACAAAAAAAAGTTTCTACAAGAAATGTTCTCCAAAAAATTTTTTCTCCAAATAATATTTTGCAGTATTCACTTTGACAGCTTGCAGGCATTTTCTTAGGATCTCCAAAAATTCTCCTCTCGAACTATAACTTTCGAGAACTGTCTATTTAGAAGATAGCATTTTTCAGTCGCCACTTTTACAGTTAGCAGACATTTTCTGAATGTCCCAAAATGTTCTT
>CM055405.1:12124994-12162882 GCA_029228625.1 Pseudolycoriella hygida | reverse complement strand
GTAAATGGATCCATCAACCCTTATCAAGATTGTCAACTAGAAATGAAACGAAATTCAGAGATGCGAAAAGTGAATTTGAATCTTATCAAAATGAGCTCTACAACTCATACTTGACCAGCTTAGCATCTGATTACAAAAAACAACCGAAGAAATTCTGGAACTTCATCAACTCCAAATACAAAACGAACACATTACCAGGGATAATGTTTTATGGGTCAGAGCAAGTGGGAAATGACTTAGATAAATCCAACCTCTTTGCAAAATTTTTTGCTTCTGTGTATGTTGGAAACGAAGACGAAATTGACGAAGACTATGCTCTTACTACACATATTAACAAGCGAAATGACCAGGGCTACCTACAAATCACTATAACACCAGATGTAGTTCGTCAAGCACTTCTCTGTATGGACCTCAGCAAGGGTGTCAGCCCGGACAAAATATCTCCAATATTTCTTCGCCAGTGTGCTGATCTCTTAGATGTACCCCTCTCATTGATTTTTTCAAAATCATTAGCAGAAATGCACTACCCCGACGTATGGAAAATTGGTCACTTAACGCCCATCTACAAATCTGGACGGAAGTCAGATATATCAAACTATCGAGGTGTCTGTGTATCACCAAATTTGGCAAAAGTTTTCGAGATAATTATTTTCAATCAAATAAAATTTAACATCTTTCCGCACTCAACATCGAATCAGCATGGATTTTTTCCTGGGAGAAGAGTAGAGTCCAATTTGATGGAGCTTTCAATCATGGTGCACGATGGATTCGACAATGACTCCAGACTGACATCTTTTACGCTGACATTCGAAAAGCATTTGACGTGATAAAGCCTATTCCGTTAATATTAAAACTATCTGTCCACAAATATCGTCTGAGTAACTCGTTGTTGTTATGGTTCCGATCATTCTTCAAAAACCGCAAGCAGTTGGTAAGAATCAACTCCAGTAAATCCGATATGATTGACGTTACCTCCGGAGTTGGTCAAGGATCGGTTTTAGGATCACTGTATTTTCTGGTTTACTTTGACGACTCAGATGGCAGTTCTGATATAACTAAAGACATAAATCTAGCTGAATAGAAAATCTAGAAAGTAGTACATAACCGTATATCCTCACCTAATGACACTCACATATTGCAGTCATCAATAAATGATTTTGTTGAATGGTGCAACAAAAATGGGTTCGAGTTAAACGACGACAAGTGTAAAATTATGTCAGTTTCAAGAAAACAGTGCCCAATATTTGCAGAATATTTCATCAAAGACAAACTAATTAAACGTGTAAGTAGCATAAAAGACTTAGGAGTTACATATGACCACAGATTTTCTCTCAACGACCACCTCGAGCTAGCATCGAAAAAGGGTTCTTCTATGCTATCCATTGTTAAAAATGCTACGGACGATTCGACCAGAACACGGCGAAGATGCTGTACTCAGCCATAGTTAGATCACACCTTGAATTCTCGAGCTCAGTTTGGGCACCGCACCATAACGTTCACAAAGTATTCAAAGACAATTTGTGTTTTACGCAAACACAGACAGATATGTTGACAAAACGAAGGACAAATATCGTCTACGTCCTTACGTGGATAGATGTAATGAACTAAACATGAAGTCACTTCTAAGGCGCCGCGCCGCACCAATGCTGCAATCTTTTTCATACACGACGTCTTTACTGGGAAAATTAACTCACAGTTTCTGCGAAAAAGAATTCAACTGTACGACGGCGTCAGGAATCTTAGAAATCCTTCAATAATTCGCATAAGTCGGTCCAAGCACGAATACTCCAATTTTTCATCGTTTAATTTTGCATGTATGTTGTTTAGTCTTGCTGCAGTCCATGTAGATCCGTCGTTAACTTCGATAAACTTCCGTCGAAGTATCTTGGAACTTGACGACTCGGTATTTGGAACATTTGGTGTTTGCTAGTGTCTTTGTTTAGGTGCTTTTAGGTCAGCAAAGTCGAAGTCTAAGCGTGGAGACCATGCCATTACTTCTTTTGGCAGTCGACTGTACAGCGGCATACCGGAGGAGCTCAGGAGATTGAGGTCTCAGCCCTTTAGAGGAAAGCTCAAAGCCTGGCTCCTGGAGGATCAGTACTGAATCCCTACTACAGTAATAGGATAATATTGGTTTTCTGCATAAGAGGGCTTTTTTTATCGGGTTGTTTATGATGTGTCCTGAATACTTAGCGGAGTATAGTGCTGCCGTCTCTGGCATTCATTCCCTTGCCCGTCGCCCATTTGTTTTGTCATTCAAACTCCTACATCTTTTATATATTTTTTTCTTTATTCCAGCCAAGAGATATGAAGCTGGCCGCGTTGAAAATCTATTTTGAGTCCAAAGGTTATATTTATAAATTATCTTTCTTTTTTTCATTTTTTCATATATTTTTTTTACAACTAAATCTAATTTTTTTCTTTTATTTTCACTCTTACTCATTTCTAGAACTTATTATTATTGTTTTTATTAATTCATAAAATTTCTTGTTCCTACTGAAGGGAAATGTATAAATCGGAATTTAGCCTTTAAAGTGCTGCGCACAGTGGTAATTCCCTATTTGTAAAAATATATTTCTAAATTGTAAAATATATTAAATTGAAAATGATATTGAAATTGAGATGACATAAAATTGTAAAACTGTGTCACGGTGGCATTAACCATTCTCATTCCCTTAGGAAGGGAACGGGTTAGCTCAGTGGTAACGTACTTGCTTTCCACCAAGAATACCCGGGTTCAATCCCGGCGAGGACAAAATTCTGTATAGGATTTTTCTTCAACTTGTAGCATGATAGTATCGTTGCTTAGCATACCCAAGCTTCCAAATGTCGTTGTGGTGTTTGGTGTCCATAACGAACCGTATATCGAAGAATGACATACATGACGTCACCCATGAAGGTATTTGAGCCTATCTTAAGGCGTAGATAAAATTAACATCAGATAAAAAAATATCATACATGTAGCTACAACTAACTTATAGGCGTGGTTCGGAATTCACGTTAAGCATGTGGTCCACTCACCAACCCCCACTGGCCAGCGTGGTGTTTCAATGGCTAAATAGCCCCTATGGGGAGGCCTGTATCCAGCAGTGGATAAAATAAAACACTTATAAAGAAGAAGAAAGATTCCCATAGGTCATGATTCCCAGAATTTAATTGTTCGAAACAAAAAAAAAATTCTCAGAAATTTGATCTGGGAACGTAAAGTGAGCCACAATGGTCCATTATTATATCGTATGGTGTTTACATTTCAATTTTTCTTTACGTTTAATTCTAAAGTTCATTCCATTAATATTTTCATGGGTATAGCTAGTTGCAAGACAAAAGAAGCTTTTCGATATGTATTACTCTCTGGTTGATTATTCAGATGTAAATTCACCAAAAGATTCATATTTCACCTCTGCGAAAAGAAATGAACAACGTCAAAACAACTAAAAGAAAATACTGGGAAACAGGGGTTGTTCATAAATACGCACGAATTTTAAATTCCCTCCCCCCTCTGCACGCAAAAATGTATGGATTTTTTTTTTTCAAATGTATCAAGCGCGCCGATTTTGTTCAACCTCCTCCCCCCTTTGGAGTGTGCGTATTTTGTGAATGGTCCAACATGTTTTTGTAACAGATTTCTGAGAATTGTTTTTGTTTACGCTTTGAACACGGGTTCATGTTGTAGAAGATAAAATAAATCAAGATCCAATTTCAATTAAATATTTAATAAGAGTAGTTCTGTTACAAAAATTAAATTGATTTTGTTTTGCGGTCATCTGAGTTGTCGATTTACGAATATATTTCGGCAGCAAATCAGTTGCTCTGTCCCTTTCACCGTTGTTTATTCATATGACAAAAGCAGAAATAATTTACTACGAACATTACTTATTTTAGCAGATTCCTAATTTACAAATCTCACCCTGCAAATGATTGATTATGATTGATGGAAATGAGGCTGCTTTACAACGAATAGACACATTGTATGCGCATGAAGTGCCATATTTTTTCGCTATAATTACATATTTTTTGAACTGTACACATTGAACATTACCCAGCATTTTCGTGTAGATTAAGTGCTTTTGCAGAAGAATCTACCCTAAAGTTTTCAGAGTTAAAATATAAAAATAATAAAAACCCTCCTATTGTTAAACGGAAATAATAACAGTAAAAAGAAATTTCCCTCATAAAAAAAAACGAAAATAAAGCAAAGATATCCTTATTCGTCTTAATCCTATTAAATTATCATCGTGTCAGCATAGCCCGGCAGTGATTTCATAAATCACACACCTTAAATCTGAAATTATATCATCGATTGATTAATTAGGTAAAGTCACAATGAGAAATCGATTGAACCCGTAATATTTGACATAAGCATTATCCGAGCATTTCTCAATTAAAAAAATTATACCCGTCGTTGCAGCATACATATTGCTCGTTATACATTATTCAATTGACCATAAATTTACCCCTGAAAGCCTATTAGAGTGAGGGTGAACCGGCCCACTGCATGCCATCCTACCACATCACATTGATTGATCAATGGAAGCCATTTAGCTTCTTCATCTGATTTGAATCTATTAACCCCCTTTAGGAGACTACCGAACAAAACACCCGAAACTTTTGCGGAAAAGATCCCCCTCCAACAACCTATTGTCCTACAGTCTTAGAAAATAGCGACATCCCATTAGGCGAAAGTGGAGAAAGAATAACTAGGCTCGAGACATATTTTTGCACGTAGATCTTTAGCGAATTGTAAGTAAAATAAAAAATGTATGACCCGTACGCATTAGAATAGATGTGGCAAACAGAAATGATGTTGCAAAAAGACTCAAACGTATCTAAGTAAATATTGCCCTAACTTGCAATTGCGTCCACATTTTTGATTGGAAATTCCAGAAAGAACGTTCCTAAAAAACCCGTCCGCAGCAACGGTGTGCGAAACACCGAAAATTTCCAAAAAAAAAAATCAAAACAAGTTTGTGGGCCCCTAAGATCGAAATATGGCCCATACAATTTTGTAAAAAAATCTTTTGCATTTGATTGTATTTCGGAATATACACAATACAAAAAAATTTTTTTGTACTAGGGCGGATCCTAAAACCGACTTAGAGCACTTAGGAGAGGCCTCTGACTCATACTTTCATGGACAAAGATAATCCACTCAGTTTACTCCATAATAAAAATTTTCGATGCGAGGCTGACCTTAGCACCGACCTATGGCCCTAAGGAATGGCATTGGACCCAATACGTACATAAACAAGAAAGTTCGCTTCGTTTTTCTGTAAACCATCATACTCATCATTAAAAGAAAAACCACCAAATATCGTCTAGGGTCGCGTAGCGTGAGTTTTGACCCTTCAGCCCGAACCACTCAACAGATTTTCATCAAAATAATTTTCGTGATTTTCTGAGGTCTAAATCTTTCATTCAAAACCTTCAAGACCGATTTCCGATCCAATTTCGCAGCGACATAAAAAAGTCAAAAAGTTTCACTGATAAATCACGTTTTTGACCACTTTTTCGACTGTAACTTTGAAAGTTCCGAACCGATTTTGCCCAAACTCAGTTTCAATAAAATGGGAACATTCCTAGACCTTTCGATTACAAAAAAAAATTGAAAATCGGAAGAGATTTACTCGAGTTATGTACAACAGACCAAAAAGCTCTTAAACTCCCCTAGCTCGGCGGCCCAAATTCAATCCCATAAAAGATTTTTCGATTATCTCAGGGAAAAAATCGGTCAAGTTTTACTCTAGCTATTGTGTTGACGGATAGACAGACCGAAAAAAATTTGTTGCAGCAGATTCGGCATCTAAGAACCCTACTCCCTCCCTCAAATTGACTTGTTAGAAAGGTCGTTTTCGTTCTTCGTACATTTTCGTAATATTTCCATATTGTGAATTCTGCAATCCAATTTATGGTTGGAAATCAACGAATATTTGGACGACGATATCACAGAGTAATGCTGAGGAATAGGAGTCATTATAGCGAAATTCTACAGTCAAAAGGAATCTTGATCAGAACGTGATACACAGAAAGAGGAACAAACCAATTGCGTTGGCTATTGAAGGACATAAATTCAGAAGACAACCAAAATGAATCAAATACGTTCGGTCATGTTGAAAGAATAGAAGAAAATCGTTTTCCAAATAAAATCATGAGGCGGAAAATCATGTTGCGGTCTGACCGGTGATGTGACGTAGAAATAATAAAGTCCGATCTTCGCAACGTTATAATATAAATTATTTCCTCATCTTTAAACAAAACTAAATCGACTCGATCAATCGAGATCGTGATGCAGAATTAATCTTGGTTAGACGACAAACTGATTGGACTCGCTGTCAATCAGCTGTGTGTAAATGTACTAGATTTGTGTCGGTCACAGTAACTATTTATTTCCTATTAGTTAGGTCCCTACTAGCAAATATATAAGTTGAATGGAATCATTGGACGAAGTTATAAAATATATGTTGTAGAGACTTCGTCCCTATTCCCCACTTCAACGATCTTCCACGAAGCGGGAAGCTCTTGTTGTCACATCACGACGAGGAGCCCCGACTCAATAGATCCCAAAGTAGGTATGTCCTTATTTCAGAGAGATGCACAAACTTGAGTTCATCTCAGATGAGTTGCATCGCCCGAACATCGAACAAACAGTGAGTTTTCTTACCTGTGTAATTAAAGTGTAAGGCATTCGTTATTATATCTTTCAGTTACACTACACAGAGCTTATAGCTTTCGAGAAAAATTAAAATGCATTACTTTTATTACACAAAAATATTACAACTCATCCGTAGAGATAAAATAATGTAAAAAACAATTAAAAAAAGCTCTTCATTTATTAATGCAGTATGCAGCAGCTAACACTGCACACCATCGTCGTCTGACTTCTTACCGAAGAGCAAACATAAACTAAGAAGAGTAAACATTCTGCTTTAGATGCAATGATTGTACACATTACTATAGTATCCATAAGTTTAGTTGTAGCCTTCTTATTATATTGATGGACTAACATAAACATTTCGCTGCTGTGTGATAGTTGTGCAATAAAGGTTTTTTGTTTATATACGACAAATGTGTATTCCAAGTCTACAATCATAACGGATACTACACATAATGTTCCAACATATAATATGGAGAGATAACAATGATTTTTTCCTTTCCAAATAGTACTT
This sequence comes from Pseudolycoriella hygida, assembly GCA_029228625.1. Classification (NCBI taxonomy): domain Eukaryota; kingdom Metazoa; phylum Arthropoda; class Insecta; order Diptera; family Sciaridae; genus Pseudolycoriella; species Pseudolycoriella hygida. The sequence continues at coordinate 12,155,719 of CM055405.1, read as the reverse complement.
CCCCGGCCCATTTACTATCCGCTATCCGCATGTTATCAGAATCTAAAACCAAAAACAAAATCGCATAAAATTTCGGAATATATATCGCAATGCTTTAAACGTTCCTTTAGCTTTTTCCTATATATCTGTATCAGTTCATAGCACGCGATCGAAGTATATAATAAAAGCTAAAGCTCATGTTGTGTGTAGCACATATAGCGTTTTTTTGTGAAGAGCATCAAATAACAAAAATGATTGGGAAAATAGCATTCAAACGGCGCATGACTTTTCCCCCGGTTCCTTACAAACATGCTGTGTGCCGATTTTGTCTCATTTATTGATCCCGACGAGTAAAGTTTACTACGGATTTTCTCATATGCTAGACAGCCTTCATAAATACACTTAGTCGTTAGTGTTGTGCAGAATTTCGCGCATTCAACATCCACAACGCATTCCATTTTGCGTTAACAGCACACATAAGCGCTGGGACTTGAATATTTAGATTGGGTGGATAAGTTTAGTGTTTTTCCTGCGGTGTTTGAATGGAGAAGACATCGACTATGTGATGTGTGTATTCTATACAGATTATATGTCCTAAGGAAAATACTCCTGTCCGGAACATGTGAAACAGAAAATCAAGACTTCTTTAGTACGAACACGGTAACGTCTAGTGCAGTATTTTAGTTAGCTCAACGTTGTTTGAGGGGATTATTGAATAAAAAGTTCTTTTAAAACCAAATATTTGAAGGACTTAAAATGTTTAAAATTGTTTGTTTAAAGTATACTTAATACAGCGATTTTGTGACGCTGCTGGATTGTATCCACAACAACTGACTTGTTTATATTTATATGCAAAATCTGGTGTTACAAAAACCGAAACATTTTAGCTGCATAATTCATATTTTGTATGCATTATACAGTTTGCAAACATCTGACACTGAATGGAGCATAAAAACTCAATGGATTTACTGTATGTCCACTCTACCGTGCATACAGTGGAAATGAATGGTGTGTATTCGTGGATTTAAAGATAGAGAGTAAGTTTTTGTGCATTTTCGGACAGATTCAGTAAACTTGCTGCACAAACAATAAAGGAAAGTTCTTATATTGTGAAACTAGTGGTGTGGAATAAGAAACATATAAAGTGAAAAGGATTAGCATTTTGTGAGTTTCCAGGGAGAGACTTTAAAACTTTTACCGGATCTTTATTGTCGTTGCTTGTTAAGCTCAAAGTTCACAATTGGGTCAAATTGTATTTTTTTCCATTGTGGATTTGTGGTGATATATTCGGTAAATATTTATGTTAAATTGTGAACGTTTGAATATTTATTCGTTTTTATTGTTTCATACATCATTTACTTTCCCGAACTAAATAACTGGCAGAGCATACAGATTTTTTTATTTATATATCTGGGTAGTAAATATAATTATTTGATTTATTATTTTTATTTAAAAAATGTTTTATGAATTTCATTTTTGAGATATTGATTCGATATTTCGATGTTTGCATTTTCGTTTATTTATTTTTGCATTTAATTAAATTTAGTGTAAAAATTGCATTAATTTACATTTAAAGCAGAGCTTTCTCGTTTCATTTTGATTGAAGTTTATTCAAAAATTGTACATATCAGCAGGAGGCAAATCGTATTTACCTCCCGCAACGAGCACACACCTCTCGTAATCTCGTAATTGACGGTAAAGTGCCATTAGTTGAAACACCAAGTTTACAATATTCATCATTCGTCAAACAACAATTACCGCTTATACCTTCTGACTGCGATAAAATTATGTGTACTTGCGGGAATGCAATTTGCACTTTTCAAGTGGCAAAAGAAGCTGTGCATTCTCTCCTTCAGTCTCCTTCATTGTGTTCTATAAATCGGAATACAGCGGGCAGTTCGAAGTCGGAATTTTCTCTATTCCTTAGTTCACCTCCTTGAGTTCTTAATATCCCATGGTAAAATGTGTACCCTTGTTGACATTTGTCCTACCTAAAGCCAGACCCTCCGCTTTGACAAAAAGGATTCCAACATCGGATTGCTTTCTATATCCACGGTTCTAGAACTCAGGTATAAAACAATACCTACATTTACGCATCAGTTGAGAAGATCGAAGACATTAACAGAAAATTTTAAAGCGGATCTCATTTCCCAATCCGAATTTTACGAGCTTCATCTTTGGATTCGAGTATCAGGCGTCGGAGGGTGTTCTTCGTGTAAGCCGTACTCTAATCCTAGGAGCTCTCTTGAGAAGCAATTGTGGGATCGGAAATAGAATAACGGATCTACCTACACATTTAGACTTTCGAGTCATTATCAGAGACTCACAGAATTTATCTCTCGTACTTATCATTGCGTTCAACTCTCTCAAATGTCTCCAACATTGGAAAAATTTTCCCAGATGGCAGCACTCATAGTATTAAATATCAATCATCCAGCACTCATTATGTAGGAAGACGCTGTTCTATGCATTCCATCCTTCTAAACAACACAGCGTGTAAGTGCCTCTCAAAATTCAAAGGCGGATTTCGTTATGATCGGTTCTCGCATCACCCGCCAACCTATTCTTTCAAAATGAATCTTATAACCTAATTTTCCTGTTCCTAGAATTATTATTCTCTTTATGTCATAATTTTCGCTGATTCGTAATTCGCACAGAAACGGCTGATATGGTAACGATTGCTTTCATGAATACAATTGCCTACAATTGCTATGGTGATTGTACACAGACTGACGGAATTTCACACCTATCTAAAAAGTGCCTCATCTGTATTGTGAAGGCTAGAGAGCCGACGATTGTTAGCCTCCGCCGGCATACTTTAGTTCAACCGAGCCGATACCAAAAAAGTGCTCAAAAACATTTTTTTTCAAAGAAATCCGACTTATGAACAAAAATATTACACTGAGACAAGTCTAAGATTGTGCAACTTTTCATAATTTTTGTTTCAGCTGGCAATTTATGAATACAAGCTATACATAGTTAGCAGAATACTTGACACATCAAATCGAGGGGAAGTCACGTCGATTTAACTTCATATAAAGAATCGAAAATGGCTTGAAGTGATTACCCCTTCACATCTAGCTATCAGCTAAACATCAAACCGAGGGGTAGTCACGTCCATTTAATTTCATATAAAGAGTCGCAGATCGCCTGTAGTGATTACCTCTTCACATCGAGCTATGTGTTTGTCTGTCAATGTAAACATTAATTACATGACATGACCGTAGTTGTTTTGATTATAGCAAGCAAAGTGTATTTTAAAAGTTCGATGAAGAACTTATAATTTCGGTAAAACTGCTTAAAGAAATATTTCGATGATGTGTGTAATTTATATGAACCTAACGGGACGTTTAAACTCATTTCATTGAAAGCTCTCGATTTCGTGTATTTTTAATGTTACGTGGACGTTTTGAACTCATGTCATGTAGTTTACTGTTTTTGATTTACAGACACACACATAGCTAGATGTGAAGGGGTAATCACATCAAGCCATTTTCGATTCTTTATACGAAGTTAAATCGACGTGACCTCCCCTCGATTTGATGTCTGAAGTATTCTGGGGACTATGTATAAATTGTATTCATAAATCGCCAGCTGAAGCAAAAATTATGAGAAGTTGCACAATCTTAGGCCTTCCTCACTGTATAAAAATTTGCAGAATTTAGCGAGATGATACATAAATGCTGTGCTCAACCCAGCTCTTAACATCAAAATTTAAATCAAGCCAAGTGGGACATTTGTCTGCCGGTAAAATACAAACCGGCATTCTAAGCCCTACTAGTTTCCGCCCTAGTCATAGTCATAGATGGCACTAGGTTTGTGTGCAATTTACCACTGACACAATAAAAACGTCGTTAACGAAAGGATCTTTGAGAGAATCCATGTGAGCAAAAGCTCACAAAAAATTGTGGAACTAGTAGATAAAATGATCTAGCCTCTGACCCGGACGGATTGTAACGGCGGATTATCATTATATAAGTGTGACGTTTGTTGGTTTGAACAGCACCAAATGCGAATCACGTACGTCGTTATCTAAATCATCAGTAACGGTGAGTGTGATAAACTGTCTGTGTCAAATTGGACACGTTGAGCAATTATGAAGGTTACCAACTCCGAATGGTAATATACACGTGGAAAAGATCACTTTCTTAATGACAACTTTAAACATGCAGCGAATTCTTTTTGAATTCAACATAAAGGGTTTCGATCGTCTTCAAAGATTGTTAAATTTCTAAAATTCTAAATAAGATTTGTCCTATAATACAACTAGCCCGACTGTCCGGCCAACTAATGACACAAAAGTTTTTCGACTTTCGCTCATGATTCACTTTACACTATGTGAGAATTATGATCTTTTCGGTGAATAATGAAAACGACAATCTTTGCGTAACAAACGATAAAAGTATTTATTGCATTCGCGCAGTGTTTCCCCTTAAAAATTATTAATCTAGTAATATAAAAGAGAAATTATTAATCGCTGACAATGACATTTGTCGTTCTCCTATGTTTGTTTTCTCTTTTTCGCTCATGCAATAAAGCATCATATTGCCATTTAAGGGGAAATCTCGGCAAGCCTCGATTGTTCCCCTCAAATGGCAATAAAATACTATTATTGACAAGCTTACTCAGTGACTGTTCATACAAGACTGACTCAACAATGCAATGTCATCTATGTATGATCCAGAATTCCTTTCTAACGGACCAAAAGCAATGTTGACAAATTTACTTTCACACACTAAAATCGTAAATCGTCCCAGCCGCCGTTTTTAGCTAGCTGACGTTTTAGCCGCAGCCAACAAAATAAATTCGGCTAGCCGACGCAAGCAACTTTCGTTCGGCTCTCTAGCCTGCATCTGTGCCATTACAGCTTTAGAATTCTAGATACGTCTTTAGTGATCGAAACAGAGAATATTGCAAAGATCGAGTCAAAATATCATGATTCGTCACAATCCTTTCGGAAAATTTTATTGATTGAAAAACCAGCAAATTACCTTGCATAGAGGGAAAGCCATGATAATTTTAGTTCGCACAATATTGCGGCGAGAAATTACGAAATGCAATTAACCTCAATTGTATTTATGGTGTAGGTAATTGCATTGCGCCTTCAGCAATAAATTTACACGTTTTTACAATTTGTATAAAAAAAATAATCGCTGGGATTCTCTTTTTTTAAATAATTTCTAAATGTCTTCCCAATTCGCAAATTACTGCACAAAATCAATATTTCTATTTGCAATGGAAAAACAATTTTTTTGTATATTTTTCACGACATTATCGCGTTATTTTTTATTCAAACGACCACTTCTTTAATTCTATAAAAAAAAATTCGGAAAAATTATTCACATAAACAACATCACACACCTAGTGCTTTCTATAAACCTTTACCACTTAAATCGTTAAAAATGAACGCCAATAATTCTTTTTATAGGACGTGGAATTGATTTTACCGTAACGAATTTTGTACCTCCACCAACGAGAGGTTTTTTTTTGCATTTTCCACTGATTTTCAATTCAATTTTTATGAATAGCTATAGATGTAAAATATGAAAATGTCAAAAGTATAATATATAATGATTTGTGCTTTGAGCGTAAATGGAAAATAAGTTAAATTCACTCTTGTATGTGTACCACCTCCAATGTTGTTTTTATTCAGAAATTATTTCGCACAAAGAATGATGTGAATAGTTTTCATTGAAATTTCCTTGCAGTCTAACTTTCAACATTGTTGCATAAAAAGATGCAAAGATAATGAATTCGTGGTAATGCTTGATGTTGGGAAAATGTTATATTTTTGAGAGTATAATTTACTACACAACACCGAAAATTTTAGAAGCGATTTCAAAGGAAAATAATTTTCTCGTTGAAAATTATAACAAAGAATTTCAGTTGTTACTTGCTGCAAATAATTTTGATGAAATCACGTATTGGACGCAACGTTTACAAACGTTCGGGTTTCTGCGAAAAAATTGACTTGAAATACCGTTCTGTCGTTATAGGGAAAAAAACTTAGAGAAAATCAGCGAAGCTTTTTTCCGAAATTCGCCGAAAAAATCAAAATAGCCTCAAAAATAAAATAAAGATTCTCGGCGAATATTTTTTTTTATTTTGTCGCTTATTAGTCGCCGAAAAAGATCAAGTCAGAATGAAACAAAAGATTCTCGACCATTGTTTCTTTGAAAATCTTCGCTGATTTTCTCTAATTTTTTTTTTTCTTGGGCACCTATTTTCAACAAGCGATTTTTTATAACCGGTTGTCTCTGCTGCTCTACCTTACACGAGAAGAAAATGTGATATAAAAGTGATAGTGCGAGTTCGCTGAAAAATTCTACTTCTACGTCAATCATTTTCTCGATAAATTCTTACGCCAGCCAATAAGAGACAAGAATCTTTCGTTAACATTTTTTTATCGAATCGTCCAATTTTTTCATAGAAGAATTCATATCTCTCATTGGCTTGCGCAATTATTTTTCGCGAAAATAATTGTCGTAGAAGTAGAATTTTTCAATAAACCCGCAATATACGCTTTCCTGTTTGTTGAAAGTGACATGCTGTTATGAAGTAATTCAATATTTTAGAAAATCTCACTGAGACATAACGTCAATTTTGTGTAAGAAATTTTCTCTCTTTCCAGTGAGATTGTTGTCTCAGCTATTTTATACGCGAGAGCGGGAGATTTTATCTGAAAAAACATAACCAAAGAAACGTATTTATGAGAATAGATGTGACAAACAGAATAGATGTGGCAAATAGAATAAATCTTGCAAAAAGACTCAAACGTATCTTAATATAGTAATAAGCAAACAATCCAAAGTTTTATGTTCTTTTATAACTATAGGAATTTCAAACATCCATAGAAATTACCCAAGGTAATGTCAACGGCCCTACCGAAGTACGTCTCAGACCATTTAAATCTAGAAAAGATTATATCCAAGGATTGGGCCATTATCCCCTAAAACCCTGAAACACATGTTCTCTAAAATTTTGTGCTATACAACTTTGCCTTTGGAAGCAACCTCCTGCCTCTTATAGTTCTAGAGATATGGGTCATCCCCCCAATTGTAGAAGTGGTCATATCCCAGGATTGGGCCATTTTTACCCAAAACCCTGAGACACGCGTTCGTCAAAATGTTATTCTCTACAACTTTGCTTTTGGAAGCAATTTTCTACCTCTCATAGTTCTATAGATATGGATCATCGCTCCCAATTATAGAAGTGGTCATATCCCATGATTGGGGCAATTCTACCCAAAATCCTGAGACATGTGTTCCCTAAAATTTTATTTTCTACAACTTTGCCTTTGGAAGCAGCTTTCTACCTCTTATATTTCCAGGGATATGGGCAGGGCCGTATCTAGGGGGTGGGCTCCGCCCACCCTCAGATTTTCGAAAATGCAAGCAAATTTAGTCAATTTTGATTAATTTGGGCCATGTTTGCTTTTAACAAGTGTACAAATGAAACACGATTTCGAAATATTTCGCTCGCTTCGCTCGCGTACTTTTAATTCCTTTTAAAATTTTGCATTTAAAGAACTTTTCATAGAGATACACTCTATGTTTCTATACTTTTACGATTTCTGCTTAGCGCAAATGAAGAATATGTTTAAAAATAATGTTCAAATTTTAATGTCATAGAATGCTGTTGGACAATTCAATTTGAATTAAAAGTCGCAAAAATTTCGCCTGCGGCGCTATTGTCATTACTTAATTAGTATGTGTTGTGACTACTTTTCGTCGTGGGAGGCAAACTACAATTTACAGACTCAATTTCTAAACTTTTTAAAAGCATGGGCTCGTGAGAAAACTTGCTGAGTATAACATATCACATAAGGATATATTTTGCTTTATTTCTATAACTTTTTCATTCTGAAGGCGCTCGCCCACCCTGATTTAGCTGTCTAGATACGGCTCTGGATATGGGCCATCCCTCCCAATTCTAGAAGTTTTCATATCCCAGGATTGGCGCACTTTTACCCAAAACCCTGAGATACGTGTTCTCTAAAATTTTTTTCTCTACAGTTTTACTTTTAGAAACAGCTTTCTAACTCTATAAGAGATATGGATTATCCCTTCCAATTATAGAAGTTGTCATATCCCAGGATTGAGGCATTTTTACCCAAAACCCTGAAACATGTGAACCCGCAAATTTCATTCTCTACAACTTTGCCTTTGACAGTGAATCTCTATGTTGCGTAGTTAAGGAAATAAACACGAAAAACTGTTTTCGTATATGAAACTCAATTTCGTCAATTCCACTGGTCCCGGTGGCCGAATCCCTGACCCGAGTCCTTTTTTCTCAATTTTCTCACATTAAATCCTTTCATTTGACACGAACATGAGCGATTTCCGTGCTATACTTGCTGAGATATTTGCGAAAAAGCTTCACCGACCCTCGAAAAATCATGTTTTTGGTCACTTCCTCGACCATATCTCCGGAATCACTTGATCGATTTTGCTCATCTTCGAACTTGAATCATGGGTGGCATGTATCTTTCCGGGCAAAAAAGTTTAGGGTGATCGGTTGAGCCGTTTGGAAAAAAAAGTGGAGACGGACGGAACTTTTTTTAATTGTTGATTCGTCATATTTAGACGATAATAAATGCATCCCCCCAACTGCCACCTCAATGTACCCCATGTTGCATTAAAATCGTTTGTAGTAAACGTATAGGGCCTTCGTACTTCGTACGAGTCCAATTAAGTACTTTTTTAAGAAAAAGTGACATCACATTTAAAGGATATTAATCTTTCTGATGAAACTGATGATCGTACTCAAGCAGGAAAGATTTCTTCGAAAAAGTTTTTATATGAACTACAAGAAAAAGAAGGACTTAGGACACCTCTCCATCCATGGATGTGGGAGAGGCCGAAATCCTTCTTTTTGTGAACTGAATTTGTGTTTTGACTACAGCCGGTTCATTCCTTTTTTACCTAGTTTGAAGGAGCATGTAGATGACACTTTATAAATAAAGTTCCATCCAAATAAGCAAAATTTCGGGGAGCTGCGGGAAACGTGGACTTCCCATAGAAAAATTTGATTTTACCAGTAACCATGATAATAGGACGAAAGTTAGTATTTTATTTAATTGATTCAAAAGTTGTTGTAAATCTTTGGTAAGGTTGGTAAGACAAATGTGCCGTTCGCATAATTTCCACAGATGTGAAACAATAACTTTTGAATCAATTAAATAAAATACCAACTTTCATCCTATTATCGTGGTTTCTGGTAAAATCAAATTTTTCTATGCAATGTTCACGTTTCCCTCAACTCCCGGCGAAAAATTTGAAATTTCTATCGCGCATTCAAATTTAGCGCAAAAAATCTAAACTTAATTTGCTGGGTACGCTTGAAAGTGAAGTTGTCATCTATTTCTTCAAACTAGGTAAAAAAGTAATGAACCGGCTGTACCAACTTTTGATCAGTTGTAATCGACCACTAGCCCTTGAAATCCAAACAATGAGTTTTGGTGAGAATGTAGTAGATGTAATACATCCGCATCACATCCCAGGTCCTTTCTTCCTCAATTCTCTTATTTTTCTGTACGTGTCTGTACAATTTTCCACATGTTTTTCCATGCATTTCACAAGTCCTGCTGAATATTAACCGGTTGCGTCTTTTTTTTATACCAATGTCATTCTCTAACTCTCACGTTTTATCTTGAGACAAAAAGTTTTTGTACATGTAATAATTCCACTTGTTTTTCAGTTATAAGTGCAATTCCATCCGATTTTATTAGGACATCACGGAAACGTGCGTAATTATGTTTTTTTTTATTTTACTTGGAATCAAACAAATCAATATACCTACACAGCCATGGCATAAGAATTCACTCTCGTCGAATCTCTGATAAACAAAAAACAAGCAACGATAAGAAACAAAAGTTTGTTTTTCTTAAAAGACATTCGATTTGAGTGAATATAAAAGCCTAACTATTCGATAAGAAGTTTAGTTTTTAAGCTCCGCTCTCAAGTGCCGGACGTAATTTGAAAGATGATCACGAGAACCGTTCTTGCGTTCTTTATTGTAACAATAATCAGTGAGTGTTTCTGCTTCGTAGCGAAACCTTGCAATCCAAATGAATGTCGACTTCCTGATTGTCGTTGTTCGGGAACCGATATACCTGGAAATATTCCGGCTAAGGAGACTCCACAATTCGTTATGATCACATTCGACGATGCTGTGACCTTTCTCAACAACGAATACTACCAGCAAGCGTTTCCCAACCGCGAGAATCCGGACGGTTGTCCCGTAGCCGCTACGTTCTACATTTCTCATGAATACACCGACTACAGTTTGGTGAGCAAATTGGTGAAATAAAATGAAAATTTACGGGAAGTTTGTATTGAAAAACAGGTCCACAAACTTCATCGTCAAGGCCACGAAATTGCTTTGCATTCGATCACACATTTCTCATCGACTGAATATTGGAAAAAAATTTCGCTGTCCGGATTGACGGACGAATTTGTCGGTCAAAAAGTTCTAACGTCTCATTTCGCAAAAATCCCATACGATGATTTGCAAGGAATTCGAATGCCATTCCTTCAATTATCAAATGACGATAAAAGTTTCGAAATGTTGAACAAAGGAGGAATTACTTATGACTCATCTTGGCCGAGTCAAAAATCACCCGGACTTTGGCCTTACACTTTAGACTCAACATCGACACAAGACTGCGTTATTGGACCATGTCCAACGAATAGTTGGAACGGAACATGGGTACAGCCGATGCTGTCGTGGAAGGATCCTAGAGACGTCTATTGCTCTATGGTGGATATGTGCTTGGGATTGTAAGAATTTTTAAACGAGCGCAATTTTTTGTTCGCGCAAATGTCTGCAAGTTGAAGTTCTAGATTTTCATGAATTTTTTCCAACAGTTTTTCGAAGCCGAGTAGCATTCGAAAACCTAGAATTTTGATTTCCCGACATTGCAAAGCTCTCGCGTTAATTTTGATTTTTCTTTCCAACAATAAGACCTCAAGACGTTGACGGTTTGGTTGGTTTCATGATCGAAAATTTCAATAGAAATTATCTAACAAATAAAGCTCCATTTGGATTCTTCGTTCATTCTGCTTGGTTCATGGTAGGCGAAAATCATTTCGCCGCTTTCGTCAAATTCATCGATTACTTACAAGGACTACCGGATGTGTATTTGGTGATAAAATTAGACTCCAATTCCGACCAAAATGTGACAGATTTTTTTTTTTTTTGTAAATTTGTTCTCCTAGGTCGGAGTCTCTGACGTTTTGAAATGGGTGAAAAATCCCGTCAGCATTTCGAAAATGAAAAGCTCGTCATGGTCGAATTGCAGAAAGCCAACCGCACCGGACTGTGTCGCTAAGAGCTGCAGATTGAAGAAAAACGGACAAGAACGGTATATGACACATTGCGAAAACAAATGTCCAGCAACATATCCATGGTTGGGAAATCCTCTTGGAGAAAACGTAGCCAAGAGCATTATGTGAATGTTGGCACATGTAAACTATGTTGGAGCCGAATGACTGAACATGTTGTTTGATATGTCACAATATATTTCGTTTTATTGCTTCTTGAGTGATTTTTTAAGCGTAAAACAAATAGATGACATTGTTCAAACCTCTCTCGTTGTTCTTTAAAATATATCATGTTTCAGCGTTGGTTTCTGAAATATTTCAAATAAAAATATTTTACCACATCCTATCTGGTGCTTTTCAAGTGTAGACGACGGTATTCTTCAGTGATGTTTATTTCTAGCATTTTCTATATATCTCGACTGTAAATGTTTGATGTTTTTCAAAAACGTCCTCAGGATTATTTTCAATAATATTCTTTTCATTTTCTTCCCAGGCAAATGTTTACAACGTATCAATGTTTCACGTATATATCGCGTATGAAATTGTGAAAAACATAATTTTCTCGGAAAGTTGGATTATGTAGCCTTAGACAATTTTACCTTCTTCTCACAAAGAAAAATATAATCTTAGATCTCCTCGAATTGTGTCAGCTAGTACAAGTGCTGTAGCAAATATTGACTGTTATTCCAGTGTTTAGAAGTTAATGATAAATTTCTTGAGGTTTCATTTGAAAAGATTTGAAAAGAATGAAAATAAAAATAAATTAATTGAACAACAAAACAGACAGAAATGGAAAATAGCGGAAACACATCGTAGAAAAACAAAATAAAAATGTTGGAAAAACACGCAAAGATTTATTCTAGTCGATTTTTTATTAAGATTTTTTTTTGACATACTTTCTCCACTCCAGCTGTCATGGTTCACGAGCAAAAATATTCCTTTGAACTCTGTCGTAATTCGCAAAAAAACGTATGCTATGCAGACCCGTGTGAAACGAGTTCAGGTCAGACAACATTTTCATATGTGGTTGCTATTCGCCGGCGCCGACGAATAGCCATTATCATATCTTCTGATTATTCGCCGGCGCCGGCGAATAGCCATTTTCATACCTTCTGACTATTCGCCGGCGCCGGGATTTGGACATAGACTTTATAAGTAGTCTATGTCCAAATCCATGCGTCAGTTAAATTATTTTTGGTAGATGCTATTCGCCGGCGCCGGCGAATAGTCAGAAGATATGAAAATGGCTATTCGCCGGCGCCGGGGAATAGTCAGAAAATATGAAAATGGCTATTCGCCGGCGCCATCGAATAGCAACCACATATGAAAATGTTGTCTGACCTGAACTCGTTTATTTCATGATTAGTGCTATAAGTCATTTTCATATATTTTGTCACTAATTTCGTTATTCACCTAAGTTTCGTGGAATTTCGGAAAAGGAATAATTTCTAGGTCTTCCTGACGTCTCCTTAAAGCTCAAGTTCACTAATTTTCTTAGCGACCTAGTTTTCAGACAAATCCTGAAATATCAAATTCACTAGGTCCCAAAGCACAGAGCGCAAAGTCCCTAGTTTTGTTAACCGCCTAGGTTTCGAGGCATTTCGCAAAAGGAAAAATTCCTAGGTCTTCGTGAGGTTTCCTTAGAGCGCAAGTTCATTAGTTTCGATACCAACCTATATTTTGGGACAATTCGTAAAAGGACGAATACCCTAGGTTTCGCTAAAGCGCAAAATCCCTAGTTTCGTTACCCACCAAGTTTTCCTGACTTTTCGTAGAAGGAAAAATTCATAGTGTTGTTTCCTTAAAACGCAAGTTTATTAGTTTCTTTAGCGACGTAGCTTTCGGGACAATTCGTAAAAGGACAAGTTCCCCAGGTTTCCATGATGTTTCCTTAAAGGGCAAAGTCCCTAGTTTTGTTACCCACCTAGGTTTCCTGAATTTCGTAAAAGGACAAATTCCCTAGGCCTTCGCGAAGTTACCTAAAATCGCAAGTCACAAAATCACATGATCTTTGGCCGTTATTGTCACCAAGTTTCTTATCAATTTCACGATTTTAGCAATATTTTTAGTGCTTTTTCTTGTGACGTTTCATAAAAGGATAACTCCTTTAGTTTCATTCTTCTGACTATTCGCCGGCGCCGGCGAAATTTTCATATCTTCTGACTATTCGCCGGCGCCGGCGAATAACCATTTACATATCTTCTGACTATTCGCCGGCGCCGGCGAATAACCATTTACATATCTTCTAGGTATTCGCCGGCGCTGGCGAATAGTCACTTCGATTATTTTTTACGTCCTTATAAAACTGCGTTGGCAATGTTGAAATACCCGACACCCCCTTCAGAAGCAAAAATGTAAAAAAAAAACTACTCCAACATGAGCTCAAAACTAAGGAACAGATTCGCACCCACAAGGGGACGTTCGCATATTAGGTACGCAATAAAATGTGATTTTTAAACGCCTCGAAATCTCGAAATACATGAAGCGTAGCAACCACTCCCCAAATGCGTACGTAATATGTGAATGTCCCCTAAAATGTTTCCCTCAATTTGTCTTGCATAAATTTCCCTGCAAACCTTACCTTCAACTTATTCATTCAACTCACGAAATATCGTGTACGGTCGATTAGCGCAAGTTAAGCCTACTATAGATCGATGAAGCCTAAAGCCCGAAAAACCCAAATTTTCTCTGGGTGCGACAACTCCTCAACTCTGATTCGACTGGTTACAAATGTCGCTGTAGATGCATAAGCTCCGCATACTTCGTGCGGGTCTAAAAACTTAAGAATTCTTTCGTTCTATTTCACTACGTTGGTTTTTATGTGAATTACGGAAAAACTTAACTTTTGGAATCTCTACAAATTTCACGAAATATTCATGAAAAGTGAACACCTATCGCGTTGGATTCGTTGGATCCTTTACCATTTTCTGTACACACTTGAAGTCATGAATTTGCTGCTTTGGTCTGTAAATTTCATGTCTTTGTGTAGTCAGAATACGTACATTCAATCAAATTGGTTTCATCAAATATATGAGACGAAGGTATTCCTACATCAAAGCCAATCACTTAAGTATTTATGCCAACAAAAACGAAGAGTATAACGAGACGCAACTCCCTGTCCATACTTTCTAAATAATATTTTTCAATTCATGGTGACCCAAACACTTAAGGCGTACGAAAAAAAATTTTATGAAAAATATGTTCAGCTGATATGGTACGCACACCTACGAAAATCACAGATCCAATGTGAAATTTTTTGGCTTCTTGTCGACCAATTTCTATTGGATATTCTTAAAGCGATTTTTTTTTAATTTCCCAGCTAAGGGACTAGCGTAACGCTCTGAAGTTATCGTTTGCATCATGATAGATCGTTATGATGATTATACGAGTAGGAAGAACCTTTCTTTTCGCCTGTTAACGGTTTCCGTATTGAAAAAAAAAATAGTTTTAACTCGTTTCGTATAAAAGACATCAAAGAGTTCAACAAGAATGATGCTGACTTCTATAAGAACTTGTTTATGATGCAATTTTTTTAATCATTTCCTTTGACGTTTTGATTCATTTCGATATGAGGAGGGGGTAGGTAAGTAAGTATATAAATCAGTAGAGCATTTATTGAGCTGCTGTGAAGAATGGTATCTGTGAATTCACTAAGTGAATGAAGTTTATTTTACGTAATTGTATCGGACGTAATACAAATCCTAGTTTTCCCGATTTTTCTCAAGTTTTTTTTTAAATTAAAAAAGTATGAAAACAGTCGCTACATTCTACCCAATTGAAACTTCATTCATTCAACCAGGTGCTATTAACAAAGAACCTGGAAACGTACGGTTTTTTGTACGTAAAAAGAAAAGTCAAAGTCATAAACGCAATTAGTTCTTTCAAAATATTACACAGCCAAACTATGTTGGTAAAGATTACAACTTTTTCACTAACGTCAAAAACAATTTCCAATTCACTCTTACCATTCACGCCTAATTCATTAGCTGTTTAAATAATTTTCCAACTTTCTTTGCACATGCTACAATTTCATTAAGAGAAAATAACGATTGCTACACACAAAATTAAATGCAAAATGAAAAATTCTTTTCTTTATTATTTCAATTTTTCTCTAATAGAATTTACTTACCTTGAAAATATTTTCTCAACCCCATTTTTATGTAAATTAGACTTTTCGGCAAACACGCGTCTATAAATACAATACGCACTCATTAGACTCTATATAGTTTGTGCCTAGATTATATCCTCTCAGCATGTACACACGTTTTATGAAAAAATCAATGTTCTGGACCAAATGACCTTCTTAATCTGTAGAAGCAGAATATTATCAGCCGCACGGTTAACGTTAATGGTTTCGAAAAAGTTGGAATTTGAAACAATGAAATTTTAGCTATCAAATATTTGAACAAAATGTCAAGGTTTTTCTGGGAAATGCAATGCTAAGTTATTAAAAAGAGATATCGATTAGCAAGTCAAATATTATGTAATGCATTGGAGTTTTAGTGTTAGATGCAGAAGAAATTTCGCATCGAATTACCAATGCGCCTATTTTTTTATATTTTTAGTTAATTTAGAATGTAACCCGAGTGAAAATGGAAGTCTCAGTGAGTACTAAAATTGAGTGTATTCACAGCCTCAAATCAGTCTCAATTTTTGGAAAAAACTCATAAGTACTCAATTTCGCTTTTTTTTTATAAAATCATCATTAATGAGACCAGTGAGTACACTCATTTTAAATTTTTTTTTAGATTTATACTGACTGAGGTCATTGAGCACACTCACTTAGACTACGTATGCTCATTTCGAGACTTTTTTAGGCTGTTGAGCATGCTCAATTGTGAAAAATATTTTTTTTAGCCGATGAGACCGTTGAGTGTACTCATTTTCGACAAAAATATTTTTCACAATTTTATTGAGGCTTTTGAGACTGTTGAGCATGCTCAATGGTGGAAAATATTTTTTTAGCCAATAAGACTGTAGATTTTACTCATTTTCGGCAAAAAATATTTTTTACAATTTTATTGAGGCTTTTGAGACTGATGAGCATGCTCAAATGTGAAAAATATTTTTTTAACCAATGAGACTGTTAAGTGTACTCATTTTCGACAAAAATATTTTTCACAATTTGGAAAAACTTAAGATTTCTGGTCAGGTGTGGGAGGGTGGAGCATTCGCTGAGTGGACATCAATTTTGTGTGCACTCACCCAGGATACGCCGCGTGGAGGCTGCTTACTTGTAACCCATTGGCTCCGAAAAGGGCCTTTTCTTCGTACTGAGATGGGGACCCCTCGGTCACTACCGAAGTATTTACCGACTCCAAACCCCTCTCGGTACCATTACATCGAAGCAAGTATAATTTGTTGCTTATTTGTCATAGATCTTTTGCAACTCTTCCTGCAATCCCCAGAATTTGTTGCTTCGATGTAATGGTACTTGAGGGGTTTGGAGTCGGTAAATACTTCGGTAGTGACGAACCGAGGGGTCCCCATCTCAGTACGAAGAAAAGGCCCTTTTCAGGGCCAATGGGTTACAAGTAAGCAGCCTCCACGCGGCGTATCCTGGGTGAGTGCACACAAAATTGATGTCCACTCAGCGAATGCTTACATTATCGATAAAATTTCTTTTTAAAGCGCCCAATTTGCCTAATGTAGGCTCTTTAGAACGCCCAATTTGCGTAATGTAGACTCTTTAAAGCGTCCAATATATTTTCATCGTAATTTCCATTCTTTCTCCACTCTTCCAACACCATTTCACCACTCATCCAGCCATATTCAGCCTTACTAAGCCCTACCCAGAACTTCCCGACAATTCCTAGTACCAAAAAAGTTAAAAAAAAGGAAAAAAATCGTTTTTGTTTTCCCTTCCCATTCTCTCCAGAGAGGTGACCGCCGCCAAATGACTACTGATTATTGGTGGTGGGGTGGTTCCCAATCATTACCACTACCTACCACCCCCCTCCCACGCCTGACCAGAAATCTTAAGTTTTTCCCAAAACTTACCTCAAACCATTGGCGGGTTGTAGAGAACGAGTCCTCTAGCAAATAAAATTGATTTTGTTATACGAAAATGGTCCTTGCACATTGTGCTCTTCCATATATAGAAGAGACTATTTGCACATAAGACGTAACAACAAAACAACAACAAACAACAAAAACTCTTACACAAAGAAGAAAGTTTTCAATGTAATTTTTCATCAATTTTGTAATATGTACATGATATGTATGTGTATTTGTACATGTATATATGGTGGCTAACGAAAGTAGGGAACTTTTCCTTTTACGAAATGTCACAAAAACTAGGTGGCTAAACGAAGCTAGGGAACTTTTCCTTTTACGAAATGTCACAAATCTAGGTGGCTAACGAAGCTAGGGAACTTTCCCTTTTACGAATTGTCACAAAAAGTAGGTGGCTAACGAAGCTAGGGAACTTTTCCTTTTACTAAATGTCATAAAAAGTAGGTGGCTAACGAAGTTAGGGAACTTTTCCTTTTACGAAATGTCGTAAAAAGTAGGTGACTAAACGAAGCTAGGGAACTTTCCCTTTTACGAAATGTCACAAATCTAGGTGGCTAACGAAGCTAGTGAACTTTTCTTTTTACGAAATGTCACAAAAACTTTCGTGGCTCACGAAGCGAAGGAACTTTTCCTTTTACGAAATGTCACAAAAACTAAATGACTAACGAAGCTGGAAAACTTTTCCTTTTAAGAAATGTGACGAAAACTAGGTGGCTTGCGAAATTGCGCTTTAATGAAACACCACGAAAAGCTAGTTGGCTAACGAACCTAGGGAACTTTTCCTTTTACAAAATATCACAAAAACTAGGTGACTAACGAAGGGAACATTCGTCTAAGTGTGCAAATAGTATTATCCATATATTGTTGGCTATTTGCACTGTGTGCAAATAATCTTTTCTTTATACCTTCGGCTATTCGCACACAGTGCAAATAGCCAACAATATATAGAAGAGACTATTTGGACAATGTGCAAATAGCCAACAAAATGCACAATGTGCAAATAGTCTCTTTCTTTGTTATAGGCACTGTCAAACTTTTGTAAGGAAATTTTGACATTGTCTGACCGGTTTTCTGCACGTAAATTGGTCAGATTTAACATTGATTTTCAGCTCTTTTTGAAAAGCTCTTTTTCAAAACTTGAAATTTCTGACACTGAAATACCATAAGTAGCCGAGTTGAATTTCATTTGATATTCACATTTATCACATGAATTCAAAAGAAGTTTAAACTTTTTCAAACTTAAAATTATGTCACTTACGTAAGGAAAACTTTGCGGAGAAGAATTTTACTATTCACTGTTCTCTATAAGTGTTCGGTTATTCCACCATTTTTCTTTTGAGATTGATAAAAGCATTAAGAACGCCGAATTTCACAGAAATTAAAATCTTGATTTCTTCTACTTATATTTTTCCATCTGGATCGTTTTTTGTGATTGGAAATTTTAATTTTTGTTTTTCATCCGAATATTATGAAAGCAATCACAGTAAAATCAATACATTAAGTGGTTCTTTAAATAGCTTAATCTGGAGCTAAGTGTACGTGCCTCCATGTAATGAAAATATATTTCATTATTTGATAAATAAAAAAATGAAATAAAAGTCTGCGCTTAACGAACGGCTTTCGACAAAATTGAGAAGGACTTATTTCCACAAAGATGAAAAGCCATTCAATGGCATTGAATATTTTTAATTAAATTGATTTCAATTCTTCGGACCGCTGTCTCGTTAATTACACAAGATTTTTTTTCCAGCAAACTCTGAGTTATTTATAAAATTTTATAAAAATTATAAAATCCAGAAAATGTTGTTGAAATGGATGGTGTTTCTCTTTTGTTGAGCTTCTTTTATTTTCCTTTCAATTTTGTCCATCGCTTAACTTGGGTCGTTCTTAATTACATATTTTGTGAGATTTTGGTTCATTTGAATAGGAAATGTCTTTATGTAAGTAATTATCTTTATTGAATGGATGGTCTGCAAATCGTTTGACAAATTGTTTCTTCAACGAAGAGATAATGTCGATTCTAAAGAAATTAATTAGATGTGTATTGCCGCATGGGGATTCATAAACAATATAAAGCCCGAGGCCTTAATTCCAGCTTTCAAATACATTTTACATTTCAAAGAAAAAAATTGGTTAATTTTTTTGTAATACTTCCGTTCCAAATACATTAAATCCATGGAAACAGGATAACATTACTTCGATAACATACTGTTCATTTTCAATCTCCAAATAATCCTCGGAAAATATTAAATTAAAAAAAGTCATGAATTTTAATTCCCACACCAGAACAGTTCATGTAACAGCAGAACGGGATGAAATAGAAGAATGTTGAAGCGGTATAGACGTAGGGGTAGCCAATTATTTTTTTATGCTTGCAAAATATTCTTAAATTGTCGTTTTTTTAAGATTAGACAGACTGCAGGCCATTTTTATTTACGGGAAAATAATTTTATGACGCAACGCTAGTGTTGACAAAATTGTCGAAAGCTTTCTTATTGTCTTACCAGTAAAAATTTTCTCTTGTTACAAGTACTACGCGGTTATTCATTGCTACATGCACAGAGAAAAATGTTTCAAAGTGACACACACACTTCTAACACGTTCTAATGTACGCGAAACAAGTTTTATATACGTGCAGACGAACTTCATGGTAAACTCTTCGTGATCGGTATGTCTTCCGGGGCTAAGCACAAAAAACAAATTCTTACAAATAGAGTTCATTTATGGATCATTGATGCAACGCTGGGCAGATTATGTACCGGCGACATGCATTTGACGCACTGGTCATGCGTAAAAGCTGTGTCAGTGATGTGCGGTTGCACAATTTCCCAGTGTATTAATGTCCATGAGACGATAATATTGTATCACTAGATGATATTATTGTCTCATGGACGATATTATTGTATCAGTAGACGATATTATTGTATCACTAGACGATATTATTGTATCATGGACAATAATACAGGAAGAGAATCACAAGCTTGTTCATCTTTCTTATTTCTCTTTTATCTCTTTTTTCACGTATTCGCTTGCATTTTGTGCATGTAAAACTCGGTTTTTCGGTGAAACGAGTTAAAACGAAACGTTGCACAATCTTAGGATTCTTCTCCTGTATAATAAAAAATGTAACGAGGAGGTATTTTGTCAGTTCCTAGGGAATTTATCCTTTTACAAAATGTAACGAGGAGGCGTTTTGTTCGTTCCTAGGGAAGTCATCCTTCTAAGAAATGTGATGAGAAGGTGTTTTGTTCGTTCCTATGGAATTCATGGTAAAGGTGCCATCGACATGTACCACATTTCTATCAGTATTTTATTTGTATCAGTGGACGATATTATTGCATCAGTAGACGATATTATTGTCTCATGGACGATATTATTGTATCAGTAGATGATATTATTGTCTCATGGACGATAATATTGTATCAGTGGACAATATTATCGTCTTGGACGATAATACACTGGAGGATTTTGCCCCCCGCCGATCCACATGGCAACACCTTTCATCAGGCAATAGTTCTTGGTATGCATAACTTTTCATCAGGCAATGGTAGCCGCCTGTCGGTGGCGTCATCCGCCTATTTTTATATCATCTATCATCCTATTTTCATCTGAATATTCTGAAAATTTTTATGGTCTAATTTTTTTAAATGTTTGATTTAATTTTTTTTATTTTCAGCTTCTAATTTTGACAATTTAATTTATTTACTTGATGGATTTAAATAATGTAATTAAATGAAATGTGTTCGCATATTAATTTAACTTTATGAGAACTATTTATACTAATTTTTTGTATTGCTGGTTACCTTAACTAGATCAACTTCTTACTTTTTGTATTGCTTGATGGTACCAAATTGAAACGCTTAGTTCAACATACAATTTGTTTTATTCCATGACGACCATCTTCAGGGCTAAAAACAAATTGTATGTTGAACTAAGCGTTTCAATTTGGTACCATCAAGCAATACAAAAAGTTAGAAGTTTATGAGAACGATGTTCTCGAAAGTTCAATTGATTTGCCGCTATGTGCTTCGTTTGATTTTGGCTCTGACTCACTTTTATTTAATTTGAAACACTAATTCTTATGCCTTCGCACAACCCATTTTTAGCTAGGATTTACGTAACTGGGGCTTGAAATTGTATTAATTTTACTTTTACACGTTCGGGGTCACCAATGAAAAGGATGAACCTTTTACAATAATATTAAAATACACAGTTGATTTACTATACATTTATTTAGCTGTTGCGTGGTCGAGTGCTGGTGATGGAATGAATGATGATTGCGAGATGTGAATATGATACGATGGTGCAGTAGTGAGCGGCATCGGTCACTACAGAACTAAAGTACTATTGTCGGTGGCGCCATCCATTTTTTTCGTGATCTAAGACACAACTGAATCCACAACCAGTTACAATTTCATGATAATACGCACAAGCTGACATTAACTTGACACTATCGTATTTGCAGACTGTGCGTGCATCTTATAATGAAACGCAGTATACTTTGACATAAGCCGATGACTTACTAATTGCGTGCATGGTACCCACTTTCACTTGTCTGTTAAGACCATCCATCGGTGGCGCCATCACTTGTTTTCATAGCTGAATACGAACGAATATAGAACAAGTGACACCTATTTTATTTTACCAGAATTTACCAACACAGAACGGGTCGCTTTTCTCTAGTGACGCCAAGCTGAATAATTTGGACTAACATTAAATTAATTCCTCACTGAATACATTAGGGTACATATCATCAATACATCAAAAATACATCACTTTTAAGTATTTCATCCAATGAAAACTTTTTCAGAATTTGTAGCGCGCAAAGTTAATGAATGACATTGAAATGAAAAATTCTAGGCACATTCTGCTGTCCACTCGTTCAAAAACAAACAAATTTGTACAATGTACATACATGACTGTGATGTGTATGCAATACAAACATAATCATTTTAACGACTCATATCTACCATAATGGAACATGTGAGATTTTTCCATTTCTGTACATTTCGTCAAGTATTTTTGAAGTTTTTGTGTTTCTGACCCCATCTCCTTATAAAGCGTAAATAACTACAATTATGTGGAAGGCTAAATACAATTTGAATATAATTTCACTTACATGCTTTGTCGACAGGTTGTAAATAACGAATGAATTATTGATGAATCCATTTTCTACTCTAACAATTGTGGCCTTAGGATACTTCCCAGAAAGGTTATTGGATAAATGTCCCTTACCTTATCAGCATAAAAAAAAACCAATCGAAATTAATGGTCTGCGTTATTGCCCTGCTATAATTTCGTACACTTAATTAATAAAAGATAATCAATAAAAATCACACCTTTTGTTGTATTACGATATTACTTTCCATAAAAAAGGGTATTTTGTAAGTGATTGATTAGCAACTAACGACATTCCCACAAATACTTTTAGACGAAAAATGTACTTTTAATACACAATAAATGTGATGTTCAATGAGAAAAAAATGTTCATTTCGGATATAGCGTGCATGAACTTATGACTACTGGTTTATCGTTTTTGATAGAAAAATAGCTGAAAAGTTATTCCCTATTTAATGTGACTCACAGATGTTCAATTACTGTTATTTCTATTTTTATTACAACTATTAAATTCAAGTATTTGTTAATACACTTCTTACAGAGCCATTTGAAGTAGGTATGACCGACAACTTTTGAGGTTTACTTTCGCAATAGTTATGGAAAACATGTTATGGATTACAAAAACTTTGAATTTTATTTTATTTTTTATTATTCACTAACGTTTGGAAAATTAGGTTTGGATTTCATAAACAATATTGGTAGTAAAATTGCCGATGCTACAAATGAAAAACGTGCAACATCATATCTGATCCAGAGAATTAGCATTGCAAACGTGGCATCAATCTTGGGCACAATCCCACCAAAAAAAGATTTGAGTGAAATCTTTTATCTTTAAAACTGTTAAATATTACGTTTTAATAAATAGTAAAGAATTCACTAACGTAAATGGAACATGAGATCTTTCACCTTCCACTTTGGAAACAAGTCGTCATCCCTAACATCCTACTAAAAGATCTTAGTCAACATGTATGTGTTCCATAGGGACTTCCACTTAGAAGACTCGAGCGAGGAATTTTTCTTTAGGAAATTATGTATTGCATAACGTCTCTAAGTTCATCCAAACTTCACAAAGCTTTGTAGTTCTGGTATTACTGCCGTACAAAGCATAAAAACCTTGGTGACGTCATCAGATGAGAAAATTTGGTATATTTCCTCTTTCAAAATTTAATTTCTGAGGTTTTTCTGTTGTACGACAGATTAGACCGAGGGGTACCTCACTCAGAGATTTGATGGGAGGTAATGAGATTTGAATCTTTAACACCACCACCATGAATTTAACACCATGAATTAGACGTCAGAAAAGTGTGTAATTTTATCACGAGTGAAGCGCCACCTGTTCAACAATGCAACATCGGCCCGAGTCAAAATATCTTAGCTGAGTGTGCATCAGCTCCAGCAGTGGAATTTGTCAAACTAATCTACGTCATATGATGCCTACAACCTGCGACATTGATTAGCAAATAGAAAAATATGAACGGAAATGGAGAAATTATTATGTAACATACAGCGGATATATTCATATTTCGAACTTTTTTTTATCCGGCAAGTGGGACCTTGGTGCCACAATTACTTATCCCCATAGAATCTCATTGGTAAGGTCGAAAAAAATTTTTTGTGAAAAATAAGCTTGCGGGGCCTTTTCTAGTGAGAATTTGCGACTTGGCCCTATTCAAACCTTCGCCAAGTCCACCAAAAGAAGCTGATCATCATGGTTCTTATTTTTCCCAGATTCTGCACTCTGTCGTGCACTAAATTGAATTTGTGAACAATTGAAAAAAGTTTGATGAGTATTTTTGTGATGGCTTCAAACTTACTAGATGGTCACTTTTTGGAACATTTCTAACTTTTCATTAGCTGGCGTTTTACGAAAAATCGCACAATATTTTTTTTTTTCTTGCTTATATGATAGATACATTAGTAGTGAACACAGGAAAAAGGAAACCATTGAAAAGAAGCGACTATTGTGAAGGCAGTGAGAGGTAACGTAAAGGTATGAGAGAACACGAATTTTTGACATTTCAATTTTTACAGGTAAAAAATTGAGAAAATTCTCGTTTTGGTACAATTGCAAACTGGTAAAATATTACTTCTATGGGTGCAATTGTACCAAAACGAGAATTTTCTCAATTTTTTACCTTGATTGCAAGTTTGTGTACTTCTTTACACAGAGGGTGTGGTTAGCCCCTTGGAGCCGAAATATTCAACGTAAATACTATCTTCGATAGTCGTTGAATTGTGGTAATCTGCTTAGCAGAATAATCCAAATTAAAAAATAACCGAAACAAACTCACAATTCTTTTACTTCAAAATTGTTCATCGAAATGACATCCATCCAATCGTAGGATCTGGATTGTATAAAAGGCGAGTTGGCATAGTCTGGGTATCATTCTATGGCCATCGTTGCTGATATACACATGGTCTTAAGACAAGGTGTACTGATGAGTCGTAAACGACGAAATCAGCACTTTTAGTTTTTCGATTTTTGTTGAACAATTGAAAGTAGGATGAAGAGTTGTGAGTGGCTTTTAAATGTCAATTTTTACAGCTTTTATTAGGCAACAAAGTATTCATACGTGTAACAAAAGACAATAAATGGTTTGAGGCTAGGCTTAGGCGGCATACCGCCTTAAAAAGGTCACTTATTCTGGAATGTGTAGCTGTATGTGTACGCCCTTGCTGTCACATTGTACGTGCCTCAAAAAATCTAGATCTACGGCGAAGAAAACTTGATCCGATTTAGTTGGCTTTGAAAAGCAAATGCCCAAGGATGCCTTAGGCTGTTCATAAATGACGTCGCGCTTGCTATAAAATCCACAAAGTTCATAACTCCAAACTGGTGAGATATTTTGTTTATAGTACTCCGGCTACTCCCAAAACACACCCCCTGTTTGGGAGGGTAGCCAGAGTCCTATAAACCAAATTTGCTGTCCTGCATGAGTTATGACCTTTTTATGGATACGCATTTGTTATAGCAAGCGTGACGTTATTTGTGAATGGCCCCTTACCATCAAAGCAGGACGTTTGCCGATATTATCTATGGCTAAATTCGAAAAATTGTAGTTCGATGATTGTGAAAGATGTCATGGAAATATGGCAGGCAAAAGGCATTTCGACAGTAACGCCGCGAATTGTTCGAAAGCAGGTACAATAACTTCATCACAAATTCCTGACTGAAAATAAATGAGGCACGTATAATGTGACTGCAAGGGCGTACACATACAGCTACACATTCCAGAACAAGTGACCTAGCCTCAAACCATTTATTGTCCTATTTTACACGTATGAATACTTTGTTGCCTAATAAAAGCTGTAAAAATTGAAATATCAAAAATTCGCGTTCTCTCAAACCTTTACGTTACCTCTCACTGCCTTCACAATAGTCGCTCCTTTTCAATGGTTTCCTTTTTCTTGTGTTCACTACTAATGTAGCTATCATATAAGCAAGAAAAAAAAATGCGATTTTTTCGTATAACGCCAGCTAATGAAAAGTTAGAAATGTTCCAAAAAGTGACCATCTGGTAAGTTTGAAGTCATCACAAAAATACTCATCAAACTTTTTTCAATTGTTCACAAATTCGATTTAGTGCACAATAGAATGCAGAATCTAGGAAAAATAACAATCATGATGATCAGCTTCTTTTGTTGGACTTGACGAAGGTTTGAATAGGACTATGTCGAAAAAGTCGCAAATTTTCACTAGAAAAGGCCTTATTAAAAAGCCTATTTTTCTCGAAAAAATTTTTTCGACTTTACCAATGAGATTCTATGGGGATAAGTAATTGTGGCACCAAGGTCCCACTTGCCGTGAAAAAAGTCCGAAAATCGACCTACACTAATTCATATGAAGGTTGGTGTCAACCAAGTATGATTCCTTTCCTCTTAGGGGTCGTACACATATGACGTCACGCTTGCTATAAAATCCACAAAGTCTATAATTCCAAACTGGTAAGAGATTTTGCTTATAGTACTCCGGCTGCCCCCCCCCCAAATACACCCCCTGTTTGGGGGGTAGCCAGAGTCCTATAAACAGAATTTGCTGTCTTGACTAAGTTATGACCGTTTTATGGATACTCATTTTTTATAGCAAACGTGACGTTATATGTGCACGACCCCTTATTCTTCGAGAGTACATAATAGAGAGCAACATATTAGTCTAGTTATTTACATATGAAAGATCCACCATATACCTATCAGAACTTTCTACTTTTAGCGGGTAGCTAAACTGAACTTTATCCAAGTACTTTGGTGCGTGATTGAAATCCGTCTGAATCTTTTTACTTACGTTGTTTATTTGAGAGTAATAAACATATTAAAAATAACATTTGAAACAATATTGTCTGCGAGCTATTTGACGAAAAGTCTTTGAAACGCATATTAAAAAAGTGCATTCTATGTTTTATTTTTATCATGATTTTTCATGTACAATTTTCATAAATTCTCTGGGAACTATTTTTTTGCTCGCTGGAAGCGAAAGGTATTTTTAATATGCACTAGTTTCAACATTTCCTTTGATGTTATTTTTTATGAAAATTTCCGGAAACATAAAAATTTTTATAATTGAATTTTTTTCACATACATAAACTTTTCTTCAATTTGAGTGAAATAAGTTCTTACTATAGAATAAAAGTTCATAAATGGTTCAGTCATTTTCTTCTTCTTTTTTTAATGTTGCAAATATTTGAAAAGATATAAAATAAGTGGAACATTTTTAAAACAAAAAATAAAACAATTTTTTTTATCATTTATTTCAGATACCTCTGTAGCAGTAACAATCATTTCAGAGTATTTCTTGGCTATTGCATCGTCGAAAGGGTAAGCCTACGTCATACTAATGTCTCTTAGGGCGAAAAAGGAACTATAACGTAACGAATAAATAGCTTTATAACACTCGTGGCTAATAGCCAATAGCTAATTAGCCACTGGCTATAATATGCACATAATAACATAATAACACACGGGCTGAAATTTGAGATCTCGTATCTGGAAGGATTGAGGGGGGCTGACGCCCTCGGATCTTCAACCACTCCCAGATACGAGATCTCAAATTACAGCCCTTGTGTTATAATATACTATTTTATAACCGTCCCATAACTGACCTCCACTTACGCATACTTAGATTTTGGAAATGTGTGATACTGTTTTTCATGTCATCAAAATAAAAAAAATCTTGACACGCACCTTGACTTATAATAAATTGTGAATTTTTTTAAATTCACAGTAATGTACTATTCAACTCGTAGAAAAAATTGGGAAAAATGCACTTTTTGAAAAGCATACTTCCTGCTTTCAATAAATTAGCGCTTTACTCAAAAGAAATGATAGAGACTCGTGCCATAATTGTATCACATGTTCCGAGCCAGCTCAAATTGCGGCTTAGTATGAGGTTGTGTCGAGTCGACACGGGTCTGGATTTGAGTGAAAAAAAAATTCTAATATTGTCAGAACAATTAACCTCGGACTGTTCCAGATTTCGTGTCAAAAATCGTTTTCACCACACACACACGTTCAACATCGTATACATAACTGTCGTGAAAGCGAGGTGAAAACGATTTTTGGAACGAAAGCAACAAGTGTGTGTGTGTGGTTAAAACGATTTTTGACACGAAATCTGGAACAGTCCGAGCTCTTCGGGCTTGTAAATTTTTTATATGAATCTTTACTCATGTACTGATAATATGAACTAGGAAAAAATATTTGCAGTCTAATTTCTTTTATTTGTTTGAAATTATACGTTTTGAAAAATTCAAATTTTTTCCCGCTCATATCTGTAGAATGTTGTCTGGTATGCTGATAGTGTTTACTTCTATAGAGAAATGTATGGGATTCATCGTGCTAGGTTGGTACCAATGGTACTGCTGTAAGTGAATGTTCGCGCGAATTATTTGAATGTATAAAACTGAAATTGAATTTCAAAAAAATATAAAAATTTTCAAGATATGTCGGAGGCGCCCGGTTAATTGTGAAACAATTTTAGAATACATCGATAAACATTTACCGTTATAGAAATCTTTCCATCTGAACAAAGGAATTCTCAGAAATAATTCTGATGTGATGAGATCAAAGATTAATTACGATATGCTTCGAAGTTCACCATATGTTACACCTCCGGTTAATTGATTTTTGTTGACGAATTTGAATAACTTTGTGAAAGAACCCAAAACATTTCAGTTAAAAAAAACACCATGCTGAGCTAAAGGCTGCAGAATTAAATCTTTCTTATTAATATTCCCTTAATGTGCGAAACATCATAAAATTTCATTAAAGAAAAATTTCCATTTATTTCACTTTTCTCATCAACAAAATTTTTTTTTATATATTTGTTTATTCAATGTCATTTAATATCCGAAAATCAACAATTTGTGAGCTCTTTGCCATGGCCAAAAAGTTAAACGAAACTCATATTTAACCGACAACCAACAGAGTCGACTCATTACAATTTTATGCGATCAAAGATAGTATACATTGTACTCTGTTCCAGAAATGCAAAGATTAAATACGAGTATTTATCTCTAAAAAAGAGGGTGTAGTAAAGAAAACCCGCACATTTAATGCCAAAATTATCGCAACTGAAAAAAAGAAACAAATAAATAAATACAAAAAAAAATAAAATAAAAAAAACGTTAAATAATATGAAAAATAAAAAAAATTATTCTCATTTTTCATGAAATAAGACCTTTCTTGAGCATGTGTCTAATTATGAAATGTACAAAAAAAATCTTTTAAGGATTTTTCTTCTATTTTTATTGCATTGTTCTCTTGATATATGATGGCCTATAACACAGCAATGCTACGAATTTTTCCCTCTCATACAATAAACATTTTCGCAATGTTTTATGGAACATTGCACAAATGATTATATATTTATACACAAAAATGTAGATAGAAAATACACACCTTTTAAGTTCCACATCCAAACAGAATTCAGAAATGGAAAATATTTACCAGGGAAATGATATGGCATATCGCATATATAAATATTCGAATGTTTTATATTGTTGCTGGGAATCTGTGTTACGTATACGTATAAATATAAGAACCTAAGAATATACCTTGTTAGAAATATTGGATCGATATTTGGGATTTAATAAATTATTTTCGTACAAAATGTACTCCAATAATATGAATTCGCCATATAACAGTTAGTATCAGATATTTTGGACAGTGGAATAATAAAATAGGAAATTGAAAGTGTAATTAATGTTTCTAATATCTGGATTGAGATCAGTTTGTTATATTAAATTAAATTATTACGAAGCACGTATCCTTCGACGTTTTGGATTGAACATATGAATATAGTAATGATTGGACCTGAACAAAATTGCTTTTTTTTCATGGAAATAATCTTACGCCTACGTGAAAATAAATTAACAAAATGATATTACGACAAACTCAATATATTTTGTCAATTTTTTTGACAAAATGTTGTTGCTAGCTGGTATGTAGTCAATAGAGAGGAGATATTTTGATGAGACTTACATCTGGAGAGAGAATGTGTGAACTGACAATCTCAGGCAACAGTGGACCTTAACAAAGTCTAACTTAAAATTTCCTGCCAATGGAATTTCTCGGCGGAAAATTGTTTGTGGGGCAAGGGAAAACTTTTTTGTTCTGGAATTTTGAAAATTAGATGGGCAAATTTTGAGAAAATTGGCAAAAATACATTTTTTAGACCCTGACGAAGAACGAAGTTCTTCGAAAATGGGTCTATTATTGGACCCGTACGAAGTACAAAGGTCCTATATGTTTACTACAAACAATTTTATTGTAACATGGGGTAGGTCGACGTGGGAGTTGGGGGGATGCATCTATTATCGTCTAAATATGAGGAATCAGCAATAAAAAAAATGTCCGTCCGTCCGTCTGTCCGTCCGGCCCAACCGATCAGCCTAAACTTTTTTTCCCTGAAAGGTACATGCCTCCCATGATTCAAGTTCGAAGATGAGCAAAATAAATGAAGTGGTTCCGGAGATATGGTCGAGAAAGTGACCAAAAACATGGTTTTTCGAGAGTCGGTGAAACTTTTTCGCAAATATCTCGGCAAGTAAAGCACGGAAATTGCTCAATTTGGTGTCAAATGAAAGCATTTGACACCAAAAAACTGGGGAATTTTTTTTTGTTGAATCGGGTCAGGGGTCTGGGCACTGTGAGCCATGGAATGGGCGAAAATAAATTTCTCTGCCCAAAATGATAAGAGATAGTTTTTTTTTAGTATTTGCTTAAATACGCAATACAGAGATTTACTTTCAAAGGCAAAGTTATATATATATATATAATATAAGCGAACACGTG
>CM055405.1:12095600-12124494 GCA_029228625.1 Pseudolycoriella hygida | reverse complement strand
TTGGATATAAGCTTTTCTAGATTTGAATGGTCTGAGACGTACTTCGGTAGGGCCTTTGACATTACCTTGGGTAATTTTTATGGATCTTTGAAATTGTTACAGTAAAAGAACAGAAAACGTTGGATTGTTTGCTTATTTGTATATCTAGGTACGTTCGAGTCACTTTGCCACATCTATTCTGTTTGTCACATCTATTCTGTTTGTCACATCTATTCTGATACGTACGGGTCTTTGGTTATGTTCTTTGCCTTAGATGCCGAATTTGCAAAAAATCTGGGCATTGTAGTGCCAAGGGCCGTTAAGTGGTGTCTTTTGCACATAATTCGAGTAAATCTGTTCCGATTTTCAAAAAATGTTTCGAAACTTTTTTGAGTTTGGACCATTGGACATATCTAGTGCACTAAAAACGAGTCTCTGCTAGGGCCCTAGGTGTTGTTTGTACATAACTCGAGTAAATTATTACCGATTTTCATTATTAACTTTTTAATCAAAGAGTCTATGAACAACAATTTATTGAAGAAACGTTTTTGAGTTTGGGTTCTCGGAGTTAGATAGGGCCCTAAGTGTTTTTTCTATATGAATCGAATAAATTGTTTATTTTTTTCTGCAATTAAGAAATTTGTAATTTGCTGATTCACATTCACACGTTTCATCACTTTCAGCTGTTTTATCATTGTAATAACAAGAGCAAAACATCTAGAAAAGGGAAAAATAGAAAAAGACTTTAGTGTACAAATTATAAATTTCTTCAGAGGTAATGGAGGGCCTAACCGCATTCAAGACAAATTTGGGGTCGGGACTGTCATCAGAGCCATAGCGCTTTCCTAGCCCTAGCCCAAAAAATGGTTTTGTGCGATATTGTAGAGAAAGTTGAGAGAAACATTTTTGCCAATTAAAGTATGGGTTAGAGGCCTTTTCTTAGTGCCTAAGGTCGGCCCTAGCACTAAAAATATATTTTTGCCTATTTTTTCCCAAAGAAGTATGTGGTGAGGCGTTTTCTTAGAGTCCCAGGAGAACATTTTTGCCAAAGAAAGTATGAGTCCGGGGCCTGTCCTTACGCTGGGCCTTAAGTCGGTCCTAATTTCGACCCTAGCCAAAAAATTTTTTTTAAAATATTTCGGGCGACTTTATCAGAAATAGATCAAAATTTAGCGTTAATTTAGAAATGTGGCATAGATTCGTCGCTTTTATAGCAGACAAGTTTCTATCCATTCTATATTTTAACAATCTACGAAAAAAACTTTGGCTGATTGGGACGTTTACGCCTTTTCAGTACACCTTTGTCGCAAAACCATGTGTATATCAGCGAGGTCACATATTGAGTGAGTAATCATCTCGAATATGCGCCTTATATACACCTCGTTTGTTCGATTATTCAAAGAGAAACTCGTTGACTTAGTAGATCCGCTGTTCTCATTTCTTTATGATGCCACTAACATGATCATTCCATGTAAAATCTTCATTCACGTAAAGGCCGAGGTACTTAACGATTCTCTTACGAGAGAGCGTTTCTCCGTCATAAGTTGATTCAAAGTTAGCCAATGATCCCTGCTTGAACAGGACATAAATTGATTTAGACCCATTGAAAAACATCAAATTTTTCTGCGACCAACTGTGCAATATTCATAGATCACTCTGCATCTTAGATTTCAGATTGATGATGGAATCCGCCGAATATTTAAATGCGGTATCATCTGCATAGAGATAAAGACCTCCTTTGAAGCCCACATGAAACAGGTCGTAAAGAAAGACCACAAACAGAAGAGACGACAGAGTAGAGCCTTGTGGAACTCCACAAACATCTTCCTGAGGCGAACTCTCAACACCAGACAAGCTAACGAACTGCTTCCTACCAACCAGGTAACTTACTATCAGTTTATACGCAGAACCACCCAAACCCAAACCCCTTAGCTTCCTCAACAAAACCCCATGATTGACCAAGTCAAATGCTTTTTTAAAATCAATGAAAAGGCATCCCACAAACGAGCGCTTGTCTAGAATATTTCACTGTAATACACAAGAAGCTAGCAGATTTCGAAAGTTTTTCATGAGATAAGTTGTTTTGTCGTACCAAGACAGAGTAGTCATTAAGGTGTAAAGTTTTATTCTAAATACAATTGTCCTTGCGAACTTACGTACTCTTTCTACATACCCTATGAGTCTTCTATGACGTGTTCGATAGTCGAGAAAATCTGAATGAAATATTCTCTTGATGATGATTACAGATTTTAATGGGTCAAAGTTTTGATGCGGGATCTTACATATAGGTTCGAGGTGGAATTGCGTACGAGTCTGTTTGCATTTACTGTATAATTATATTTTTCAAATGAATGGATGTTTCGGATGCAACGATTTTCCATTCAACGACGGCGCAGGGCCTATGAATGTGAACTTACACACAAAAACCATGAATACACCAAGTTTGAACATTGACCAATTTAAATGGCTTAAAGCAATGAGATCTTTCAACAAACAATAATTACAAAACCAAATAAGAAATGTTAGTTCTTCTACTGCAACAGAAATGCGACAGAAACACACGAAAAAAATTCAAGGATTTTTTCTCATTAATTTTTGACAACGTTCTTTGTTCGTTTCTTTTGCAGTTTCAATAAAATGAAATTTTCATTCAACTGAAAACATTCAATTCAATTTCTTAACATAAAACATTTCTTTCGAGTTGTTCCTGTCCAGATAATGTTTTGCTTTTGAAGAACACATTTCAATTTAGTTTTCTTTAAGCGGACTGGTCTTTGTTCTGTAACACAATGCTCAATGATTTTTTCTTCTCTCAGTCAGCGGTTGTTCTCAACTTATTGGGTATTATATATTGGTAATCTTTTGTTTCTTGAAGATATGAAAAATACCCACAGCCTCACCCGGTCGCACTTTACGGTTCTAAGCATTGCGGACTGATTTTGCAATTAGAAAACATAAAGTTTCAGAAATGTTCTAGGTGTGCTAATGATGAGCGTTGGTCTCATCCTAAGCATTCAAGGAAGTTATTGAAAGGGAGGCTCTGTAACCTCTTCAAGACCAAGTAATTTTAATTACGCAACCAATTTTCAACAAATTAAAAAGCAACTGAAAAAACACCCAAAAACATTTTAATATGAAACCAAATCCTCGATACGCTGAAAAAGGTTTTATCATTAAAACCAGTATTAAAGTAAACAAATGGCTACAACATAGAAGAGCTTATTCGTAAATGAAAAATGTTTTTATTTCTTTTAATTATTCGATGCTCATGCTCATGTCCTCCATGTGAATGGAAAAAGTGTTGTTTCATGTTTTATCTATAACGATACACAATGTTACAACCAACTAACGCTTTTATCAGATCGAATCTAAATCGAAAATTTTCGGTGAAAGGATTTCACACTGCATGGTTGGGGCGTTGAAGTTGAGCCTTTATTGGGATTGTTTAGAAAATATTTGCTATATTTTAGGAAAGGACACTCTTGACCATTCTCGTTTTTTTAGGTTGCTTGGTAATATTTGGAACAGCTTTTGTTTCTCGAACAAGTTTTCTTTGTGTAACTAATCCATCTAATTTGAAATTGTTTTTAGATAACGTTTAAGAGATGGGATCGTTTTGGGTACGTGGTAAGGTTTCCTCTGTTAAATGCGTAAGTTATAATGGCATTCGGTAATTGTATTTTATAGTTAACGTTAGCTAAATTGAGATTCATATAACGATAATATAACAAAGCAAGGGATCTTTTAAACTAATTCAAATGCAAATTATTATGAAAACATTTTGTCCATTGAAAGGGATTTCGAGTGAATGTGACCGAAACAATTTTTCAAACGGAATATACATCCAAATATTTCACTTCCCTGCTCATTTCAACTTGACATTTGTTGTCCCAGGAACTTTCGATCGTTTAGGAACATTTACACTGACATTATTAGAAAATTATCTTTAATTTGACTAATGTGATTCATGGTTTCATACGTCATCCCTTCTTCTAGTTGAAAAATTCGGAACCTTAAGAGTAAATGATGTATTCAGTCTAAGACCCATTCACATAATACCTGTCGATGATGACATGTTGTAAACCTGGCCACTGCCTGACTGAAACTACTCAATTTACTCATAAGAACTCAAATTGCCACCGGATATTTTCAATTGCATCGTCAAAAAAAAATACTCAAATTAAACAATTTTTCAATCTGGTAATCCTAACCACAAAGGCATATGCTTAACGACCACCAAGTGTTTGCGACTTCACCATGTGCGTATAGTGCATCGCTCATCCTACTTCGCCCTCTACAACAAACATGCAAAAAAATGTTGTGAAAATGATCAAAAGTCCGTCCCAACCACCGAAACGGACTTTAAACAAGGAAGCTTTCGCAGATATTTGTATGTACTAGGATGGTTGTAATAACTACATGTGTATATACTCAGTTGATGTTGCAAATGGTTAAATTATGGTCCAAATAATTAACCTAAAATGGCCTATAACTTTATACATTTGGGAGTAGGAGAGCGGTCAGAAGCGAAAATCTTCGTATTATGGATACCCATAATCTTGCCAAATATTCTACTTGAAAGCCACATGCTTCGAAATTTGGGATTGCTATTTTTGACAGAAAGCCGAGTCGCCGCGGACTGTTTTTTTCCGGTTAGCCGCCGCCGATCTTTTCTGGACTGCTGTACATGAGAGCCGATAAAATAATTTGGACCTCAAAACATCTCAAGGAAAGCTCAGTTTGTAAAAAAGGGCAAGAAAGGATTTTCATACAACTTTCTGGCTCTAGTGCGGAAAGTAAATGACGAAAAACTTTGTTCGATACACGTGTCTTATGATGGTATTTTATCGCACGCAATGTCTATCGACCTCTGCTTCGGCTCAGATCGACATGTCTTGCAAAAAAATATCTTCATACTGCGCTAGTATCGAAGATTACTATACTCTACACGACCGATTAGAGTGTGTGTGTAAAAGAATAGTATATTTCAACATACCCCAACACAATACACACGAGATGTGTACGCACGCGCGGGAGAAGCACATCGAGTGTGTGTTGGGGTATTTTGAAAGATATTTTTCTGTAATTTTTTTTTTCACAGTTAAATAATTTAAATAATATATAAATCAAGTAAAAACAATAAATTCCCGACTATCTTCAGAAGTGTCTCGGATGCATATTGCATTACCCGTTTCGCCCGTTTCTTTCTTCATTAATTCGCCCAGCTTCTTTAGGAAAAGCGATATTTCAGGTCCAATTGTACCTAAGGTTTCAAAGGCGAGTGGTGTGAAGTTGTAATAGTTCTTCAGGTCGATGTAATGATTGTGTTTCAACCGTTCGGCTTCGTCTGCTGCTGATTTGCGCTTAAGTAAGATGCCGCATTCGAGTTAACCACAGTGACATCCCATAGTAACGCGCTTCCACGACTCCAAGGGTAGCTGGTAACCCCATCCGGACGTTAACCATCGCTTCGAGATAGGCCGTAAGGCTCGGTGTTGTTGGGGAAGCCCGCCGAACTAAATGCCTTCGAGAAAATCTTGTTGATTTCACCGTGCCGTGGATATTTTCCCTTGGTGCTATTGCATGACAGGCCGTGGTGTCCTTTAGGGTCGACCATATCATCGCAAACACAACGATGGGACTCACAAATTTTGTTTCCTACACGGAGAGCCACTGCAAACCTCGCAGAATCGTTATCTAGTAGGAGTCCTAACTGTTGGGACGGAACTGCTTGGAGCCACTTTGATGATGATTTTGTGGATGACGCCAGCAGGCGAGCCCGGTCGGTTGGACCACAAGAAAACAGTAATTCGTCGAAAATTGATTTGGACTGTAAATCATCCCATGAACTTTGAAACTTTTTCAGCTCTTTTTTTGGGGGCGTTAGATAAGAAGGATAATCGCGTAGCAACGCGGAAACCAACCGATCAAAAATGCGCAGATTTGTGCTAGCCAAGATTTGGTTTGAAAGTTCTTCTGACTGGTACAGTGATGAGAAGTAGGCGGGTTTAGCCCAGTCAGATGTTCTTCTTATACCAAGTCCAGATAAGGACATCGGAAGAGTAGCCTGAATCCATGGGGTGTCGCTAAATTTATTGTTAGTTATTATTTCCAGAGTGTTTCGGTAAAAATCATCGATCTCGGTCAATTTCTCAGTGTGTGAAAAGGATGGTGTTGTACGTAATATGTATTGAAATCTCGGCGACGCCAGTGAGGTTCGTAGTAGTAGCAAGGACGGGTGGATGTCTAGCTTTGGAAGCCGCCTGCATAGGATCTTCACTGTCTTCGATTCATTAGTTAATGAATCGTTGATACCTGCTTCAAGAATCGGGGCCCCTAACAGATTGAAAGTTGAGTCATCAAGGACCTTGATACCCGGAATTAAATTATTCAATTCTGCAAGCATTTGCTCTTTGGCTCTTTTTCTGTAATAGTGAGACTGCGTATACATACCGCGGAAAGCAACTTTTCGTCCCAATAAATGGGAAAATATTTTCCGTCACAACCAATACACTCTCACGTATACAGAAAAGATTTTTCCCTCTTGAGTTTGTAAACATATTTATATATATCCTCAAAAGTGACGTAAAATATTATTTTAAACAAAAAGTTGTTCTACGACATGCCTAAAAAATGCACCAATTTTTTCATAAAATTAATTAAAGTAATAAATGAAAGGAGCAGTTCAGTAACTACAATCGCCGAAATCGAAAAAATGAGCGATGGCGGACACTTAAATTGAATTTCAAATCACAATGTATCTCTTTATAACTCTAAAAATTGTATGGTTTTTGATTTTCAGCGTAAAGACCGCTCATAACATAGTAAATACTATTCAGTAGTACACTCGGCCTCCGTCAGTTCGTTCGGGGATATCAAATGGGGCTAAAATTTTGTAATTTTGTCCAAGAAAAACAGCAAAATAAAAAAAACGGTAAGTTTTGAAGGTATGCGGTAGAATAATTTATTGCTTAGAATTACGTTTTACATCTGTTAAAATTAACTTGTCAAAATAGCCATGGACCATTATCATCATTCGAATTCAACAAATCACAGAAATCAGCTGCACCACTATTGTATACATCACCGCTTCCATTATAATGTACATTATCAGATATCTAATATCGTTTATTGCATACCTTTCGATGAAGCGAATTATGGAAAATGTCTTTCCAACTTTACTGAACAAAAGGTCTTTTTTCTAAAGTAAAAACACCTAAAATCGAGGTGGTGTGGAACATTGATAATAAAATTTCATTTCTTGTTAATTCTTGTGCAAAAATTCTGTGTTAAATATTGCCTTAAATTAGCATTTATTTGGTTATGTGTTTCTCATAAATAATTTCAAGTTGGATAAAATTCTAATTCACATTTTAACATTATTTGGCTCCCCCGCCTACTAACAAAGTCTTACTTGTTTTTGCAGTTAACGTTGCAAAAAGTTTCACAGCAAAAAATTGGTTCTTAATCATCATGTATGTAACGTTTGGATGTTGGGAATATGTGAAAGCAATTTTGTGAAAATAAAAAAGCATATCTACTTTTTGTAAAATGATTCTTTAATTGAAATTACCATCGCAATTACTGATGGTAATGTATCATGTCAACAAAAGCTAATTAAAAACTTTGTTTGTTTCCATCCCGCATACACGAAAGGTTTTTGTGAAAATTCACTTCAGAGTGTATGACGAAGGAAATCTCTGTTTTTGTTTGTTCGTTGAAACTTCTTTATTAACTTTTTTTTCATTCACCCTAACAATTTCATTTTGCGAAACCAAAAACCCATAAATGGCACGCACGAATAACACTCTCTATATATTTATGTATTTGGTTTTCAACATTTCTTTAAGACAATCCAATGGTAACACAATTTCCTCATATTTACTTACATCAAGACCCGCATCACTTTATTAGGCAGCGTATGGTTTACAGAGGCATTTAAACAACCAATAGCCACAGAAAAATGCCAGAAATTTTTGGCAATTGGATTGATTTATTTGCGTGTTCTAATAAACAACTGGAACGACAAACAAATGACTCACTTTGAATTCGACATATTCAATTTTTAACGCAAGTGTCTCCTTGTGTTTCGCTGCTTTCACGTGCCAGTAAAATTCAGCTGGCATTACAGTTTCTGCCGCGTTGCAACATGAAAAACGACTTTTATGCTCGACCAACTGAAGTAACCGATTTTATTTATTTAAGAATGGTAAGAGCTCTTCTGTCTTACCACTGTACGAGAACCGATTGCAAATGACTAAGATTTATGCACTAGCTTTTAACAAATTATAAAACGGTCTGTAGAAACTTCAAGCTATGAAACACGTCGGCTGGAAATGTGCAATTTTGCATTAAAATCAAGATAAACAAATTATAGTTTGAAGACATGAACTCAATAGTCCGTATTATTCGTTTACGTTACAAATCTCAACCGGTGAGGTTAGCATAAAAATTTGTGAATCACTTTTAAGTAGAAAATTTGTGAATCACTTTGAAGAACACGTCGTTTAATTGTCATATTTGCGATGTTTTTTTATAATAGAATCCTGCCTAAATTTTTCAAAATCACAACATAAACCCTTTTTAAAAGGGAAACGTGACGGAAGTTCTCGTCTCTTCTTCCAAAACAACTGATATCAATTTGGGTGACGCTTACAGCTTCGGAACGCAAATAATTCTTTTGAAATATTTTCATTTTCGATTAAAGAAATGCGTCACAAATGCCGGACCACCCAATGTTATAGTTTTTCTGTTCTTTCATATTTGACACGAAAAAAATGAATTTTACGGGTAGCCAAATTTTTGGCGTGCGAAATCTGAAAGCGTAGAAAAATTATTACGTTGGGGGTCCGGCATTTGTGACGCATTTCTTTAATCGAAAATGAAAATATTTCAAAAGAATTTTTTGCGTTCCGAAGCTGTAAGCGTCACCCAAATTTATATCAGTTTTATTGGAAGAAGAGATGAGGACTTGCGTCACGTTTTGTTGTGATATCAGTAGTTTTGGAAGAAAAGAAAAAACAAATTTTGGAAAAAAATTTACGGCGAAAAAAATTTCCGACGAAAAAAATTTTCAGCAAAAAAAATTTTCAGCGAAAAAATTTCTGTCGAAAAATAAATTGTCAGCGAAAAAAAAAATTTCGGCGAAAAACATTTTCAGCGAAAAAACTTTTTGACAAAAAAAAAGTTTCAGCAGAAAACATTGGCGAAAAAAATTTTTGCGAAAAAATTTTGAGCGAAAAAAAATGCAACGAAAAAATTGTCAGCAAAAAAAAATTCGGCGAAAACAAAATTTTCAGTGAAAAAAAGTTTTCAGCGAAAAACATTTCCGGCGAAAAAAATTTTCAGCGAAAAAAATTTTCAGCGAAAAAACTTTCCGGCCAAAAAAAATTAATTTCCCCCCTAAATCCGTCCCATACCACCTACGGGCATTTTGTTGGTCACCCTGACACACTACACACCCAACCCATCAAATTTTCCTTTGACACCAAACATCTATCTCCATCCTAACACACAGTCCAAACATTTTGCTCATATTTAACCCAATACACTCATACACACATACAAAAATTTCTTTTATATTAACCTTAAATGGCGCCTTCTAAGAGCCCTGGCACCCAAACGAGGCCGGTACCCCCATTTTTTAAAATCTCATAGAATGCCCACCCGAAGGTTCCTGCAAAACAAGAAAAGTTATCCAGCCGTTTTCGAGCACGAGCCAAAAAAGTCGGTTTTCATACAAATAGATCTGGAACTAAGGGGCCGTTCATAAATTACGTAACGCCAAAAATTGGCATTTTTTAGACACCCCCCTCCCCCCTGTAAGGCTAGCGTAACGCAAGGTCTGAAAGGTCCGAAGTCTAACGAAAAAAAAATTTCTGAATTTTTTGTTCGTATGAGTACTTGCGTCACGGGCGCATCGCTACCGCGCGCCCACGATAATAGCTCATGTACTGTAAGATGACTCTTAGATGAATTAGAATTCAAAAAGTTTAAGTACGAAAGTACAAATTTGCTCTGAAATAGCATCGCAAACGAACTTTGAACGCGATGATTTTTATGAGCAACTTTCGACCTTCAACTTGACAATCCAATACATCAGCAACAATTTTGAAAAGATTTGTGTAATTTCGAAAAACACGCAAGTGGAGAAAAGCTCATTTCTTACTATACTCTTTTTATGTGAATTCGAACTGAATGCTGGCCTTTAGCTACGCTTTCTCAACTTCAACATGCGTTCTGAAAATAGTTTCGTTGTTGTTCGGGGTTTAAGATACAAAAAGGTTTAGCTGTTAAATCCGCGGTTTATAAACACTGAAGGTTGTACAATTTACAGAATTCAAGTTTCAGGTGAATTTATCCGCGTATAAAAGATTACCAGACA
Organism: Pseudolycoriella hygida; assembly: GCA_029228625.1. Taxonomy (NCBI): domain Eukaryota; kingdom Metazoa; phylum Arthropoda; class Insecta; order Diptera; family Sciaridae; genus Pseudolycoriella; species Pseudolycoriella hygida. Next base: position 12,114,131 of record CM055405.1, on the reverse strand, counting down.
AATAACAATAAATCTTGCTGAGTCTGCTTCGCTGATTTTGATTGGCATGCGAACACACCCCGTGGGGGTGTTCACGGCTTATTTTCGCTATAACTTTTAGATGGTATTCGTGGTATTTTAATGGATTTAGTACAAACATGTACTTCTAGCAACATGGCGCAGTGGCAGTACATAGCAATGTGGCAACTCTGTTTTTATTTTGAATCAGTTTTGTTTGACAAATCAATTTTCATTCAACAAGTTCAAATATAGAACATTTGTCTACTTTTTCCGTGTTTCAATTATTCAGAAGGTGATGTGTTCCAAGACACATGAACGATTTCTATCACACGTTCCATAAAATGAATAGAGACATAAATGATAAAAAATACGCTTAACACGCTACGTGAATATTTTATTTGATATGTACTACCCTCCACGTGATATCCCTTGCATATCATAACCGCAGACAAAAAAATATTACTAGCGTGAAAAAAAATATATATAAAAAAACTTAAAACATTATATTTGAATATGGAGATCGGATGTTCCTGTATGTATAGAATAAAAAGTTTTTATTTGTTTTGCCCAGGAAAACTCCCACTAAGAAAAGGAAAAGGAAAATTGATGAGAAAGAAGTGTTGTTTTACTGCGAAAGGGAAAAAATAGGTTGTTCTGTTATTCCCCGGTAATTCCTACGTAAGAAAAATAAAATATTAAAGATGTTCACATCAAACTTTCTTAGTTTATATAGAGTGTGAGTTCACTCACCGTACAACACCTCATGGGAACAAAACATTTAGATTTCCCTGCACTTCTACGAAAAAAATATTTATATTAAAAAAACACTTGCGTAGTATCAGCTTCATTCTTGACAATTTCGTAAAAAAGAATCAGAATGCGAACAAACAGCGCTTTGCAGAGGAAATACCTTTTTCAAACATGCACGTCGAGCTAGGCGTCATCTATGACGATGGAAGATATATAATTTTCATGTTACATTTTACAAAACGTTGCTATGCCTCTTAATGTGCTCCGCGCTTACAATGTTTTTAATTTCCTAAAAATGCTGGATGAATAATATAGTGTGCTCCCTTTTATATTTTAATGCTCGCATAACAACTCAATGCTTGTATACACGAAAAGCACGTACAATAACCCGAGCTGAATTCGATACGACGAAACGGCAGGGATTTTAAGTAGGAGATTAACATGACAGATTGATCACTTTCAATCTTGATAATTTTTAATCGTCTTGCAATATGATGTTAGATGTTAAAACATATTTTCCAGATTGGCTTTAAACGTAACTAATGTACTGCATGGAAAATGGTAAATTTATGCCAGTCCCTGTAGACATTATAATTCCGGAATTATATTTTCTTTTGGAATTTTTCTGCGCTACACCCATCTGAGGCCGGTGCTACGGTAGGAAGGTGATTGTGTGTTGTGTGTCATGACTGATGAAAATTCGTTATGAAATTCTATTGAAAAATTATAGCATTTTATAGCAGTCATCGTATTCTTTAATGCATAATTAGCCGAAATGTTGTGAAATATAGCAGCGCTAGTTGTTTTCATAACACGGTGAGAAAAAGTTCTAACACAGTCGCGGTCGTTCATACAGTAAGTAATCGAAGTTTTTCACACCAGCTCTCCCTTGCATCACATATGTCGACGATTGGGCCCCTTCCCCGGAACGGGGCATACTGTATGAACGGTCGCATATAGAAACTTTGCATCGTAAATGAACAGACCGTTAGATTCACTCGAAGTGATTTTTTATGCCGCCAACGAAACAGCAATCTTCGCATCCTTATTCGAGGTGAGATAAAAATTTATTTCCGCACCTCAAGTGTGAAAAAAATAATGAAACACGTCGTGCTAACGAACAAACAACTTTTCCAAGGAAAATATTATTTTTCATCACATTTTTCAATGAATAAAATTATGACAGATCTGAAAGCTGTTTTTCTGTGTAATATCAACTTCAAAGAGATTTTTTTGCTTTAAATAGAAGTGAAAATTGACTTGGAGTACATGAAATACTATAACCGAGAGCTCTTTCTTAAATTTTTGACGGCGACGCGTTGGTGGCTGAATTAGGTTGAGGATAAAAATTAATGTAAGAAAACTTGGCTGTGTAAAACGGGAGCAATTTTATTCATTGCCTGCTGGCTTTTGAAACGTTGGAACTCACTGAATGTATTGAGTTTTTTATTTTTGTTTCCTCATAAATATTCCAAAAAAAACCGTTCAAGTAGGATGAAGTATCCTCCCACACGCAATCATGTTACCCGCCAAAGAAATAGTTTTATGTCATTTTTTATCTTTTAAATCTGTAGACAAGATGCCAATCTTGCATCCTCCGAACGAGAACAAACGGTTGGCTCTAGGAGCGGCTCTCTATTCTGTAACTAATCTAATCCTCAGAAGAAATAGTTCCTAAGTAATACTTAAACTCAGAAACTTGCACAGTTACGCATAGTTCAAGGAACAAAATAATTGGGTAGTTCCATTGGGAAACGTAACGTAGGGAACACTCGGATCTCATTTAGTACACACCGCGATTTTTATCACTTTAATATTTTTTCCCACTAAATCGCATATGGAAAACAACTTTCTAGGCTGTTAGGTTGTATCTCATTCAGACAACAGCGATATGAGCGTTTCTACGTTACATTTTATCCAACTACACCATGGAACTACACAAATATATCACCGAGATTTAACAACATAACATGCACTACATTACTTACTCTCACTGATCTCCATTCCAAACTCATGCGACAACACATTTGTTTTGATAACAAAACTAGTAGAAAAATGTCATAAAACAAGTTCAATGTACATTAGGGTGGTCCAAAAAAGTAAAGTGTCGAAAAGTTCGGGGCACCAGCGTTAAAACGAATCTAAATGGGTCCCTGATAAAAAGTGTCTATGGACGCAACTCAATCCGGAGTGATCTAGGGGTTCCGCAAAATCAAAATAGTCAAAAAATCCCAAAAACAGTGAAAAACGTAGACTTTTGCGAAATTGCATGAAACTAGTATAAGGGTAGGAGTCATGTTCAGGCAAGTTTAATGAAATCCGTTCAGAATAGTCCGCAGAGAACGTTTTTTGACTTACTTCGAGTTTCCGCACGCTGTCGGAATCATGGAAGCCCATTGAAGTACAAAGTGTATCCAACTTTTCCTAGCGCCAGACCGCGACGACGACATCAGGTAGTGGCAAACTAATTTAAGGGAAATGTTAGGAATGAATAGTACTTTTAATATAAAAAATAACACTTGGGTTCAATTCACAAACTTGAAGATTCCTGTGTCTTAAAAATTGACCCATATTTCTTCACGATAATGTTAGAACCGCAAGAAGTCATTTGTTCCTACGTTTGAAATTTTTCGACTCCGACCCTTTTTATTCCCTAAAAGATATTCAAAATGGAAGGTCGAGTTCGAAGATGAGCAAAATCGGTCTACGGAAACCGGAGTTATGACCAAAAAAGTAGTCAAAATGGGTGTTTTTTGAGGGTATCTGAAACTTTTTTCGCATATATCTCTGCGAAACAAGCATGGTAATTGGTTTCCATGGTTTTAAATGAAAGTTACGTACCTAAGGAAAGCAACCAAATAAATTTAGTGAAAATAGGTTGAGTGGTTTTAGCTGTAGGGTAAATAGAGTGGACCAAACTCGGGCTACTCGACCGTACATGATACTTTGTGGATTTTCATGTTTATTTCCGTTCTTTTTGATTTTTTTTTAAATTGTTTTTTAAACTTTTTTTTGAACATTATTTTTGAACTTTTTTCTATTAAGGTCAGGTTATACCCGTCTACATAGTCAACTATGTATTGGACGACGTATACGGGTATAACCTGGCCTTAAGGGACTTCGAGCGGGATTTCCAATATTGCCATATGCAATTTCTAATTGCTACATCTTTGCTTTCACTACATTCGTGCCAGTCTTAACCTATCTTTTGTACAAAAAACAATATAGTTGACTCTTACCTTTATTTTTTGTTCGTCAACAATAAATGAAAAAAAAAAAAAAAAACATACGAAAAAATACGAATGTAGCGAAAGCCTAGATGTAGCAATTAGAAATTGCATATGGCAATATCGGAAATCCCGCTTGAAGTCCCCTAAATAGAAAAAAGTTCAAGAATAATGTTCAAAAAAAAGTTCAAAAAACAATTTAAAAAAAATCAAAAAGAATGGAAATAACCATGAAAATAACCATGAAAATCCACAAAGTATCATGTACGGTCGAGTAGACCGAGTTTGGTCCACTCTATTTACCCTACAGCTAAAACCACTCAACCTATTTTCACTAAATTTATTTGGTTGCTTTCCTTAGGTAATAACTTTCATTTAAAACCATGGAAACCAATTACCATGCTTGTTTCGCAGAGACATATGCGGAAAAGGTTCAGATACCCTCAAAAAACACCGATTTTGACCACTTTTTTGGTCAAAAGTCCGGTTTCCATAGACCGATTTTGCTCATCTTCGAACTTGACCTTCCATTTTCGATTATCTTTTAGGGAATAAAAAGATTCGGAGTCGAAAAATTTCAAACGTTGGAACAAATGACTTCTTGCGGTTCTAACATTATCGTGAAATATGGGTCAAGTTTTAAGACACAGGAAACTTGAAACTTCAAATTTGTGAATTGAACTCAAGTGTTATTTTTTATATTAAAGGCACTATTCATTCCTAACATTTCCCTTAAATAAGTTTGCCACTACCTGATGTAGTCGTTGCAGTCTGGCGCTAGGAAAATTTGGGTACACTTTGTTCTTCAATGGGCTCCCATGATTCCGACAGCGTGCGGAAACTCGAAGTAAGTCAAAAAACGTTCTCTGCGGACTATTCTGAACGGATTTCATTAACCTTGCCTGAACATGACTCCTACTCTTATACTAGTTTCATGCAATTTCGCAAAAGTCTACGTTTTTCACGGTTTTTGGGATTTTTTGAATATTTTGATTTTGCGGAACCCCTAGATCACTCCGGATTGAGCTACGTCCATAGAGACTTTTTATCAGGGACCCATTTAGATTCGTTTTAACGCTGGTGCCCCAAACTTTTCGACCCTCTAATTTTTCCACACATTTTTGGACCACCCTAATGTACATACATACAACATGTTGTGCACATTATACATTACAGATGAACATGAAGTACGTCTTAGACGTAAAACGATCGTAGAAATGTTCTGGAGGTTGATGAAATATGAAAATGGCTTACGCGAGTCTCGTGATTCCCAAGGCAGTAAGTAATTTTAAAAAATATTTTAAAACTATGCCAGATACACACTCCCATCCCATACGCGACAATTAACCGAGCCTTCGGTGATTTTTGTTTTATTTCGATAAAATAAGTGACTTTAAGATAAACATCGACATATCTTGAAAATGTTTATATCTTTTATTAAGTCGATTCCAATTGTATACATTCAAATAATTCGCGCCAATATTCACCTACATCGGTACCATTGATACCAACCTAATACGATAAATTCCATACATTTCTATGGAGGTAAACTCACAGCATACCACACAACATTCCACACATATGAGCGGGAAAAAATTTGAAATTTGCTTTCCGCATTGTGTGCACCAACACACTCTCACTATTTCAGAAAACTATCTTTCAAAATTCACCAATACACCCTCGATGTGTACTTTTCGCTTGAGCTTCGACAGAGCGTACGTACACATCTCGTGTGTATTGGGGTATGTTGAAATATACTATTTTTGGTCCATAATATCAGTACAGATTCATATAAAAATATAACAAAAATTACAAGCGCCAGGTTGATTCACACGTTCGGCACACCAATCAGCATTTTCCAACTTTCAATAGAAGACAAATTCAATAAACTGCTTACTTGATATTAGAATATGTTGTAAATAAGCTGAACTTTGGTAGGGGACGTCTTTCCTTTGTCCAAATCACCTTTGGTCTTTCACCTTATCAAATAACAGGATTAACTTCCTGGATTGCGTCAATTTAGTTTCACAACGCTTATCCAACAAATAAGTTACAACTAATAAACTTATCCGTTACACACCAAAGAGATAAATAAAAAAAGTCTGCAAGTTATTGTTTAACCGCGGTCAACAAAAGCATGTTGATGAAACATTTCAGATGAGATAACATTCACGTTCACTTTGTCGTATTTTTACAACAGTATGCTACCAGGAGTAAACAACGAATAAAACAAAAAGAAAAATAAAAATAAAAAATAACACGGAAATTCATTATAATCTAGCTGTATTGCCTTAACAATGTACTTTATGCAACTACAATTAATCATGTTTTCCCAACTTTTCTTCTTTTTTTTGCATTTTCATGTGCTTATATCATAAACCTTTTTATCTCTTCTTTTTTAACCGTAAAATTAAGCTAACACATATGTTTCATGCTAGCAGCCATGGTAATTTTCCAGGTTGCTATTTGTCAAGTGCCTGTAATTTTAACACTAATTAGCTACTAATTAATTTTTCATTTCGAAATACGCATGTCATTCCCCACACATAATGTCCTACATAGAAAACAAACATTTTGTATGCTCCAGAAAGTGTACGAAACGGTCCTTTTCCACATGAGTGAACAAGCATCTGTCGCCGCGTTTACAACCATTTTCTGCGTCACAATTTTTGTTTCGTTACGTAAGAGTAGTTTCGAGCCACCCCATTCACCCATATCATGATATTTAGTCGATGGCTTTCGCTCGCAAATATGAAAACATTAGTGCAACTCTGCTGCAATTTAGATGAAAATATAATGCGGCCTCTGCTTTCCATCGTAACTATCATCGCAAATGTGTGTAAATCCGTTAATCGGTTTGTTAATTGCTACTAAAATGCATCTTCTGTAACGATTTTGTGCATTTAAGTACATGCGGGTATTTGAAAAGCGATTGCAAAATTCAAAACGAGTTGGGATCTGATAAGCTTTTATCTCTCTCCAGAGATAATATCAATTAAAAACGTAATAAATTTCTATCATCCCTAAGGCTTCTATTTTTTTTTTTTTGTAGAATTTTTTTATCTTTTAGCAGCAAAAGCGATTTTTTCATCAGCAAACAAATGATCGATAAAATTTGCTTCTTGAGTGGCAAAATTATAGCCTTGTGTCTGCAATATTTGATCCTTTGATATGCAAATTTTTACTGGAAAATGAAATTTCAATCAGCAATTTTTTTGTGATTCATAAAAGTAAATGTCCCTTTGCATTCAAAAATTTGGCCTTCAGCAAATACCCTTGCTGGCCCACTCCTATAATGGAAAACTACTTGTACGCGAATATAAAAACGCAAAAAAGGCAAGAAATAATTTGATTTTCACGCACAATGAGTACGTCCAGCTGTGAGTGTCTTAAATAATGAAATCCTGACTTTAAATCTTTTTCTTAGAGTTGAAAAAGGAAAATTTTTCCATGGTATAGATGGTAAACCTAGACGAATCATCTTGCATTTTGTAAATGTAAAAGCTTTTTGCGATTTAATAGAAAACTTTATCGTTTCATTACTGAATAAAACAAAGCTGATCAAAAAAATTACATCTGCTGGTGAATTTGCTGTCAAAAACAATAATTTTGTTACTTGAAAGGAATTAATTAGAGACAGAGAAGCAAAACATATCCCTTTCAGTTATTTCAATGTTTTTTTTTTCCAACGATACGCTGGTTTAATGAGTCCAGTATCTGTTAATTGAACGACTCAATATACGCAAATCTTTGATGCAGAGAGTAATCTGACATCGTTTTATGTTACATCCAAATAAAGTTACATCTAATCAAATTACTCATCTAATTGAATTCAATTATTTTGGATGGTTGCATTTGAATTAATAAGGGTCAATAAATTGTATAATAATTTCATTAGCTGTTGGCAAATTGATGCAGATTTTATTCGTACGATTTACATGAATTCATGAATGTTTTACAGTCACAATTGTAGGCGATGGGTAAGGTTTTCCAGTCGAAAATCAACTGGGGACGAAGTCATTCCAAAATTTCTAATGTTTATTTTTCTAGAATATTTTGAAGAAAATGTTTTTCTACTTATCACCTCCGAAAAGTTGGTGATACACGTACATTTGGGTCCCACGAAAAATGAGCATTTCATTGAGGATATCGTGTCTTCATGGGAAAGTATTTCCCTCACTAGGGGCGAAAAGTCTTTCCTTCCATAGTGAATAAAAATATTTCATCTGAAATATTGTTTCGAAAATCTTTAACGTGGAAACAACATTTTGTTGTTTTATTGTTGTCCACTACGCGCTTTGCAATGAATGTATTTTAACGTAGGCAAATACATTAAAACTTTTGAAAAACAATTTTAAAACACAGAATCGAAAGTGTCAGCCATGCTTGTTCTAGCACGATTTATGAAAGCGATGAACACATACAGCTGATCACTTTTATTTTGTGTATTTTTCAACTATTTTCTTCAACTAATTCACATCACTTCACTGCAAAATTTGCTGTAATTGGTAGTACATCAAAAAAATCAACAAAATTATTGCTCAAGAAAAATAATTTCAAAACAATGTTTACATTTCACCAAATCATTGACGTTGACATCATATTCTGACGTTGATGTGATCAATTTGTGATGACTCGGGATCAATATTGCGGTAGAAGTGTGAGCCAACATGTAATCAAAAAATTTGAATTTTATAAGAATTTACATTCAAAGTGCGATCTTTGTTTTGAATGATTAAAGCAGAGTTTTAGCTTGAAAAATCAAGTCAGATTCGATCGAAACTAAGTAAAATGTCAAAATTATCATTTTTATTTTCATTTTAATCGAATCTCAACGACCTTTTTCTTTTTCATATTTTCGTCATTCTTCTTTTTGTTGCAAAAAGTGGAGATTTTGGAAGTGGGGATCTTTGAATACATTCGAGTACTGTATGTCCACTATTTTAGAAAAATACTACATGAAATACCCTGCAAAATGACATAAAGAACGGTTGCTATGTCATTGACTTTCAAAAGTTACGATTGTTGAAAGCTATAATTTTCGTCGAAAAATTGACAACGGCGAGCTTTGACACCCCATAAAAAATATTGTTTGTCCAGTTTACATCCTAAATATATTTTTCCCAATTTTTCTCATTTAAGGAAATGTGAAACGTTGAAAAAAATTTTAGGTGCTCAGTATTATGTCAACCATTTATTTTTGGTAGAACTCAGACCAGGCCCGGACTGGCCATATGGCCAGGGTGGCAAATCGCACCCGCGCCTTTTGCCGTATTTGCGCCTTTTCGAAAAAAACACAAAATCGTCACTATCGAAAAACGATATTAGGTCGATAGCGCCTTTGTTGTACTTTGTGTTCATCGTAAGTACAGTGATGCGCTTTTTTGGTTGACTTTTGTCTTCATCAAGTAATTTAGAATTTACGGAGTTTTGAATTCACGTCGATGCACGTGCTTTCATTTTCTTAGTGTATTAATTCATTATTTGTACACATGATAGCAGTGACAGCGTACAGTGCTGTCTCTGATAAACAACTACTAATGTGTTAGTACGACCTTCTTGTCTTTCAGCTTTGTGAGACAAGAGCGCTTATTCAATTTGTTACACTTTTATTAATAAATTAAAATATAAATACTTCCTTCTTATAATTAAGAAATTTCACATTTTTTTCTATCCGAAATCTTATAAAAGAGCTGCCTAAATTTCTATGGTTTAGGCTTCAAAAACAAAAAATTTTCGCCTGCGTCGCCACTTTTTATTTGTTGTAGAACGGATTTTAATTTTGAATCAAGTTGATTCAACCAATATTAATTTAACTGAGGCTAGTCACTGTTCAATTTTTTTATAATGAAGAAATTTACAAAAAAAAAAATCGCTCGCTCTGTTCGCGACAATGACCTAATATAATGGTCGCATTCTCGTTGACAATTTTGTGCTAATGCAAACTCAATTTCGGCAACCGGTGGTCTTCACCGGTAGTGAAATAGTATGTTGTGAACCATGTTTCGTTACATTGATTTTTTCAGCACCAGTTCTAATATTGTCCATACGAGCCGAAGGCGAGTTGGACAATAATTAGGACGTGTCGTGTTAACTGTGTCGAATTTGATCATGTTAAAACTACTTTCAGTATCGAATTCTGTCGAAATTCGATTGTGAATTGCAAAAAAAAAAGTTTTTACTTTTGAATAGATCTTGTTGTTTAAATGAGCGCCTTTCGACTGATCGCACATCTGCGCCTTTTGATAGCCAGTCCGGTCCTGGCTCAGACGCACCAAAACGCGACTTTTGGACTTTACCGGTTTTGTGCTAGTTGAAGTAAAACATCTAAAAGGGCCCCTTCCCTTAGCCGACCCGAAAAAAACGGAAAATCGATCCCCCTAGTTTGCATCTTTTAGCGTGGATTATCAAAAGACCAACTGAATATTGTAAAAAGGATAAAATTTTCTGATTCCATCACATCGTCATGGAAACATAAAATAAAGTTTTGTGTCATGTTTTTCGTTGGGGGCCAAATGTACTTGTAACTAAACTTGTCGGAGGGGATAGGCAAACAAATAACCTACGTTGGATGCTTTGAAAAGCATTCATTTATTCGGAATCAGTTTTGTGTACTCGCGAAATCACTCGTGTGTTTTTAAGCAACTCGCTTTGAAAAAAAAACTGTTATTTTGACACGTGTAGTTGCACACCTCGCCTTCGGCTCTACACTTGTCAAAATAACAGTTTTTCCAAAGCTTGTTGCTTAAAAACATACTCGTGAGTTCGGCTCTTATCACAAAATTGATCACTCATGAAATGAGTGCTTTTCGCCGCATCCACCGTAGTATGCTATTCCAAATGGGGCTCCCTATATCGAAAGTGTGTAAAAGCGATCGAGTTAAACTGTCACACACCGTCTCGACAGACGGGTCTAGTTCGATCTTTGATACATCGACTCGCGATAAAGTTAAAGAAATAAAATAAACAAAAACTGTTATTGGTCTATCGTTACTTTTGTACATAATTGTAAAGCGGTACTTTGATTTATTTAATTTATGCAGATGTTTTTCATAAATCATTCATGCAAATGGGGTACACTAAATGGTAAATCTGCTTCAACATCACCTGCAACAAATCGTACAAATATTTAGCATGCAATCAATTGACTTGTCATCGAGGAAAACTGCCGGTAAAGTTTGTTATATGCAAAAATCTAACACATGGTCGACCTAAAAATTTCAAAATGTTCGTGTAATTTCACATGGTAAATCCGGTTATAATTTTCTTTGTATTCACGTGTAGGAACTGTTCGGTCATGAAATTATAATAAAGCTAAAGTTTTAATTGGTAGTTACGTTTCTTTCGTATAATCGAATAGTTTTATGCGTCATCAACTTAAGCAATTAACCCGGTCAAGCAACAAACATTTTCTTTAGAACCAAATCGCTGCCCAATTTTCCTCCAAATTGCTTTCGAAATGAATAAAAATAGTCGCTTGCGACTGTAGAAAATATTCGCTCGTATTTTATCCGTTACTACAGCAGATTACAGCTCATAATTACCAAATCAAAAAATGAAAAAAAGAGAAAAAATGGTTGCGTTATTTTACTTGATGAACTTTTTCCCAAGTTTAATGCTCTGACTCAATTCTAAAACACTTACGTTAAATATTTCTTTTAGAGGGAAATTTCCATAAATTAATCATTTATTATGAATTATTGCCTTTTTAATGGATTAACCGTCCGGAAAAGTAGCATATCTACATAAATGGTCGTCTCCACTTTTTTTTCGGTGGAAAAAAAAAATTTTTCCTGGATAAAAATATGATTTATGAAATTATATTGCTCCTGAAGTAGACATGACCGAATCGTTCCATTGTAATTTATCAATGTTCTATCGAATGAATATGAGTGGACATTTACGCACCATTTATTTATTAAATTATTTTGAATGATTTACTTTTACTATAGACTGGTGCGGTGTATGAAAATGAAATAATCGTCGAAAAACGCACGAAATGAATCATTCAATTGACATATTTCATCATTGTCCTACATTATAATCCGTTAAGTCATACTTTCCCTTCATCTAGCACCAAAATTTAATTAATTGAAACTGTAGCTATATCTCGCCATCGTTCATAAAACAAATTCTTTCATTTCATTACCATTCCTTGTGTCACTGTCCCATTTCTGCCTATGATATAATTCTGCTATATTCTTAAGAGTTTCAAGATTTCATACAATGTACCTGCGAAAGTGATAAGACCTCAACCAGCTAGTAGAAACTTGCCAATACGCAGAACCTATGTTTAGTAGTGATATCAAAAATAGTTGAATTTCATTTTAGTTTTCGGTTTTAATTAACGGACAGCAGACACGCCGATGATTTTATATTTAGTCATTGATGGCTGGTTGAGTCGAAACCAGAGCCTATTTTCGCGTAATATTTTCATGGTTTTTTCAAATTTTCATGAATTCTTTCGATATTTGTTTTTCGTGAAAATTGACGTGACATTGTCGAAAATCGAGAAAAATTTTTCTCGAAACTAGGCCCTGGTACAAATTTACGGATAAATGTTATTGAATTATGAGTTTTTTTATTCCACTTTTCGGTTTAAATGTCTTTCGTCGTCGTGAAAAACAAACATTTCGCGGCGATGCGTTGTAAGGTGAACTGTATAAACTTACCGATTGTGGTGAACTATTTATAGACAGGAATTTTCAAATGTTCATGTATTTAACATTTACGATCACAAAAAAAAACATTCTGAAAAGGGAAATTTAAAAACTGTTTAGCACTGCTGTAGTGACAATTTTTATTGAAAATCAATTTGTTCTTTGAAAAATAATAAACGGATAACAAAATGGAATGTTTTCTGCTTAGTGAACTTTCTCTTTAATTAGCTTTGCTGAGCTTTGGTAAGCTTTTACTCTGTTTTACTTTTCAAATCGCGTTCCACTCACATGCACGCCATATATCAAGGCACTGATATGTCAGAATACCCAATAAATTGAATGAGCTTTTTGTTGTTTTGTGGGTTTTAGGTTGGTGTTGTATGGGGCCGTTCTTTCGCAAATTTCTACAAATCTGCAGACCATCCTTCATGAGTGGTGAGGCTAATCGGTTCTTGCCACCGATGCGCGTGTCCTGATGCCTTGATACGGTCTGATTTACCAAAAGTTTGGTATTATTTGGCAACTAAAAACAGCGAAACAGCAAGCATTGTTGGAAAAAAGCAGCAAACAGCAAGCGCAGTTGGAAAAATTGTTGTTTTATCTTTCCAACAGTGCTTGCTCTTTGCTATTTTGTTGATTTTAGTTGCCAAATAATAAGAAACTTTTGGTAAATCAGACTGTAACAAGGCATCAGGACGCGCGCATCCGTGATAAGATTCTGTTAGTAACACTGCTCATGATGTAGTTTTGTAGAAATTTGCGAAAGAGTTGCCCCCTACAACTACAACACAACCAACAAAATAACAAAAAGCTCATTCAATTTATCATGGGCGCGCGGTAGCGATGCGCCCGTGACGCAAGTTCCCATACGAACGAGAAATTCGGAAAAAAATTTTTCGTAGACTTCGGAACCATACATACAGCTAAGTTTTGACTTCCCCCCCTTGCGACGTACCCCCCGGAAAATATTTTTCCTGGATTCTATGGAAAATTCTAAGGCGAAGTGTATTTTCACTCATTAAAATCGGTTCGGTGGATCCGAAGATACGACCTTTAGAAAGCCCCTACCAAAAGGGCTGTTTCATAGAAGCCAAAGTTAATGCAAACATCCTACGTTAGTTAGTGGGTTAGTTAGTTAGTTAGTTAGTGGGCTAGTTCCAGGGCCATTTGTATGAAAAACCGTGAAAAACCACTTTTTTGGCTCGTGCTCGAAAACGGTTCTATAACTTTTCTTGAAATTTTGCAGGGACCTTCGGGTGGGCATTCTACGTCGGCTCCCCTACAAAATTCGGAGGCACAAAATCCAGAGGCGTCAAAATCCGGACGAAAAATCCGGACGAAAAATCCGGAGGCTACAAAATCCGGAGGCTTCAAAATCCGGAGGCGTCAAATTCCGGAGGCGTCAAAATCCGGAGGCTACAAAATCCGGTAGCGTCAAAATCCAGAGGCGTCAAAATCCTGATGATGTTGTTGCGTCTGGATTTTGTAGCCTCCGGATTTTGTAGCCTCCGGATTTTGTAGCTTCCGGACTTTATGGGATGTATGACGTATTTTTATACAGGAAATCAAATTTTCGCGTATGAAAGCTGAAAGCGTAGAAAAATTATTACATTGGCGGGTTCGGCATTTGTGACGCATTTTTTAATCAAAAGTGAAAATATTTCAAAAGAATTTTGTGCGTTCCGAAGCTGCAAGCGTCACCCAAATTGATATCAGTTGTTTTGGAAGAAGGGACGAGGACTTGCGTCACGTTTCCCTTTTAAAAAGGGGTTTTGTTGTGATTGGGTATTCTGCTATGTCAGTACCTAGAATCTGGCCTTACATAAACCCTCTCCTTTAATTTTTGGAACAAAATAGAGGAAAGAATAGTATATTACAGTAGGGAGTGAGGAAGTAGGTTATCGCATGAGGGATCAATTTTGTGAACTGATTCAAGAGAGTGATTTTAAGCAGAAAGCTTTCAAAACTGTTTTTTGACGAGTGTAGAGTCAATATCCCGAGCCGAAGGCGAGCTATACAACTGCACAAGTCAAAAAACTGTTTTAAGCAAGTTGCTTAAAAATACACGAATGAGTTTCGAGTCTCACGAAATGATGCAGAATGGATGATTTAGTAAGCAGCCCCCACAGTATACCGTTTTACTCAGTGTCCCATCCGAAAACGCGGCGCTACACATAGATATACATGTAATGAGAAGTTTCCGGTGGGAGCCCTAATGTAAAGAATAGCATGTAATGAAAAACATGAATGAATATCTTCCGGGGGTTGAACATGTAATGACAAGCTTTCTGTGGGACAACATTACATACATTCCAAATTCATTTGCGATAGCTTTACATTTCATTTTTCGGTATTTTTACTATTCCAACAGATTTTTTATGTCATTATTATAGTAACAAGCAATTTCATTTCATACAAGCGTTCCAAATATTAATTTTAACCCATATGTTTAACACAATAGTGAATTTGTCAATAATTGAAACCTTTCCGACAAGCATCTGACATATTCAGCTTATTGCGTTAATCAATTAATAAATTATGTAATTTTTGTACTAAACAGTGATCAACAAAACTCACAAAACCACTATAATTGCTACAGATTTGCATCGATAGGTAATGGTTTTGGTAAACCCAAATAATGCTAAACAAAATAGTGGATTATATAGTTTCGATTAAAATCCAATATCATTTACAAATTCCATGAATAACAATTCGTTCATCGCAGAGCCACCATACAAAATTCAAACGAAAATAAATGAAAGTAATGCGTCAAGAATTTTTAAATAAAATTACGGTTTGTATTTTGTCTGTTCGAAAGCGAATAATGGTGTTTGTTGAACACACACATCCCATATCTCATTCAAAACATAAATATGAAACTAATACCATTTATGCCAAAATGGTAAAATTTCTGAAACAAAACTCAATTTATTATTTTCCATGCTAACTGTACGCTTTTCCATCATATTAGACTGACTCACCCAACAAAATATAATTCCCATGCAGGCATTGGGATATCTCTTAATATTGTGGTTGAAGTTCCAGTAAAAAATAGAAAACTGAAACGTACCCGTACGATTATCTTTCACTTTTAGCACGAGACTAAACTCGGAAAACCATTTTGGGAAGTTTGGAAAGTCGGAAATTCGGTAAGTATTCTGCCTACCTATGGCTCATAATTTCAACGAACTTTTGGAATTGGAAGAGTTTTTCTTTTGTTTGCACGGCTTTTTTTTTTGGAAATTGTAATTCTTTTTCTCGAGGATTTTTTCGAACTTAAAGATTTTCTATGTTTATCTGTTCCACGACTTCGTACCTGCCTCTTTCCATTTATCGTATTCATTGAACAGCAGCTTTGACGTATGCCCTGTCGTTTCGATTGACACTATACGTATTGATAGAGGAGGAAACCACCAGTTTTTTATTGGATACAATAATTTTAAAAATTCTATTTTTTATGGGGGAAATTTACATTTGACCTTACTCAATTCCACTTGAGGTTACCCGTTAGTTTCGAAAAAAAAGTTTTCTCACGTCAATTCCATAACCCCACAAAAAACATTGTTTGGCCTCAAAAACGTCAAAAATATTTTTTTTTATTTTTTGAAAGAAAATTTTCGGTGGGAAAATCAACCGAATCAACTAGAGAAAAGTGTTTTTCTTTCGGAACTGCCTATTATAGTCTGTGTCTTTTATCCAGTATGTGCGAATAGCACTCCCACAATGCTGAGTCTAGCAATAAAACCCTTAATACTCGTAGACAGATGAAGCGAAATGAAATGAATAACAAGAACACAGATCTAAAAATTTAAATTGTGATCATTTTGAGGATATAAGCAGATGAAGTGGATATATTTATTTCATAGAAGTTGAGGATTTTGTAAGATTTATTTAATGTTGTGTTAGATTACGATGAAAATCATTAAAAAACACAGCTACAAAAAAGGCTGCGTTTAACAAATTCTCCACTCGAATATGCAGTTATTTTGTAGTTTGTGAAAATAAAATCAAATTATGTTACAGCATCTCCAAACGAAATGCAAAGAAATGGAGAAATAAATCAATGAAAAATGTCTGCCATTATTTCGTATTTATCACATCATTACGACTTTTCTTTTGGTTCATTT
Organism: Pseudolycoriella hygida; assembly: GCA_029228625.1. NCBI lineage: Eukaryota > Metazoa > Arthropoda > Insecta > Diptera > Sciaridae > Pseudolycoriella > Pseudolycoriella hygida. The sequence goes on along the minus strand of CM055405.1, from coordinate 12,097,367 downwards.
TTTTCATTTTATTTTCATTCCATTGAATTTTCTTTTTATCAAATATTTATTGGAAACATTTTCAACTTACTGCTGCAGGTGTATGTATATTTACAAAAGGAATTTTAATACGCTTTAGTGCTGTGTATTGAATACGAATATAAGAGGAAGAAATTGTGTATATTTGTACTGTACATCATTACGTGCATTACGATTTGCACCCCACAATAATATTGATTTTGCATTCGCGGAAATTAATTTCTGACTTGCAAAGCTTATACTATGTACTTACAATGGTTGGAAGCACATTAACTGTGTGTATGTTCTTTCCACAGCTAAACTTTATTTTATGGAAATTTCTTGCAAACACTGAAATATCTTGCAATTTGCTCATAAATTAAGTAAATCTCTAATTAAGAACTCCTTCCCCTAAAACTTCCTAATCCGTTCCCTCTTTTGCTATCAGCAATGCAATATATCGGTGTTATGACAACTTATGTGCCTAAACAAAACATATATAAACGAATGTGAATGTTTGAGTAGCGAGTCGAGCGAAGCGAAACAAGCGAACTTAATTTCATACACGTGTGGTTGCGATGCGAGTCTCACCCATGGGTTGCTTTGTACTTTATAATCCATGGGAGGCCGTTTAGTTGAAATTCTAACAACTCTCTTACCCCCTTGTGAGTCATGGCAAATTTAACTTAACAATCTAAAAACTCTTTTTTGCACACACAACGTAATGGTCTCAACCGGATTAAAATTTATAACATCCTTGCGTTACAAACTGTCGGGATTTTATGTACTGCATGCAATGGATTTGTCTCGTTTGTTTATTTGAGAGAATGTAATTTTTACAAATAATAAAAATTCAACGAATTGCAAAATTTGAAAGCTTTTATTCAGCTCAGGCTGTAGTTGTGATGAAATCACAACCGAATCAGACGGCAGCCTGTGAAAACGCTATTATAATAAAAGTCGAGTGCTATGAAGACCCGTACGATTTATAATTATAAAATTCAAAAGTTTGTCTGTTTATCTGTTTGTCTGTAAATTGTCCGTCACAAATTTCCAGCGTGAACCAACATACGTCCGACCTGCTTGAAGAGTTCCGAGGAACTAAAGCAAAAAGTCGTTTTGCATTGCCTTATATGATTCAAAAAAAGGCAATGCAAAAAAAAGATTTGCATGTGAATCTATCTACGTCCGACCTGCTTGAAGAGTTCCGAGGAACTAAAGCAAAAAGTTGTTTTGCATTGCCTTATATGATTCAAAAAAAGGCAATGCAAAAGAAGATTCCCATGCGAATCTATTTACGTCCGACCTGCTTGAAGAGTTCCGAGGAACTAAAGCAAAAAGTCGTTTTGCATTGCCTTATATGATTCAAAAGAAGGCAATGCAAAAGAAGATTCCCATGCGAATCTATCTACGTCCGACCTGCTTGAAGAGTTCCGAGGAACTTAAGCAACAAGTCGTTTTGCATTGCCTTATATGATTCAAAAAAAGGCAATGCAAAAGAAGATTCCCATGCGAATCTATCTACGTCCGACCTGCTTGAAGAGTTCCGAGGAACTAAAGCAACAAGTCGTTTTGCATTGCCTTATTTGATTAAAAAAAAAGGCAATGCAAAAGAAGATTCCCATGCGAATCTATCTACGTCCGACCTGCTGGAAGAGTTCCGAGGAACTAAAACCTTTTGCATTGCTTTTTTTAAACCAAAAAAGGAATGCAAACCTACTTTCGAAGGGGAAGAGAAAACCACAAGGGAAACCTAGAGACAGAGAACGA
>CM055405.1:12068593-12095100 GCA_029228625.1 Pseudolycoriella hygida | reverse complement strand
GAAAAGACATTTCGCCTTAGAATTTTCCGTAGAATCCAGGAAAAATATTTTCCGGGGGGTACGTCGCAAGGGGGGGAAGTCAAAACTTAGCTGTATATATGGTTTCGAAGTCTACGAAAAAAATTTTTCCGAATGTTTTGCTCGTGGGGACTTGCGTCACGGGCGCATTGCTACCGCGCGCCCATGATTTACATTTTACGTAACACAGAGTGTCTGAACTGAAGTATAAGATATTTCAAAGTCATTGGGACAATTTTTTCCATTCTTATATGAATGGAACGCAAGGGGACGCTCGTAAATATTTTCTATAATTTTCTTTAACAAAAGAACTACCTAAGTTAAGTCTTTTGCATAAAACTATGAAGAAGTGTAATTGATAATTGAAAGAAAGTCAAAAGCTCTTTTTACTAAAAGTTCTTTTACAAAGAAGAATATTAAACATTTAAGTAGATGAAAAAGGCACCTTCTTATTATCTACATTCATTTAAGTTCTCAACTACCACTCATTGCATTTTTTTTTCAAATAATCTGCTATTTTCTAAGGGTTATAATGCATAACAACTTCACTCGTAATTACCAGAAAATTTATTAGTTACGTTAAAAAGAAAAACTTTGTTGATATTTTCCAGTGATTGGATGTTAGTCCGTGTTCTTCGTTAAAAAATAAATAAAGTTATGCAATCGGAATGTCGACGGCAAAACAATTTTACATTGGAAAGGTACATACCGTTAGAAGGAAGAGTTGTTATACAATGAAATTACATCACGTTACAACAATTAAGTTGTAGCTCCTTTACGTAAAATGCTTAGCAGCACCCAACAAAAGATTTGTTAATAGCATAGTAGATTACAACTCATTGAAAAAAATGTTAATTGTGCTCAACATCCCATTTAAAGGAAGCACCGTACTGATGCAACAATAACTTTTTATACGAACTTATGTGATGAAGTGTGTGAACACCAAATTCACTTAAAAAAATTTGAATATTTTCCGAATGAGAAACTACTCGGAAAGTGTATGCCACAGGATTCCCACTTCATGTGTTTTCCTTCATTCTGTGATTTACCGCATTCAAATGATTACTTGTGATTTTCATGATCTTTGGTGTCATTCATGGTTTTAATGTATCACTGGCTAGAGGTGTAGTTCTAAGATGAACAAAGAGACAACAACTTTACAACCACCACAACACTTGCACAATAAATTTACATCACACAACAAATTTGCATCACACAACAATTTTACATCAAAAGTCATTTTGACTTTCACCATTCTGCGTAACACTATTTCGGGAGTGTAAAATGATATAAAACGGCGGTGGAAATCAGTTGAGTGAGTGTCTTTTCAACGTATATTCTGAATATTCGAAGCCCCACCCCTAGGGGCTACGCAGGCTTTACCATTTTCGCTTGTTGTCTATTAAGAGAGCCAAAGCAAATAATTTTTCGTTTTAAATAATGATGCCTGATGTTGAAGGTCGTTATATCACTTCGTTGATATTATAATCTGCCTTAACAACCCATGAAGGGTTAGGGGCTAGATCATTATTTACTAGTTTCGCTACTTTTTGTGGTTCTACTATTTGAGATCCTTTCATTACCGGAAAGTTTTTACTGTGCCAGTGGTAAGCTGTGCGACAAACCCAGTGCCATCCATGAGATGTACTAGGAACGAAACTAGTAGGAGTAGAATACCGGCACCTCCCAACAATGCTTTTCACCGGTAAGCCGTACGATGGCGCTACACTCAACTTCACATGACTTGAACCGATTCAATTAGCTTTGTTTTGTTTACAAATCTAACAATCGGAACAAATCTGTCTGCGGCTGAGTTTCGAACCAACGCACTGGCAACTCGATCTCATAGTAGCAAGCAGACGTGTTAACCACTACGCTATCGAGTTGTTACTTCGTTGATATTACCGCTAACTAAAATAGAAGTGGGCGCGAAAGGCACTATAAATCAAAATACTTTCCTCGCCGCAAGTAACTCCACTTTCCCCGTATTCCATTTCCCATGTATTCCACTTCCCCCGTATTCAGCGTTGCACTTGCTACGTAGTATTCTACTCTAGTATTTTTTTGCTCCTCAGTTTAAACGCAGAAAAAACGGGATTGTGACCGACAGACAAATAAATAGACACATAAATATGATACAGAAGCGATTACGAAAACTTTTCAATTCTTTACGAAAGAGGTATTGTATGCGGTCATCCTTACATAGTTTTTTTCTATGACTCCAGCACCCAATCCTGTGCTTATTTTCATGGCGACCTTTATTTCCACAAAAATGCGCGTGCTGAACTGTTCAATGATTTTACAGATTTTCAAAGTTTTCGCTGTAAGCCATCGTAAGAAATTACGATGGAGAAACTACTTCGAAAATGCTGCTCGACATTTTCATTTCATTCATGAAACGTTCACATAACTGCACATCACAGAAAAATGATGATTTCAAGAAATCATCAACAATTCAAAACGTAAATATCGATTGATGCACGTAGTCTGTATAGTCTCTAAAACATTTGGACTAATACTTTCAACAAATGAAGGCATCGAAGAATGTATGACTGGCTGTATTTTAAACCGCATAGAACCAGTTATCTCATAAATATCGCTGGAATCTACACTTTTCCAACAAAATATATTTCTGTTATTTATATGCATCAACAATAAATTCATCATTCAACATGAATTTCAATAAGAACGAAATTCGGGGTAATACGTGATTTTGCTGGATCATTTTTTCGTTTTCTTTTTTTTTATAAAAAGCGGTAAGTAATATGGATCGATGGAAAAGAATGGTTCGGCCGATGAATTATAATAAAGTTGAATGAAATTGTTGGGAAATACCGAAGTTGCTACTTTTTATATTTTTCCACTTTGCCTTTAACGACAAAGAAAAGAAAAATGGAAAGTAATTACAGTTACAATCAGCGTTTACGATTTACTTCAAACACTCACATTAATATTGTTATGAACTGATTTACATTCAGAATTCGAATGCAAATGAGCGTTTGAATCAGATGGACAATTTATCATGCCCGCAGCGGTAGCGGAGGGCGTGACACAGTCTCCACACCACAAAAAAAAACGTCCACAAATCCAAAAAAACTCCATACAAAAACCTTTGGGACAAGGAGCCATATATACGCGAGCTTTTGCGTTTTTTCCCTTCGCCCCTCCCGCTCCAAATTATTGAAAAAAAATACGTCGCAGCAGCTTTCCAACGAGCCCAGACTCACCAAAATCGGTTGAAAATTGGCTGAGATATCGAGGTTTGAAAATGACATTTTTCTATGGATCGTCGATTTTGCTATTGTTCTCATCATTATGAAAACTTTTTTTCTGATCTGTCGGTTTCTATGTTCTATCTACTAATAATTTTCGATCTCGAGAACTAGACAGCCGATCTTCCTGAAATTTTCAGGGAACGTCAGTCTCGGCTCCAAATGAAAAATTTCATATGCTGCTTTTCCGGGAAAATTCTGGAAAAGCCGTGGTATGTAAAAAAGTGGTCAATTTTAAGGGTTTTTTAGGTAGTGTTCGGAGTTTTCGAATTTTAGCTCCGGAGTGACTATAGCTAGAGAGTTGATTTCTTCGGGAAAGTTATAGTTTAATCAGGAGAATTTTTCGGGATCATAAGAAAATGGCTGCCAGCTGTCATAGCAGCGCCATCTTGGATTTTCGTTTATGCCTTTTCGGTTTTCGAATTTTAGCTCCGGAATGACACTACTTAGAGAGATGGTTTCTTCTAGAAAGTTATAGAGTTTCATCGGGAGAATTAGAAAATGGCTGCCAACTGTCAAAGTGACGCCATCTTGAATTTTTTGCTAAATTCTGAATAACACAAAGTGTTTCGAAGGTAGCCGAAGATGACACGAAGTGTTCCGAAGGCAGGCGAAGGTGCCACAAAGTATTCCGAAGGTAGCTGAAGGTGATACGAAGTGTTCCGATGGTAGCCGAAGGTGTTGAAGAACAATTTTTTTCGGAGAAAAATTTTTTTGGAAAAAATTTTTTTCGGAAAAAAAATTTTTTTTGGAGAAAATTTTTCTTAAGGAAAAATTTTTTTTCTGGAACGCTTTTTTTGGGGAAATTTTTTTTCGAAAAATTTTTTTTTGAGAAATTTTTTTCGGAGAAAAAATTTTTTTTGAGAAAATTTGTTGGAGAAAAACTTTTTTTCGAAAAACACTTTTTTTTGGAGAAAATTTTTTTTGGCGAAAAATTTTTTTGAAGAAATTTTTTTTCGGAGACAATTTTTTTTTCGAAAACAATTTGTTTCGGAGAAGATTTTTTTCGAAGACAATTTTTTTCGAAGAAAAATTTTTCAACAACTGAAAACATCCAAAACGACTGATATCACAACAAAAACCTTTTGAAAGGTAGAGTGTGACGCAGTCCGTAAGTCTGCTTCCAAAATTAATGACATCGCTCGAGGTGACGCTATCGCTGATAATACGCAGAAGTTTGTTTGAATGGAACCTTGTGTTCAAAGTTCTAATTTACTGAAAAAATTACAGCGCTTGGGGTTACGCTAAGTCACAAGATTTCGAATCCACCCCTACGGTAATTTATGAGCTGCGTATATTTCTAATTAGAAAAGCTTTTTGTCGAAAGTATGCCAACGTCTTAGTCAATTATTTTGAAATGTATATCTAGCATAAGATGTAGCACGTTCCTTGCGTATTCTTTATACACATTTCCCAGAAGGTTTTTGTTTCGAAGAATCAAATTCTCAGAAATGGTAAATCAAAACGAAGAATATGTCAGTTATTCGAGTCCGACGAAATTCAGACGTTTTTTGTTAGCATACCATGAACCAGGCATCACTAATGTAGTTATTTCGACTATTTTGGTAGTTTACTCTTACGTGCAAGTATTTTAAATTTGCGGACGTAAAGTGTACCGAAAAGTTTCAAAAAGTAATCCAATCTTTCTGTAATAAAACTTTTTAAAATTCAGATCCAAAGCTTACATAATGTATTGTGCATGTACAGACGTTTTTTCCATATTTTGTTGAAAGACATCCGAATAAAAAAAAATGTAATACACAGAATTCACACATTCCAGCTATTCAGCTACTCTAAAAAGCTGATCTGAAGAAAAACTCTGATGAATCAAAATTTATTCAGAGAAGAAAATTATGTTAACATATGTATGGGTCAACCTCTATCACTTTCAGCACATTCGTTCGCATGTAGCATTTACCACACATTTTTGATATTAAACGAAATTACATTTTCCTATTCGTAGCACTGAATAACAGTGTAACATTATGCACTTTAACATTACATTTATGCAGTAAATTACTTATACAAACATTGAACGTTTATCAAAGTTGATAAATTCATGTTGCGTTTCATAATATGTATCACATTGAACTTGTGCATCTTTTCTAAACTAAAAATTTTTCATAAATATGCTCAAGGATGCAGATGTATATTCGATGCATTATGCAAGCAACTTTATGAGTTGTTCAGTACGGTCTCGAATATTTGAAATGCAAAAGAATATACGAAAGAAATAGAATTTTATCGTTGAATAAACTGAAGTTTGTTTCAATTGCTCTTTCGGTGAGTAGAAAAGGCTATCACAGGAATGAGTGAGTTGTTATTGTTTGTAGTATACTCAATAAATTGTTATCTTAAAAATTTAAGAACTCAAATATATATGGAGCTGAGAATTTTTTTGTTCTTTAGCAACTTTCATTATGGTAATAATAATGTATGTTAGACGAATTCATTCGTATTTTGTTTTTGGAATCACTAGGTACATACAATTGATATGAGTGAATCGAACATGACGATAGAAGTGATATGCAAAATTTGAATTTAATTTTGTCGCTATAATTAGTTCCGAATATGACTTTGAGCGTCTGCACACAAAATAGTATGTTAGGGCTAGGACAGTTAGGAGCACATTGCAAAAATAGGAACTGTCAAATTTGCGATGTTTTTTTTTAAACAGAATCCTGCGTAAATAACAAATTATTGAAAATTATAGCTCATGTACTGATAGAGGATCACTGTCACATGTCATACGAATAATAGATGAGTCAGAATCATCGCATCCCACGTTCGATTGCGATTTTATATCAGAGGAAATTTGTACCTTCATATTTAAACCTTTTGAATTGACCTTACTCATTTATTTCCGTATAATTTATTTCAATAAAGAGCATCATTATAAAGTAAAAATTGTCCTACGACACATCTCAATAACCTATAACTTTTTTAAACTCATAACTGAGGCTGACGCTGAAAAAAAATTCAAAAAATTCGCGCGAAATAACATCGCATTTATATTATTCACAGCTTACGACCTGCATGCGACCTGCCATCGCATGAAAAAATTGAATTTATAAAACTCACAGCCATAATTTTGATAAATTTTTTATTTACCCAGAATTCTGTTCTATAAAAACATCGCAAATTTGACAGTTCTCAATTTTACGACGTGCTCTTAAGATAATAGATGAACCAGACTTCAAACGAACAAACGAACGCGTACGTATTTTAAGAGCAACTTTCGACCTTCATACTCAAACTTTTTGAATTCTGATTCATCTGTTAGTCGTGTAACACACTGAAAATTCTTGGACTTTCACATTAGTTGTATGTCGCATATCTATAGTATGGTATATTATACAACTTGCAACTAATATATGCAACATATCACTATATGTATGCAACATACAACTAACGATAAAATCCAAGAATTTTTAGTGCAGTCATCGTCTCACAGTACATGAACTTCAATCAATAATTTGTAACTTATAATTAACAATCGCAGTACTAGCTCAGGAAGCCATGGTGTCGCTACCCACTAGTGGACCAACGGGACGATGCAAGCAAAGTCCGTTGTCGACCACCGCTGTGGCACGCAAAGACAGTTCATATTTTTGCAATGTACTTTTAACACACGGTACAAAAGTTTTGAATTTCGACTGCTATGGTGAAAGCATCCACATGCTCCGCTTCGCTACGGCCTCTAACACAAGTGGGGAAAGTAAAACTACAGACAAACGCGTAACTATTTGTAACTGTGTTTATTGCAAAGGAAAATCTTGCATGTTTGCGGCAATATTCTTCAATCCGGAACACAAATTGTTAATTTAAGAGTTAAATTAAAAGTCGTGATCCTTGACGGTCCCGACCTATGTACAATGTACATAGAACGATAGCAGCCTAACGTTTACTTTTCGCGGGGGAAATAAACAAATGTTCTTTGAGAATGAAATTTTCAAAAAATATTTCTATTTGTTTTATATGTTTCGCAAAAGTGAGGTGCTGTGACTTTTTGTTTTATTTATAATCAAAAGGCATTTAACGAGGTACAGTTTTCAGCTTTTCAGCTTTTTTTTTGTTATATTTCAAACGGCAGATCATCAAAGAAATATTTTTTGTTATCTCAACAATTTTTTTAGAAGAAAACTCAAATTGCCAAATATTTTTCAACATAATTTTTATTTAAGTGCAAACATAAAAGAAAACTGTTATTGGAAAAGACTCCAGGTGCGAATGGCTGAATGCAATACACTGCTACTCGCACTCACTGCAAACAGTTTGCTACATAAAGTCGCCTGTCTGCTTCTTTAAGGTATTGCGTCAAATTATGTCAATATGCAACTCATTTGAGCGTCCGTCGTAACAGTCTGTTTACCGATTGTAACTCGGGTTGCAATACAAACTGATTATGATGATGCTATAAAGTTCCCGATTTGTTGCACCTTTTGGTAATTCAGTAGTTTTATAAGGTCTATTCGTACCATGCGTAAATAGCATCTACCTTTCCTCTTACGTGTACTTCGTGGGAAATATTCTCACAAAACTTATTAAGAAGAATATTGAAACGTGTTGTAGCTAAAGGCTATTTGCCACTTTCGCACCCGTTATGCAAACACATTTGCTACACCTTAGCCGTTAATTATGTACGCATTTTTCGTTTCCATCAGAATGAAAAAAAAGAAATCTCTGATAATATAAACAAATACACTTTCGCACACAAAGTCATTCAGTCAAAAAGCTCATAATGAAAAAACAAATTTGTTGCTGTCAAATTTATTAAGAAATCATTAATCATTGCCAATAGGAAGGTACATTTTCTTCCCTATAATCATCGCAACACACAACATGCACAAACACACACCTAGCCCACGCTAACAATTTATATAATAAGACACAAAAAGCGAATATAAAAGCTTTGGCAGTTAATTTGTTTTCACCATAGAAAATATAATTTAATTAAAATCCATGTTCTTTATGTCTTTATGATATACTCTGTTACTATTGTGCTGTTTGATCAATGGTATTGAAATTGCTGTGGGATCTTTTCTCTTTTCTATGCCGTACGTAAGAGGCTTATCAAGTATACGTTACGATTTCTTCTGCAGGACCGTATGCAGACCGTGTTTCACCTGGCACTTTTTTCACAAGACCTGGAAATTTGTTGACTTGAGACATGAAATTTCAGTCCACACATGTGTTCCGTGTTTTCATTTTGTTCCGCAATGTTCCATTAAGTTCGATCTCTGATATGAGAGAGGCAACTACTGTGTGAATGTGGAACTTGAAACAATAGTTATTTGTGTACCTGATTTGGACGATGGATTTTAGGCAGTTTCGCGAAAAGGCCTAAAAACAATCGTCCAAAACAGGTACACATACAACCTCACATGCAAAGGGGCGAAATCCCAAAAAAAAATTACAAAAATGTCCTCATTTTCGGCCCCGTCCGTCGCGTCGGTCGCATGTAAACAGTATTTAAAAACGCTCTGTATGTTGTTCAAATTCTTTATTCTATCAGAAAAAATGAGAAGTTGTACGATGCGTCCGATTTGTTGGAGTAGCGGAAGCTCACACAACCTAAAAGTTGGAAAAAACAGATTCATATGAAGAAAACGTCTGTCTCCCCCTGGCAATATGCTACGACTCTGTACTTTTGCGTATAAACTTTTCGCTGCTCGTATTGGAATTACGTTTATATTGAATGTTCTTGTTTATGTTGAATGCTCTTTCTATATCGAATGTAATGTATGGATATCATTGTTCATAGACCCAAATAACTGAAATCCAATGGAAAATAATTGCTTTCCCTATAGCTGTTCCGTAATCAACAATACTTTGTATAACACTTCATTTTCTTAAGCATAACTTTGCCGATGTTATTTCGTTATGTTTGTTTGTTTTTATAAGTAAAGGATATGGCAACGGTAGACGAGTTTCTCATTTCTTTCTGGGCTTTATAAATAAACTCATTTATCATTTAGACTTTCAGTGAGTAATTGCATTCTAACTGAATTTGAAAATCATAAATTAAATAAAAGTTAACGGATTACACGGATAAAGCTTCTTCTATTTAGACGTGAATTTAAAGGTAACGAATGTTTGTCATTGCCGACAGTCAGAAATTTGTCTCAGAGATGATATTTGGTATGTTCTGTAAGCTACAATCCAAACTTTATGCGTGTTTTGTACCAGCTGGTTTACTTTTGTTTTTTACGCATTCTATTAAGATATTTCAATTGAAATCTTCTATCTACATTGAATGAAGCAATAATTTTGAAAGTCCCTTCATTTCCCACGTGTTGTCGGTAGTTAGGCAAAAACAAAACTTCAATTTAAAAAAAATCCATTCATAAAATGGTCTAGCGCCATTCAGACCCAATCAAACCAGAGAAACGATTTCCACCAAATTTTTTTTCCTAAGGTCCATATATTTCAATCAAATGTCAGACGAGAAATTTCTCTTACTATTTCACAGTTAGTTGCGCTCAATTGATCGTGCCCGGAGAGGTAGCGGAGGGCGTGACGCAGTCCCCACACTCCAAAAAAAAGTCCACAAACCCAAACAACACCGTACAAAAACCTTTAGGACAAGGAGCTATATATAGGCGAACTTTTGAGTTTTTTCCCCTCGCCCCCCTCCCCCTCCAAATTATTTAAACAAAAAATTACGTCGTAGCAGCTATCCAACGAGCCCAGACTCATCAAAATCGGTGTCATCGGCATCGGCGCCATCATGAATTTTCCCAAGCAATAAATTAGGTTTTTTTGGTTTTCGAATTTTAGCTTCGGAATGACAATACTTAGAGAGTTGGTTTCTTCGGAAAAGTTATAGAGTTTGGTCAGGAGAATTTTTGTGTATCTTAAAAAATGGCTGCCAGCTGTCATAGCGGCGCCATCTTGGATTTTCGTTTATGTTGTGTTCCAAAGGTAGCCGAAGGTGACATGAAGTGTTCCGAAGGTAGCCGAAGGTGACACGAAGTGTTCCGAAGGTAACCGAAGGTGACACGAGGTGTTCCGATGGTAGCCGAAGGTGACAAGAAATGTTCCGAAGGTAGTCGAAGGTGACACGAAGTGTTCCGAAGGTGATACGATGTGTTCCGATGGTAGCCGAAGGTGTTGGAGAACAATTTTTTTCAGAAAGAAAATTTTTTTCAGAGAAAAGTTTTTGTGGAGAAAAATTTTTTTTGGAGAAAATTTTTTTTCTGAGAAAAGTTTTTTTGGAGAAATTGTTTTCGAAGACAATTTTTTTCGGAGAAAATTTTTTTAAAAAAATTTCAACTTTTTCAACAATTGAAACCTTCATTGGGACGTTTACGCCTCTTCAGTATCTTTAATATAATTATACTGGTGTTATTGGAATCCAACACCTCTACTAATATTTTGAATATTAGTAGAATCTATATTCATCCAGTGTAATGATGTTTGATTAACATTATTACATGAAGTACTTAGTACTTCAACACAATGTTAGATCTGAAAAGTCTAATATTTGGTAGATGTGAGAGATCTATCAAACAAAATAATTTACGATAGAGGTGAGAGATCTATCAACAAAACGAATAAATCTTAGAATACGGTGTATAAAAGCTAGACGCACCACAGATGTTTGTTCAATGCATTCTCTGTTCTTGTCGTTAACAGATATTTGCTAACACCACTCTCTGTTTTTGCTGATATACACATGGTCTTGCGACAAAGGTGTACTGAAGAGGCGTAAACGTCCCAATCAGCCAACTTTGTTCGTCGAATAAAATCATTACTCACGTAATGCATTTCCCTTCGTTGCCTCGTTAACGAATTTGGCCGCTTCCAAGCAATACAACAATTTTGATAAACGTAATTTTGTTTTAAAAAGCTCTGTAGTTTTTTCAGGAAATTAAAACTTTGAACACAAGGTTCCATTCAAACAAACTTCTGCGTATTATCAGCGATAGTAATATCATTAATTTTGGAAGCTAACTTACGGACTGCGTCACACTCTACCGTTTAAGAGGTTTTTGTTGTGATTTATATATTCCACGACTAACGTACGAATATTCCTTTTCAAAAACGAACCGTCGATTTTTTAATGAATGTAAAATGTGCACGAAAACTACTAAAGTTGTTCCCTTTGAAACAAATAGTGCACTACAAATGAGAATACTCATTAATATGAATAGAACAGAAGAAGTCATAAAGCAGATCGTCAGGGCTTACATCTTATTCATTTGTTGGAGCTCATAGTCATGCTACTGCTTATATTAATGTCAATGTTAGTTACAGTCTTATTGGGCCATCCGGTCTTCTCTAGACTAATAAGATAGTTATCACAAAACTTTGAATCATTTACAAAGTTTCGAGGAAGCGGAATCACACGGACTTTGTGCAACCAAGTAGGAAGGTATGAATGTATTTGACTCGTAACAAAGACAAAATACCATGATAATTAAATTAAATTCCATATTTATCTCTTCAAAGTGAAATCTCGCAATAAAACAACTCGTCTATGCATCGAAATGTAAGAATATTAAAATGATTCCTGCACACGTTTAATAAATTTTACAGTGTGAGGTGGTAGATGAATTCTCCGTTTTCAAACGTTTCCAATTTTAGTGTTTAATTACACTGATTTAATTTAAAGTTTTCCTATCTTTCACATGGAACGCGTGGAACTCAAACATATTTTGTACAACTCAAAGAAAGGTTTTTCTATTGTTTCTCATGTGTTTGAAATATACAGAACCGAGCAATTAAGAAGGAAATATCTTTTGATTGCATAAACGTTGCATACGAGAAGAACATTTCATTATCTTTAAATACGAAATGGAATTTGTTAGAACAAGGTTTTATAGAAATTCAACGGAAAATTTATATGTTTGGTATAAAATCTATAATTAAATTCTACGGAAAAGCAAGCAGCAATTGAGTTTGTATTATATTATGTTTCTACCTGTGTAGCAACGATGAAACTATCTGGAAATGAGTCAATTACATTTTTGAAGAAAAATGTTAACAAAAGTTTTCAAATAAGTGCGAAACGAAAAATACACGATGATTACAGGAATGAGGAACTTCCACGAACTGTTAAACTACTTCATTTTCGATGCATTTGTTGGTTTGTCGAAGCCCTTCTTTAACTACCTTCTTTTAAGCATTTATTGCTTCAACGTAATGATGAAATTGTAAAGAGTTCTGTTAAAAAGTATACACGAAAGAATAACGTTTTTCAAATTGTTCCGGGCAGCTATTCAATGATGAAAATAAAGTAAAATTATTATATTGGATTTCTTCACAATCATGTTGTGAAGAAAGGGAAGTGGAGAAGTTACTTGAGAAAATCTGAGAGAGTGCTAAATGTAACTATCTGTTATATTAGTGCCTGGCATCAATGAAGCTGATGAAGAAACCAGAATTGTTTTATCAGTATCAACCTCGACCGAAACAGGGCTTTTGAGCACTTCCGAGTTCGAATGAGGATTAAAACGCAAAATTGTAGCATAACATTACACATTTCACACTGACACCAGAGATGGCGCAACCCATTTAATGTCACTTGACGAAACGCAAACATTCCAGAACATTCCCATCCAAACAGCCATGATGGATTCATCGCTATATAAAGAGAGTTGGAACAACAGGAGAGTCACTTTATTTTCGGCTTCCTATTAGAACGCATCTTACTTTTAGTTCGTTCTGGCTATACTGAAAATAAACATCTGAGTTTAAAAATAAGGAAAATTCGTCAGAAACCCAGCGTGTTGTTTTACCATATTTGCAACAAACAAACAGCCTATTGACAAATCTATATCGCAAACAGATTATTCAAGTAGTTAACATTAATATCAACAGCATCCAGAAATTGATTGGAGGTGCTAAAGACAAAATTCCAGAATTTTTGAAATCTGGGATATATGAGATTGACTGCCAAGATGGTTGCTTATTTATCTACATTGGGAAAAGTGAAAGGAATCCAACTGTCAAATTTGCTGAACATGAATACAGTATTAAAAAATCAGACTTCAAAAGTGCAGTGGCGAAGCACATGATAGAATATAACCATAAGACAGGCATTTCAAATGTTAAATTAATACAACCAGTCAACGGCAAGAACACATGCGTATTCGATTGCTACGAAAAGATCCAGATCATTAAGAACAGAAGGTGTAAGCAATTGATGAACGTGAACGATGGACATGTGAACTTAGCTTTATTCGATTTAATATGAACTCTATGAAACTGCATTTGTTGTTGGACATTGTTTCATATTTATTGTTTTGAAGATATGAAGCATCACACTGTAACGATGACCTACAACAAATGCGAAATTTTGAAATGTTTTAGTTCGCATCTCACAAAACTTGAGAATGCATGCGAGGCATGCGAAATACGTATAGTTTGTTTTTTCAAATTAAATGTTGAAATCTAAATTGTTGCGTTTTGATGTCAACTCATCCGGAATTCTAAAGAAAGCGTTTTGGATAGAACATTTGTCGAGATTTCAACTGATGTCGCTCAATAAAAATTAAATACAAATAAATCACCATTGATTTATTACAAAATTTAATCGAAAAAAAAAAACATCTGAGTTTTATTTACAAAGTCAGATCTAGGAATTTGAAAGTAAATACGCCTTACTTTTAGGCTGTTTGTATTTGTATTTGTTTATTTGACGCTAACAGGCGACCGCCCAATTACAAGCATCTGATGAACATAGGATTTTTATGATAAAATATTTTTTCAGTTATAGATCAGTTATAGTTTAGCTTTAGATACAAAAAAAAATCCTTATAGAAACGTTAGGCAAAAAATTTTAGATTTTGTTTCGACAGATTTTGACCATTCCATCAAATATTCTGTGACTGGCCGACGGTTCTACGACAATCGCAGGGCTCGTTACAAAATCACATGTCCAAGCTTTGTAATTGTAGAAGTTTTGCTAACGCCTATGAAACTGCATTTCGTTTTAGAGTAACATGAGTTGAAATATTGTTTTCGCTTAGTGCGACCGTCGTCGGACGTACTGCCCTGTTAAGCCTAAATAACGTTTTGTAAAATTTTTTTCGTAAGAATAAACAACGTAAAATTAAGAAGCTTTTAACGCTTTTGAAGTGAAAAAATTTTCGTAAGAATAAACAACGTACAATTAAGAAGCTTTTAACGCTTTTGAAGTTTCTCTTTAGCTTCCTTGAAAATTATGATCTGTACACGCACTCATGTGACATTCAAAAACTTTAATAATAAAAATAACGTAAAATTTCTAGCATTTAAAGCTTTTGAATGCCCTACGAGTGCGTTTACAGATCATAATTTTCAAGGAAGCTACAGAGAAACTTCAAAAGCTTTGAGAGCTTCTTGTTTTTACATTATTTTTTAAATTTTTGACGACGCCATTTTGGCAATTATATCTATGACATTTTTGTTTTTCTTTGACAATCTATGTCTTTGACATAGATTCTTAAATTATTTATTCTTGTGACTTTCGTTATGTTGATTTTGACATAATATTTTTGATGTTTTCTTACTTTTTGTTTGTAAATTTTTTGTAATTTTCCTTTTGTTCTATGTTAATGTTATTAATGTTATTTATATATTGTAACGTTTTCATGGTTTTTTAACGACGGCTATGACAGCAGTCATAGTCACTCTTTTTCCATGTCAGCTAGAAAATAGTAGACAATAAAATTATTATCAATCAATTTATTCTTACGAATATTTTTTGACGATACGTTGTTTCGACTTAACACGGTAGCGTAAGCCTATGTCGAAGTATGCAAAATTTCATGATAAAGTCTTCGCTTGTTAAATTATGAGTTTTAGAGTTGTGCTGGTCGACCTTTTATCGAAATGGGACCCGATCCAAACCTGAACCACAATAAAAATGGAGCTCGAAACTCTGTCCCGAACTTTTTTTAAAAAGATTTAATTTGAAGTGTTTTTTAAACTCAATTTTTCGAAAATAATTGAGCCGACCCGAAAAAACCCGACTCGGGTTCGGGTCGGGTTTTTAGTCGAGTTTCGGGCGACCCGCTCACCTCCAATTGACTCCAACATTCTAATTTTTAGTTTAAATATCGCTGGTTCGTATAGTTCACCCCGCAGAAACGCCAAATTGGAACAGAGAACGAATGATGCTTTGATTAAATAAAAAAGTCGGATAAAATCAAACCAAAAATATAGTAAAAATAAAACGAAATAAAAAAAAAGATTTTGTTTAATCATGAACATGAAAACTCATTCGCACACACATTAAAATAATGAAATTGGATGATCAGAGAGAATGTTTGGATAATTAATTAAACAACATTTTGAATCGAAGAATTATTTTACTCATTGAAACAATTTGAATGGTTTTCGGTATCAAAAGATTTCAAAAAGTGATTTGTAGCGGGTACAAAAAACCTGTATACTTTCCTACTGATTTACAGTGAGGTATGGAGATTGATTCATTAATTAGTTTTAAAAACAGAGAGACAATGATGAAGAGTCAAAGATTTGTTGTGACTCAGTTTGAACTTCAATGATTCATTTTATAATTCATTCTAGCATTCCTTCAAATAATATTGAATACATGAGAGATGCAACGAAGCAGTTTCTGAAGAATTCCCATATGTAATACGCAATTAAAATTAATAATTAATTCCCTAGGTATGCATCGATAATGTTAATTAAATTCTTCTCTCAATAAACTGAAGTCAACTACCAAGATTTCAAAGTACTACCAAGATTTCAAAGTTTTGAATAAAATTCAGAAAATGTGTATAGCACAAACTTATCATTATTTATGAAACTAGAATTGAGGTTTGTATAGAAATTTAACAAAGACAGGAGTAGTTTTTGAATTTTCAATTAAATGAATTGAATAACTTAAAATTGAAGTTAATTAAACGACTGACAACAAAAGCTTTTATAAATCTCTCGCTTCTAAAAATAATAAAATGTTTGCTTTGTGATTGCTTTCCGAAGAATGCCATAAATATTTATTACTTTCGGACCGTTCGTAATGCATATCCTACCTCCACTCCATCTTTCCAATTTTGAAATCGTTCATTACAATGCATGGGATGGGACTTGATATCTCGATTGAAAGTACCTCCGGTTAAAGTTCTCGAAAACAAAATTTCTTGATTCTGTCACATTTGGACCAGATTTGCAAAAGTTGTAAATTTGTGACAGAAATTCAAAATCATGCCACAAATTTAACAAAATTTCTTAAGGGTTGTCCGTTTGTTCCAATTTTACTTCATGAAAATGTTCTACACGATAATGAAATAAGAATTTCATTCAGTGGACTGGTCCTGGTCCTTTGTCTAGTGCATGAGCTCCTTATTTCATCGTCGTGTACAACATTTTCGTGGAGAAAAATTGCAACAAACAGATATCTGCATTTCAAGCTGGGCAGCCTGGTGCCAAAAAAGTTTCTATGACAATGTTGGAATTGGAAGCCTACTTGAAAAGTATAAGTAGCCATAAAGAACGCAGCCTCGTGCCAAAAATATGTTAATGTTATCCTAACGGTAATACCGAAAACTATATATAGCATATAAATTTTAACTCAGCACCAGACTGCCTACTCAAGTTATTCTAATGTGAATGTAGAGGGCAGCAGCAGTCTGTTGCCAAATTGAAATTTATAAGAGCACTCTCTGAAAAATTTACTCCTGCCAACATTTTGGCAAAAAAAGGTTTGCAGCACCAGGCTGCGTACTTAAGTGGTAGAGCTAAAAATGTAGATGGCAGCCTATATAAGTTTCAATTTGGCACCAGGCTGCTGCTGCCACCTACATCCATAAAGCAAAAGTTTAAATACGCAGCCTAGTGCCGACTTGAAATTTATACGACGTATAGTGTTCATTATTGCCGTTACGATGACATCGACCGATTTTTGGCACTAGGCTGCCTTCTAAATTGTTAATCAAAATTATCAAGTACGCAGCCTAGTGCCAAGTTCAAAACTAGTGCATAGTTGTGTTCTTATTACACCATCCAACATTGTTATAGACACTTTTTCGTCACCAGGCTGCCCAGTCTGAAATGCAGAGCTTTCTTCTAGCGAAAGATTTGTTAAAAAAACTAAGCAATCATAAAAAAGAAGCTCAACTACTAGATTAACAAAAGATGAGTGTAAACGGAAATTTAGTTATTTTTTTGAAAATGACACATTTTTATCACAATACTATAGCTAGAAAAGCATTGTTTTTGCAGGAATCCCTCTTCCTTGCTGCCGTTACAATCACTTCTTAAGTACGCAGCCTGGTGCGCAGTCGGAAGCGAGTGCACACTAATCTATTAGCTTACCTATCCAACACTGTCGAAGGAACGTTTTTGGCACCAGGCTGCCCTCTGGGATCGAGCAGAGGGTCAACCCCTTAATCCTGTCACAATTCACGAAAAACCACCAAATATTTATCGTGTCGGGTCGCATGAGTTTGGCTCATACTAAGGACAGTACAGCCCGAACCACTTAACATATTTTGACTAATTTAATTTTCGTGAATTTCTGAAGTTTACATCTTTCATTCAAAACCTTGAAGAGTGATTTCTGTTCTAATTTCGAAGAGATATAAGTGAAAAAGTTCAGCCAACATTCAAAAAACCACGTTTTTGACCACTTTTTTGACCGTAGTTTCGAAAGGCTTCGGCAGATTTTGCCCAAATTCAATCTAGTATTTTTTTGATTATCTTTCAGAAAAAAAGGTTTTGAAAATCGGAAAAGATTTACTGATTTATGTTGAAAAAAACACATTGGGCCCTGGTAGATACTCAATTTTGGGGCCCTGGCTGAGTCCAAAAGCTCAAAATCAAAAAAGTTTCTTCCGTAAATTGTCAGGCATGCCCAGATCTTTCAAACAAAAAAAAATTATGGAAATTGGAAAAGATTTACTCGAACAAACATTCTATTGTAATACTCTCAAAGATAGTGCCATCTATGTGATATGAGCAATGATATAAGTGACGTCATATTATATCCAGTTTCTTTTGTATAAAAGTGTGTGACGTGATTATTGTTATTTTAAAATTTATATGATTTAGAAGTACAAATAATTTCTAGAACCGACATTTCCGACTCTTGAAATACACGTACGGTTGACTAGTCTCTTAATAAGCAATCAAGATTGGCTTTTGAACAGTATTTCGAACTATTTCTAAAATAATCGAATAAAAGACGAAAAACCGAGTGTAAGTCACTTCTCACATTTTAACAAAGTTAAAAAATCGCGTTAGAAATAAGCGAATGAAAAATGATTACGAAAACTAAATTACGTTTTCATATTTTCATTTTATATTGAACATAATATTCAACGTGTCAAGTATATGCAGCACAACAACCACTACAGTAGTTATGCAATGTTGTTAAAAAAGTAATTATAAAACTTTATGTTTCATGTAAATTAGCATCAACTAAATTCCAATTATTCCCATCGCTATTCATCTACAATTCCTCCTGACATAAAATATTCGTTCTGTCATAAATTATAATAAAAACTTTTTTTTTTATCCCAACTTTCAACTCACGTTTCATATACACGGATTACCCACTATGACTAGCCACATTTTGAACGATATATTCGGTATGTCATTCCGCCAAAACCCAGAAGCTTTATAACCTAGATTATCCACATCGAAAATATTGTCACTTAGCACTGAAATTCAAATTTATCTGTTACAGGTAGATCAGCCGTATAAACGGGATAACTAACTCAATATACCAAGCAAGCAACACCAGATGGGGGAAACTAATAAAACGCGACATGTACTCCAAATAGAGACATAATGGCGACGGGCATAGCATAAATCATAGAATGACATTGATGTTCTATTTATGTACACTTTTTTAATCAAAATCAACAAATACTTTATAAAAAAGAAATCAAAAAGTGAAAGAAAAGCGAAAAGAAGTTTTTAAAGGAAAGTATATGTATTCGGCGTATAAAGAGCCGGAAGAATAAAAATACTTTTTTAAAAAAAAGAAAGAAATAACAAAAAAAGTAAATATATTTGTGGTGACATTGTGTAAAACGAAAAACTTTTATATAATTTTCCATTTCTAGACGAATTTCCCTAGTATATGCGAAACATTCTTCTGACTATATACGCGTGTGGTGTATAAAGCATATAGGATTTGGTATAGCTGTGCTTTGACTAAAAGCAATAAATTTTATTTCATTTGTGCCCTGTGTTTTAAATATTGTGTAATTTTCGTTCAGAGCTCTTTCTTTTTCGCTTTTTTTTTGTTTCCGTGATGTGTGTTTTTGCCATGGTTTTGTCTCCATAGTCGCTTTCGGATATACATTTACAGACATAACCGACTTATGTGTAAACTGTTCCATGTATGTAACGATGTATTCACAATATAACCAGAGAAAAATATGAAAACAAATAGCAAACTAAGCATTCGTAATTTATGTGAAAGCCTGCGGAATATAAAGGATATAAAAACGGATGAAACAATGGAAAATGGTGTTTACTCTGTGATTTATTTTTATATTGGAGTAAATCAAGAAGCTATGGTTAATTACAAATAATAACGCAATGGGAATTGAATGCAGCTTAAAATTATGCCTAGCCTTGTTTACCATAAACGGTAAGTGTTACATGTTCTTTTATTACAGGAAGAGAATCACAAGCTTGTGCATCTTTCTTATTTCTCTTTTATCTCTTTTTTCACGCATTCGCTTGCATTTTGTGCATGTAAAACTCGGTTTTTCGGTGAAACGAGCTAAAACGAAACGTTGCACAATCTTACGATTCTTCTCCTGTACTGTGTAAATATTGAGTTTAACAATTATTATTGGGGTGCAAATATCTAATTCCTTTCGTTAAAAATTACCCTACACTGACCAATATGTAAATAAAAACTTTTTACCACCGCGAAAACCTGCGCAGAAGTATAGAGTTTATGAAGTTCTTTCTTAAATTTTGGTCAGTGTAAAAAATTCGATGACCGGTTCCCCTCTCCTATCATCCTATTACCACCTATCTTGCATTGTTTCATGATGAAAAGGTTCCATTATTCGACTCGCACTTGTTACGCTCCTACATCATGGATGACTGGGTTTGTCGCACAGCTTTCACAGTAAAAACATTCCAAACATTCCGGTAAAGAAAGGATCTCAAGTTGTTTTCTTTAGATTTGCCTACTTATAACATATTGTCGGAACTAGATCACTGTTCCTAACTGGTTAGGCAAAAGATTTTGTATAATTTAATGAGAGGCAACACGATTACATGAATTGAATAACCTGAACTTAAAGTATTTTTTCGAATTGAAACAACGAAGGGCTAACTTTTGACAGAAAAGCTGTTATGTAATAGTGCGGTTAAAATATACAAATGTAAAAATTTTTATTAACCGAAAAGGGGTATATTAAGTTTACCACGACGTTTGTAACCAGCCGAATCGGGACCCGAGAGCTTGTGGATGTTTCTTCTAGGGTCAAAATAAGAGAAATATGCAAAAAAAAAAATTGTCTGTCTGTCCGTTTATCAACACGACAACTCGAGTAAAATTGAGTCTATTTGAGGTATTTTTGGGCTAACCGCCGCGCCGCCGAGATAGGACCGCTTAAGTGGTTCTAGGTTTTTGTATATAACTCGTTTGCTTCGCATTTTTATAAAAAAAATTTAATCAAAAGATCTAGGAATACCTCAAAATTTATGAGAGAACCTTTTTTGATTATAGGCGCGCGGTAGCGATGCGCCCGTGACGCAAGTCCACATATGAACAAAAAATTGAGAAATTTTTTTTTCGTAGACTGCGGAACTACATTATACAGCTAAGTTTTTGACGTTCATCCCGGAAAATGTTTTTCCCGGGTTATACGAAAAATTCAAAGGCTAAGTGTATTTTTATTCCTTAAAATCGGTTCAGTGGATCCAGAGATATGACCTTTAGAAAATGATCATTTTCAACACAAAAGTGCATTTGCATAGAATCCACAGTTAATGAAAACATCCTACGTTAGTTAGTTCCAGGGCCATTTGTATGAAAAACGACTTTTTTGGCTTGTGCTCGAAAACGGCTCGGTAACTTTTCTTGAAATTTTGCAGGGATCTTCGCCTGGGCATTCTACGCGATATGAGATTTAAGAAAATGGGGGAGAGGGGTACCAGCCTCGTTTAAGCGCCAGGGCTCTTAGAAGGCACCATACAAAGCCCATATGTATGTGTTTGTGTGTGCAATGTGTATGTTTGCACATTTTGTATGAGACAAGGTTGGGTGTTCGAGATGGAGATTTGGTGTCAAAGGAAAAGTTATTGGGTTGGGTGTGTAGTGTATCGGGGTGACAGTCAAAATGGCGGAAAATAGGCGGAGGCTCAAAAAAAAACTTTTGAAATGTTGTAGAGGAAGTTTGGTTAGTTTTAGTTTTGCTTTATTTCAATTATAAGTGTAAAATTTTTCGTCAACCTGTGTAGCTCCAGTTTGGTTTTAACTCAATTTGAAGGAGCTACTAACACAAATATAACAAAATTAGTAAAGCAATGTAAAGTAAATTAAGAAAAAATCAGAAATTCTATAAGGGAAGAGGATATAAGGGAAAGGATGATGGTACCTAATCTTAAAATTTCATAAAAACAATAATAATAAAAGTAGCGTTCCACATTCAGTATCAATCACGAAAGAAATTACTACATACGTTTTGATTCGAGTAGATGGACCTTTAACGAATGACTAAATTGATTTGAGCTAATAGAGGTTCTCACATGAGTGTGTAAGGCATTATAGAAAGTAGGGCCTGAGTACAGTAAACAGCGCGCACCATAGTTTGATCGAATCAATGGTTTCCTCAATAGATAGGAGTATCTTGTATTATAAACGTTAAAGTTATTATTAAATTTAATAGAATGATGTTTCAAATTTCTAAGACAACTGAAGACAAATTTACACACAGCATGTTCATACATCTGGGGAATAGTCATCATCGTAGAAAAGTCAGTCCTAAAAAGGGTCTCAGTAGAGAAACGTTCTGGAAGTTTATGGGTGACCTTGAGAGCTCTTCTGTGCAGTACCTGGATCTCCTCAATCAGCAATTTCCTGGCAGAGTCCCATATACTCACACAATAAGTAAGATGGCAATGGACTAAAGAAAGCTAAATTGATCTCAGAATCTTTTTGGGCAAGAATCGTAGACGTCTAATAATTCCTATACTGCTCGAGATGATGGAACCTAGATATGAAACATGTTTTTCCCACGAAACGAATTCGTCAAAGGTTAGACCTAGACACTTGATCGAGGAGCAGGTCTTAATCGTAACGCCCCCAAGTGTCAAGGGAGGCAGAGCATCAATTTTAACGGAGGGTTTACGAAAGTGTACTAACTTTGTTTTATCTTGGTTCAAAGTCAACTTGTTAGTGCGGAAATATTCAGCAAGAATTTTGATGTCTTCAGCCAGGTCATCAATGTTTCTATTGACAGTAGCAGACGATATAAACATATTAGTGTCGTCTGCAAATCCAAAGGGAGAAGCTTTGACCGGAAGGTCAAAGAAATCATTTATGAAAATTATGAAAAATAATGGCGATAGCACCCAACTTTGTGGTATTCCGATCGCGAACTAGCCACACCATTACATTCAGTGTATTGTTTTCTTCCACTCAGATAGCTGCGGATCAGATCCAGAGCTACTCCTCTGATCCCAGCACATTCAATCTTATATAACAACAGGGCATGCTCAACCGTGTCAAAAGCCTTCGACAAGTCGATAAACAATCCAGACACTCTCTCAGTTCATCGATTTCCTTATTGATCAGACTAGTCAATTCAAAAAGAGCCGTGTGGGTACCACTTCCCTCTCTAAAACCATATTGCCGACTGGTTGAATATAGATGACGTGGAACATTCCAAGGAGTCGATTTCAGAAATTAAAAAGAAACAAAATGAAATGAAAAAAGTTCCTGTCATTTCTATAGAGAAACATATGACACAGGCATGGACGAACGAATAAAGGGATTTTTCAAAATATATTCTTTTATTGACGGGGGGGGGGATGTATGGAAAATCGTACGTACACGACAGGGGGGTCTCAAAATTAGTACGGAAGCGTACGATGGAGGGGAGGGGGTCAAAAACATCAAAAAAACTGCGTACGTAATTTTTGCATGACCCCTTGGTGCTTTATCCACCTCCATGAAAACTATGATAGAATTTATTTCAGTAGCAGCCACTGGTTGATAAAAGTTAGACAAAGGATTCATTTTCATCGTGCCGAAAGCATTAAGTTCATCGTGTGACGATTTAGGAATTTTGTTAGCTAAATCATGGCCAATTCTAGTATAAAAGGAATTGAATTGATCAGAAACTAGATTATCCCTAACTCCAGACAGTGAAATCGTTTGCCTTCTAGCCTGAGAGGGAACTCATCAGAAAGTTAATTTTCTTCCACATGGTTTTAGAGCTCGTACAACTGCCAAAAACTCGTAGTAGTCCATCTTATATCGCAATTGATATAGGAAGAACTCAATTTTAAGGGCTTCAAGTTTATCAAATAGGAATGAGTGGTCTAGTTTTAGACGCCGCTTTCTTTTGATCTTATGCCTCAAGTTATCGATCTTATGTAACATGTATTCAAGATGGTCTTTCATTCATTTCGTGGTTTTTTGTCGGAAATCGCTCTTTAAGGCTTTGATCGAAAGATATGGACAACAGTAAATCACGAAAATTAATTTAGTGAAAATCGATAGTAGTCAGTGTGGGCTTCACGCAAACGATATTTGATGTTTTTAGTGAACATTCCTTTAATGATGATTTTTTTTTGTACAGTGTTGTAGAGAAAAAAAAGGTGAACTTTTGTGTTCATGCACGTATGCGTCTTGAGGACCATATGTCGGTCCTAAGGTCGAAACAAATTTTGTTGCTATGTCGAGGGGACTTTTTGTCCATTGAAGTATGAGTCAGAGGTCTCTCCTAAGTGCTCTAGGTCGGTTAGGACAACAGAATCTCATTAAAAGAGAGTTTGTAATTTACTAAAATTATATCTCGGTTACATAAAAGTATGATTGTGTAATTGAATTTTACAATTTCGTTAAGCACATGAAATGAATTTAATTTGTAATTTAACGATATCATCAAAAACATTATTTGATGTCATGATTAGTTTATATTTTACACTCGGAACAAATATACACAATGTTATTAATTTTCATTTTCATAAATTCTAAATTGAAAACAGATTTGCATGCTCTCAGTTTATGTAATTTTTCATTTATTTTAATTTCGCTTTGGTGAATTTTTTATGTTTCATTTATTTGAAAAAACCATCTAAAGAGGAAATGTGATGCACGTCATTTCGTCTATTTTCAAGTAAACTGGTGTCAGTTGAGCTAGCACTCAAAGCTTTGATACGTAAGTGTTTATTCCTAGCTTCAAAACGATTTGGTGAGGGTTCCACGTTTCTTTTTTTTTTCATTTGTCAAGGATGCCAAGCGACTGGGTGGTATGACGACGTAAGGGGAAAGAGAATGAAACATTAGCTGTATGTAGTGCCAGCTTTTTAATAGATCGATTCATTTATTTTGCATAGATTATGTAGCCACTTGTTTTTCATGCTTTAGATGCACAGCGACATTTACATTTTTCCATACGACTCAAAAACTGAGCCTTTTTTATCCAATAACGCCATCTTCGTTTGATTTTCATAAATACGGTTCAGTAGAAGACAAATTACATCATATCTTTAGTGCTAAATGACGCACGTAATCAAAAATATGTCTCAGTCCATCCAATGGTCTTCATTTTCTACCACCTTCAGAAAATTTCAGCAAACTCTTGTAGAAATTTGTGCTTGTCAGATATCCACAAAATTATACAGGCGTCCAAGAAAAAGCCAATAGAACAATTTTGTTGAGCATATCCCATCCAACAATATTGTGAAACATAAAAGCTTTATTTAAGTCTATTTTATGAGATACAGCTAACACTGAAAGGTCTTTAGTTGTATAAAAAATGATCAAAGAATAAAGGTTCACAATTGGAAAGTACTGTGGAAAAATCAAACAATCTCCCACACAGTAAAATGTCCAATTTAAAACAAATCCCAACGTATGCAAATTACACCACAGGTCTGGTTATTCAGCCTGCACTCATCTCATTCCTTTGATTCGTCATATCACGTAAATACTCCCAATTGCCTTCTTATGAGTCGGGATAAATCGCTAAAATTTCAATTTGAGTTTCGCTATTGACTGGATAAAAAATTTGCAGTTATTTGAATAGGCAAGCATTTTACTTTAATTGGTACTTTTACTCAACAAATCGATTGAGGGATGAAATAATGGAAAAGCGATTACTTCCGCAATACAGCAGTAACTTTACATGCTTCACTTGAAATGCACCAATTATTTGCAGAAAAGCATCGCATACTCTACAAGTAATCAAGTATCAATGACGAGAGCTTCATTATTTTCAAATCTATTTTATAAAGCTGTCCAATTCATTGCAATTTCATTTATCACTCACTTATGCTCAAAAAAGAAACGTATGGTTACATCATAAAACATATTGTGTAATGGATGATGAACGTTTGATTGAAAGAAATAGACTTTGGAAAGGATGAAGAGACTATAAAAAAATTGGTCCGGGTAAATATTGAAACATTAAACATTGGCAAGTTATGTATTTGGGAAACATGAGAAATGTATTACTTTTCAATTTTTATCATTTTTCGATTTGATGAAGCATACAATAATGTTCAACATGAATAAATATGAAAATTACATTATTTGTTTTCCATGTCGCGCATGGTGAGATTTTCTTTTAAAGTTGAATTGTTTTTCTTCGAAAAAATAAATATTGATTTTAAGAAACTTTTCCTTTGGCGTTCTTTGTCAATTGTTTTAATCACTAAATTGTTTTTTTAGCGACAATTCAACGCAAAAATCTTTCAGTTTTATACACTGAAAATAAAAGGAGCTGTTACTTTTAGTGTATTGTTGCTTTGACTCGTTAGATTTGTTCAATCAACAGAAATAACGCTTCAATAGTTGAATTGACTTTTAAAATGTTAATTCAACTTTTGAAGTGTCATTTCTGCAATTTTAAAAGTTGATTGAACAAATCATACTAGTCAAAGCAACAATACACCAAAAGTAACAGCTCCTTTTATTTTCAGTGTAGTACATAACGACCAATTCTATTCACATTAATCATGCTCGGAGCGGTAGCGGAGAGCGTGACGCAGTCCCCACACCCCAAAAAAAACGTCCACAAACCCAAAAACCTCCATACAAAAACCTTTGGGACAAGA
>CM055405.1:12050487-12062880 GCA_029228625.1 Pseudolycoriella hygida | reverse complement strand
AAACCATCTCTCTAAGTAGTGTCATTCCGGAGCTAAAATTCGAAAACCGAAAAAGCATAAACGGAAATCCAAGATGACGCCGCTATGAAAGCTGTCACATAGTTTTTTTTTAAATAATTTGGAGGGGGAGGAGGGGCGATGGGAAAAAACTCAAAAGTTCGCCTATATATGGCTCCTTCTTCCAAATGTTTTTGTATGGCGTTTTTTGAGTTTGTGGACTTTTTTTTTGGGGTGTGGGGACTGCGTCACGCCCTCCGCTACCGCTGCGGGCATGATTCATAGCAGATGGATCGATGATGGAAAAATACGTAAAACAGATTGAAATACGCAGTAAAAATATTAGCAGAGTGAAATCTGAGGCCTTTCCTCAGGTCCGCAGGTTAGATATTAGCTATACAAAATTTCAGTAATTCGGAGCGTACTTTGAAACTTCATATTTTTGTATAACTTAATAGTTCATCAATAGTTTGAGACTTCGCATGGGCGCGTGCCAATAGCATACTCTCCTGAGTACTGGCTTAAGGCACACGTCTGATAAATGAACTAACAAGCTCCAACTGCTTTTTATCTCTTCAAAAATGAAAATCTGGACTACTAAAGTTTTCCTATTTTCTCAGACACTAAGAGTCGTCGAATTTTTTATTTTTCTGACGAAACATCGCACTAGCGAAATAAAAATAATTTTGTAGATTTGTGGGCAATTGTGTGTAGTGTGGGAGAAACCCCATCAAAATGGAGGAATATCCGCTTATCCAATTTATCTTTGCTGAAAATATCATAAAAAAAGTTTCATTATTTTCAGCATCGAAACGATTTTTATGTGAATACGAAACGATATCACCCCTGTATTAACTATTCAAATTAAAATATAAACGAATGTTTGAGCGTAATTTTTTAATTCAATTGATTCAAAATATTTTGAAAGGATTTCAGCTTCAATACTCGCATATATTTACATTTAATGCTCTTATTGAAATGCTGTCAATGTTGTAGGTTCATAGGTTTCAAAACGTGACAGTACATACAATAAATTTCTGCGAAATGTAAATTGGGGAACTGAGGGTAATGGGCGTTTTGCATACGTTGCTTGGTCATACTCGCTTACTCAATTGACAATCGTCCCATCTGTTAAAAACACCGTTGCATAATAGATTTTTATGCGATTTCGTTGCGAAATGTGAACTTTTCATGTGTGGTTTTAGTGACGTATAAAGTTACTTTTTATTTGAGTTTGGCGAGTTTGGCGAGTTTCCTTACAAAACTTTGTCTAACGAAGTAATTTTTTACATTTACGCAATCTTTTCACAAGTAACAGTGCAAGATTTTTATATGAAATTTCATCACTGAATAACACGAAAAGCAATTTCAATGGCAATTTCATTATAAGTTAGAATTTTTAATTTAAAACTCATTTGGTGTGAAATATTTCAATAAAAAATAAAAGCATTGAACACAAAGGACGCGCCATCTAATAAAAATTAAGACATGCCACGCCGGAGTTTTTTTTTTTTTTTTTTGCTGACGAATAACATCAAACAAATTCAATAGAATGCATGCTTCACTCTTAGGATGTAGGTTTATGTTGTACACCTATCTGAACTGTTGATGTTGGTTTTCTATATTTAAAAATAAAGCACAAAAATGTCTTTGATATTTTCTTTGCTTCCACAAATCCGAGGTAAAATCATGAAAATGGATTTTTTATACGACAAACTCACAGACAAATTATATTAAAGGATCAGACCATTCATTAAAAACTGTTTACGTGAACAAAAAAAAATAGAACCGAATTTTCAACGTTGTTTTTTTCTTCTGCTGTTACAAAAGAGCCTTTATTAATCATGATGACGAGATTCATTTACATTTTACAGTGAAAAAGTAATAGGATACGTATACGTAGTATACACCGCAAACACAAAAACGAACAAAATTTGAATTTCATTTCACATTGTGTACATATGAGCAATATATTCTCCTGTTACATTAACCCGTTTTTGGTAAGAGTTATGACTTTATTATAAATCGCGTTTTGATATAAAAGCAGAATAGTCAAGTCGGAAAATGCATTCCATATTTGAATAAAATAAGAAAGTCCTATGCTATAACAAGAAATTCCATCATATTACAATATAATATTTCAAGAAAAGTTGACAAGCTTCATAAAATAGGATTTTGTGTTAAGGAATAGCTGAAGTTGAAAATGTTGCAATTTCAAGGAATTCTGATGTTTATAGATAGGGATAACATTCTACCAATATATGTGCAAGGAGTGAATAACAAAAATCGCTTGATGTACATATTGTCGTTACAGCAAGGTACCGTTGTTGTCTAGTTCAGCAACGACTGTCAGAGTTTGTGTCTCTTTGTCTGTGAATATTTCTAAATCTCGATAAAAGGGTGCTCCGGATGCCCAGGTTGCCCAGGAAGTAAAAAGGTCGAAAAAAATACGTTTTGTCTGGACGTCATGTACTACCTTTCATAGACTAAACTGAACATTGAACAAGAAAGAAGACTTGCTTCATAAAAGTAAAATAGTAAATACAAACTTTGTTTTTGGTAATAGACTTTTTAATTTTGTTATTGTTGCATTCTTCCACATGGTTACTCCTTTCGTGTTTTCTCGTTAACAACAACATAAAACTTTTACACAGTTTTTTAACCGAAAGTCAATGTTGCTTCAACTGTTCCTCCGCAATTTATGTAAAGCATTATTGTTGTTGACTTTTACTTAGTAACTTTCATTCTTTCAAAAATAAATTCAATATTATTCTTGAAAAACATAAATTGTTTCAATCAACCATCTGCTATTGCATGCATAATTTGCAGAAATTCAAACCATGAGGAATTAATTACACACAAAAAGTGGACTTTTATACTTTTCCTCCCTAGTTTTGGTAGATGTAAATTTCGCAAGAAACTTGTTAAAAGCGATGTTATTGCTGAATATTTTGTTCGGAGCCGGAAGTTGAAAACCTTGATGTTATCTGAGCACAGATGGCGCTTCAGGACGAGTGACATTCAACTGGTTTCAATTTATAGGCCATTCTCAACGAAAAATGTGACAGCTATTACCAAATGTCAGAATTCTCAATGAAACTGCTTCAAGTGTCAAGTGTATTTTCGTCTATAATTTTTGTACCGGAATTAGTATCGCTGTCAATTAACCAAATTCTTCCGATTTGAAAATCGGACATCTTTCAAAAAAGCTTAGGTGAAAGAACAAAAGAAGCTTTGTTAAAGCTTTTCCGAAGGATGTCCGATTTTGAAATCGGAAGAATTTGCTAAATAGGCAGTGGTTTCCTTCATCATCATCATCACACTTTATAGACCGTTTGTACCTTTCGGTGTGAGGTCTTTACTACTGACCATGGACCACCCTTCTCCATACCCCCCTATCCTGTGCCAAGGAGATGGTTTGTTCGCCTAGAGAAAGTCCCCTAACTTCTAAATCGGATGTAATTGAGTCTATAAACCTTCTCCTTGGCCTACCCCTGGGACGCACACCCGGGACTTGAGCATCCAATATCCTCTTTGGTAGCCTGCTATTACCCATCCTCTGAACGTGCCCGTACCACCGCAGACGACTAATCCTTGCCGCCTCTTCCACTGATGTAACCCCTAAGTTTTCCCTGATGTCGTCGTTCCTAATATGATTGTCCCACTGTTCCCTCCTGTTCCTGTGGTTTCCTTAGAGAAATTATATTTGACCGATAAATCAATTCAACTTTACCGATAAAAAATAATAAATGATCGATAACTTTTTACCGATACCTTCATTTCAGTCACTTCTCTTGGGAATTTTTCCTGCTACCAAATGTTATGAGGTTTTTTAGACACTACCCAAAATAATCGCGCTTTAATTCTACCTTAAATACGTTTTTAAAAATGTATGTGCAAATAACTATCGGTCATTTAATATTTTTTATCGGTAAAGTGGAATTGTTTTGTCGGTCGTTTCAATTCAATTTATTTGTTTCACGTCAACTTAAAAACAAGCGGACTTATTAGATATTAGGTTAAACAAAAAAACAAAAAAGGAGAAGTCTGACTATAAAGAGAGAAAACAGAAATAGTACAAAGATCACAGTTACGTACTAGGTACATCTCGTCAATAAATAAAAAAAAGAATTAAAATAAGTATCACAGTTACGTACTAGGTATATCCCGTCAGTAAATGAGTAAGCAAGAAGTAATGAGTCAATTAATCGCTCAAATAAGTCGTGTCATGGACAATTCACATTTCCACAAATGATCCAAATGTGGAGTCAGGTAATTCCAGCAAAGCCTTGCGAAAAAGTTTATGCGGCAACGTCGGGTCGATTGTTTTTGTGGCGATGTTGAATATTATACATGCATAATGGAGAGGTGAGTAAGTGGAATGAAGTGTTCTGTTACGAGGAAGGTATATTAAGCCTCTGTTTCTAAGAATACGCTCGTTCAATGTTATTCGCGATCGTAATGCAGGCGAATTTATTTTCCCATTCAAAATCGAATGGACAAACATAATACAGGAGTTGACACGGCGACGGGCTAGAGACTCTAGTTCGAATTTTCCGCATCTCTCAGAATATGGTGCTAACACATAATTGTTGTCTGCTCGATTCTGGTACCACCAGTTTCCTTGCTGGAGGCCGTTCATAAATTACGTAACGCAAAAATTGACATTTTTCAAAACCCCCCTCCCACTGTAACGCTAAAAGAGTGAAATTTGACACATTTTGGTTACAGTGGGAGGGGGGTTCTGAAAAATGTCAATTTTTTGCGTTATGTAATTTATGAACGCCATCTAGCTTTGGTAATACTTCAGTGGTGTTCAATGTGAACCAGACCGTAACATTAAACGCATTTCAGAAAATTCGATTTTCAATATTTAAAATTAAGCAATGGGAGAAAGATTGGAATTGATTGTGCTACAAATTGAAATCCATCCATACCACACACCTCGACTGTAAATTACATTTTTCAATTTACACATTTTAAATTGAGAAATTCCACTTTGACCCAGTTGTGCAAGCTAAGCAAAAGTGTATTTGAAATAATTAAACAATCAACACTTGAGTTAGTAAGAAATCCGAACGAATTTTCAATCTTTCAGTATACACTATATATTCATTTTCGACCACACGTTTTACGTTGAACGATAAAAGTCTTGGCGAACCATTAAAATGAAACATAAAACAGAAAAGTTTTAGCTTTTAATGCAAAAAATTAAATGAAAAGTAGCTTGGTAATGAAAAAGACTGACTACAAAAGCCAAAGCTAAATGCAATCAACCTTAAAACTATATTTTTAATCTCTTTAAATTAAACTTTTTTCCGTGAAAAAGTAAGCAAAGAGCGACTTACGTAACTGTGTTTGCTTGCAAGTTGTTACCCGTTGAAATAGTTAAAATGCAAAAGTGCAACTAAAATTACAGGTAAATGCTCTTAGCTCAGTTGCTTAGGTATATATTCGAAATTCAGGTCAAAGTGGAATTAATATTTAAAGGTTTTATGGTACACCACCTCAAAATAATCGCCCCAAATAGAATGGAATTAATTAAAAAAGTAAATGATAATGCTGAAAGCTCATGTTCTTGACTAATATCACCGTATAATATGCAAATTTCAGTCGACCTTTTTCACCTGAAACCGAAATCTATTACACTTTATTGTTAGGTATAGGTGTGATATCCTATGACAGTCCTTTTTCAGCACAAAAAAAATGGAAACACATTGACCATATTAGACGGTTGTTTCACATCTACATTACACCTTATACGACAGATAAACGACCTCATTCACATACAATATCCAATAATGGATACTGAATTGGAATGTGATTCTTTTCTAGGTATTTGCCATATACGTATACACATGCAATCCACTGAATGGAAGACTTTAATAGCACTAGGACTGAATGGTGCTAGCAAAATATAAACTTCAAATAAATGATTTATATCGGTCGCTTACCCTTATCATAATCAAATATCAAACATTTTGTTACATTACCTATCAGTGGCAATAATGAAAAATGAGATGAATTGTTTTTTCGTTTTGTTTTTGTTTGCTATGTGTCGACGGTGGAAGGTGGAAAATAGCATGAAATTGAAACATGTATGGTGGAGGCAACAACATCGATGGCAGGAAGAATTATATTGGTTCAGACCTGTGCGCCTGCCGGCTGTGTGAGGGGAATTTTTCTGTTTATGGGTTAATCGCGAATTCCGGGAAATCTAACGCAGTGTCAAGTCATCTTGATAAATTTCTATTAGATGACATTGCAATTTACGATTTAATATCAAAATTTCATGATTACAGAGACGAATTATATTTTTTTTTGTTTTCCAAATTAGTGCAATTCGCCTCCGTCCCTCTTATTGTTTTAGTCTGTCGCCGAATGCATCAAGTTGTTAATTCACTAACCGCCGATTGGAGTTTATCGGCGCACAGATTTAATATTGGCTTTCACTGAACTTTAGCGATGTATATGATAAGGAAGGTGTTTTTTTTATCATAAGGGAAGTTGCACTGTTGAAAAT
Source organism: Pseudolycoriella hygida (assembly GCA_029228625.1). Lineage (NCBI taxonomy): Eukaryota > Metazoa > Arthropoda > Insecta > Diptera > Sciaridae > Pseudolycoriella > Pseudolycoriella hygida. The sequence goes on along the minus strand of CM055405.1, from coordinate 12,056,360 downwards.
GTTATTTTCGTACATAACAAACGAAAGATGTATGTAACCTTTTGGGAATATGAGAGTTTTGTTTGGTTGCAGACGAATAACACGAAAGAAACAGGAAGTTTCGTTACATTTTCCTGTATTTTTAAGGGAATTAAATTGAAATTGAATGGAAATATTATTGTATGGGTGAAAAGAAAAATCGTTTTATTAAAGTGATTGAAGTTGAAATTATTGGCAATTTTTGTGCTCGTTCGGAATTGACTACACTGTATAATACACACGTTATACGTAAGCTACGAAAAACAAAAAGTATAATTGATGTTATGTAGTGAACAATAGGTCTTGGAATTACCTGAGGCTGCTATTTCACACGTTCATATAACAGCAGCTGTTTGGTATTTGAATTTTGATAGAAATGCATATACATAAGCGGCATGTATGTAATATTTCAATTGCATAATACTTACACGATGTGTCACGTTGTGAATACGTGAGTGCAATATAACTTAAGACTGAACACAATCGTTTCTGTAAACGAGTAGCTTTGGTATTGGTATTGGAGGTATTGAACCCGTACGAAGTTCAAAGGTCCTATACACAAGACATTTTATTTTAACATGGAATAGATGGAGGCGGGAGTGAAGGGGATACATTTATTAACGTCTAGAGAAGACTAATCAGCGAAACAAAATATCCGTCTGCCCGTCCCGTCGCCTCCACCGCTCACCCTAAACTTTTTCTTCAAGTTCCAAGATGACTAAAATCAGTTAAGTGGTTCCGCAGATATGGTTGAAAAAGTGACCAAAAACAAGGCTGCCGCGCTATTGAAAAAAATAGCGTCGCTATCGCTATGCGCTATCTAAAATGAATAGCGACGCTATCGCTATCGCTATCAACCCAATAGCGCATAGCGCCGCTATTTTTCGCGCTATTCGCTAACCCAATAGCGCATAGCGCCGCTATTTTTCGCGCTATTCGCTATTTGAAAAGAGGATCAAAAACGATTACATTTACACTGCCAAAACATCTTTATTTGTTCATTTTAAAGCAATTAGTTTTCAACAACAATCGACTTTCGAAATTCGAATCGGTTAAGGAACATGTATAAGGCGTTAAGATATGTTTAGCAATACTGAATAACCGCTCACAAGGAGCACTAGATGGAATAGCAGTATTGTATTTGATAAATAACTTTTGTATTAAAGGGTATGATTTTAAGCTATCCACTGTAACGTCATTTGACATTAAATAAGAAGTAATTATTTGCTTAGGAGGTAAAATCGCCTTAGATTCTGAACTTGATTTTGATGCAGGCAATTCATTGCCTTTGTCTTTAAAAAAAAATCACTCAAGATTTTATTATTATCCGCTGCAGCGGCTGTGGTGAACTTTGAAATATTGCAGTCCGATACATACTTCTTGTATGCGTCGCTTTCTTGCAATTCATCTGAAAGTTGATCAATTAGATCGTTTCGAAGCCTAGAATTAGCTTGTTTTCCAGAATGGAATGGAAAATTATTGAAAAAAGGATGCAATAACGCAGCTTTTAAATTATCATGATCGTGTATGTCTGAAAATCTGAAAAAAGTAGAAGAAAATTGAGGAAAATGTCTGACACATTCATAATGTCACGGAAACGTACCTCTCATTTATTGAGACTCGCAATTCTTTTGCCAGACATTCACAATATTTTAGATTTTTCAGTTCACTGAGTCTTTGAAGCAATCGGATTATTGTCGGCGAGTAGAGACCCATGTACATGTAACTTTCGCCTTGGAGAATATCGAGTGCGTCTGCGACTATGCCCAAAACCTAACAATGCATGAAATACAAAAAATAAATTTCACATTCACGCTCACACAATTGAAAAATTACCAGGGCCTATTTTATAGAAATTAGTTTCTTGAATTTCTTTAATTTCTTAAATATCTTGAATTTTTCTTTAAATAAAAAATTCAAGGAATTCAAGAGAAATTAAAGAAATTTTAAGAAATTAAAGAAATTTATTTCTATAAAATAGGCCTTGCATATTACCATGACATATTCCTTTAAAAAGGCTATTTCGTTTGGGGTCAGTTTAGATAATTTGAAGTCATCGAAGATGGAATTTACTTGCAAAGGCCTTTCATCGATCATTTTCAATAGCAGTCTTACAGCATCAACGATGTAATTCCATCGAGTTTTAGAAGGAGTCACAAAATATCTACCAAGCCTTTCTTTTATAAGATCAGCTGCCAAACTACTCCTACTCTGTTTTTTGAACACTTCGGCACATTTAGCCAAACTAAGTTCTTCCATATTTTTAAATTCTGCATTATTAATCTGTTTTTTCATGTCTGAGCTCATCGACAAATTTGCACTATGTGCAGCAAATCTTTTATGTGGTGGTAAAACAAAACCCAAAGCGGAAGCATTATCTAACATTTCTGTCACTTCGAAAAATTCGATATCATCATCATCAATGACTTGATTGTCTTCTTTAGAAAGTGAGTGAGTCAATTTGAAAGCTTTTAAAAAATTTGACCCGTTATCAGTGACCACTTTCACAACTTTCTGTGATAGTTTAAAACTAGTTATGACTTCGTCTAAGTTTGCAGCAAGAACTTCAGCTTTGTGGGAGCCTTTGATTCGTCTACATGCTAAGGTGCAAGATTGTCTGGTGAAATTATTTATATCGATCCAGTGAGCTGTCATTCCCAGAAACGATCTAACAGTTTTATGAAAAGTCTTAAAAAATTGTAATAATAGACTGCATGTTTCTTTTTATTACCGTCTGAAAGATGTCCAGCAATCCGCTGTGAGGCAAACACATTGAATTTCTTGAAACATTCGAACAGTTGATTTTATCATTGAGTTGTACCGTTTACTAATTCTATCAGTTACAGTCGTTCTATGAATTTCGTACCCAGGAAAACCGGAGTTGTTTTCAACGAATTGCGCAGGTAAATGAGCATCAAGAATAGCGTCCACGACAAAATTCTCAAACCGATCTTTCGTTATCGGCTTTCGGTTTTCCAAAACATCTATCAATTTTGGTTGTTTAGTCTTTGCAACAACAGACACATTTTCACTGGCAGATCGTTTTTTAGATTGCAACTGTTATGCTTCGTCGATATCGATTCGCATACATTTTTATGTACCGTCTAGAAGACAATAAAAAAATTGTTTAATGACAATGCTCGATGAAACAAATGGACAACCTCTAATTCACCTTGATATGGTTTTTAATATTGAAGGAAGATCGCATCTTTATCCGAATCTTTACACATTAAACATTTTACAAAGAAATGAGTGTTGTTTTGGTCTACTAATTTGAAATACTTGTTGAATCCAGGCCACAGATCAACAATTTTACAACTAATACTGGTTGTGGATGGTATGGGTGCGTCATCGCTATTATCGATTATGATTTTTTCACTATCCTCATCATCAACATTATCATTAAAATTATTCATTTTCAAAAAAAATATTCACTCGATTACTCGACTCTCACTTTCAGTTTGCACTTTAAATTTGAAATTGAAACTGTCACAACATACAGAAGAAGCCAGAACGAAATGCAAAGAATAGGCTACCAATTTTACACAAAAGCAATAGAATTATACTGTATGTGTATCTGTGAATTAGCTGGATTTTAAATGAAAAAGATAACTGTGGGTTGAGTTTATATTACGACTAGCGCCGTGTCCTTATCATTTATTCCTTACGTCAATAACAACGGCAATTAGTCTATATTAGAAGAATTTAAGACATAGACCTCTGGTAGATGGTTACACTTATTTTCGGCACTCTTCAGGGAACCGAAAGTATTTAACACCCTATTTAGAATAGTAGTAGTAGTGAGATGAATCTTAAAATATGATATCAAATAAAAAAGCGCAGCGATAGCGCAGAATTTTGAAAAAGTTGCGCTATCGCTGTCGCTATTTGAAAAAAAATAGCGCAGCGCTATCGCTATAGCGAATAGCGACAGCGATTGCGCATTTTTGCGCTATTTCGCTATAGCGCGGCAGCCTTGGTTCCGATATCTGAACACTTCGATGAAGTTACTTTCTTGTCAGAACTGTCCGCACTGGTTTGTCGATTTTGACTGGAAGATAACGATGATTTCTTTGGTCCGATGGTAAATTTATCGGCGATTTCATCAATATTCGACCGAACAGAATCAGGGTCAGCGGATTTACGCCACTTCCTTATGTATCTGTCCATTTCGAATCTGTAATTTTTGCAATTTTATGATGCGCCACAGATAATAGACATAAACTCTCGAAACCTACCTAAAAAAATGAATTCCTATTGGAAATTTTAATTAACCAAAAATGGACTATTTCCAACACGTTGCAGGTGACAGTTAATTGTTAAAAGTGGAATCGAAGTACTACTTGTGCGTCGAATGTTATGATGTGTATGCGTCAGTTGCCAATGTCTATAGCGCTATCTGTTAGTGTCTTAGTATACCTTCTGATATTTACTTTTTGAATAAAAAATTTACCAAATATCACACGAAGTTTTGTTGGGTGCTTTAGCACCCAACGCCACCTAGAAGTCGGCGCGCCTGCTGAGATCTCTGAATACATATAGGCCTCCTCCTCATTAGTAACATTAACAAAGAAAGCTTCACATTTCTTTTTGTTTAATGGCAAACCTGACAGCTCACAAAAATCTAATACTTTCCTAATATCCTCTAAAATCACTGACAGCACATCTCCAATAGTACCGTCATCTAAATACCAACCATTAATTCTAAACAAAAGAGAATGAGTCATTCTCATAATGCCTATACAAAAACCAGGAGGACCTAATGGGTCACCCTGTTGAAAACCTCTCTTCGAAAGCAAAGGCTCACCGAGAAAATAAAGGTCTGAAGGTTGCCTATAAGATTGTTGAAGTAAAGAAAATAGTTAAAAATCTCGTCATTAAAAAATATTTATGAAAAACCAACAAATTTCGTGTTGCGTCACGTAGCGCGGGTTAAGCCTATCTCGCAAACCTGAATTCCTCTTCCGATATAATCGAAATTGGTGGTTGATTGGGTTCCATATCTATCATTTTAAACCTTATAGAGCGTTTTCTGTGTTAATTTTACAGATATTAGCGAGAAAGAAAAATATAAATATATTGAAAATCAGTCAAACTTTACTCGAGTAGACGGACAATTCTTTTTGCAGATTTGTCTTATTTTCCCAGCCACCAATACTTAAACTATTGTTGCCTACGTTACATGTAAACGCATGTTGGCAAAACTGTACATTCAATAGACTTGTTGTCCACCCTTGTTTTAAAGATTCACTTGAATGAAGCGAATATTTGATTATGTAAAACAATGTAATAATGTTGGGGTACATTATACGGAAATATTCGTTGGGGAATGAATAATAGTTTGAGCCATTGTTCATCTATTGGTATCCTCGTCAGCTGCCAGATTCAAAGCATGACTGAAGTTCACGCGTATCTTATTACAAAGCAAGTGATATATTGGAGAGTATTTCTGTTTTATGCGAATAAAAACTATTTCAGCGAAACCAAATCCTCCGTTCTTCGTGGAAATTCACTAATCTCTACTTCATGCAACTGCAACTTTCATCTTTTTTATTAAAAATAACCGAAAATACGTTTTCAGTATTTCAGGCTATATTTTCAACATTTTTGTTGAATTTTCGATCTACATGATTAATGAACCATTTTGTAAACTGTGGGATACAGAATAGAACGAACAGCAAAGATTATATAAAGTTATTGAAAAAAAGCTAAATACCAACGCCACCCCAAATTTGTTTTTAATTAAATAAGTTTGTTTAATTTGATTATAAATTACCATTCACCAAAAATTTTATCACCGCAGCTTAATCTTATACGATGTTTCATATTTTCTCCCCGCGGCGGTAGCTGCGTCA
>CM055405.1:12026625-12049987 GCA_029228625.1 Pseudolycoriella hygida | reverse complement strand
CGGCATCTATTTTTTTGGCAGCAAATTTCTATTTTTAGCAGCAAAATTATTTTTTTCATCAGCAAATTTATTCTATTTTTCTGCAAATTTTTTTTTTACCAGCAAATTTAATCTTTTTTTTCGGCAAATTTATTTTTTTTATCAGCAAATTTAATGTTGATTTATCAGCAAATTTATTATTTTACTGGAAGCAACTCTATTGCTTTCAATCAGCAAAATTTGATGCTAAAATCAGCAAATTTTTACCAGCAAATTTAATTTTTAGCAGCAGATTTTTTACTTTTCAATCAGCAAAATTAATTTCGGAACCTGCAAAATAAAGTGTGGCGTCTACGAATTTGACGTAAATGTGCAAACGTATCATGGCGGCAAGCAGATGCTATTATGGTCTAATTAAACATTTACGTTCAAAGTTAATATCAAAGAAAACGAAGTGCCATATTTACAAAACACTTATCCCTCCAGAATTGATCTACGGATGCGAATCTTGGACGATGAAGAAAAGTGATGAACAATTGCTACTAACGTTCGAGCGCAAGGTAATCTTGTCAACATCCCCATCGACACCGAGTAAATTCCTTCCGATTTTTTTGATTCTTTTTCTATTTAAGAGGTAATAGAGGGCCTAACAGTCCTCAAGAAAATAATTGAGGCCGAGGCCTGTAGTTAGGGCCCTAGGTCTGTTCTAAAGGTCGGCCCTACACCAAAAAACTTGTTTTTGCTATATTGCAGAGAAAGTTGATGCGAACATTTCTGTCCATGGAAGTATGTGTCCGAGACCTCTCTTTAGGGCCTTAGGGCCCTAGGCCTGTCCTAAAGGCCCTACCCCAAAAAATCATTTTTTTGCAATGTTGTAGAGAAAATTGGGGGAACATTTTTGTCCATGGAAACAGGACAAAGGATGTCCGAGGATTCAGGCAGGCTCAAAACGAATTTTCTACAATGCTTCTTCGTACGAGTTTTCGAGATGAATATGCATAATCAGTAATTTAATAAAAAAAAAATACAACGGGAATACATGCAAAGCGAATTCTTGCAACAGGATTCGTATGGGTCCGCGAAGCTTATGTTTTGATAGTCTATTAATTTTTGTCATCTACTTTTAAGTAAAAAAGTAAAAAAATGATCCATTTGAAGTTTTTGGAGCAGTACGAAGTACAGAGGTCCCATACGTTTACTACAAACAAGTTGTTGTAACATGGAGTAGATCGAGCTGGGAGTTAGTGGGATACATTTATTATCGTCTAGAGATGACGAACCAGGAAAAAAAAATCCGTCTGTCTGTCTGTCTGTCCGTCTCCACTTTTTCTTCTGAACGGCTCAACCGATCACCCTAAACTTTTTTTGCTCTGAAAGGTACATGCCTCCCATGAAAAAATACAGACGCCGAAATACTTTGTGTATGACCTTATATTCAGAAATAACTTTGATAATTCTTCCAATAATTCTCTTAATAGGAGTTCGTTATCCTTCTTTTTTCGACAGCAATAAAGACCTTCATGAACTATTTCATGGACATATTCCCATTCGCATAAGCTTTTATTTATTGCAAATAGAAGCATATCCCAATGAGTGTCGAAGCGTAACTGAACAAAGATTGAAATTTTCGGGTGGGGTAACTACGTAGGACGTATATGCAAAATATCCACTAAATCATGCTCGGAGCGGTAGCGGAGAGCGTGACGCAGTCCCCTTACCACAAAAAAAGTCAACAAACCAAAAAAAACCCATACAAAAAACTTTGGGACAAGACACCATATATAGGCGAAATTTTCGATTTTTCCCCCTGTCCCCCTCCCCTCCAAATTATTTGAAAAAAACACGTCGCAGCAGCTTTCAAACGAGGCCACAGTCATCATAATCGGTGGAATGAGCTGAGATATCGAGGTTTCAAGATGACATTTTTCCATACGAAATTGTGTTTTCTATTGTTCCATTATTATGAAGGGCGCCATCTTGAATTTTCGTGAGCAAAAAATTATGTTTTTCTGGTTTTCGAATTTTAGCTCCGGAATGACAATACTTAGAGAGTTGGTTTGTTTGGCAAAGTTATACAGATTGCACGGTGCGGTTGAACAAAAGTTATATGAAATGGTCTGGCAAATTGGTTTTCTCTTCTGAATATTCAATTCGGGACCCTAAGGAGCTAAAATCACCAAAAAACAAAAAAATTGAATGGGCGCATTTCAAAAAAAGTCAAAAAACTCAAAAAAAAAACGATTTTTTGAGTGATTTTTCGTCGCCCGGTAACATTTTAACTACCTTATTTGGTTTTCTCTTCTGACAATTCATTAGGAGCTAAAATAACCAAAAAACCAAAAAAATTGAGTGAACGCGTTTCAAAAAACGTCAAAAAAATCGATTTTTCAGGGTAAGTCAAAATAAATCAATTTTTTATTGAACTCTCAGTCGTTTTTACAACAATTAAATTTTATTTTAGGAGGAACAATTCAAAATTTAAAGTCCATTAATATTTCTTAAATGTGAAGACCGTTGTAGTTGAGGAGACGTTCTCCATATATCGGATTTTCCATCGAAACTTCATATTTGCTCCAAATTTTTGCAAAATCAAAATGGACTGATTCCATAGCTTGTTCGCTAAAGTTACCCAAGCCGATTGGATTTATCGAACAAAAGCCATGGACGTGGTGAAACGTCTCCTCCGCTCAATATGTGACTACAACGGTCTTCACATTTAACAAATATTAATGGACTTTAAATTTTGAATTGTTCCTCCTAAAATAAAATTTAATTGTTGTAAAAACGACTGAGAGTTCAATAAAAAATTGATTTATTTTGACTTACCCTGAAAAATCGATTTTTTTGAGTTTTTTGACGTTTCTTGAAACGCGTTCACTCAATTTTTTTGGTTTTTTGGTTATTTTAGCTCCTAATGAATTGTCAGAAGAGAAAACCAAATAAGGTAGTTAAAATGTTACCGGGCGACGAAAAATCACTCAAAATCGTTTTTTTTTAGTTTTTTTTTTGACGTTTTTTGACTTTTTTTGAAATGCGCCCATTCAATTTTTTTGTTTTTGGTGATTTTAGCTCCTTAGGGTCCCGAAATGAATATTCAGAAGAGAAAACCAATTTACCAGACCATTTCATATAACTTTTGTTCAACCGGACCGTGATTGGTGAGGAGAATTTTTTGGGGTCCTAAAAAAATGGCTGCCAGCTGTCAGAGTGGCGCAATCTTGGATGCAATTTTTTTTCGGAGAAAATCTTTTCTGAAGAAAATTTTGGAAGCCGACTTCCTGCATCATACTTTACCTTTTAAGAGGTTTTTGTTGCGATAATTGAGAAGTGTGGTGAATCACCTAGGCTCGAACATAACCCTTCATAAGAAGTACGAAGTAACGAGAGGGATTGATTAAAAAACAGCATCCAATAAGCGGACCCATTTTTCTTTAATTTCCCTGAATTATTAGGTGAAAACCGCTGTCGGAAAATTTGAGAGATCCAAAGTTCGTAAAATGATTTTCTTTATACAAGTACATAAGTAAATGCTTATTTCAAATCATAAGTCATGCAAAAATCGGACTAATTGTTCAGTCTGTAGGACTTGGATTTTCTTGTAAGATTCGACTTGTTCGAGCGTTCAGGCGTGCGCCCGTGCTGAAAAATACTAATTTTGCTGCTAGGAAAACTAAAAATTTGCTGCTGGAAAATATTAAATTTGCTGGTGAAGATGCAAAAATTTGTTGCTGAAAAATACTAATTTTGCTGCTTAAAAAAACATAAATTTGCTGCTAGGAAAACTAAAAATTTGCTGCTAGAAAAACTAAAAATTTGCTGCTGGAAAATATTAAATTTGCTGGTGAAAATGCAAAAATTTGTTGCTAAAAAATACTAATTTTGCTGCTTAAAAAACATAAAATTGCTGAACGCAAAATAATAAATTTGCTGTTAAAAATTGCTGAAAAAATAATTTAATTTTGCTGATTTAAAGAAATAAAATCGCAGACAGGAAAAACATAAATTTGCTAGTAAAAAATAAATAAATTTGCTGATGTAAAAATAATTTTGTGAACAAATAGAATAAAATTGCAGGAAAAAAGAATAAATTTGCTCATAAAAACATTAAATTTGCTGCTTAAAAAGTATAAATTAAGTAGGTGAAAATATATATCCCTTAGTAAATCTAGCATGGAACTGCGGGAAAACCGACTTTTTTGTAATTCCTCAGAAAAATTGGAAAATGTTTATTTCAAATATACTGTAGTGAAAACACACAAAAACGGCCCGTTTTGCTCACATCGTGTACCCCACCTCCATATAATTATTCCCAACTTTGAAAATCTTTAGTTTACGTAGTCGGTCTCGTTAAGACCACTCATTTCGTGTATTCTACAATGAGTTTGAGAAGATATTTCCTGATATATACGTAAAGAACTGAAGATAAAGCTCGACACAGGCTATTTTGCTCACTCTGAGGCCGATAGCTACTAATATACGAACTCGATTTTCAAAAAATTGAAACCTTACATTTGACGTATCGAACATCAATTTCGAGAAGATACTTCCTGAAACTAAAAAACAGAGAAAAAAAGGCAAAACACGCTATTTTACCCATTTTCCGAGAATTTTCCACAAACAGCTCTTATTCGTGAACCCAATTTGCAAAAACTCTTAGCCTTTTATTTTTGTTACGTTATTACCTTTCATTTGACCTGTCGGTCATCATTCTTGAGTAAAAATTCCGTGAAATATGCATGAAAAACACTGAAAAACAAACAAAACACACTGTTTTCCGCGCTTTGTCGCCAATAGCAACTGATTCTCAAACAGGATTTTCGATAAATTTTGATATTCTGATTCGTCTCGTCAATACCTTTCGTTTGACGCATCACACGACGATTTTGAGTGTAAAGGAGGACGGACCCTAAGCATTTTATATGAAAAAATATATGGAAAATTTTCATAGCTACTCAGCATAAGGACCGTTCAAGTAATAGAGATTCAGGGATTCAGGCATTCGGTCAAACAAAAACGACTACCTACAAAAATAAATAACTACAAAAAATAACTTCTTGTAAAAAACAACTAACAGCGGAAATAAATACCCCCCTTTTACTAGATGTAATGGGTAGAGTTTTGATTGGTGTGCAAGGCATGTAAAAGTTCCACGCAGGCGCGGAGGCTTGGGAGCAGAGCTCCCATAATTAAAAAAATTACTACTGATTACTGCATAAATCGTGAAAAATCAAAAAGGTGGAGAAGTTCCCTCTATAAGTGCTGCCTGCGAGGCGTATAAAAGCTCTCCGCAGGCGAGTTGCTTGAGGGCAGAGCCCCCGTAATAAAAAAAATTACTTCTCATTACTACATAACGAAACAGTTAATATGGTGCGGAATCATTGTTGTCTTTCAGTCATTAGAGTAGGTAGTTATTTACGAGGAGCGTTCGAAAAGTTCTCGGCCTCACCAAGAAGACACCTAATTTTCCACAAATCGTAATTTTGTTTTTCTGACTATATTGAAAAATAAAATTACGATACAAATTGCAAGACGATACATTTACTCCAACGATGCTCTAACTTTTTAATACCTTCGGTATAATAACTTTTCCCAAAGTCTGCAAAATAGGCTTCGGTCTCAGCTGTCACCTCATCATCTGTTGTAATTCTTTGTCCACCTAGCCGCTTATTCAAGTTAGGGAACAAGTAGTAGTCTGAGGGAGCTAAGTCTGGAGAATACGGATCATGTGGAAGCACTTAAAAGTGTAGTTCATGCAATTTAGCAGCAACAATCGCCGACTTGTGTACGGGCGCGTTGTCATGATGAAAACGAATTTTTTTCTTCGCAAGATGTGGACGTTTCTCCTGGACGGCAATCTTCAGTTGGTCCAATAATGAAGCATAATACGTTCCATTGATGGTCTGGCCCTTTGGAAGGTAATTTGTAAGAGTCCCAAATAACTGTAGCCATGACTTTTCCTGCAGAATGGACTGTTTTTGCCTTCTTCGGTGCCTTTTCACCATACCCAACCCACTGTTTAGACTGTTCTTTCGTCTCTGGTGTGTAATGATGAATCCATGTTTCATCTACCGTTATGAAACCTCGCAGAAATTCACTAGGATTACGATGAAACAAGTCTAAACATTCCTGAGAAATGTTCATTCGAGTGCGTTTCTGATCGACGGTTAACAGACAAAGGTTTTTCATGTAGAAAACTTCGTGGAGAATGTGGTGAACACGGTCTACTGAGATCTTTGCAATGTCAGCAAGCTCTCTGATCTTTAATCTGCGATCACTGATTATGGCATTGTGGAGTTTCGCCACAGTTTCATCAGTATTAGCAGTTGCTATTCGTCCTGAGCGCTCATCATCAAAGATAGATAATCGACCTAGCTTAAACTCTGCAAACCACTTTTTAACAGTCGAAAACGAAGGAGCATTGTCCTTTAATGTTGAAAGTAACTCACTTTGTATTTCCGTTGGGGCTAAACCTTTCAAATAAAAGTACTTTATCGCGGCACGGATTTCAATTTTTTCCATATTTTAGAAAGCGCTAACCATTAAAGTCTTAAAATAATTAGAGCAATTCAATTACCGAAACATAGAGCCGGGAATTCATGAAAAGCGTGCAGAATGGGGTTAAGCTAAGGAGAACGCACTCTGGGCGAACTTTTTAAACTTGAATGGCCCCTAACTTGTCACATAAGAATTTACTATTTTCGTCACTAGCACTCTTATTTTTCTACTCGTACGAAGTACAGGGCATGTGCGTTTGCCACTACAGAGGACTAATTAAAACATAATTTACACTGAATTTACGAAAATTTTAAATTTGGTTTTGAATAAATTAGAGACAAAGACTTTACAAATATACTTTCAATCATGTAAAGTGCTTTGCCTCTAATTTATTCAAAACCAAATTTAAAATTTTCGTAAATTCAGTGTAAATTATGTTTTAATTATTAGGCCTCTTATTAATTTATTTACTTTAATCTTCAAATTTTTCATTCCATTGCTTGCACTCAAAACAATATGCCTGATGATGATGTCGCCGATAAATAAAGGAAAAACAACATTTCCCACTCTAATTGATTCATCCAACGGTCAATAACATACCTCCCACCTTAGGAAAACTCATCAAAAATATTTTCGCGCAGACGGACAAAAAACGTCAGATTTCCTCACAATATTGAGACCGTAAAGTAGCTTGTTCGGTACACTTTTGAACAATAACTTTTTTTGCCACCTGTCGTTTTCGACCCAGGACCGAAAAGTCTTTTTTGCCCAGTTGAATTTACTGACTTCAATCAAATATCGTAACTGAATGAAAACATCACATCGATTGCAATAATAATGCCTGAAACTAAGTTCTCACATAATTATTTCCGAATTCACTTCACTTTTGATACAATTTCGGTCATCGTATCAATTATTTTTCACATCGAAAACAACTGTTATGAAAAATAGGATGAAGAATAAGGAACAAACTGTCGCAGTGTCCTATGATGAAAATGCAAATTCTGTATTAAAGCTTGATGAGTGTTTTGTTCGGAATCTGACTTTTTGTCCGTCTGCGCGAAAAATAGTATACATCACTCGGAGCTAAAACGGTACTGATTTAGACCACGGTGTTGAAAAGGTCTTCGATCTATTCGACCTTTTCACCACCTGGGTCTAAATACACCGTTTTAGCTCCTTGTGATGTAATGTACTATTTCGTTCGAAAGGTCTGGAAATTCCTGAAGATTTGTTAAAGCAAATTGTTTAATTTTAAGCCCTTGGATTCAGCTCCGATTTACAATATCTTTTCCAGAAAAATATTTTGAAAAACTAATTACGGCAATGAATTTGGCCGGTCGAAAACTTTCGAAGTTACGGTCAAAAAAGTGATTTAAAAAACGTGGTTTTTTGAAGGTCGGTGAAACTTTTTGACTCATGTCTCCGCGAAATTAGCATGGAAATCGCTCTTCAAGATGCGGAGTACGGACCTCAGAAAATCACAGAAAATAAATTAGTGAAAATCTGTTTAGTGGTTCGGACTGTAGGGTCCTTAGTGTGGGCCCAACTCACGCAACGCAATCCTAAACAATATTTTGTGGTTTTTCGTAAATATTCCTTTAATGATGAGTTTTTTTGTCCACTGTTGTAGAGAAAAAAGGGGCAAACTTTGCTGTTCATAAAAGTATGGTTCAGAGGCGTCTCCTAAGTGTTCTAGGTCTTTTTTAAACACACGTAACATCTATTCTGTTTGCCACATACTATTCTGATGCGTACGGGTCCCGTGTATATGTTTTCGATGAAATATAGTAAATAATACATTCGTACGCATGTGCTGTTTATTCATGTTGAAGTTCGTGGTAAACATCAATCGAAAAGAAGAAAATTAGTCAATAAAACTAGAGGCCAAAGACTGTGAGACAATCATATAAAAAAAAAATATTATCAGCGCCATCTCATAATAAGTACTTAAAATATATCAACATGCACAACCGATAGCGTTGTAATATTCCATATCCAGACAATGTATTTCTAAAGAGGTTATAAAAACAGCAACAAAAGTTCATAAGGCAAGAAGCCAAATATGTGTTTAGTCTCCAAATACATTCCCCCTACTTTTATTGCATAGCACAAATCATAAAATTCCGCCACAAGATAAAGAAATTGAAAAAGTTTGATTTCTGAAGCCACTTTTCAAGTCTTCATGGAATCGGGCTGGCTCCATTTTCCATTCGTAAATTAAAGAGACGACATGCAAAAACTAAAAATTCTTTCGATCAAAATTTACTTCCAGGTCGAAGAAGTTTAATTAATAGAACTAGTACGACATTGTTTCATTAAAATATCGGATTTCTAATGTAACGAATTCATTCTATCACAAATTCAAATCACATTTCCACTTCTCCAATTAAGTTTGCAAGGAAATCTGCAAAGTGTGAACAAAAATCTCTGTTATAGAAATTCATGAGAATACATAATTGATTTGTTATAGCATTTGTAAGTGCTATGCATGTATCTTCGAAACGACAAAACTTCATTATTGCAAATTTGTCAATTATAGAATTCATGTGTTTTGTCACCTGGTCTAGCTATATCTTCAATACATTAAAATACCTAGATAATGGATTTGGGACATGTGTTTCCAATGTGATTGGCAAACCCTTTTAATTGCTTTCGATTGACCGAATTTGTATACCCGTTACATTTCCAGGTTTCATGGATACGTAAACATGACTTGCACATTATTACCATTGGTATAATGACATACACAAATGATCAACGTTTCCAAGCTATTCATCCAGATGGTTCCGACGAATGGATTTTGAAAGTGTCCTCCGCCCAACCTAGAGACTCTGGTGAGCTTTATTGAAGTGGTGAAAAGATTTTCGCTTTACATTAACTATCCTTTCAGGCATTTATGAGTGTCAAGTATCATCTGAGCCTAAGCTGAGTTTACCGTTCCGATTGACTGTTGTTGGTAAGTTGAAGTTAAATGAAGAACACAATTCTTCTAATTTCGATTTGTGCTTTTAATTACTTTTGCTGGTTTTATGTTTCCAACTAAAATTCACAAGCCGAAATCACAAGAACTAATCGATTTTTTATAACGTTTGTTCGGACTGTGATTAGAAAACTCTACGTCAAATTTTTACACCAGATAAAGTTTCGTTTATTTTTTAGACCCGTACGAAATACGTGTCTTATGAGTTTACCACGACGTTTGTAACCAGTCGAATTTCGACAAGGAAGTTGTTGAGTTTTCCGTTTTTGGGTTAATAGTCCGTCTGTTAACACAACAATAAATCTCAACCGATTTTGAAAGTCTTTTTTCGCTGTATTTAGATTAGAACCTAATTAGATCCTCAAGACCACAAACCAATTTTTTTTGCTATGCTATAGATAAAATGTGGAGGAAAATTTTTGTAAATTGATCCAAGGTGAAATATCTGGGAGTTACTCTCCATTACATGTTAAATTCGATCGAGCACGTCAAGAACAAATTACAGAAGGTTCTAGCAGCTTTCTGGATATGCATGAACTCGTTTGGAAGAAACTGGGGCCTGCCGTCCAAGGGATGTATGAGACAGAGGCGCCGAGTTTGTTTTTAGAGCAGGGGGGCAAGATTTCAATTAAAATTTGACAATATCTTCCACAGGAAAATTTTTTAGAAATTCGAAACTTGCATTTGTTTTTCTTTGAAAGCATGGAGTTCCTGATTATCGTTACAAAACGAAAATTCAGAATATCTCGGCACTATGGCCGATAAGACGCCGAAGTCGTTAGTCGTCATAAATGTTTTTTTTTTGTTTTCTGGCAATGCAGAACCGAATTTTTTTTCTTTCATTAACGAAATAAAAATGTCGAAATTAGATTGCTGAAGAATGAAACTGTTTCGTCGCAGGCGAAAATTTTAAGATTTAAAACGCTCATGACGAAGAAATTTACATTTTGCTGCAGAACTTTCATAACATTTAAGTTTATAATTGTGTAATAATGACTGATTGTTGTTTTTCAATCAGTAAATCACGAGGGGGCTACGCCCCCCTGCGTTTTCTCACAGGGAGGCAGTGGCCCCCCTTGCCCCCCCCCCCCGAAGTCGGCGCCACTGATGATACAGTTATTAAGCCTATGATGCGTCGCGGCTGCGTTGAATGGTGGCCAAGGCTCGACACAGGGAGTGCAAGGAAGGAGCTGAACGAGATTCAAAGGCTGGTATGCATTTGTGTCATCGGCGCTAAGAAATCGGCAGCTACAGCGCCTATTGAGACGCTAAATTAATCTGCAACTCATCCACGTGGCATTGAAAGCGAAAGCCTTTGCCACTGTGGATAGACTATCGCAGAAAGATCTTTGGACCTCGTATTTTATTTCGGCAAAATCAAAAAGACTATGAAGTCTTTGAGAAGCCTACGGACCGAATGAAAACTGAGACAAACTTCGAGAGGCGGTTTGAAACGGTTGTACAGAACAGGTTGAAATGGCTAGAAGGCGCCTATCAAATGAAGGGGCTGCGAGCTTCGCTCATGGCTCTAAAACTTCAGAAATCACGGGAGCCGTAGTATTCTCTGTGGAATCGTCGGCGGAGGGATGGTATCACCGAGGAAGGTTCGTTAATGTATTCCAGGCTGACACATTCGCCGCACTAATGGGAGCGTTAGAGGCAATCACAGCAGGGACATGTAGAGAAAATATCACAGTCTGTTCTGTCAGTGAGACGATGATTAAGCCGCTCATGTCGCCTACCGTAACATCCAAGCTAGCGAAAGTGTTGAAGGTAACCTGAACCGAACGAGACTGAGAAATTGGGTAACAATGGTCTGGGTTCCCGCGTGGAGGGGAATGAGAGGGCGGATAGTCTGGCAAGGAATGGATGAGTTGCGGCCAGAACCTTTTGTACCCATGCCACATCCAAATCGATGAAGAGTTGGGTGCGCCAAACATTGGGGAGTTTAAGTAGGAGGAATGCACGCGGAATCCAATGGAAAGTAGGCTATATAGCTGCTAAACATGAATAGGAGAGTGGTAGATGCGATCCCTGGTCTTTGTGGACTGAGCAAACACCTGACGTTCATGTAATTCCGTGCAACGTTTTCCTCACTGAGCCTTTGGAATCTAGGAAGTCATGTGGTACAGCACACGACAGTGCCTTAGATGGAGCCTGATGGACAGGTTCCTAGTAGGGAATGGGAGATTTTCGAGATTTACTTGAACGGGTGTCGAAACAAAGGATCATCAGATCTTTGTTTCATGGACCGGATCAACCTGATAAATCTCTTAGATACGGTCCAGGTCGGGGGAATTAGTATTGGGTTGGAAGGGTTAGTAAGGACGTAAGTACAAAATTTTATTAAGTTCATCGGCATTCCTTGCGACGGACGTAGGCATAAAATTTAATCGTACGGGTCCGCGAAGCATCTGTTTTGGTCTACTTTTTGGTTTCGATTTTCTCGAAGTAGACGGGGGCAGGGTAAATTTCAATTAGTTGAACCATATCAGCCACTATGACCTGAAAATGTCACTTGACACAGAAACACCACTCAATGGAATGTTGAGCTATCCAACTACCTTAGGATAACTGATACGAAGAACGTACATTCTTTCAAATTTTTTATTTTAACGTGAGGGAAGGTTATGGCCTGAAGGTTGTGGAAGCATTTATGTACAAAGTTTTGCGTGTTGAAGGAATGTAAATCGCATTTGCATTGCTAACACACGTAAACTTAACATGTGAGCTCCCTATCAATCTAACGTTTGCTTGTCATCTAACAAACAGCAATCGTCGACATTCATATAACAAATTACTTACAATTCTTCCTTTCTAGTGAGAAAGTATAAACAAGTCAAAGTTTTGAAACTTTAAGTAATGCAACGAGTAATGAGACAAAGAGACTAGTAACGAAATCTATGTCAAAGAAAAGATCTGAAGGAATTTAAAATAAATCTGACTTCAATTCGTGAGAGAAAGTAGGCAAAGAAAGTGTTTGTAAGCTAATGGTGAATTCTTGATACTTATTTGATCAAAAGATATCTAGTCAACGTTGCTGTGGTTAACCGAAGCTCCTTGAATGAGAAAAATCTATATAACTTTGATTACAAAATTCGTATAACATTCTAAGAACCTTGTTAAAAAGCAGATTATGAACGTCAGTAGAACGGTATTTCGCCTTGATGTACTGCATTTAAGTTTACATAAAATCAGAATAACGAACTGAATTTAAGCTCAGATGCATTATGCGAACAGCAAGATGAAAAAGATCAATGATGGATAAGTATTTCCTCCTTTTTCATTTACCCGAATCTGTAAGTAGGTTTTCGAATTTTTTTTATTTTGTTCTTTGTAACACACACTCGGTAAAACCGATTTTTGGATGCATTGTTCTCCACTCATTGTGTATTCCTGTATGCTCATAAAAAACTCTATCAAAGAGATGATATTTAATAATTTATTGTAATCTCTCCCATGAATTCGTTCAAAATAGAATCGATTTTTGATTTATGTATTTATTTTAACATGAGCGAAACTTTCATTTGTGTGATGGTTACCATGGTATTCTTGTTTTGCCTTGTTGTCAGACTTGAGCCGGATAAACATTTAACAATTTGCAGATTTACGAGTTAGCGAAACTTGGAAGTTTACAAAGCAATAAACAAAGCAAATTCTTAAAAGAGCTTAAAATATTACGGAAGTTGTCTAAATGTTTTTGTGCGTTTGACTATGTGGAAGCTTTGTAATGAAATATTCCTTCTTACGCACATGTTGTTTTAAAGTGGAAACACGAATAAGAAATTATCAATTATGTACATATGACAACACCCATAAAGTTACGAGTGAAATATTGTTTTTCTCTTTTTCCCTATTTGCTAGAAGCAAGAAACCATAGAAACACCTGAATTTATGCAAAGCATATTCACAGACTGATCTTTTTCAGAATCCCAAATCTGTGAATAAAATGCAAGATTTTACAAATGGGGTCTGGGTTAATTCTTAATTCCCATTCCATGTTGAAGGACTATTACCCCTGTTCTACAATGCGAGTCTTCAGTGGATGATGCTAAGGAAACGAGAATTCTAGAAGTGGAGACTTTGTATGGCGGCTGGGTTCCCCACATAGACTATAAATCTGATGAAACAAATTGTCATATAAAGAAATTTTTCTTTGCATTTTGTATGGTGACGAAATGCCAAATGATGATATGACAGTTGAGCTGGCACAAGGTTGTTCCTTCCCGCTAACTTTTTAACTTGCCGATAATGATGTAAAATAACGCTAACGCCATACGCTAAAATTTTTTGAAATGATCGGTCGAATAGATTATGGCAGATCCGTGTTTCTCTGAAAAGAATAATAAATGTCCATCCGTTATCTGGTGAAAAATGCAGAAACTTGGGAATTCTGTGTCTACCCGTTATCTTGTCAAAAATGCAAAAGCTTGGGAATTTCGTGTCATTTTTCCCAAGATTGCGGGTAGAAACAGAATTTCCAAGTGTTAACATTTTTCATGAGATCAGGGGCTGTTCACAAATGACGTACAGGTTTTAGGTGGGTCCAGAATTCGTACTGAAGAATACGATGGGGGAGGGGTCAAAGTCAAGTCCTACGTACAAAAAAATAAGTTGTTCACTTTTTCACGCGTAAGGTTTATGTGCAAGCTCAACTTGATAAAAATATCATGTGAAAGCTCAACTTGATAAAAATATTTTTTTTTACAAGTTGAGCTTTCACACAAACCTTACACGATGCGAATCGCATATTGACGAGGTAATTTAATGAATCTTCCTGAATTGGTGTTGAACAACAAATTCGTAAGTAATTTAAGGGTGGTCTTTGGAAATGCACGGTTTCGTACGGAGGTGGGGAGGGGGTTAAAAACCGCTAAAAAATCCGTACATCATTTGTGAACAGCTTCTACGGATAGACATAGAATTCACAAATTTTTTAATTTTTCTCAAGACATAGAATTCCAAAGTTTTATAATATGGTGTTAGCGTTATTCGTTATCAGCAAGTGCTAAAGTTAGCGGGAAGGAGCAATCTTGTGCAAAAATTTTGAGGCAGTTTAACTGTCATAATCAAAGTATGTAAACAGAGAAGGTAATGCGGATCCACAGTTTCACGAGAATCCCTACTTACGAATAAATTTAGTTGCATCATGTTGTAAACAGCTCAAACTTGATGTCGTCAAGTTGCGATTGGTGGTGCGTTTGGATCGTTTCCATACTAAAATGTCACCGATACAACTTAACAAATACATATTCACCTCAAACTGGTGTGCCGTAAAAACTCTGATCCGCTGACGATTTGCGTTACCTTCTCTGTTTATATACTTTGGATCTGGTGACGTTCTGCATCACCTTCTCTTCTTCTATTTACCTTAGTGAACCCAGCCGCTTTGTATATAACGTTTATTAGACCCGTACGAAGAACGAAGTTCTTCGAAAAGGGTTCTTATGCGTTTACCACGACGTTTGTAACCAGTCGAACTTCGACCCGGGAGTAGGGGGGAAGCACCGATCATGGTCCTTAGATGACGAATCAGCAATAAAAAAATGTCCGTCCGTCTGTCAACACGATAACTCGAGTAAAACTCAACCGATTTTCAACAACTTTTTTTCCCTGAAAGGTAATCGGAAAATCTTTAATGGGATTGAGCACTGTCGGCCCAAGGGCCACCAAGCTAGGGCCGTTTAAGTGATTTTTGGTCTTTTGTACATAGCTCGAGTAAATGTTTTCTGAATTTCAAATTTTTTTTTTGTTTAAAAGACCTGGGCATAGCCGACAATTTCTGGAAGAAACTTTTTTGAATTTGAGTCCTTGGACTTAGCTAGGGCACTAAAATCGAGTCTCTGCTAGGGCTCTATGTGTTTTTTGTCCATAACTCGGGCAAATGTTTTCCGATTTTCATAAATTTTTTCTGTTTGAAAGACCTGAGTATATCCGACAATTTATGGAAGATACTTTTCTGAATTTGAGTCCTTGGACGTAACTGGGGCACTAAAATCGAGTCTGTGCTAGGGCTCTATGTGTTTTTTGTCCATAACTCGGGCAAATCTTTTTCGATTTTCAAATTTGTTTTTTGTTTGAAAGACCTGGGCATAGCCGACAATTTATGGAAGAAATTTTTTTTAATTTGAGTCCTTGGACTTAGCTGGGGCACTAAAAACGAGTCTCTACTAGGGCTCTATGTGTTTTTTGTACAAAACTCGAGTAAATTTTTTCCGCTTTTAAAATTTTTTTTTTGTTTCAAAAATCTAGGCATGACCGACAGTTCATAAAAGAAACTTGTGCCTGTGCTTACGGCTCAAGTGGACCATGTCGGTCCTAAGATCGGCCCTAACAAAAAAACAAATTGTTTGCTATGTTGCAGAGGAAATTGAGGGAAACATTTTTGGTTATGGAATTGTGTGTCCGAGGACTCTACTTAGGGCCCTAGGTCGGTACTAAGGTCTATCCACGCCCAAAAAATGGCTTTTTCTATGTTGTAGAGAAAATTGAGTAGAACATTTTTCTATATTTGGGGGTTAATTTTGTGCTTTCGGAAAGGTTTTTTTCACCGTTTCGTCGGACGGGTTTTTCAATATTGCCCTATCGGCAATTTCCAATACAACTTAATGTGGACGCAATTTCATCCACTAAAGAGTTAAGGTAATATTTACCTAAATACGTTCGAGTCTCTTCCTAACATCAACTCTGTTTGCATCTATTCTGATACGTACGGGGGAAAAATCTTATCAAAAAACTTCAAATGAATTAAAGCCCAGCCGCTATATCAAGTCTCTGACTAGAAGAGCTGAAATCATATCTGTTTCGAGATGAAACTTCGCGTGTATTAGACATGTCGGCTTTCGTGAAAACGTCGAACAGAGCCGGTTTTAAGCAGGGGCTATGCAAATGTAAAAATTTTAACTAAAATCGAACTTAAAGTTAAAGGAAAGCAATTGTGAGTTATGCTGCCCTAATTTGCAGGTTGGCGGCACTACTGTCCAATGAGAAATAAAATAAAATTATTTTTATTGCTACTGCATATTGAAATATTTCAGTTATAAATTGCTTCAGAAATTTTTATTTATAATTCGGTAATATAAATATTTTATTTGTTGATGGTCCCTCTATCTATGACTTTGCATTGCTCACTCGAAATGATGAAGTTTGCAACGGTTTCAATAAAAATGAAAATTTAGAAATTCAGAAAATTTCCAATTTACTGGATATGCTGATAACGTTCAGTCGAAAGCAACATTCTATCAAAAAATGCAGAAGTTAATTCAACTGGTTCTATATCAAGTTACGAGTGTAAATATTTTTCACTGAAAATGCTATAAAAATTGATATTTATTTAAATATTGGAATGTTATTTGCTTTACATTTCCAATTCGTAAATAGTGGACGTGAGACCCTAAAGTAAAATAAATAAATGGAAGAGAAATTGCAGAAAGTCTAACATAATTCAGCAACGAGGTAATACGTCTTTAAGTTTTAATTTAATTAAATCATTTTGCATGAACAGCGTAGTAACTTCCGTAAAAATAGTTTTCATTTTCTGAAGAAAAAAGAACTATAAAAAGAGCAATTTTCCAGTTATATGTCACGACGTACATGTTCAATGAAACATATAAAAAAGCTTTTAAAATGTCGTATTTCACGAGATATATCGCTTTTCAATTTTAAAGTGTTTGAGTTATTGTTCTTCGCGTTTCACTTAAGCGAGTACCAGTAACTTTTACCATCCATAATATGGAAAATAAATTATGAAATTTTTATTCAAATATTCTGCTATTGAAAATAAGTTTTAGTTTAGACGATAAATTTCATTGTTTCTCCAACTTTTGTTACCCAAAATGCATGACAATTTTATGTGTGTTGAGTGAATATTTCATACGCCATTGAAAATAAGTTTAAAGTTGTGAAAGAGGATATATGGGCAAAGTTATTGACGTTCGCAATTACGATCACATTTTAATTAATCGAATTTTCACATTTATTACCAAGTAAATGCTCACATTACAATCTATTGGAAGATAATAGATTTTGTAATTGATTTACGTTCGGTTTCTTTGAAAAAGAGGACTAGAAACAATATTATTGTGTTTGAGTTTAATTTTTTTAAAGTTGAGCACTAGCCCGTCCTTAAGGAATAATATTGCCCGGCTATTCTTTACAACATTCTTCATTCTCAATATTCATAATTAGACTCGCATGTAGTACAAAGGGATGTCATAAGCTGTACGATTTAAATAATTCTTTTGATTTAATGTACCCGACATACACAGGCCAAGAGCCCATTATGTAGTTGAATAATAAATAAATAAAAAAAAAATCACCGGTAAGCTTTCTTTTTCGTATTCTCCCTACATTTTAAGTAGCAATAGATCCTGCCCGACAGTCTCGTCAGTCTATGGCTCATTCTATTTGAAAGAATGAAAAACTTACTATTATACGTGTATTAGAAGGAAAAGCTGTACTTATCGTTTTTGCAAGTCTATTAGTCCCTGATATAATTTGTTGCCCACTCTCAATCCTAATATGGAATTACACCTGTCCTTCTGTACAAAGTTATGTCATGAGGAAATCGTAATACCGCGTATGGTTATTAACTGCATTGGCTATGTAATTCAGTTGTAACACATCTGCGAAAGTTTGCGATATCCGAGCCAAAGGCGAGGTGTCGTAATCGCAGATGTGTTACAACTGCATATCATAGCCAATTCAGTTCAAAATTTTAGTGCATAAGCGAGCGGTATGTTGAAAACACACCAAAAAATTTCACATATTTTCCACACGTTCGCTTTGACAACAACAAAGCGGCCATGATTTTCGTTTAGTACGATGAGAGCGTTTCATACCTTACACAATAACTAGATTTACATGGTTTCGTGCAGCTTATAAGTGGTTTCGTGCAGTTTACACAGTTTCGTGCAATTTCGTGGCATTTATTTTATGTACACATTGGCGATGTACCGTCAATGTAACACAACAATACCGCTCGCTATGCATTAAAATTCTTATCTATCGCTACTTACCATGTAATGCATATGTCAGTGGTTTATTATGATGTCAAATTATATATATGGGTCATCATCATCATCATCATCACACTTTATAGACCGTTTGTACCTTTCGGTGTGAGGTCTTTACTACTGATCATGGACCACCCTTCTCCATACCCCCCTATCCTGTGCCAAGGAGATGGTTTGTTCGCCTAAAGAAAGTCCCCTAACTTCTAAATCGGATTTAATTGAGTCTATAAACCTTCTCCTTGGCCTACCCCTGGGACGCACACCCGGGACTTGAGCATCCAATATCCTCTTTGGTAGCCTGCTATTACCCATCCTCTGAACGTGCCCGTACCACCGCAGACGACTAATCCTTGCCGCCTCTTCCACTGATGTAACCCCTAAGTTTTCCCTGATGTCGTCGTTCCTAATATGATTGTCCCACTGTTCCCTCCGATTTACTTTTGCTATGCTCCTAAGAACCCTCATATCAGAAACCTCCAGGTCATGCACAAGGTATCCGCAGTCCACCCAACTTTCACTACCGTATAAAATCGTTGGTCTGAAGATTGACCTGTGAATAGCTAGCTTTGTGCCACTACTTAACTCCTTTTTGTTGAACACATACGACCTCAACTGACTGGCCACTGCATTTCCCATTCTTCTCCTTTCTTCAAATTCCCTAACTAACTTGCCATTCTCCGAAAAAATGGCTCCTAAATATTTAAACTCAGAGACCTGTTCCAACTGCTCCCCATTTAAACTGCAAACTACATCCTTCCGGGATTTGCCAATATGCATAACTTTAGTTTTACTGACACTTATTTTCATGCCGTATTCCTCACATGCAGCATTCAGGCAGTCTAAATTCTCCTGCAAATCCTTGGCATTATCTGCTAATAGAGTTAAGTCATCCGCATAGGCCAGGATTTTCATGATTACTTCCCCCACCTTCACATTCCCTTGCAAATTCGCTTGCCTGATAATCTTGTCCATAAAAATTATGAACAGAAGAGGGGAGAGACAACAACCCTGACGAACTCCCTCATTAACTTCGAAAGCCTCACTAATTTCACCATCTATCCTTACCGCAGCCTTGCTCCCTGAGTAGATGCTTTTGATAGCGCCCAATAAACTTCCATTAACCCCGTATTCGCCAAGTACCTCGAACAGCTTTTGCCTCGGTACCCGATCGAATGCCTTTACTAGGTCGATGATGCACAAGTATAAATCAATATTTCTCTCAGAGAGCTTTTCTATAGCCTGCCTGAGACAAAAGATCTGATCCTGACAACCTCTCAGAGGTCTGAAACCACTCTGAACCTCGTCAAGAACACCTTCCACTATAACCCTAACCCTGTCTACTAGCACACTTGTATAAACCTTTCCGACCACGCTCAAGAGTGAAATCCCCCTGTAGTTGGTAAGGACTTTGCGGTTACCCTTCTTGAAGATCGGAGCAATAACACCGAAGCTCCAGTCAGCGGGTACTACTGAGGACTTCAATGCTAAATTGAAAATCCTACAAAGCCATTGAACCCCACCCGGCCCGCTATTCTTAATAAATTCTGTCCTAATTTCGTCTATACCTGCGGATTTTCCTGCCTTCAGCCTGCTGACCTTTCGTGACACTTCCTCTAATGTAATTTCCTCCTCACCCTCCAAGCTACGGCCCTCTTCCCTGTCAAGGCTTGTTACGGGATTGACAGAGGCGAATAGATCCTGAAAGTAATCCTGCCAGGTTTTCAGGACCTCACCCTTACCTGTAACTAATTCGCCATCTTTACCCAAAATGCTACCGTGGGTAGTTGGATAAAATGTAACGTAGTGCAACGCTCATATCACTGTTAGCGTTAGTAAATTTAGGAGTATTGCGTTAAATTTATTTGGATTACGTATTTTCAGTAGAACAAACTAGCGTGAATTGTGTATATGTTGGTATGCGATTTGTGTAACACACATAAATTACGTATTTTCATATTTGCTTCAGCTGATGGCTACGTAAACCCAGTCTCTATATTTTAAATTTACAATATTAGCAGCCATACACTAACTCCCAATTACATAAAAATATATAGGCCTAGTTCCATTGGCAACCCATACATTGTCACTACCAGGCCAATTGGTAGTCAAAGAGTGATTTTACGAAACCATCAACTGAAGCAAAAAGGAAAATACGTAATTTGTGTATAGTAGAGATGAGCGGGTCGACTATTTTTCGAAACCCGACCCGGACCGAACCCGACCCGATAAAATTTTTCGAAACCCGACCCGGACCAAACCAGACACTCAAGTTTTTCGAAACTCACAAAACAAAAATTATTTCAAGGCACGACGTCTGCATTCTTCACAGACCTTAGACTAAAACAAAATTCGTGTAATGTAAGATGTGAAATATAAAAAGTCAATAAAGGATCGGGACCCAAATATAATGATACGACAACCCGACCCGGAACGAACCCCACCCGATAAAATTTTCGAAACCCGAAACCCATGAACCCGAAAAAAACAATTCGGGTTCGGGTCGGGTTTTTCGAAGTTTAGGGCAAGCCGCTCATCTCTAGTGTATAGCATGCACGTCGTACACCAACACATACACAATTCACGGTGATTTGTTCTGCTGAAAATACGTAATACAAATAAATTTTACGTAATTTACCAACACTACTAAAGATATCGCATTTCATTTTGCTTCAATTTGTGTTACTTTCTTGTCTATATTTGTAGCATGTCATTGCTAACTGCATTTTCATACAAAGCGCTGTACCATGAAGTTCAAGGTTAATGGTACCACGTGAATGCGTTGACCAAATTAACAAGCTAATGAATTCAGCTGAAGCGAACAAATTAAGAGTAAGTTATCGTGCGAGGTGTTCAAACATAAAATTCTGCGACACCCTGATTTATGTTTTTGAATACAGAAATCTTACTACTTGTGTTCAAACAAAGAAATCCTCTGCGCCCTGATTTCTGTACAGTCAAGAAATCCAACTGCCTAATTCTGTGCAGAATTCTGCGGCCTAATGATTTCTGTTTTTTCGTACTACGACGGCCTAATGGAACGTTTGCATAAAAACATTTTTTGCAGGAAATATTATTCTGAGCAAAAAATTGTTCCACGCTATGGTAAAATTGTGACGTTTTGCATTTTTAATTAATTGTTTTCTGATTGTCACACACGAAAATGACTATACTTGATTATATCTCTCTCTCTTCTTCGTATGCAATTTTTAGGGATTCTCTTACGAAAAAGACTATTTTTGCTGGTCAAGTGCTGCTTTGGAAAATTGGAAAATGTACTGAAAACGCACTTCTGATACTAAAATATAAAATCTGCAAAGAACTTTCGATGCATGTCGTAGAACAGTTTTTTGTTCTAATTGCATTTTTGCATCGTTTGAAAATAACTTTCAAAAATGTAAACGTTCCATTCTGTGTTCAAACACTGAATTTTACGGCAGTCTGATTTCTGTATAGAAACCCTTCGACAGCCTAATTCTGTGTTCAAACACAGAATTCCACGGCATGTCAGTCTGATTTCTGTATAGAAATTCGACGGCAGCCTAATTCTATGTTCAAACACAGAATTCTACGGCAGTCTGAATTCCGTTTAGAAACCCTACGACGGCCAAATTCTGTGTTCAATCGCAGAATTCTACGGCAGTCTAATTTCTCTATAGAAATCCAACGACACCCTAATTTATTTATTTATTTATTTATTTATTTAGAGATCAAATAAACAGGATTTCTCCCAATAACATATTCAATCTTAATCCTAATCTCACAACAAAAAGAAAGAAAAAAAAACGATAAATTGTCCAGAAAGAAATTGTTCTCTGGATGTTGAAATCAATTTGTTGATGCTAAGTTGTTGTTGGATGAGTAGATTGAACAAGAACGCCATCATAAGACAGAAAAGACCCATAGCTTCGGATAAAGCGAAACCCAAAATAGCGTATGAGAACAATTGCTGTTTGAGTGATGGATTTCTGGCGTAGCCAATGATGAGGGAACCGAATACTGATCCGATAGAAGTCCTACTGCTGTGTTCAATCAACGAATTCCACTGCGCTCTGATTTCTGTCCACTACAGAAGTCCAACTGCCTAATTCTAAACAATCCAACGACAACCTAGTTCGGTGTTGAAGCATACAATTCTGCGGCCTAATGATTTGTTACAGAAGTCCTTCTTCTTCTTTCTTAGCCTTTAATGTATCCACTGCTGGATGTAGGCCTCCCCCATAGATCGCCATTTCTCCCGGTCCATTGCCACTTGTTGCCAATTCGTGCCTGCCGTTCTTTTGATGTCGTTGGTCCATCTTTCGGTGGACGTCCCATTGGTCGTTTCGTTGGCGGCCGCCATTGCATAATTGTTTTCATCCATCGGTTGTCGGTCATTCTGGCAATATGCCCGGCCCAATTCCATTTTAGCGACGTTATTCGTGCCATGACGTCGGTGACTTTCGTTTGCTGTCGGATCCACTCGTTTGTCATCTTGTCTCTGAGTGAGATTCCTAGCATTGCCCTTTCCATGGCCCTTTGTGCAACTCTCAACTTGTTCGCCGATGCTTTGGTTATTGTGAGAGTTTCGGCTCCATATGTCAGAACTGGCAGCACACACATATCGAACACTTTCCTCTTCAGAATGTTGTTCATGTTGCTCTTGAAAATGTAACGCAATTTGCCGAACGCCGCCCAACCAAGACCGATCCTTCTTTCCTTCTTTTTATTTCAGCCGTTTGATTGTCGAGACCGAGTTTCATAACATGGCCGAGATACTTGTACGAATCCACGGTTTCAATTTCCTCGTTTCCGATTTTGATTGGTGTAGCGCCAACGATGTTTGTCATAACTTTCGTTTTCGACATGTTCATCTTCAAACCAATTTTTTAGGCTTCCTCGTTGAGCTGCAACA
>CM055405.1:12003878-12026125 GCA_029228625.1 Pseudolycoriella hygida | reverse complement strand
AGGGATTTCGGCAGTGGAAGAGGCGGCAAGGGCCAGTCGTCTGCGCTGGTTCGGGCACGTTCAAAGGATGGGTAACAACAGGCTACCGAAAAGGATCTTGGATGCACAAGTCCCAGGTGTTAGGCCAAGGGGTAGACCAAGGAGAAGGTTTATCGATTCAATTAAATCAGATTTAGAAGTTAGGGGACTTTCTCTGGGCGAACAAACCATCTCCTTGGCGGGCGATAGGAGGGCATGGAGGGCGATAGTTCACCAATTTGGGGTTGCGACAGAAAGACCTCACACCGGAAGGTACTAACGGTCTATAAAGTTTGATGATGATGATGACCTCGTTGGGCTGCAACAGCATCGCTTCAATCTGTTTCAGAGTCGTTGATGTCAGGGCAATGTCGTCGGCGAATCGAAGGTTGTTCAGAAACTTCTCATTTATGTTGATTCCCAATTCGCTCCAATCAAGCTTTTTGAAGACCGTTTCCAGAGCTGACGTGAACAATTTTGGTGAAATGGTATCTCCTTGACGGACTCCTCTTCCAATTCGAAATTTATCGGTGGTTTTATGCAGTTTGACGCATGACAGAAATCCTACGGCAGCCTAATTCTGTGTTGAAACATAAAATTCTGCGGCCTAATGATTTCTGTTTTTTCGTAAAGAAATCGCACTACGACGCGGTGGTATGAAGAAAAGAAAAAGAGAAATACGAGTTCTCCTACTGGCGCCTCATATACGTATGGGACAATCTGAGTAATCGTGAACTTTCGATGTTTTCAATTTCCATAGATTGCAGAGATTACGATGATATTCAATTTTAGCATAAAATAATTTTAATAAAAATGATAGCGAAAACGTTACACAACGATCGGAAAATAAAGCGATGATTATGTTTAAGAGAACGCCATTAGCAAGGCTTGTTAAGTAAAAGCAAAGACGCTATAACAAATCTTTCTAATATCCCACAATGTGTTATTTTGATGAAAGTAAAAGAAATTCATTATACAAATTTCGGAATATATTCCGCAACAAGCAAAAGTCTTACTCTTTCACACAAGC
The DNA here is from genome assembly GCA_029228625.1 of Pseudolycoriella hygida. NCBI lineage: Eukaryota > Metazoa > Arthropoda > Insecta > Diptera > Sciaridae > Pseudolycoriella > Pseudolycoriella hygida. The sequence goes on along the minus strand of CM055405.1, from coordinate 12,025,077 downwards.
ACTCCGATAATTCAATAACAACCTAATGTTGCCGCTAAAATTATTTTCATTTGCCAAATAGTTAGAAAGTTCTTGGGTGAAGGAAGTCCATATTTCTTTGCTATACATTGGAATTCCTATTGGAATTAACGAATAACGAAGTTTGCGATTTCTTTTTGTCAAATAAAAATTCCGAACTTTTGCATTTTTATAAAAAAACAGAAATTTTCTTCACCAATTACTTGGAACTATAAGCCAATTTATTCATTCTGATTGCGAAAAATTTGCTGATAAATCAAAGCTCTTAACGATTCGAACATATCTAATAATCGTGCACAGATATATACGGCGGGCGGTCGTTAAAGATATAGTGTCTGTTTCCGTCGCAAAAAAAGAAGGAAAAAAAAACCTTTTAGTATTCCAAGAAAAACCAAAATAGATAAAATCTCTTAAAAAACTATCATTATGACCTTTTACGAAAAACGAAAATTGTATCCAAAATACCATGTACAAAATGTTCATTGTGATTGATACAAATAACTTCCTCAAAATGCTATAAAAGCCTAAATCGGCAAAAGTTTTCACATACAAATAAAAGGGAATATAAGAAAATTGCGATATGTTTTCGTACTCGTGTAGATGGTTATATTGAATCACACTGAACTTTTCACCCGCAGTAAATTGCCATAAAACTCTGAAAACAGTCATTCGTGTTTGGTCTACACCAGATATAAAATAAGTAATGACCCGATTCGCACTGTGCCTGTATATTGCAAATAATGCGAAAGAGGAAGTGAACATTTAACATTGTACCAATATGTATAGTGAAAGCCACTTAATACAATCCCAATACAATTAAAATTAATCCCCGTTTTATTATTGTACTTAAATTTCTCCGCATATATGTGTGGTGTTGCCCACAGAAAAGCTGATTTTATAACCGCAGGGATATCAGCTGGTTGAATCAATGGTAAAGTAGTAGATGTAAAGGAATTGTGTAACAATGTCGACCATCGAATAATAATTTTCACAATTAGAAGAAGACATTCGGAATTGATTTTGGAAGTCAAGAAAAATGGATAATCGAGGATTAATCAATTCATGTTCTAGTTTCGCAAGTGTACAATAAATTTTAGGATACAAGATTTACGATATTTCTGTAGAGATTTAGAGAACTTCCAAGAAATAACTTTGGCTCTAAGTAAATTTCTCCAAAGTCAATTTTCTCAAAATATACCCAATTAATCAAATTCTTCCGCGGAAAGTCGTTCGGACATTGAACAAAAGAAGCTTTTGAAAGCCTTCATTGTTCTTTGTCCGAACGAATCTCTGCGATATTTCCACAAAATCAATTTTTATGAAAAACTTAACCAAACGTATCAGAATAGATGTGGAAAAGTGACTCGAACGTACCTAAATATACAAATAAGCAAGCAATCCAACGTTTTCTGTTATTTTATAACTGTAAGAATTTCAAAGATCCATAGAAATTACCCAAGGTAATGTCAAAGGCCCTACCGAAGTACGTCTCAAACCATTCAAATCTAGAAAAGCTTATATCCAAGGACTCAGTCGTTTTTCCCTAAAACCCAGAAACACGTGTGATCTAAAATTTTATTGTATACAACTTTGTCCTTGGAAGCAACTTTCTAACTCTCACAGTTCTGGAGATCCAGGTCATCCTGCCCAATTATGGAAGTTTCCATATACCAGGATTGGGCCATAGTTCACCAAAACCCTGAAACACGTGTTCGCTTATATTTAATTCTCTACAACTTCGCCTTTGGAACCAACTTTCTAACTCTCATAGTTCTGGAGATCTGGGTCATCCTGCTCAATTAAGGAAGTGGCCATGTACCAGGATTGGACCATATCTCCCCAAAACCCTGAAACACATTTATTCGCTTAAATTTAACTCTCTACAACTTCGCCTTTGGAACTAACTTTCTAACTCTCACAGTTCTGGAGATCCGAGTCATCCTGCCCAATTATGGAAGTGGCCATATACTAGCATTGGGCCATATTTCCCCAAACCCCTGAAACACGTGTTCGCTTAAATTTAATTCTCTACAACTTTGCCTTTGACAGTAAATCTCCATATTGCATAGTTAAGGAAATATAGACGAAAAACTGTTTTCGTATATGGCCAAGAATCTCAATTTCGTCCATTCCATTGGTCCCAGTGCCCAGACCACTGTACCGATTCCCACAAAAATTTTTTCCCAGTTTTGTGACATCAAATGCTTTCATTTGACACCAAAATGAGGAATTTCCGTGCTATACTTGCTGAGACATTTTCGAAAAAGCTTCACCAAACCATGTTTTTGGTCACTTCTTCGACCATATCTCCGGAACCACTTGATCAATTTTGCTTATCTTCGAACTTGAATCATGGGAGACATGTACCTTTCAGGGAAAAAAAAGTTTAGTATGATCGGTTCAGCCGTTTGGAGAAAAAAGTGGAGACGGACAGACGGACAGATTGACGGACATTTTTTTTTATTGCTGATTCGTCATCTCTAGACGATAATAGATGCATCTCCCCAACTCCCACCTCGATCTACCCCATGTTACAATAAAATTGTTTGTAGTAAACGTATAGGATCTTTGTACTTCGTACGGGTCCAATCATGGTTCTTCAAAATCTGACTTACCGAGAATAATATGTAACTATAGCAGGAAAGTAGAGATACTATTCCGGTCAGGGAGAAGAAAATATTGACACAAATATTTGGACAGAAAATGTGCTGCAACTAATTAATTTTACTTGAAAAGCTACTCGATAACGATAAACGTGTCGAGATGTCAGAGCATTTCTTGCTACCTCTTCAAAACAATGCAAGTAAGGATTTTAAGCCAAATTTTTCATGTGTGCGAAAATTTTTGAGGACTTTCCATATTTGAGTTTGTTGGGATGAAAAGCCGATCATAGTGACGTCATAGTGACGTTTTAAACGTCAAAGCTGTTAAGCAAACGAGCACGTAGTTAGGGAGAAGGTTCTTGCTTTGTGTCGTTGATGTTAATATTTTTGATCAAAAAAGAATGTAATTTTTACGTTGAAAAAGTAATTTTGACAGATGATACTGACATTTGATACCAACAAACCCATTTGTTCTATTTAGTTCTTTATTTACGTTGGTCTTTTGGAATTCATTCGGTGAGCAGACAAAACATTTGCGTACATGTCGCTGCGCTGGCACCACCACCATTTTGAACTGTAGCGAATTAGGCTATTTCAATTGGGCTAGTTTTGGGCTGGATAATGCACATAGCCATAAGTTTTGGGCTGCCGTAGAACTCCAGCCCAAAATGATTTTAGTGGTCGAATATGTCGTTTTGAGGTTTTCGTATGAAATCAATGCTTTTTTTGTTCGGTATATAGCTCAAAATTTTGGGCTGGTTTTGGGCTGACGATTGGAACCAGCCTGGAGTTTTGGGCTGATGTCAAACCGAAGTTATTCAAGTTTTAAGCAAAAAACCATGTAAAACGTCGAGAAAACATGTTCCGGGGTTAGATACTGTTCTGAAATAAGGGAGTTATGGGTCAAGAAAGGGTGAAAATTGAAAATCGGCCAAAAGTCAGTCAAGATGTCGTTTTAGAGACTTGGTCGCGGAAGAAAAGTCTTAGAGTTTTTGATAGCCTACAACTTTGTAGAAGAAAGTTTTTTGATCCGACTTCATGCGGAGGAGCTAGGCAGCGAAAACTGTTAAAATTTTGGGTTTTCCTCATTTTGCTGTTAGGGAACTTTTGTTGTTGGACAAAGTAGAGATAAATTTTGAGTGCCAACCGATAGTGGAGGCTTGGGGCAACAAAATTGCTGAACAATGTTGGGTGAAAAAGTTTCATATTCCCGAGATATAGGACATTTTTTTGGAAATTAGTCTAGAACGGGAGCACTTCTTCCGGCATATCTCGGTCGTTGGTTGTCGAAATGAAGCCTGTGAGGTGTCGAATGAAAGGTTTCGACAGTGTGAAGGTAGCAAATTGGGTTGAAGGAAATCGGTTGAGGGGTTTGGTGTCCAGGGTCGGTCAAAGGAGGCAAAAATGGACAAAAATTTGCTCCGCTGCCCGAAAATTACTGAAAAAACATAGAAGGGACCCGTACGTATCAGAATAGATGCGGCAAACAGAGTTGATGTTACGAAAAGACTGGAACGTATTTAAGTAAATGTTGCGTTCACATTAGACTGTATTGGAAATTGCCCGTAGGGCAATTTTTAAAAACCCGTACGAAGTAACGGTGTAAAAAATTCTCCGAACGCACAAAATTGACCTCCAAATAGAGAAAAATGTTCTCCTCAATTTTGTCTACAACATAGAAAAAAGAACTATTTTTTGGGCTAGGGCCGACCTTAGTACTGACCTAGGGCCTTAAATAGAGGCCACGGATACATACTTCCATAGACAAAAATGTTTCCCTCAATTTGCTCTGCAACATAGCAAAAAACATTTTTTTATGTTAGGGCCAGGATCGAAAAAAGTTTTTGAAAATCGGAAGAGATTTACTCGAGTTATGTACAAAAAGCACGTAGGGCCCTAACAAAAACTCTTTTTTAGTGCCCTAGCTAAGTCCAAAGACTCAAATCGAAGAATGTTTCTTCCACAAATTGTCGGTCATGTACAGATCTTTCAAACAAAAAAAAATTTTTGAAAATCGGTAAAGATTTACTCGAGTTATGTACAAAAAACACATGGAGCCCTAGCAGAGACTCGTTTTTAGTGCCCTAGCTAAGTCCAAGGACTCAAATTAAAGTTTCTCCCATAAATTGTGGGCCATGCCCAGATCTTTCAAACAAAAAAAAATTTATGAAAATCAGAAAAGATTTACTCGAGGTATGTGCAAAAGACCAAAAACCACTTAAACGGCCCTAGCTCGGCGGCCCTTGGGCCGGCAGTGCCCAGATTCAATACCATAAAATATTTTTCGACTAACTTTCAGGAAAAAAAGTTTTTGAAAATCGGTCAAGATTTACTCAAATTATCGTGTTGACGAACAGACCGACAGACAGACCGACAGACAGACAGACAGACCGACCGACAGACGGACATTGTTTTTTTCGCTGATTTGTCATCTGGAGGCAACAAAAAAAGGTTCCCCCTTACTCCCGGGTTCGAATTCGCAATGTAACAAACGTGGTAGTAAACGCATCAGACCTACGTACTTCGTACGGGTCTAATTAATTTTTGATATGTTGACGGGGATAGTCTAAAACGTCAAGAAAACATGTTCCGGGGTGGGATATTGTTCTAAAATAAGGGAATTATGGGTAAAAAACCGATTATTATTGAAAATCGGCCAAAAGTCAGTCAAGATGTCGTCTTAGAGATTTGGTCGGGGAAGTGTCAGAGTAGAATACATAGCAAGTGCAACGCTGAATACGGGGAACTTGAAATACGGGGAACGTTGAATACGGGGTAAGTGGAATGCGGTGAACGTTGAATATGGGGGAAGTGGAATACGGGGGAAGTAGAATACGGGGGAAGTGGAATACGGGGAACGTTCAATACGGTGAACGTGGAATACGGGGGAAGTGGAATACGGTGAGCGTTGCATACGGTGAACGTGGAATGCAAGGAAAGTGGAATACGGGGAACTTGGAATACGGGGAAAGTTGACTACGGGGAACGTTGCATACGGTGAAAGTTGCATACGGTGAACGTTGCATACGGCGAACGTTGCATACGGTGAACGTGGAATACAGGAAAAGTGGAATACGGGGAACTTGGAATGCGGGGAAAGTTAGCTACGGAGAACGTTGCATATGGTGAACGTGGAACAGGGGGGAAGTGGAGTACGGGGAACTTGGAATACGGGGAAAGTTGAATACGGTGAACTTTGCATACGGTGAACGTGGAATACGGGGGAAATGGAATACGGTGAAAGAGGGAAACGGTGAACGTTGAATACGGGGGAAGTGGAATACGGGGGAAGTTGAATACGGTGAACTTTGCATACGGTGAACGTTGAATACGCGGGAAGTGGAATACGGGGGAAGTGGAATACGGGGAAAGTTGAACACGGTGAACTTGGAATACGGGGAACTTGGAATGCGGTGAACGTTGAATACGGGGTAAGTGGAATACGGGGGAAGTGGAATACGGGGAACATTGCATACGTTCCACGGAGGAAGTGAAATACGGGTGAAGTGGTATAAGGGGAAAGTGGAGTAATTTTGCGGCAAAGAAAGTATTTTGATTTATAGTACCTTTCTCGCCCACTTCGATTTTAGTATTATTAGCGGTAATATCAACGAAGTGACATGAAACATTACGCATCATTATTTAAAATGAAAAAAAATATGCTTTGGCTCTCTGAATAGACAACACGCGAAAATGATAAGTGCGTAGCCCCTAGGGGCGGGGGTTTCGACTGCGTAACCTACCCGTTAATGTTAAAGCGAAAATGATAAAGCCTGCGTAGCCGCTACAGGCGGGGGTTCGACTAGTGAGCTATATACCGAGCAAAGAAAGCATTGATTTCATACGAAAACCTCAAAACGACATATTCGACCACTAAAATCATTTCGGGCTGGAGTTCTATGGCAGCCAAAAAATTATGACTATGTGCATTATCCAGCCCAAAACGAGCCCAATTGAAATAGTTTTAATTCGCAACAGTTCCAAATGGTGGTGGTGCCCGCAACATGTACCTAAACCATTTCTATGGTTTTTAACGTACAAAATGCTGTTAACTTTTTGTGAACGAACAACTCCGTTGTTAACAAAACACTCGCTGAAATTAGTAACGCATCTTGTATTCGGTAATAGATGGTAGGGTACAAAATCCTTTTCCACTCAAAAGAAAATCCTTTGAGAAGGAAATCCTAAATTTCTAAATATCTTCAAAAAATCATTCGAATTCTCAAAAAATTAAAGAAAATTCTTCCGATTTTGTCTCAACAAAGAAATGTGTAAACATCCAAAAACTTTTGAAATTTCCAACTACAAATGCAACTTCAATTTTGGATATCCCCATAGAACTAAATTTTTCCGGTAAATAACATCAAGAATAGAGTGCGGAGTCAGATAAACTATCTATCAATACCATGCTGGAAGTATTACGGTGGTACTCATTCGAAATCATAAATACTTAGTGTTGTTATCGACAGCCACCGACGTTCTATGTCATTGTAAAAGTAAATGTTACTAGCGGTGATATAATTTTATTAGTTTGTTTGTAACGCATTTAAGTTTGGGTGAGCTTGTCGTAGAAGTGAGAAACACCCTCCGACTAAATAAAATTCTTGGGGATGCTAGTAACGCTTACATATAAAGCTTAGTATCGTAAAAAGAGTATACATAGACGTAACGTAGCGCAATGTCTAATATTATCTCAAATTTTTTATTATTATTTTGCCGAGAACGCAAAGCTTCAAATAAAAAAAGAATAACAACCGCAAAGCATTTTTATACTCGATTGAAGATAATTTTTTTCTGGTAATATTTTTTTTTCTTCTTCTATGATAAATAAACACAAACAAGTAAATTCAGCGAGCCTAAACAGTCAGTAGGTTAATCATTGGAGGAGTGGAAAAAACATCTAAAAATTACACGGATTTGCTATAATACACATAAAATTCCTTGAACTTATAGTATTGAGTTGTTTGCTGGTAGATCTCATCAATTTCAACAAAAAAAACGATGATCTGTTTCGATGAAGGAGTTTCTTTATGGAACGTTTTCAGAGGGTTGTCGGAACGGATAAAAATGTAAATGGCTACGGAATATGTTTTATGTTTCCTTCAATTATTTTCGGTTAACTAAACACAAATATGAAAATATATTTGTTTGCAATTTTTTCAGTAGCTTTCATGTGGGATTAAGTTTTCATATTATTGTGATTTTAACATGAATCGAATGTTACAATTTCTTCAACGATTGTTTTATTTGTTGTGCTTCTAGGAACAATGAAATAACTTTCTATTAAGCGAATCGTAACATTTTTCCTTAAATCCAAAATCGATATTTAAGCTTCATAATCACACTTTATACGATTTTAACGTTTCATTTCATTGATTACATTGTTGAGCTTTTTCCATGCTCACATGCCGAACTACTCGACTATTTTGGTCATTTCTCCGAAACGATTTCACTGACCCATCAGAACTTGAAAAATATTTGCTAAATCTATAAGTCGATGGTGTTATAATGGAATCGTATCGCATTTGTCAAGTTGTATTTTGATGCAAACCACACGCGATGCAACTCCCATCGCTGCCAATATAATCGGTGACTCGACAAATCTCCCAACTTTTTTTCGTACATTCGTTGAGTCTATTTTGTACACCTTTCAGTTCAATTTCGTACACTACAATTTCGTACACTTCCTATTTCGTACACTTCAATTTCGCACACTCCGATTTTGTATACTTCCTATTTCGTACACTTTGATTTTGTACACCCCAGTTTCGTACACTTCAATTTCGTACACTTTACTATTTCGTACACTTTCCTATTTTGTACACTTTAATTTCGTACACTCCAATTTCGTACATTTCAATATTGTACACTTTCCTATTTCGTACATTTTAATTTCGTACACTACAATTTCGTACACTATAATTTTGTACACTTTCCTATTACCTGGTGCAGCCCGCTAGTATTCATTGTATTCTTTCGGGACAACGAAGCTAAGTAATTTTTCTTTTTATGAAATCTCACAAAACGAGGATGTCAACGAAACTAGAGAATTAGGGTTTAATTTTTTCTGTACACAAAAAATACATTTTGTACACAAAAAAGATGGTTTTGTACACTAACATGAGGTATGTACGTACAAAATAAACGTTGTTTCAATTTTGCAAATTCACTCTTAAATGGACGCACTTACGCTATAAGGTTGTAACCCACATAATTTGCTGTCACGTTTTATCGCACAAATGTCAAATTTAAAACTGAGATAGCAAATCTATGTGGCTTACAACCTTATAGCGTAAGTGCGTTCAAATATAAAATAGTTGGAAAATAGCGCCGCAGGCCTTGAACATAATGAAAAAATAAAAAAGCGGGATCGAGGGGCGGCAGCCCCCGCAAAAGGGGGTCAAGGGTGGAATATCCCCCCTTGCGGGGTCTAAGAGGCAGAGCCCCTAGCGGGGCCCCATGCACGTAAGGCCGCCTGCAGGGCGTAATCTAGCCCACCGCAGGCGTAATCTAGCCAGCCGCAGGCGTGATCTAGTCCGGCGCAGGCGCGGGGGTGAGCGGGGGCAGAGCCCCCCATTACATTGCATTATCCTTTTTAATCAATAAAACACGTGTTAATACAAAATAAATTTAAAAAAGTAATAACAATAAGCTTGTACGGTGTACAATTTTTTTTTGTGTACTAAATGTATTGGCTGTGTACAAAAGGAGATGTTTTAGTGTACAAAATATATATTTTGTGAGGTACATGTCTTCAGCACCCCCACCATTTTGAGCTGCATTTTCAAATAGCTGGTTTTGAGCGCTAGGTTATGTGCTTTCGAAAAATGGTTATCATAAGTTTTGTGCTGCCGCATGTGCTTAGCACAAATCTAGTTTCTGCTCAAAACATGTCCATTTGTATGGTAGACCCCTGTTGTATCAACTTTTTCGAAATTATGAATTAGATAGATAGGCATCGGTCGAACTATGGTTTATATGAACCTATGAATTAAGCTGCTAGAGCTTTCAACATGTTTGCTCATCTTTATGTTCATACGACCGTTCGTCATGAATTCCGTGCCACAGTAAAGTCGTTTGTCCTGACTGATACTATGATGGAGGATCACGGTTTCTTGATTTCGTTGTTATATACAGCTCGCGAACGCATTTTTGAACACAATTTTGAACACATTTATGAATTTCGATGGCAATAATCACTTTCTTCTCTTTTTTTCTATTTATCCGAACTTAACGACGAACCTAGAAAGATGACAAACTGAAAAACTGGGCAAGCCAATATCACCGGTTTGAATCAATTGGATGCCTGAATGTATTCGGAGGAAGCAGAATGCAGTAGCTAAAGGGGTATGGATGCTCCGACGGGTCGACTGGGCTGAAGTACTACCTCGGGTTTTGCTTTAATTGTTATTTTTATTATTTTTTCTTTAATTGACAAATATACAATTGTACGTGCTTTCGTCGGCCGGTAAGCTTTTTTGCCGTTGGCTCAGTAATAAATAAATAATAAAAAAAAAAATCAGCTATTTGAAAATCCAGTTCAAAATGGTGGGGGTGCTGAAGACATGTACCTTATTTTGTGTATAAAAAAAATGAGCCGACAATTAGCGCTTTAATGAAACGAAGTGATACAAATACTAGGCGGCTAACGAAGCTAAGGAAAAGTAAGTGTACAAAATTAAAGTGTACGAAATTGGAGTGTACGAAATGAAAGTGTACAAAATAGGAAAATGTACGAAATCGAAGTGTACGAAATTGGAGTGTACGAAATTAAAGTGTACAAAATAGGAAAGTGTACGAAATCGAAGTGTAGGAAACTGGGGTGTACGAAATCAAAATGTATAAAATAGAAAGTGTACGAAATAGGAAGTGTACGAAATCGGAGTGTGCGAAAATGAAGTGTACGAAATAAGAAAGTGTACGAAATCTAAGTGTACGAAATTGGAGTGTACGAAATTGAAGTACGAAAATAAGGTGTGCGAAAACGAATTGTACGAAAATAAAGTGTACGAAAATAGAGTGTACGAACTACGGTTGGGAGATTTGTCATAGCAAAGAATATAATCATCGCTTAAGTTACCTAAATTGCCCACTTTGTTTTGAGTGTGTTGGAATCAAAAGTCGGTCTATTCCAACTGTCACAATAACGTTTTAAACGTCAAAGATATGAAACAAACGATCGGTTGAGAAAAGAGACAAGAATAATCGATGTTTCGTTATCAGTTATCAAATAGAAAAAGTCAGACGAAAGAGGAACGTCAGTACAGGTAGGAGAAATTTCCATATAAGCTGGCGAAGCGGTACTGACAGTTGGTTTTCACCAGTCAGCTGTCTCTGATAGCGTGGATAGCATGCACTTTGACGTTTCAAATTTGGACAATTGAATTAGACCTTTGATTTCTGAAAATTTTTCATTATCTTGAGAATTTTGAGTATTCTTGAAAGCTTTTACGGGACAACCAGACTTACGAATTAATGAAAGAGAAATTGAAAAGCGGAAATTAAAATCGAACATAAAAATTAGAAAAGTCAATGTCATTATTCGAATTTAACATTCCTGCTACTAAACTTAAATAATTAGTTGAAAGCATTTTACATTTTCTAAAGCGTCAATAAAAGTAACATTTTCGTAGATAGAAAACATATTTCAGGTATTTTCACATAAATGTTGGGGAAAAAGTGCTTTTCCATTTTTTAAACTGACAATTTAAATTTTCACCAGAGAACGACAACTTTAATTGTTTCTCTTCTAATAATTATAATTGAACGTCCCGACTAGTAGATAGATAATGAAATATGGAAAGTTGTCATTCGGATTGGGGTTTACGTGGAAGGATTTTTCAGCCTTCTAATAACACGAAAACGATTTTATTGCCTTTCGTATAAAGAATTTTAAATGCTTCCGAAATGTGACAGCGCGGACGATTCCTTCTTATAATTGAATGGAATACTTTCTACAACCGCCTTCGTTGGTTTAGAGATTTAATAAAGATGTTAAATTGGATCTTGTCCGCAGAACTCTGCGTAGAAGTAACTTATAGATTAAATCAAATCGGATTTCGAAATTAGGGGTTTGCAATTAGACGATCAAGCTAGAGATGAGCAAGTTGCCCGAATCTTCGAAAAACCCGACCCGAACCCTAACCCGAATTGTTTTTTTCGGGTTCATGGGTTTCGGGTTTCGACAAATTTTATCGGGTCGGGGTCCGGGTCGGCTTGTTGTATCATTTTATTCGGGTCCCGATCCTTTATTGACTTTTTATATTTTACAAAACTCGTCTAAATTTTATCATCTTACATTTTACGAATTTTGTTTTAGTCTAGGGTCCGTGAAGAATGCAGACGTCGCGTCGGGCGTTGAAATAATTTTTGTTTAGAAATAATTTGGGTTGTAAGTTTCAAAAAACTTTAGTGTCTGGTTCGGTCCGGGTCGGGTTTTGAAACAATTCGCTGTTCAACTTTTGAAAATAAGGGTTCAGTCCGGGTCGGGTTCAGTCCGGGTCGGGTTCAGTCCGGGTCGGGTTTCGAGAAATGGTCGACCCGCTCATCTCTAGATCAAACCATCTCTTTGGCAGGTAATCGGATTGAGAGTAGAGAAATTGTTCGATCAATAGAGCGTGCCAGGACTGTGTGTAAAAACCGCAAATACCAGTGAGGTCGTTGATGCAACTCGTTTTTTTTTTGCTTTGTTCGTTTATTTTACCAACACGACATTGACAGAACACCGACCGCAGACAGTGCCACCAAGTTACATTTACGGGACCTAATTTTAAATCCACAATCTATTTACTTGGTTCTTTATAAATTTGTTATCAACACGCTGTGAATGAAAAGAATGCGAAGGAACAGAGATTCCTTTGTCAACTTAGACGTCGTTCACGTTACTGTTTATTAGACTTGTACTTCTAGTCAAGAGTAAACATAACAAAACTTTCGTTGTTAAAGTTAATTGCTCAACATTTTGTAATTGTGAAACAAAAACTAAATTTTATGTTGGTTGGGATTAAAAACTGAACTTTTACAACGTCCGATGGGCCCATTTTATATTTGGAGAGCAAAAAACAGTTCGTGAAATTATAAAATTACAACTTTACCTTTGAATGATGTAAAACATTTTTATTCTCTTTTTCCCCATCTCAACATTTTATTGGAATTAAGCCTTTTGTGGCTAAGAATAAGCTATGCAGGTTTCGAGAGAGCTCACAACGAATGTTTATTGCCAAAAGCAACAGTTTTATGTCCCCGGGTTGTTGTTAAAATAATATAAAACTTTTGTGAAATTCCGTCTCCGTAAATAAATAAGGAAAATCTTTGTAACAGAATTTTGTTTTTGAATTTCATTATACTTTTTTTTTCAATTTCGCTTCGTAGAAAAATTCAACATAAATATTTGATAAAAGTTATTTGCTTTCAATTTTCTAGTAATAGTCAGTAAACTTTTCAAATGGGTCGGTCATTCAGGAAATTTTCAATTTTCATTTCTGTCACTCCAGTCACCCATATTCTTTAGAATTTCTTTTCACGTTCTCGTCTTATAATCATTTTTATGCACAAATATCATTCCTTAGAATTTCTTTTCATGTTCTCGTCATATAATCATTTCCATCAATAAAGTATGTTTATCATTTATTGGAATTAATGTTCCAGTGAGTTATTCCCTAAGCACAGCCAAAGGTTCAAAGGAGGCAATAACACATCCGCACTCAAATTCGTTCAATTATCTTATATCATTTTCGTTAGCGTAATTTAGGTATGTGCGTTTCACATAAGCTCAATTCCCGTCAATGTTAAACGGCACAGTTAAATTTAATCTTTGGTTAAACTGAAGTTTAGCCAAAATTAAATTTAAACTTTGACAGCCATCCGGCTATATAATATCATAAAACTACCCAGATGTCATCGCATTAACGAAACTAAAGTTCTTGTATACTTCACAGCAACCACACTGGCTGTGTACTTTTACGTGATACTTTTTCAATTAAAATTCTTCCGCTGAATGAACATCTTTTTGAAAGTCTGTTAAGTGACGTTCCAGCATTTTTCAAAAAATTTTCATCTGCTTCTTTTCCGACAACCGCCCACCGACCCTCAGTCCCTTATTCACTCTTGCCGACTTTTTCAGTTGTTCGGAAGCCAGAAGAAAGTTTTAAACATTACAGAATGACCGTTATCAGAAACAAAGCAGCTTGAAAAGTTGTCGCACAATGCCGGAACCGCCTTTGGAAAAAGTTTTCAGCCTTCTACCGGCGAGAACAGGCGTTGACAAATGAGTTTGTTGGGATCGAAAGTAGGTCTATTACAAATGTTGAAATGACGTTTTAAACGTCAGACATATAAAGTACACACGCAATTAGAGGCTAGATCATTTTTTACTTACTAGTTCTGCAATCCATCTGTGCTTTTGCTTAGATGGATTCTTCTTACAGATCCCTTCGTTACCGAAATTTTCACTGTGTTAGTGGTAAACTACACACAAACTTAGTATACCGTCTATGATGTACTGAGTGCGGAAACTAGTAGGGCTTAGAATGCCGGTTCGCCCCATCAATGTGTTTTACCGTCAGGCATTGTTGGATCACATGCTTAACGTGAATTTCGAACCACGCTTAACGGTAGTTAACATTTTACCATTCTGGTATTAATTATATCTCCGCCTTAAGTTAGAATCAGATATTTATTTGTACACAGAATTCATCGAATATGGGTGACATCATATTTGTCATTATCCTATGTATTGCGGCACCAAATTCACAACTACTCATAATATGAAGCCTGGGTGTGCCTAGAAACATTACTTTCATACATACATTTAAGAATTTGTCCCCACCAGGATTGAACCTGGGTATTCTTGGTGGAAAGCCAGTCGTTACCACTGAGCTAACCCGTTATATATTTATGTTATCTAAATAATTGACGTTTAAACGGTTATTTTGACAGTTGGAATAAGCCTACGTTTGAATCCAACAGCCTCAAATTAAGATGTACCAGCATGTTAGGATTCAGGAGCAGAGTCCAGAGCCTCCAAAAACGGCGGCTGGCTTCTGAAATCAGTGCCGCTGCCGCTAACAATTCCCGACTGGCTAGACGACACGTCGTCGCTGCCGTGAAAATAGTCGGCGACTGGAATGCATTTTCGTAAATGGGTTGAAAAATAAAGTGAAATTCTTTATTTAAAAAAAATTTGTACAAAGGAATAAATATTTTTTGGCCTACTATTTTGCAATATTGCACTATTTTTCGATACCTTCAAGCGAATAAACGAACCAACGCAACGCGTGTGTTCTCATGTGTTTATATCCGGCTGTACGTCCAGGTAGCTCAGTTGGTAGAGCTTCGGACTGACACAACAGTGACACAAACCCTCGGGTTATCCCTATCGTTACTGGAGCAGGTTCAATGTCCCGCCCAACGATCCAATTCTATCTACGGTAACGGAATCATAAGATTGTACAACATTTCATTTCACGTGTAAAATTTACTCCTGACATAAAACGTTGCACAATCTTATGATTCCCTTACTGTAATACATTTTACAGAATAAAATACATTAAATAGTGAATTTATCGAGCTTCGTGCTATTAACGTTTAACTTATGATTTATTTGTAGCAAGACATACGAATGCGATAAATGGGAAAATTATTGCCTTCAGCCGCCGCCGGCCGGCTTCTTGACCGACGGCGCGGCTGAACCGCCGCTCAAGATTTTTGTTCGGCTAGCCGAATTCGGCCCCCGTCGCCGAATATTTTTCTAGCCGCCGCCAATCGTTTTTCTCCGGCTTTGGACTCTGTTCAGTAGGTTCGATCACTCTAAAAGCGTTCAATTGAGTGTGTCTAACTCCAACAAGCATGCAACGAATACTGTAACAATACAAAAATATAATCTGTAAAGAATTCGTCTCCACTTCGACCGATGAGTGAACACGTGAGTCGCGTGTCTACATTGATATTCCAAGACGACTTACTTTGACCAAGTGACTATTTGTGCCACAGGAGGTAAGTAGCGAATATAGAACATAGAATTCCCCAGAGAGCTTACAGGAAAATTGCCTTTTCAAACAAATGTAGAGAAAAGTTGTTATATATTGTATGGGCTTTGTTGAAAAACGAATTGAAATAGAAGGTAAAATAAAAAATAAATAAAATAACAAGAAATCTTTATGTGTAAACAATAAATCATTGCTCCCCAATGGTTGCCAGTATACTGTGCGAATATTTTATTTAAAATCGAATTTAGATTAGTTCTTTTTCGGCGTATTTTCCGTTTCGTCTTCCAATTCCCATATTATTGAGATGTAGGCAGTGGAGAGTGACGAGGCGCTGATCGACATTTCAAATTATCGAACATTCTGAATTCAGATATCGATCTTCAAACATTCAATTTCATTTTAGACAAAAAATAACAAAAGAAAAAAAAACTTCATTGATTGTCAGTTTATCAAATGTAAATTTATTTTGCTGTAGGTATTTTGATGACGTTCTTGATCTTGATAACTCCACGACAACAAGATAAGGTTGTCGATTTCATCTCGAAAGTTAATTTTGTTTTTGAATCGAAAAATTTGTTGAAATGATTGCTGACAGTAACAATTATAAGCATTGAATTGAAATGAAATTTGATATTTTTTCTTTAAGTTTAATGGATTGAATCACCATTAATGTCGATGCGGAACTTATGGAAAACTCCTCGTATAAAAAAACATTCAGTCTATCAATTGACAATGACGCCTACTTTTTGTTACATATTGTATTTCCTTCAGTTAAGGCCCATAACTTGTATGCTAAAATATAGTCTACCTTTAGGCGCTCAAATATTATATTTTCGCTGATATCAGTGGATAAAGACGCAGTTTCAAAAAAGTAAGTCAGCATCTTCCTTCCTAAAAATGTTGCCTTTTAATAGCAACTAAAGTTATTTTTTGGGATCCTACCTACTCTGAGAACGGCGAAAAAATCGTAAAAATTTGCACAAAAACTCGTCGTTCTGAGACAAGGTTCAATCCCAAAAAATAAGTTTAGCTGCTTTTAAAAGGCAACATATTTAGGAAGGGAAATGCTGACTTACTTTTTTGAAACTGCATCTTTGGTAGACTATATTTTAGCACACAAGTTATGGGCCTTAAGAGCGTGTCAGATATTTTGACAGTTCTATGTTTTGCGATGTTTTTTGATTGCATATTTCTAAGGCAGTGATCATCGATTTTAAATTCCGAAACATCTACTGTTTGCATAACACATCCCTTTATAGATTCTCTGAATCAGAATATATAATTATTGATTTAATTAATTAGTGTCAAAATTTGATTTGAAAAAACATCGCAAAGTACTCGGCTGCATAATACAATGCGATGTTTTTTAGATCAAATTTTGACACTAATACTCAATAATTATATATTCTGATTCAGAGAATTTATAAAGGGATGTGTTATGCAAACAGTAGATGTTTCGGAATTTAAAATTGATGCTCACTACCTTAGAAATATGGAATCAAAAAACATCGCAAAACATAGAACTGTCAAAATATCTGACACGCTCTTAAAACGCGTTGGCTTGAAACTGTCCCATGGCAATGTAACTATTATAATCGGAAGTGTTATATTGTTATCACTCTCCGAAGTAAAACACTCAATAGACCAATAGAGTGAGAGAATTCAGCGTACGTAACAAAGCTGTACAGTACAGCAAAAATACACGAATTGTGTTTGACATATAGGAAATTGTTCTTTATTACAAGTAATTTTTCAGAGCTACTCATATGTAAATTACCAAGTATACTATCGTTTTCACTGTACATTATGCTAATGCGGTTGTTTGTAATCCGTCCAGTAGTCACAAAATAATATTATTTTTCTCTCTACCGTCCTATATGAATAGTGTGTTGAGTATAGATCGATAAAGTTAAGAAAGCATGATTACATGAGAGAGAGGGAGGTTGTGCGGAAAAGGGGGAAAAACAATTTTAATCCTCTCACTTCATTACTATTACTTACAATCATATGGAAAAATGCTCCGCTCTGTCTTCATTAGACCTGTCCTAAGTTGTCGAAAAGTTATAGGCTTAGCCCGTTTGGTGCTAAATGTTCCCCTGAGAAAAAGTTTCTATGGGGCTGAGGCCCCAAAATAGCGATTTAGAGAGTGCTCAAATCGAAAAACTGAAAAAAATCGTCGAAAATGAAGTAAATTTCAGATTTGTGCTCTTTAGACAAATTTAATGTTCCAGATCGATCTTGAAAGCGAATGTTAAGGCAAGTTTGGGTATTTTAGATCAACACAGTCCAGAAAACACGGTGAACATGTCTAAAGGGTCGTCTGGGCTCTCAGCAGCTGTGGAGTCTCACTCAAAGGCCAAGGTGGTGGCCGGAAGTGTTGGAGCTCGTTGGATAATTTCTGCATAGGTATCTCATTGTTTATATAAGGGAAATATAGGCCTAGGGTAGGACTTCAAAATATCCCAAAATGGTGTCTCTAGGTGTATAGATGTAAACATTTTTAAGGCCTAAACTCTTATAGGGTGGTGCAATTTTGTTTAGGTTGTTTTTTCCAAAAATATTTTCGATTTCGTCAGGTTTTCCCTTCTGAAAAATTTCTTATATTTATGAAAATTAGAAAAATATTTTTTTGGAATTTTCCGAAAGTGTTCGAAAGATCGCGAACTCGCAAAACAGGCTTTTTTGGCCATTTTGGCGGGTTTTCGATCACCAACTGCCACAAAATCAATCAGATCGGATCTCAAATTGTTTAACTGGTAAGCCATGTCCATTACCTGTCTAACGACACCCTACATGAGAATTTTGGTGGAGAATTGGATTTTTGGTAGTGATTTCAGTGTGCTGATTTTTTCAATTTTTCGGCCATTTTGGAGGTTTTTGAACTCTAACCATCGCACGGTTTTCCAGAACTTCGTTAAACGCTTCTCATCGGAAAGCCACGTGCATAAGCTTCCGAACGACAACATATATGATGTATTTGGCGAGGAATGGAATTTTTGGCGACTGTTAGAGTGTGAGTTTTTTAACGTCTGCACCGTCAATTTTGAAATTTTTCGACCTCCAGACGTCAGACGGAAGCCTAAAATGTCAACAGGCCATTCTTTCTAGGAAACCACGCTCAATACCTTTCCAACGACACCTCACACAAGAAATTTGATGAAAAATTGGACTTGCGGCCGTCATTTGAATGAAGCTATTTTTTCCTACTTGAGTTGATTATTAATTGTGTTGCTAGTGTTTGCTTTGTCCCAGTTTTTGAAATTAACGACGTTCACTGTGAACCCCCGCCCCCTCTTTTGATTGACGCTATTTGTGAACAGCCCCTTGGCACATAGAAATAAAAAATTCATGCTTGTGTAGAACAATTTTTGAACACCATCAAACACGGGCAAAATTGGCATACAATTCCTTCACTCGCTTTAGAAATACAATACCTAACTTTCGCATATAAGTTGAAAACATGGGAAGGAGAGGAGGCTCATCATTAATAAAATTGTGAGAATGTACATGCTCGTGAAAATTCCGTAAGTTGTATTTCGTTAACACGTGTGTGTGTCAACGAGCCACACTTGTCCTATATTCTTCGTATTCGAGAAGACAAATTCCATTAGGTATAAAACAGTGGCATTTTCAATTAAGCTCATCTCAAATTTTTCCTTACGTTTTGTTCTGGTAGACCGTAAAACCACTCATAAAATCATCCAAGAATTTTAAATTAAATATTCCAACATTTTGAGTAAGTCATAAAGCATGTTTAACATGAACAACCTTCCGGTAAGAGTAAAATCTTCCATTTCTGGAATAAAAAAGTAGCTTCAGAAATTGTTGAAGTACTCAGTTTACTTACATCTAAAATATGTTAAAGGATAACGAATACAAACATTTTCCATATATTTGAAAAAATCTTGTCATAAAAATGTTCTTCTTTTCGTTGCTTGCATAGTTGTGTTACGTTTTCAGAGATAAAAGTAAGAATAAAGAACACTCTTCACACAATTACCTTCTTGATGCGCTTTTAATGGAAACTCTGGTAAAACTTTTTTTTTTCTTAAATTCTCGTTCCATATAGAAAAATTTTCCTTTTCTTATTTCCAAACATTCAAAATGAGATAAAAGAATGGAAAAAGAAAATCTTAATGGAAAATTTAAAACTTCTAGTTTGGTGTGAGTGGAGTTATTTATTTGGACCAGCCGCTTCCTTTGCAAACATTTTCGTTTGCTAAAGGAATTCATTGAGAATCGTCTTCACAATTTAATCTTTTTGTTTTATTTGTGGTGATGATTTAAATGAAGACATTTCCAACAACTGTTGTAAGAAAATTTCAGATTTTCCCATATGAAAAAAAGTGGAAATAAATTCCATTTCTCTAGAGTGGCTGGATTAATGGGTCTTAGTTTATAAAGCGAAGAATCTCCAGATAGCTGTAATATTCTATTTTAAGCTGTAAGACGACGAGCACACCATTACCATTATCGAGGCAATATATTATCAACCATTCGTCATAGATTAGATGACATCTGTAACTTTTTCCTTTTTTATTGTTTTTTTTTCAAATAACCGCAAAAGCCCTAGGCACAATAAGAAATGTCGTGCTATTACATCAACTCATGTGTAAAAAATACACCCACTCGAGCTCAAATGTTTTTTTTTTAATACAAACAACAGCCGTAATAAATTGTTGAGTGTGTGGCTTCACAATAAAATATAAACAAAACTCTGTCGCAGTCGTAAAAAAACAACAAAATATTGCTAATGCTGGAATATAAAACCGACGCACTTACTGTTATGAGATGACACCATTATTGGTTTCTTTTACGATCTTCTTGCATATTTTCCTAGCCATTCTTACCCTAAAGAACATGCATGCATAATTTAGTGCGCACACTTTTCTTAACTATTCGTAGCCGTTCACATGCGATTGAAACCTATTCACATTTCCACTTCAATAAACAACATAGACTTTCGGTTCTCTACTTTAGATAAGTCTTTTTCTGACTAATTTTTTCTGTATGGAGTTTTTTTTTCATACTTTTTCCACAAGGTAATGTTGTAAAGGTCAACCTATCGTTGATGGAATTTAGGTAAACTAATTTGTTAGAACAGAGTCTGGATGAGTTTTTCGAATTTTGAATTTTTTTTGTCTAGACTTCTCGCAGACTCTTTGCATTAAGAAAGGGGGCTACTGACAGATTAAAATTGATTTAATGTTTGTTGTTCGGATTTTACTCGAACTTGTATTTTCGCAAAATGTCACAATCATCCGCCGTAAATTGCCTTTTTTCAGCTGTTTTGGCTTACATGACCGAAAAGTCAAAATGTCTTGGTGTTCCCAAAACCGGTTTTACATGAACAGAACAAAGTACACAAGCGAATACGTGAAAAGAGGATAGAAGCCAAAAGAGGTGCTCAAGTTCATGATTTACTTCCTCAATGACGTCACACTCCCTGCTGTCGTGACATCATGCTCAGAGCGGTAGCGGAGAGCGTGATGCAGTCCCCACACCCCAAAAAAAAACGTCCACAAACCCAAAAAACTCCATACAAAAACTTTGGGACAAGGAGCCATATATAGGCGAAGTTTTGAGTTTTTT
>CM055405.1:11986084-12003378 GCA_029228625.1 Pseudolycoriella hygida | reverse complement strand
TGCAAAAATTTCACATTCGTGTCTTTTTGCGAAGATTGTTTTGAGTTTTAAATTTTTGCGTGTGAAAACTGAAAGTGTTGAAAAATTATTACGCTGGTGGGTCTGGCATTTGTGACGCGATTTTTGAACACAGGGTAACGTTGTCGTCAAGGAAATGTATGCGTATTTTCAGCGCAAGCGTCACCTCCACTGATATCATTAATTTTGGAAGTAGACATTAGGGACTGCGTCACACTTTACCTTTTAAAATGTTTTTGTTGTGATTTACATTTTTAGAGGAATGGGATGAGATTTGATTGTTTACTATTTTCGGAACCAAAACGTACGCTTAAATTAGAATAAAGGTTCTTTAAGCCTACCAGCTCCATGCTGGTAAATATCCTACGTTCGCTGACCTGCTGATGATATAGTTGAATTAATAATAACGGCAGTGGCGAAGTTGAGAAAGATTTAGAATGAAGTTTAACCTTTTTGTGAGTTTAAGTTCTTCACCTTTTTCTATTTTGAGATAAGAGATAGTAGAGAAATATTTCTGAGTAAACATCTAGTACACTATTATCATTTACACGACGAGGGAGAACCAGAACATACAATTTACATTGTCCTTATATCGAAACCACGATATTTCATCGTTAAATATACAATCGAAAAACGAAATATTCATCACACTAAACATGCGTGCGTTATGTACGAAAGACAAAAAATGAAAAGAAAAATATTTCACCTGTAGAAAGGGGACATTCAAATAGTGCGCACGCATCTAAGGGGGAGGGGGGTTCAAAAAGCAGTCAAAGCGTGCGAGGTGGAGGGGGGAATCATCCGAAAACGTGTGCACTCTTGAGATATTTGATCTGTTTAGGTTTATTTTCCTTTTAATTAGCAAAGGGATAAGATGGGATGATGCAAGTAAAGTGAAAAAAGCATTAGCATAGCCATTCTTCCAATTCGGATTGAATTCTAAGTAAAAAATGAGGTTCTTGGAAAGTTATGGTCCTAGACTATTGCCCATTTCTTTAATTGTATCAATAATATACTTACGCTCGTCATTTTTCTCATCTCTATACTTTTAATGGACACTAATGAGATTTTCCATCGTCTCGTCGACTATGTGAAATTTTAAAAGGTTAACCACAACACATCGAAACATGCGAAGCAGCATGTACTATGCCAATCCCAATCGGTTGACGTAAGTAGCTGGGAGACGTTAGCTGCGGATAGGTTCGTTTCGAGATGCAGAAGACTTTCAACTGCTTGTAGTGCACTATTTCCAATCTCATACAGGCTTTCAGAGAGCAGCCGATTTAAAATAAATCTTTTGTTTAGGTACTGGCGTTTATATTTTCTCCCAATGCGTTTTCTATAGAAATTTTTTTTGCAGTTTTCGCTCTGAATATGGTGTGGATTGTGAGTATAAATTTCGTGCGCACTTTAGGGGGGGAGGGGTCTTTCGAAAAGCGTGCGAAATCATGCATGGGGGGAGGGGGGTCAAAAAAGGCCAATTTTCCGCGTGCGCACTATTTGAATGACCCCAAATGAAATAACGTATATTTAACCACTAGAGATCAAAAGTACGAACATTTCATCATAAGAGATGAAGAGTGTGTCCTCGGTTGTGTGTAAGATACAAATCGATGATTTATGTAGTAGCCTCACAACATTCTCTCTTTTTATGCTAACATTGACTAAACGGAGAGGGGTATGACACTTCCATATAAATCTTATCGAAACCATAACCTCATTTTTTCAAATTTCAAATTTGGTTGTCAAATAAATGTTTGCAGTGAAGTTAGTGACGTTTGTCAATCCAATTTTGAAAAGCGCCATTCTGTCAATTTTGTTTGAAACATGACAGACGTGAAGTTGGCACAGTTTGCATAAATCACAATATAAAACTTTTAATTTTTTCAAACGTCAACCCGGCGGCGCTGATCACACGACCTTTTTTTGTATTGAGTGTCATAGGGGTGGTACAATACCCCCTTATTATTTACTTTACCGCAACTTTTGTGAGCTTTTGCTCGTATGGATTTTCCTTAGAGATCCTTTCGTTACCGAAGTTTTTATGGTAGCTAGCATTTTACCATTATTATTTCTTCTGTCCTAATCATATCTCCGTTCAAAGTCAGATTCAGATATTTGTACCCAGAATTCATCGAATATGGGTGACGTCATATTTGTCATTCTTCTATGTACGATTCGTTGCGGCACCAAATCCACAACGTTATTTTCATGCTAAACATTAAAGAAAAATCCCATACAGAATTAGTCCCCACCGGGATTGAACCCGGATATTCTTCGTGGAAAGCCAGTATGTTACCGCTGAGCCAACCCGTCCCTAGTATCTACGCTAGGATTATTTCCTCGGGAATAAAAAATGGTGAAGTACTTACGTAAAGCACCTTTTTTCCATATTTGACTAATTCGTAGATTAAACGTTTCTCTTTACATTTCCTCATTTTATAAACAAAACATATGCAGGGGACCCGTACGTATCAGAATAGATGCGGCAAACAGAGTTGATGTTACGAAGAGACTCGAACGTATTTAAGTAAATATTGTCTTAACTCTTAAGTGCATGAAATTACCTCCACATTAAGTTGTATTGGAAATTACCGATAGGGCAATATTGAAAAACCCGTCCGAAGAAACGGTGGGCAATTCCATGCAATGAATATTGTATATGACCTGGGAACCGTGTCAAAGCGTGTACTCAATTATTTTCTCTGCAACATAGATAAAGCCATTTTTTTGGCTGGGGTCGACCTTAGTACCGACCTAGGGCCCTAAGTAGAGGCCTCGGACACACAATTCCATAGCCAAAAATGTTTCCCTCAATTTCCTCTGCCAACCTTAGGATCGACATGGCCCACTTGAGCCCTAAGCACAAGCAAAAGTTTCTTTTATAAACTGTCGGTCATGCCTACATCTTTCAAAAAAAATTTTTTTGAAAATCGGAAAAAATTTACTCGGGTTATGTACAAAAAATACATAGAGCCCTAGCAGAGACTGGTTTTTAGTGCCCCAGCTAAGTTCAAGGACTCAAATTCAAAAAAGTTTCTTCCATAAATTGTCGGCTATGCTCAGGTCTTTCAAACAAAAAAAAAATTATGAAAATCGATAAAGATTTGCCCGAGGTATGGACAAAAAACACATAGAGCCCTAGCAGAGACTCGATTTTAGTGCCCTAGCTAAGTCCAAGGACTCAAATGCAAAAAAGTTTCTTACATAATCTGTCGACTATGCCCTGGTCTTTCAAACAAAAAAAAAATTTAAATCAGAAAAGGTTTACTCGAGTTATGTACAAAAATCAATTAAACGGCCCTAGCTCGGTGGTTCTTGGGCCGAAAGTGCCCAGATTCAATCCCATAAAAGCTTTTTCGATTACTTTTTAGGGAAAAAAAAGTTCTTGAAAATCGGTTGAGTTTTACTCGAGTTATCGTGTTGACAGACGGACATTTTTTTTATTGCTGATTCGTCATCTAAGGACCATGACCGATGTTCCCCCCTACTCCCGGATCGAAATTCGACTTGTTACAAACGTCGTGGTAAACGCATAAGACCCCTTTTCGGCTAAAAAACGATGATTGCACTGCTCGCTACGCTCACTTGTTATGACACTATACATATGAAGTAAACCTCTACTTATATCTTCCCATCCGTAATCTACTATTACAAAGTAGGGAGATGAAGAGCCAGCGGTTTACCGCTTTTTTGTGATATACTTGTACACCTGTCTGTGGCATCGAAACTTTATAAGTTATCAAAATGTAAAAATATTCAGCCTAAGATTAGATCCCTATGCATAAACGAGTTCCTTGATTTTGCTTTATTATTATTCTTCTACTAAAAGTTTCACAAGTTTTTTTTTCAAAACTTTGTATAATTTTCAGTTCCGAGATGACTTAATTTTAACTGAAGAATATTGATTTTCTTGTGCTTAATAGAGCACATTAAATGAATTTGTATCATAAGATATTCCTCAATTAGATGTGTCTTTATAAAGTTTAAATAACAGAAATTCTCCTCTCGTTGGATGAATGAGCCTCAAATCGTAATATTTTCAACTTTTGTCAAGTATACCAATTAAATTCAACTTCAAAAATTTCTTAGTTTTCTTCATGTTTTTCTTTTCTTTCCACTTCCGCAATGTTTTAAATTTTCTACAAATACCTCTTCGAACGTTTAGTGGGAACGAAGTATGTGATCAAAAGATTTTCTCGTTAGAGGTTTCCAATATTTCTCGAACTCAATGAATTTTGAAGAGAATTTACTTTGTGCTATCGATAAATTTTTCTCATATTAGAAATAAAATAAATTTTGTTTTCTATTTGTTTCTTTCAGTTGCAAAAGCCAAGATCCTGGCAAACACCGAACTATTTTTCAAAAGCGGAAGTGACATAAATTTGACATGCGTTTCGCTGCAGGCAACAAATCCACCATCATATATCTATTGGTACAAGGATGGGTATTTAATTAATTATTCACAAAGAGGTGGCATAAATGTGCTCACAGAACGGCAAACAAGAACCAGCACCTTGGTTATATCAAGAGCAGTTCCTCCCGACAGCGGAAATTACACATGTTTTCCAAGTAACACAAGTAAGTAAATTATGTTCGTCGCTCGGTTTATACAATAATGTGTACGATGTCATTCAAATCTAGAAATTCTGTTTCGCATTCCCCCCCAAGCATGATGCATTTGTAGTTTTGGTTGTTACGCTGTTTGATGATGTTCTTGAGTGCAATAACGAAATGAGTGTACTGATAAGTTGCTGCAAGTAGAAGATTTATGTTTCTTCTGATGGAAACTATAAATTGCGATTAAACATTTGAACCAAATACCAAGAAATGTAGAAAATTTATCAATAACTCGACAAACGTTTCAGTTATTTGTTTCGTGTGAGATATTTGACACGCACGAGCAACACATTGATAGTACGTTGTTGAACAGACTTACTAATATCGTATTTTATCTATTAGAGCAAAAGGAACGTTCCGAGCGTAGTGTATTCAATTCAATATGTAACTTCTTTTTGTGAACAGAATTCTTTTACGTCGATTTGATTCAGAGAGTAGGATTGCACCTTGATCTACGACAAAACCTTTTTTCAGCTTCCCATCTGAGTTTCTTTTTCACTTTTATCTTGAGAAATGATCTCTCGCGTGTTAGATTAGCAGTCAGAAAACACCGAACAATATCTCACTACCTTGGTGAAAGAAAAATAACAAAAAAGTGTGACTTTTTTAGCGTTTATGAGAAATGGAATTCACGTTGATCAACCCCATTTGATTTTACTAGTTTTAATGACTGTTTTGTGTGGGTACGTTAACACACGTAGGTAGTCGTTAGAACTGAATTTCCCTATGTAAGTTACACTACAACCACATCATACCGACCTCATACAAGTTAATAATGATTTTGTCATTTATGCGAATTGGTGAAGCGTTTTGTGTATCATATGTCACTATAAATTTTGCATGTATACTTACATAAATTGTATGCATACTGGGAGTTGTCTTATTTTCAATGTGTCAACAAGTTTGCTTTGCTAATATTTTAGATATTCTGTACGGAATAATGTAATGGAGACCTATAAATAAACACACTTGACCATAAATTACGCTACAAAATGCTGTTTGCATAATGTGTCGTAAAAACGTGTAGATCCACATGCGTTCTTCTATGTGTTGTGCAACTAATAATTTTTAATTAAAAATTAGGTTTTAAACCTTGTGCACCCTTGGTTTTTTGACTATTTAGTCAATTTCCCTAGTGTGGATACTAGTAGTTTTAGGCTATCTGATCCCAGGCACCTCGTCAATTCACTTTGTCGGCTTAAAATTTCTCAAATAAATCTAAAATAGTGAAATAATTGCCAAAAAAAGAAAAAATTTCGGCAGCGTTCAATATCTGCGTATATTCTAGAGATGAGCGGGTTGCCCGAAACTTCGAAAAACCCGACCCGAACCCGAACCCGAATTGTTTTTTTCGGGTTCGTGGGTTTCGGGTTTCGAAAATTTTAATCGGGTCGGGGTTGGTCCGGGCCGGGTTTGGAAACAGTTCGAGTTTCGGGTTTCGGGTTTCGAAAAATTTTATCGGGCCGGGTTCGGTCCGGGTCGGGTTGTTGTATCATTTTATTCGGGTCCCGATCCTTTATTGACTTTTTATATTTTACAAAACTCGTCTAAATTTTATCATCTTACATTACACGAATTTTGTTTTATTCTAAGGTCCGTGAAAAATGCAGACGTCGCGTCGGGCGTTGAAATAATTTTTGTTTCGAAGTAATTTGGGTTGTGAGTTTTGAAAAACTTTAGTGTCTGGTTCGGTCCGGGGCGGGTTTTGGAACAGTTCGGGTTTCGGGTTTCGAAAAATTTTATTGGGTCGGGTTCGGTCCGGGTCGGGTTTTGAAACAATTCGGGTTTCGGGTTTCGAAAAATGGTCGCACCTCCAATATAAACAGCGCGTTAGATTGACTCCATACAGCATCCCCTACGAGTTGGGTCACTAACGATTCTCTTGCCTATCAACTCCTAACAAGCTCTCAGCCAAACTTAACCCAAAGGAAACATGATTTTTTAGCATTGCAAATTGAAGATCGTTGAATGGTTGAGTGGTCTGGGCTCTAGGAATCATTTATTAGTGGATGTTAGATCTCCACAACTGTGAGGTTTAGACTCGCTTTGACTGCCAGAGTTGTCTAGGGCATTGAGAGGAGCATTTATACTTCCTAATGCCACTTTCTTGGAGTGACCGACGAGATGTCGCTTATATAAGACATTAGTCAGGAGCGTTGCCACATACACCAGCAAAACCTGGGGTTTGACAGTAAATCAAAAAGCAGGTTGAAACGTTACGAAAGGAAAATCCGACGCTCAATCTGTGGACTGCGGACCCATCAAAGCAAGGTTGGGCTCGCTAGTCAACTTTTCTAGCGGCGCTAACGGTAATGCTGAAATCGAAAAATATTAGCGATGCTAGTCGCCAGTAGCGAGGCTTTTCAAAAATTAGCGCGCTAGTAGCGAGCGATAATCTTCGCTTATTTGTTCGCAAATTTGTCACTACATTGAAATAATTAAAAAAATAAGAACATTTTTGCGGAACGACGAGAACTACCTTAATATCGAAATAACACCGGATATAGTGCGTTTAGTCCTGCTGCGTATGGATTTAAGCAAAGGTATTAGTCACGACAAAATGGCACCGTTGTTTCTTCGAGAATGTGCTGATTTGATATGTGTTCCGCTCGCAACCATCTACCAGAAGTCGCTGTCCGAACTATGTTATCCTGATATCTGGAAGCTTGGTCGTCTAACTCCGATCCATAAATCTGGCAAGAAAGCTAACGTCACTAACTATCGAGGAGTTAATGTCTCACCTAACTTGGCAAAAGTTCTCGAAATCATCATTTTGACTCAAATGAAATTCAACATTTACCCTCACATATCTCCAACGCAACACGGCTTTTTTCCTGGAAGGAGAGTGTAGTCGAATCTTATTGAATTCTCCCTGCTGGTTCACGATTCTTTCGTTAGCGGTAAACAAACGGACACATTTTATGCCGATATTCGCAAAGCATTCGATGTCATATCCCACGTACTCTTGCTTTTCAAACTAGCAGCTGCTAAATATCGTTTAAGCAACCGATTACTGCTATGGCTTCGATCATTCTTTCGCAATCGAATTCAAGTGGTAAAGATAAACTCGAGCCTATCCTCAGAAATCGAAGTACACTCCGGAGTTGGTCAAGGCTCAATTATCGGGCCAATGTTCTTCCTAGTGTTCTTCAATGACTCAGATGACACACTCGGTCAAACTAAAGGATTGAATTTCGCGGATGATAAAAAGATTGTACAAAATAACATTTCCAATATTGACGACACTCGCCCGCTTCAACAATCAATAAACAACTTCTTTGATTGGTGCTGCAAAAATGGCTTTGAGTTGAATGAAGATAAATGCAAGGTGATGACGATATCCCGCCGCTGTCCAATACTGGCTGAATACCACATGAACGGCAAACCGATAAAGCGAGTTTACGATGTAAAAGATCTCGGACTAAATTATAAAAATGACTTTTCGTTCAATATGCACTTTGAGCTAGCCTCGAAGAAGGGTCATTCCATGCTTTCGTTTATCAAACGTCAATGCTATGGCCGATTTAATGTCGACACAGCTAAAATGCTGTATAATTCGGTCGTTCGCTCCCACCTCGAATTTGCTTCCTCAGTCTGGTTGCCCCACCACGACGTTCATGTTCAAAAACTCGAAAGTGTACAAAGACAGTTCGTACTTTACGCCAACCATGATCGCCATATCGACCCGAATAAAGAAAGCTACCAGCTCCGTCCATACGCTGACAGGTGTTCCGAACTGAATCTGCAATCCTTGACAAGACGCCGAGCTAATGCAGCAGTTTTCTTCGTTCAAGATGTGTTGACCGGTAAAATAAACTCTCAAGCTCTTCGTGATAGAATCAACCTATACGACGGATCTCGAGCTCTACGAAATCCATCACTGATACGATTTGATGGATGCAGGCGAGAATACCAGATTTTCTCCCCATTCAATTTCGCCTGTCGTTTGTTCAATTTGGCAGCGGAGCATGTTGATCCAACCCTACCCTCACATAAATTTCGCCACTGTGTACAAGAACTTGACGATTCAGTGTTTGACTCATTTGCAACTTGTTGAAATACCCGCATGGACGCTTAAATTGTTGACAACAGCTACCTTTAGTGCTCGGCTTTGCTTAACCTTGGACCAGACTTTCGACGACGCTTTTTGCTTAATTTTCATTTATTTATTTTATTTCTTGTGACGACGCTCTTTGCTTAACTCTCATTTATTTATTTTATTTTTTTGCGACGACGCATTTTGCTAAATTTTTATTTATTTATTTTTTTTTTGACATATTGTTTTGCTTTTTTCTTTATTTACAATTTTAACTCTAAGTTTTATATTTTTTTTTCTTTTGTTGAATTCATGCAATATTTTGACATGCTCACGCTACATTTTGATTTTTTTACTTTATGTATTTGAATATTTGAATTTTGTGTTTTTCTTTGTATTTTTACTATGCTGTGATTGTGTTAGATATACTACTTTAAGTTGTATGATTTGTAACGTTTTCATGGTTTTTTAAGGAGGGTTATGACAGCAGTCATAACTACTCTTTTTCCATGTCGGCTTGAAAAAAGTAGACAATAAAATTAATATCAATCAAAAATCTCTTTACATTCATTAGGTTAACATAAACGTTCTCTAAATATGATTTCATAAAATCGCTGTTGACCAAATGTTGTTGCCTAAAGTTTGAAAAGGCTTTTATTAGAAGAACATTTTGCGTGCTAAAAACGCTCCGAAGGATTGCAGGGATACTGAAAAATATATAAAACAACAAATTGAAGAGGTTTCAATCTCAATTGTTCATCAACGAAACATCAAATTCACCTTAATTCCAAGTATTTATACTCATCTTAAAACATTTTTCATAAGAGGATGGTTTCAGTGTCACCGGTGTCAAAACATACACAACAATAATGGACGACGTTATATTTTGTACCAGAGTAAATAAAATATGACCAGAGACATGGCTGCGATATTAACAGTTTCTTGTCAGAAAACAAGCTTTCAAGTCGTCTAATGTACGTATATGGAAATTTCGTTTCGTTTTGTGTGGAAATGTGTGTGTGAGTGTGGGAAACTTATTTAGAAACAAAAGATGTTTTTAGTGGAAATTTCGTTTCGTTTTGTGTGGAAATGTGTGTGTGAGTGTGGGAAACTTATTTAGAAACAAAAGATGTTTTTAGTTTGAATCCACAAAACTGAATGATTGAATGAGAGACGACTTGACTCGATGAGAGTTCAAAATGGTCTGATTTATTTCGAATTCTTTTCTTCTTTATATACACAAATTATTGACATATCGATAAGTGCGTTTGAAATAAAATAAAAAATAAAATGAAATGTCAGAGTCTGTTCACATGAAAAGGTTTGATGTTCGATTAATGCATGCGATGTGTGTTCAGAGAAATGATGATGTGATGTTTTATGATGAATGATGTGCCACATGAGTATGAAAATTTTGGATGTGAAATTTGAATATAAAATTTTTTGAATGTAAAATTTGGATATAAAATTTTTGAATGTAAAATTTGGATAAAAAATTTTTGAATGTAAAATTTGGATATAAAATTTTAATGTAAAATTTGCTGCTGTTGGTGGATATAAAACTTGGTGGATATTTCGGATGTAAAATTTGGACGTAAAATTTGGTGCTGTTGATGTTTTGATTCCGAGTTGAATCTTGATATTTACTCTTGGTACGTTTATGGAAATTTCGTTTCGTTTTTGTGTGGAAATGTGTGTATGAGTATGGAAATTTGGTGCTGTTGATATTTCTGGTACATACTGTTGGTGGATATCTCAGAGTGTGTATGTGAAAATTTGTTTCGTTTTGTGTGGAAATTTGATGCTGTTGAAATTTTGTTGATAATGAAATCTTGTTGATAATGATATTTTGTTGATAATGATATTTTGTTGATAATGAAATTTATTGATAATGAAATTTTGGTGCTATTGAATTTCTTGTGTATTCTCCGGGGTGTGTGTATGGAAATTTGTTTCGTTTAGTGTGGAAATGTGTAAGTGTGAAGCGAAAATGCTGTATATAGCTTGTATTGGAAAATGCTGTATAAATTCTGTTTGTGAAATTTTGTGTGAAAATTCTTTTGTTATGTTATTTGCCCGACATCGATACCAAAAAAATTGAGATTGAGAATTCACATTAAGGTCCTACAATGGAATTTAATCAATTGGTCAATCGGAACGATTACTCTCTGGGTCAGATTGATTAAATTCCACCAACAGCAGCAAAATTTTGTATCCAAATTTTACATTCAAAAATTTTACATCCAAATTTTACATTCAAAAAATTTTATATTCAAATTTTACATCCAAAATTTTCATACTCACACACACATTTCCACACAAAACGAAACGAAATTTCCATATACGTACCAAGAGTAAATATAAAGATTCCACTCGGCACCACAACA
The DNA here is from genome assembly GCA_029228625.1 of Pseudolycoriella hygida. Taxonomy (NCBI): domain Eukaryota; kingdom Metazoa; phylum Arthropoda; class Insecta; order Diptera; family Sciaridae; genus Pseudolycoriella; species Pseudolycoriella hygida. Next base: position 11,992,317 of record CM055405.1, on the reverse strand, counting down.
CAAAAGCACAAAAACACCAAAAGCACAAAAATTTACATTCGACTGCCAAACTTTACACACACATTTCCACACAAAACGAAACGGAATTTCCATACACGTACCAAGAGTAAATATCAAGATTCCACACAGCACAAAATATCCAAATTTTACATCTCAATTTTACATCTTAAATTTCCACACTTTCACCAAGGTTGACACACAAAATTTTCAAATTTTGAAAAATTTTCACACAAAAAATTTTATATTTTATTGTTTTTGAGAATATCTTATATATTACTCGAGCTTTGTTTGATCGTGGAACAATTAAACTGAAACGTGGAAATTTTACTTTAATTTTCGATCACATAGACAAGTAACAGAAGGTCACAGGTTGAGAGTTTTTATTTTGAATTATTTTGTCATTGTAATGACGCTCAGATTGAACTCAACTAGAACAGTTGTGTTCTTGAACATATTAGAAGCATCAACATTTCGGCATCCAGTGCCAATCATCAGTCAAGTCATGCACCTTGATATGCTGATATGGGGTGAAGTACCGACTATTTGATGTTCCATATGAACAATCTACGGTGAAACTAGGACTAGTGAATTATATCTGAGAATGAATGTGTAACTACATTTAACGTCAAAACTCCAAAGTTAATCCCAACTCAAGCACTGAAACTCTTACTGTGTCATAGCCGATTAGTGGCAGAACCACTATTTTGTTATGAGGAATAGCACGTTATTTTTTACAATGCTGTGCTTACATTGCATGGAACTACATATATGATGTTAGGAACCATATGGGTTTTGATGAACATACTTATTTTATAGATGTTCTGATGAAATTTATTATCATCTTATCAAATTGTTGTTCTTACACACAAACACTCACACATAAATTTTCTCATGCGATTTCTAAAAAAACTTCACAAACATTTTTATAACCCGTAAGTTTTTCACGCGTATTTTCTCACAAGGTTATCGCACTGAGCAGCGCCGGGGAGTTTCATAAAGTGCTGGATAGGGGGGGGGGGGGGGGGGAAGAATAGTGCATGCAGGATTTTCAAAATCAGGTTTTTCAAGCGGGATAATTTCCGCAATCCGGGTGTTTCAGTCGGGATAGCTTTCACAAGCATAGGTCGGTGTTTAAAGGTTTTTAGAGATTTTTTGTGTATTTAGTAGTCTTTTCTTAGAAACGAAACGTCTGTCTGATGATTTGTTGTGTTGAAAATTCAAGATTCGTTGTGTTGTGTTAAAATTCAAGATTCGTTGTGCTGAAAATTCATGGAGGCAGGCAGGATTCGCGCGAGTTGGTAACGCTTAAACCGAGTGGAATTTTGTCGTCCAGCCGTTGACTTGCAAAATTGTGGGTTGTGTGATGGGAGATGCACAGGTGAGATTTTTTCACTTATCGCTTGCAGGGATAACCTTAGAGGTGTAGGTAGAGTTAAAAATAAAGGAAGCGGTATGGCTGGGGGCCATGGTGTGTGATGATGTGATGGGCACGGTCTCTACAACGTAGGCGGAGGTCTTTTTGTTTTTATTATCTTTTCGTTTTTATTATTTTTTTGTGCTGTCGCTGTATTCGCACTAGCTTGGCCTCCCAAACCGTAGAACGCATACGGGCTCAAAGATTAACACTCCTGTACGTCCCCGACGATGGCCCCAAGGGAGTTTGTTTCACTCGGTTCACGCGAACGGAGATGAACTTTAGTGATCTTTCAGACCAGCGGGCCGAAACGGTAGACTTTAGGAATTATGTTCGTTTTTGATGCCTAGCTGGATTTCTTCTCCTCTGATTTATTTTTCTCTTCTGATTTATTTTCCTCTGATTTGTTTTTCTTATATTTTGTACAATTTGAGGACATGACGTACATACAAAGACAGGATTACTTAACGATAATAAGGAGGACTTACCTGAAATTCATGTTTCACCAGCTTTACAAACTCAAAATAATATCTCAATTACAAACAAAACATTATATGATACATCATCAACTTCTGGATATTTTACTAATGAAAATCAACACGATTCAAGATATGAGTCGTTTCATAGCAGTTGAACAGTGCGAACGTGTTTTAACACCGTTCAGATCAAATCAAATTGTAATTTTCTTGTGAAATAAATTGACTTATTTTTTCACATCGCAAGTGGAGTTAACGGGCGCTGTATTGTGGATGAACTGATTATTAGCCTGTCGTATCAATTAGAAGTGAAATAAACGTTGGACTGAAAGATCCCGTTCACCATGAATTGACAATTACGACCTTTATTAGAACAATGGACTTCTCCATTGTTAGTGCAGTGCTGTAAATTTGCATTCGTAGTTACATTGTTGAATCAAAGTTGAGTACCACTAAGTATTTGGTGCTGAAATAAACGAGGTAATAATAATTATAATTATAAAGTTAAGTGTCAAGTGTTCTAGTCATATAGTCATATGGGTGAATTAATGGTCACATGTTTCAAAGGTGACCCCAGAACAACACGGTTATTCTCAATACGGTTATTTTAAGGTGTGCGTGTGAATCATCAACGGTGGATGGAGTGGTGTATGAGAACCCACCACTCTTGATTCTGCGACTCCTTATTCACCAAAAAAACTGCTATTAGCAAACATCCGAACCATAAGTTCTAAACGCAATAATATTCGAACTGAGAAATTTGGTTGCTTTCCTTAGGTACATAGCTTTCATTTAAAACCATTTGTAAACCAATTACCATGCTTGTTTCGCAGAGATATATGCGAAAAAGTTTCAGATACCCTCAACAAACACCGATTTTGACCACTTTTTTTAACTCCGGTTTCCGTAGATCGATTTTGCTCATCTTCGAACTTGACCCTATATTTTCGATTATCTTTTAGGGAATAAAAAGATTCGGAGTCGAAAAATTTCAAACGTAGGAACAAATGACTTCTTGCGGTTCTAACATTATCGTGAAGAAATATGGGTCAACTTTTAAGACACAGGAAACTTCAAGTTTGTGAATTGAACCCAAGTGTTATTTTTTATATTAAAAGTACTATTCATTCCTAACATTTCCCTTAAATTAGTTTGCCACTACCTGATGTCGTCGTCGCGGTCTGGCGATAGGAAAAGTTGGGTACACTTTGTTCTTCAATGGGCTCCCATGATTCCGACAGCGTGCGGAAACTCGAAGTAAGTCAAAAAACGTTCTCTGCGGACTATTCTGAACGGATTTCATTAAACTTGCCTGAACATGACTCCTACCCTTGCACTAGTTTCATGCAATTTCGCAAGAGTCTACGTTTTTCACTGTTTTTGGGATTTTTTGACTATTTTGATTTTGCGGAACCTCTCGATCACTCCGGATTGAGTTGGGTCCATGGACACTTTTTATCAGGGACCCATTTAGATTCGTTTTAACGCTGGTGCCCCAAACTTTTCGACCCTTTAATTTTTAATTTAATAGATTGCGGTGTTTGTGATAATTTTCAAAGATCAATAAAAAAGAATAACGAAATTGAAAAAATTGTCGAAACTCGTAAACGAACGCATAACCGGCACTCTGACACCGGTTTTAAAAAGAATCTTCGAAGCAATAAACCAAAGAAAAATGGTTAAAAGCCTGTTTTTCTCGCTGTTTTTCATTATTCACAGCTTTTTTAAATATTTTATTATTATTTGTTCGTTCATAGCTTCACAAAATCATTAGGTTAATTCTTAAACTTACTAAAAATTATCAAATATTACAGAAAAAAGAAATGTAACTTTGTAGTCGTACAACGTTTTCTTCATTTCTTTTATTTTTATTAAATTATTATGTATTAAATATATTATATAAATCTAAAATAAAAATCTATCATTTCCAATTTATCCAATTTACCATTCGTGATCTCATGGAGAATGAGTGAAATAAGAAAATCAAAGAAAACGTTTGTAATACAGCAATACTAAATTTCTTTTGCTATATTTTCGAAAATTCCCGAAAATTCCTGAAAATTCCCGAAAATTCCTGAAAATTCCCGAAAATTAAAAAAAAAATTCCCAAAAATAGGCCCTGAAAAGGAGTGGTTACAAATGTCGTGGTAGACGATTAAGACCCCTTTTTGAAGAAACGCCTTATTGATAAAAAATATTGTGCTAATTTTAATATTTTAGCGATTAGCGAATAGCGAAATTTGGTGTCGCTAATTCCGATTTTAGCGAAACGCTAGTCGCTATTAGTGGACGATATCACATTTTAGCTTTGCTATTAGCGCAGCTATTAGCGACGCTAATACAACCCTATAAGTCAGAGCCTATTTAGTTGAATTTTTCGGAGAATTGTTACGAATTTGTTGAATTCCGTGAATTTTTATGGATTTCCGCGAATTTTGGTGAATTTCCGCGAATTTCACTATCCTTCGTTAGATTTTGTTTCGAAAAGGTTGGTTCAAGCCACCATGCAAATCGATGTGGAATTCTATCAAATTCCGTGGGATCATGAGGTTCGTTGCGGCGGTAATTTTGATACCATGTGACGGTGACGGTCACTAGACGAGAAGAACGTTGAAGAAACTGTTATTTCTGACTAGTTTAGGTCGACCAGTTTTTTTATCTCAAATATTGCATCAATATCATGAAATGACGTCATTTCATTCTCTGACTTCACATCATCGTTTTGGTTTCATGAAATTTGAACCATTTCAATGATTTTTACTCGAAAACCATAATTTACTTACTTCGGGAAGTGTCTGCCTTTCTTTTCTATTTTACTCTTACATTCATCTGCGTTGCAATTCACAAATATCCGAGAGACGCTTCGAACACTTGGTGTTTCACACTTCCAAAATGCAGTAAATTTGAGCGAATTCTGATCGGTTTGGGTGAGATATTGACGGAAAACTGTTTTCGGACCTCCAAAAATGTTTTTCCATAATGGGTCTAGCTCCAAGACGATGCCACCAGGAAAAAATCTTTTGGACGAATCAGGGTAAGATAACGCTTTGAACGAGCTATAATAATTAAATATTCCGACTCGTTTGGATGTTAGTTTAATGTTTTTCAAATGGCTTGACTTCTGATAACCGAGAAATTGCTCAAAACGTGTCGGTTTACATAAAATTTCATTTCGCGACAATTCCCGAGTAAAAAAAATCATGCGATTTGAGACTGAAATTGAGACTGTTTTTGTGTATGGCACTGAGTACTGTATTTTCGAACGTTTTAGACTGTTTTGAGACAGTCATCATCATTAAAAATGATGAGTATGCTCATTTTTGCCTCAATTAATAGACATTTTTCTGGTGTTTGAAACTGTTGGGACTGATGAGTATGCTCATTTTGAGACTATTTGAGACTGTTGAGTATACTCATTTTCAGACTATTTAAGACTGTAGAGTATGCTACTTTGAGACTATTTGAGACTGTTGAGTATGACGGGTGGAGCGAGATGCCCAGTCTATAAACAGGCGCTTAAATCAAAGACGGGACAAGAATGGAAGTGATCCAAATAAACCTTAATCATTGTGACATGGCACAACAACTTCTTTGGCAAGCCACAGCGGAGCAAAAATGTGACGTAGCAATTATTGCAGAACCGTACCGAATAAATAAAAACAACGGTAACTGGGCTGTTGACAGAGCCGGGATGGCCGCAATATTGACGACGGGAAAGTATCCCATACAAGAAGTTGTATCAGGCACCCACGAAGGATTCGTGATTGCGAAAATTGACGGAGTGTATATTGTCAGCTGTTATGCACCACCAAGATGGACGATTGAACAGTTTGAACGAATGTTAGACTTACTCACAGGAGAGCTAACGGGATTACGCCCAGTCAACATTGGAGGCGACTTTAACTCATGGGCAGTTGAGTGGGGCAGTAGATTTACAAACGAAAGAGGCTTCATTCTACAAGAAGCGCTAGCTAGACTGAATGTGGTTCTGGTAAACGTGGGAAACACAACTACTTTCCGCAAGAATGGACGAGAGTCGATTATTGACGTGACATTCTGTAGTCCAACACTAGTACCCAGTCTGAATTGGCGAGGGGATGAAAGCTACACATACAGCGACCACCAGGCATTGAGGTACACTTTGAAAAAGAGTACGGTGGCGGCAAGGCAGATGAATCAAGTAAGAGAGCGGAGATGGAAGACGAGAAATTTCGATCAAGAAGCTTTCAAGGAATACCTCCAATCAGAAGACGAAGGCGTTGAGAAATCGGCAGAAGAATTGACGAAAGTATTGGGGCATGCATGCGACGTAGCGATGCCAAGAAGGATAGAACCGAAGAATA
>CM055405.1:11962566-11985584 GCA_029228625.1 Pseudolycoriella hygida | reverse complement strand
ATACGGGGGAAGTGCAGTAATTTTGCGACAAAGAAAGTGTTTTGATTTATAGTGCCTTTCTCGCCCATTTGGATTTTAGTATTATTAGTGGTAATATCAACGAAGTGATTTAATGACATGAAACATTACGCATCATTATTTAAAACGAGAAAAAATATGCTTTGACTCTCTGAATGGACAACACGCGAAAATGATAAAGCCTGCGTAGCCCCTAGGGGCGGGGGATCGACTAGTATTTATATATTTGCCGAAGTCACAGTCAACGTGCACTTACGAGGATTTTCACTTACGTCGTCGTGGAAAAGGTTCATCCCCTTTGTACTACCGTCTCACAGAATTTTTGGCAAACTTGCATTGCAATCGTAATAGAAGTTGAAGAAGAAGCTGTGCGACAAACTTAGTGCTATCTATGAGATTAGGTATATAAAATAAAATGTAAAATGAAATGAAGGCGAATTTTATGTTATCGTGCGGTGGTGAAAGGTCAATTTTTCGACCGAATTTTTCAATTTCTGACATTGCGGACATGTGTCCTTAACATTCTTCGCGATACGCAAACTGTTATTTCGACATGCGAATTGCTTACTGTCTCGGTGGCACGATCAGGGGCCCAATTTCTTTTAGTTTTAGCCATTGACTGACGAGTAGAAACTGAGGAAATCCCTGATCAACGAAACAGTGTCTTTGACTCGAGCGAATCGCTTATATCTCATTCACGGAGTCTCTTATTAGGCTCTATTCGAGTACTTTGTATGATGAGATTTGTGTCTCTGATGAATTACAGTGCCCAATTATGTAAATTTAACAAAACAAGGTAAGCTGTGCGGCAAACCCAGTGCGAAATTGGTCCGATAGTTGACTGATTAGCGGATCGCTACTACAAAATAGCTTCGCTAACCCAACCTTGCATCAAAGTAAACGATACATTCAGGACGAATGTAGAACTTTTAGAAATTTTTGGACCCCAAACGGATTAAATCAGCGCGGCTAAGATGGGTGGGTCATGTGATCCGTGTGACAGATGATAGGGTAGCCAAAAAAGTACTCACGAACCAGATTGACGGTTCACACCCAAGAGGTCGACCGAAGAAAAAATGGATCGATTGGAAAGTGATCTGCGAGAGTTGGGCGTTCGTAATTAGAAACTTGTAGCCATGAATCGCCAGCGATGGCAGCGTGCTGTAGAAGTTAGTTAGTTATGTTTATTGGTCTTAACTAATATTAGATACAATTAAGTGTACAACTAGGCCTCATGTATTTGCAACGGTAAGGTTTTCCTAATTCTCCTTGAAAAAAGTAAGGATTTTTCCCATTTTCAACCGTGTTACCTCGTGTTCTGCTAGTAGAGGTTTGTTGAAGATTCTGGACCTCTTTGCACATAGTGCCGGGCAGGAAGTCATTAGATGAAGTGGTGTTTCGTCTTCTTCATTGCACCTTTCACAATTGGCTGTATCGTTTAGTCCCATTTTATGTAAGTGTTTATTCAACTTACAGTGCCCTGTTATAGCACCAATAATAGTTCGTATGTCCTCTCTGGATTTATGTAGTATAAATTTGGTGTTCCTATCATTAGAGCCATCTATGATGGTTCTGCTGTGTTTACAGTTTGTCAGATTTTTCCAAGATTAGTAATGTTTTTTCTTAATATGCGACCATACTACAAGCCGAAACATGCGCAATCGATCATGCATGCAAACTGCTTATCTCACAAGGTACGAAAAGTAGAGACATAAATATATGCTCAGACAGTCAGGCTGGAGTACAAACACTCAATGTACATTGCTACACCTCGAAACTAACGATAGAGTGTCTAGGAACCCTAGAAAATCTGTCTAAATTTAACAGAGTTAACCTTTACTGGGTCCCAGGACACAGCAACATAGATGGTAACGAAATAGCTGATAACCTAGCTCGATTGGGAAGTGAAACACCATTTTAGGCACGTCACCAGCTTTAGGGCTAGCATACAACTTTCAAAGAAGGATCATAAGGAACTTCTTGAATCCAGCGGTTCGGATACATCGAGTTTGAGGTTCTTAGAATAAATTCCTATTCCAGAACCAGACTCCATCTTTGACCCGTCTGTGTATGCAATAAGGTCATTTTCATTGTAGGGATTTCCTCTTGTCCAAAAGTCTCTTTCTGGTATTTGGATTTTGTAATTTTTACCGAAGAAGTAATAGGGTGTGCATTTGTCTGAATGCATTAAAACTTCTGGATTCTTCTTCTCGTTTGCGGATAGAATAGCTGCGTGTCCGTAGGTGGAGTTCTTCCAGCATTTAGCGTTCTTAAGTCTTACCGCCGTGTTCATTGCTTCTTGTTCGCCGTATTCATTGCTTCTTGTTCGCCGTATAGATCTACTGGGAGAAAACCCAGTAGGACTTCTAAGGCTTTGGTTGGAGTGGATTTCATGACGCCCGTGATCCCCAATAGAATCATTCTTTGGACGTGTTCTAGATCTGACTTTACCTTGTTTGTTTTAGTTTTTTGATGCCATAGTTGGCAACCATAGAATAGAATTGGCCTTATGATTGCAGTGTAGAGCCAATGAACCACTTTAGGCCTCAGTCCTCAAGTCTTCCCAAAAGCTAATCTACATTGCCAGCAGATTTTAGTAGCTTTCTTTATTCTTTCTTGGATGTGCTGTTTCCAGTTTAGTTTTTTATCTATTACCATCCCCAGGAACTTTACCTGGTTTGTTAATTTAAGCTGTATGCCGTTCAGTTTTGGAAGTTTTAGTTTCTTAACTTTTGCTTTGTTCGTGAACAGCACTAGGCTTGTTTTCTGGGGGTTTATCGAGATGGTCTCTCGATGCACCATTTCTCTACTGCTGTAGAAAACCGTAAAGAACATTGAGAAGAACATCTTTGCCCATGAAACTGTGGGTCTCAGACTTCATGGCAGCGTCAGAGGTTAGTTGTAGACCAGACCATGTTGAGAAGAACATTTTTGCCCATCAAATCAAAGGTCTGAACACGTCGTTTCCAAAGCTCTCTAAACTTTTAACCAACTTTCTCAAAATACTTCGCCAATAATATGGCACTTTGTTAGTAAATAAAATACCCCAATGTTCCTTCTCTCACTCGACAATAATTTCAGATTCTGTGAAGGGAATAGATAATTTAACTGTAACTTATGATAATGTAACATTACAACATAACTTTTCGTGTACTCTTGTACACGCATAATGAAAGCAATCGAAATTTATGGTACCGATATTCATATTCATAAATAATTTTCAATTCGAACAACACCTTAACTTTTCATATCCGCTGTATAACTTTTGTGTGCTTCGCATTGTAAACTCTAATAATTCAAATGTCTGAAGTATCGCTAGCATACTTACACGTGTGTAAAGGATGATATCAGAACGATATTTTGTGAGCAGAAAAACAGCAAATCCTTTATAAAGGACCGAAAAGGGAATTACACTTTATTAAAGTACAAAAATATTATTACTGATGCCGTGTATAATACCGTTAGTGTGTACACACAAGTTCAGTATACCTACATAATATCGGCGTATTATTAATATAAATATAAATGGAAATTTTGCTACAAATCTAGGATAAGTAAAATGTTCACCTCAATTCCCGTAACCATGCGATCTGTGAAAAAATGTTTGCCAGCAAAAAATTTGAACGCGAATGGAGACGTTAATTCATTTGGCAGCCGAGGTTTTTGCTTAAAAGCAATGACGTTTTGCATATTTTAGTCATGGTTACGTATTCAAAGCGTTCGGAGAATTTGCGGGGGTAGAAAAAAAAATTGATAAAGAGAAAATACTTTCGAATTGAGTTCACAAGATGAATTGTTTATTTACTTGTGACACTGGAAATACTGCTTTGTTAAGTGAAATCGACGTATGTCACTTTTCGTTAACTTTATAGCAGGCGTTTTTCATTTTCTTTTGATGTAAGACTTTAAAAAAATATAATTTATAATTTGGAAATTTCCGCAAGTAGTAAATTATTCACTTGCTTCTGAGAGGTGAGGGAAGCTAATTAAAAAAGGCTGATGTATTTCACATTGGAGTGACACATGAATAATTAGAACATTGTATGTAGTCAGCAAAATTGGATCAATTTACCGATGTAGTTGCGAAAACTGTGATCCCCCATGTTCTACAGAACACATACGTTTCGAATTTTCTATTATTTTACTGTTTTACGCAAGAGTCTCTGAGTTCAAAGGCTCAAATCCTTACCGATTGCTCTCTTCGACCCTTCTCCATGAGTTGATTTGACTTTGTCTCCATTTGTTTTCCTTCGTGTATAACCGATACACTCCCGTTTCCATTTCCGAAGCTTGATTTTTTTGCACGCAACTAAACACTTTCTATAATTCGATGTTTGAGGTTGTCATCTTGCCATCTGATGCTCGATTCGAGTAATAAGTCGCATGAATGTCACTGGCCCTTTGCATCCTCTTCCATTGTTCTTCGTACTTCGTTTCATAGAAAGCAAATGATTCGAGTCGATCGTACAGAAGATGCATTCTTTCAAGTTAAAAAAAATTCCTATCGAATTGGCTTAATTAACTAAGCGTCGCTATGTACACCAGAAGCATTTCTCAATTCAGCTTCTATCAAAACCATAACTCTATTATTTTGCCTGAGGTGAATTCTGCATTGTGTTTGTTCATCGAATGGAATTAAAAATTCATGTTCTATCCATGTATCAACTTAATCATATTCATGTTATATATCTACACATTTCGAGAGCATACAATGTTTTCGAACATCGACTCTAGTATGAACACAGAATGTATTGATATTTTTTTCAGTATTTTACCCTTTAGGCTTTCTTCGAGTTATACAATGGGAATAAAAAAAATGAAAAATCTGAAAATCCTTCTGTGATCACAACTTTATTGTGATACTTTTTTTCCGAACTTTCTTTTGTATAATTCAAAGAGGAAAGCTGGAAAAATGAAGGATACAATAAGGAATTTTGCGCTTATACGTACACTTTTTATGGCGTACCTTTTTATACAGTTACTTTATTACAAAGATCGGTTTTACATAATGGGGAGGGTTAAGAATTCGTTTTTTTTATGTGCTGCGAAAATATGTGTGAGCTTCACAATACCAACAGAAGTGTAATGGAGGGCTGCATTAACTCTTCTCAGATATGTAATTAAACCTCCGAAAATATTCACAACAGAAACGCTATTCAACGTAACTTATAAGGACACAAATTTAAATGAGACCTTTTCATTCAGTCGATTGTTAGCGTAGCACGTAGATTGCAAATAATAAAAATTCATTTTCGCCTTTTTTGCCCTTTTTTCAAATTTATAATTTTATTGCTGCAATCAAAAAATTTTCCGTGTTAATTGCTTCGTTATGCGAAAGGCTTTTTACACAGAAAGAAATTCCATATTTTTATTGAACAAAGTTTTGATAAAAGTTTTTTTGTTTTTTTTTTTTCCGCTGTATATTTTGTGAAAAGTTAACTCAGTTTACGTAATTCATATTCCGTGAGATTATGTAATGTGCACCTTTATCGATTTCCTTGAAAATAATAATTTTTTAAAACATTTTGTCTTCATTTCGTGTTGTTTGCTTGTCAGACAACATTATTTATCTCTTATAAGAAATTTATTAAATTTGAATGGTAAAATGTTCTTCAGTCGAAGAGAATAAATTTTATTTTTTATTGACGCATCAGAATCTAAGCAACAGTAATCAAACCTTATGAGTGTTGAGTTGCCTAGGATATGTTGAAGAGCGTTTCCGCTTGTAGGTGGCATCGAAAAATAAGTGGAAAAATTGTCAAATTTCGATCATGAATCCAAATTAGAGGTGTGCGCTCGTAACAAAAAAAATTGAATTTAGCGCAATGTAGTCTCAGCGACGGCACAAATTGTCGTTACTTAAATTTATTTTCGACAGCGGTGGCAGCGATGCAGTTTTCTTACTTTCGGCGGCGGTGACTCACATTTTTTGCATTTTTTCGGCTGGTCGGCGCACAACTCTAATCCAAATGGCGTCAAAAAGTCACCTCAAGCCGGCTCGATAGTACATTTTCCAGACGCCGTTTCCACCCACCATCAGACGACGCGGCTTTTTTTTTATTTATTAAAATAGTTGTTTTGTGCGCAACCGTACAAAACGCGCACGGAGGGCTCCATTGGGCCCATTGTCTTCACTATAGTGTTTAGTGCTTTAGTTACCTTCTATTGACGAAACCTTCCTGTACTAACGATGTAGTTCAGGATGTCGCGTGGGTGCAGATTTTTTATCAGATGGTATCTGATAGCGTAATTGCCTAAGTACTTACGTCTGTTCATTACGAAAGCGGGAAAGCGGGAAAAATTATTTTGGAATGAAAATTTTAGGATGAAAGACATCGGACAAATGCAGTGCTGCCTTGAGAGTAAGTCAGAACACAAATTACATCGAACTGGATCAAGAACGATATATTAGAGATATATTGGATCGTTTCGACAACATAGAAGTTGTGTCTGAATGAAATTCGCATAGGTCACAGCTCGGATCCGATCGTTTGCCTATAGTTGTAAGGTGTTTGTTAAAGCCGAAGTGTCCAGTCATAACGCCTGTAAAGGTTCTCAGTCTAGTTCTACTTACGTTAATTAGGTATTTAGTGTAGTAGAGTTGAGACGGATACAATTTTTAGCTTGTCTACAACCGGTCGTTGTGCTTCAGTGGTTAGCCCTTTCATTTCTCATAAGGTCTACGATTATTCTCTTATTATGAGAGGATGGGATACATAATATCGGTTCTGGTGAAGTTAGATTCATAGATGTTGCTATCTTGGCGAGCTCGTCGGCTTTCTCGTTTCCCTTAATACCCGAGTGCGCCGGTACCCAAATGAGTTCTATGATGTTGTCCTTAGTTAGGTTATTTACGGTTTCCCAACATTCTAGAGCTAATGCCGAGTTAAAAGCAACTCCGGATAATGTATCAAGTGCTGATTCACTGTCTGAACATATAGAGATAGTACGGTTACATATACCATTCTCCATGACATGCTTCAAAAATGGCTCTTATCTCTGCCAGATAGATTGTGCAGTGTTTTCCTAGTGGGAGGGATATGTCAGTCATTTCGGTGCAGTGTATGCCCGCAGCCGCTGATTGGTTGATAAGTGATACGTCAGTGTACAGAACCATATTATTCCTAGGAGGGAGTGTTCCGATATACCAATCATCTCTCTTCGGGATTTTTATTTCACATTTCCTTTCTAATTTGTATACTGGAGTAATTTTGTCTGATGGCCATTTTAGCGAGGTCTCTAATTCGGATGTGTTAATCCATACCATAGTGTGATCTGATTTTTTGTGATGTCCTTGTTGTCTTGCAAGTCTGTCGAGGACTTTGATAGCTTCATATTTGATAAGAATGTGTAAAGGAGGTAATACTAGCATTGTTTCTAGGGCATCTGTGGGAGTAGTTCCCCAGGCCCCTGTAATTGCAATACATACAAGCCTTTGAAATTTCTTCAGTTTCTTTTGTATCATTTTAAGTTCGCAGATGTAATTCCACAAAAAGGAACTGTATAGATGAATTGGTCTAATGATAGTAGTGTATATCACAGCAACAACCCTTTTTAAAAGGGAAACGTGACGCAAGTCCTCGTCCCTTCTTCCAAAACAACTGATATCAATTTTTGTGACACTTGCAGCTTCGGAACGCAAAAAAATTCTTTTGAAATATTTTCACTTTTGATTAAAAAAATGCGTCAAAAATGCCGGTCCCCAGTGTTATAGTTTTACTGTTCTTTCAGCTTTCACATTGCAAAAATTTGACTTTATGGGATGTATGGCGTATTTTTATACAGGAAATCAAATTTCTGCGTATGAAAGCTAAAGGGTAGAAAAATTATTACATTGGCGGGTCCGGCATTTGTGACGCATTTTTTTAATCAAAAGTGAAAATATTTCAAAAGAATTTTTGTGCGTTCCGAAGCTGCAAGCGTCACCCAAATTGATATCAGTTGTTTTGGAAGAAGGGACGAGGACTTGCGTCACGTTTTCCTTTTAAAAAGGGTTTTCGTTGTGATTGTAATGTTTTGCATTATTTTGAGCCGCCGCTGCCGCCGAACTAAAGCGCGGCGGCTACTATTTCCATGAGCGAAAATGATCCTCTCAACTTTCTCTACAACATATCAATAGTTTTTTTGAGCCGCCGCCGTCGTCAAACCGAAGCGCGGCGCTACTACTTCCATGGTCGAGAATGATACCCTCAACTTTCTGTACAACATATCAAAAGTTTTTTTTAGTCCACGCCTATTTTCCGCCATTTTGGCGGTCATCCTGATACACTACACACCCAACCCAACAACTTTCTCTTTGACACCAAACCTCTATCTCGAACACACAACCATTACCTCATACAAAACGTGCTATCATACACACTACACACACAAAAACATACATATCGGCTTGATATGGCACCTTCTAAGAGCCCTGGCGCCCAAACGAGGCCGGTACCCCCCTTTTTCTAAAATCTCATATGGCGTAGAATGCCCACCCGAAGGTCCCTGCAAAAAAGTGGTTTTTCACGGTTTTTCATACAAATAGCCCTGGAACTAACTAACCCACTAACTAACTAACTAATGTAGGATGTTTGCATTAACTTTGGGTTCTATGAAACAACACTTTTTGTATAGGAAATTATCATTTTCTAAAGGTCGTATCTTCGGATCCACCGAACCGATTTTAATGAGTGAAAAGACACTTCGCCTTAGAATTTTCCGTAGAATCCAGAAAAAATATTTTCCGAGGGGTACGTCGCAAGGGGGGAAGTCAAAACTTAGCTATATATGGTTCCGAAGTCCACGAAAAATTTTTTTCCTAATTTTTTGTTCGTATGGGGGCGTGTGTCACGGGCGCATCGCTACCGCGCGCCCATGATCCAATGCAATACCTTTGTTGTTAGGCGGTTTAGAGCCGTCGACAAAATTTTTTTGTTGGCTGCCTGCCATGTTTTTCCTATCAAAAATAAGTGTCGCGTCTTCACTCAGACCCTCCAAAAATGTGTGGCGTCCGCAGTCACGCAGAAAGGAGGGAAAAGTGTTACACTTTCTTCACAGATTTTAAGGAATCTCCTCTCAATGCCAATTTTCGTTCCACAAACGATATCAATTTTCCATTGGCAAAATTATTTGTCACACTACACTTTGTGAGAGAAAATATTGAAAAATTTGTAAAAATCATTTGCGGCCGGCGCTCGTATATGCAGCATTGACTGGAGCCATGGTATCGCGTACAGAGTATACATCGATAAATATAGTGTGAGGGGCCGTTGATGAATTACGCGACGCTTCGAGGGGGAGGAGGAGTCTGGAACCGTGTTACGTCACGCGAAAGTTTTGAATAAGCTTACAAATACTCCAAAGCTATCATTAGGCTCTTTGCCAGACTCAAAAGTAACACTAATTGCTTAGTCCAACTCGGCTTTAAACTTGGTGGATGATGCAGAAAATCTCTTTGCGTTGCGTAATTTATGGATTTATGGACGGGCACTAAGTCAAGGCGAACAGACTGATTGAAAAAAGTGTCCATTCTTCCATTCCGTGCGTTCAAGGAGTGACCAAATTAAGCGAAATCGGTGACTCCACCCGTTGAAACTCATCAATAAGTATAATAAACACTTAATTGCATTAAAAGTTTACCCACCCACCAGATGTACGTTAAGTGATAGCAGGTGTCCTACATTAGACCGTCACAAACTTCGTCGCTAACATATGGCAATAAAAAAGAAAATGGAAAATTTTTTAATTTTCATCTCAAGTTTCCTTAAAAACCGAAAAAAATCCGTCTTTTTTTCACATGTATCAAGAATAACGACAGCTCTTGTTGTAGGAGTTTATCTGCGGTTAGAAGAAGTTTTCTTTCGAACAGCAATTTTCAAGTGGGTATACTTTTTTGTGTTTTACAAAAAAATGAAAGTGTGTCAGAAGCAATATCGTAAGAAAAAGTTTACATTATCAACGTACAGGTTGTGTTCGTCGATTATAATTGAATTTGAAAGTTAAAACTGAGGGATTGAACTTGTTGTCCCAAGAATTTCGTTAAATATTCTTGCGCTTAAAGAAGCGAGTATAAACACAAATGTATAACGTATTTTAGTCGATGAACACCCGAACGACTGTGAAAATTCAGACAAATTTAGCGAATAAAAGTTAAAGCTCGTTAAATAAATTTTAAAGTTATTTGCAGTGTAAAATTAAATTATTTCATTAAAATTGAATTTGTTTCGAATGGTTTCTTAATGCGATGATTTCGAGAAATCACTTATCAAACATTTTCTTTGAACCTGTCCGAAAATGGCAGCGAAAATTTACATTTTTGATTCCATAAATATATCTTTTCGTATATACCACAAAGACAAAATCATCCTTTACCTTAACGATTTCAAACTTTTTACTATTGGGACACTCGTGGCATTATTTAAATTTTTTCACTTCATTGAAAACATCACAAATTAAAGACTAATCTTTTAAAATAACGAAGTGACTATTCGCCGACGACAATACTGACGGTATCAACTAGTAAATTTATACTTTTACATGTGTCTGCTCGGTAAATGCGTCATTACCTTGTCGCAAGCGACTCGGAAAACGCATTTACCGAGTATCAACATGTAATATAAGATTACTTATACATTGTGGTAAGCGAGTAATAACCGTTCAAGTGTATATTACACACAACGCGCGAGCGATAGCGAGCAAGTGTGTGTAATATACACGCGAACGGTTATTCGAGTGTCCACAATGTATAAGTATATTATTTTACTTTAATAGCGACGATTCGCCGAACATTAAACACAAGTACTGATGGCCGAGCGTGCTAGGGCACGGTAGAGCTAATTTTTTGAGATGAGGTGTCGGGGGTTCAATTCTGATTTTTTTTACTTTTTTTTTTTTTACTTTTTTTATGTTTGTTTCATGCACAAAATATTCAAATTATCAAATTATTGCATCTAGATAGAAGAAAGTGAAAAAAAAAATTTCGCGCATGCTTGAACCTAAATGCACATTTCATATAAATATTTATATAAAACACAACCGAAGATTATGTTACAATGAACAATGGGCATGTGCATTCGAAAACAAAATTTCGAATTAAGCACACACACATGTGGGTTCAATGTCTAATGATCCAATTTTTTTTTTTTTCTAAATTAAAAACTTTTTCATTTTTTATTTATTCCATCAAATATTTTTCATATAAAAACTCGTCCGATTGAGGAAACAATTACTTTACAGAAGTCCTAACATTAAGTGCTGCACACTGGCATTTTGTTTGATCAAAATCCGTTAGGTCGAAAATTAATTATTTTTTATGTTCTAAATGTTCAATGCATTTACATACACACATTCACGCATATAGAAAACACATTTTATGAGAGTTTTCAATTGATAATTGATTAATGTGATTAGCTACGATAATAAAATTTGCAACTCATGCATTCACAAAGATCGTGTGGTTGTGGTGTAGTGCTTAGCGTCGTTGATTAGGATGCGGGGCATTCTGTGTTCGATTCTCAAACATTTTTTTTTAATTTAATATTTCTGGACAATTTTTTTTTTTTTACTTTTTTATGTTTGTTTCATGCACAAAATATTCAAATTATTGCATCTAGATAGAAGAAAGTGAAAAAAAAAAATTTCGCGTATGCTTCAACCTAAATGCACATTTTATATAAATATTTATATAAAACACAATCGAAGATTATGAACAATGCGCATGTGCATTCGAAAACAAAACGAATTAAACACACACACATGTGAGATTCCATTTACGCATATAGAAAACACATTTTATGAGAGTTTTCAATTGAATCACATTAGCTGGGATAATATAATTCGCAATTCATGTATTTAATAAGATCATGTGGCGTAGTGGTTAGCATCGTTGATTGGAACGCGGGGCGTTCTGTGTTCGATTCTTAAACGGACGGGGTTTTTTTAATTTAATATTTCTAGTCTAGCTGGTTATTTATCGCCCTAGACAGTGGAATTTATCCCTCTAGACGGATAAATACTGAGAATAATGCAATAAATTCTCATTTTCCGTCTCAAAAATTGGCATTTAATGTAAGGTGTATCGTCGCATATAAAGTAATTGTTGTCTCGTTTCGAAAGTAGTCGTTTGCCGAGTACGAAAAGTTGCTGGCTCATGCAGCAACCTTCCTACGAGTCAAAACAACCAATTTGGAAGCACATACGTAATGTACTATTACAGATGTAGACTATTCGCACCTTCGTTCGAATAGTCTCAACCGTTTACTGATCCTACTTCTTCAAAACAAAATTGTAAAATTTTGTTAGCATAACGATTTGTTGACTTAGGTTAAGTTTACTTTATAATGTCAAAGAACCCAACGAACAAACCGTTTGCAATTAAGAAAAGAAAACTCAAAATAACTTTTGCGAAGTAGATAACGTTTCTCACACTCGTAAATTTGATCATAAATCAACGGTAAAAGAAAATTTCGCATTAACTTACCTATTACCTTACTGGTACTTACCACTTCCCCTCATAATATACTTAACGAGTGGAAAAATCATATTTCAGATGAGTTTTTTGTTCTTCATTTCGTGAACTCAACACCAGAGACTCATAAACACGGTTTGTGGTATTTCAACTTTCTTTCGTTGGTTTTATGGCTGAAGGCCAGTTAAATTGCAATTTACACAATAGCACGGCATTTAATGTTATGGCTGTTTCGAGGTGAATCTTATACACATATCGACAATAATTTTCCCAATTCGTTGATTTATTTCATAAGGAATATTTTAATCTATTGATTATGATGTTTTGACTGGGAACACCGATCTTTATACGGACGTTCATTATTTGTCTCTGAAGACGGCGGCGGTATTGGAATGTGTCTCTTTTGGTCCAAAGCCGATCACTCGATTTGTGGGGACGTTGGTACACACCCCTTTGTTGCGCTGAAAAAATGTATAATGTGAATTTGTAGTGAAATATAAGAATTGACCTCGCCCCTTGTCTGATTTTCATGTTATTACGATAAAATTAGTGATTTGACCTTGACATTGACCTTGCATTTTCAAATTGGTACCTGTGCACACGCCTAGTGAGCTGGAACGTGGAGGAACCACTTGGGACCCCTCTTTTTACTAACCAAGGTACAGTGTATTATGTGAATCAGTGCTAGGTCGCCACTTGGTATGCGTTAACTTATACTTCATTTTAATTTTTTATGGACAAAAGGTCATTCCTAACTTTCATTTCATTTTCCTCAATATTTGTTACACAAAAATTGGGTGAGTAGCTGAAAAAATGTATTTAACAAAGGCTTTATCAAATCCATTGCCTCTTCCCTCCCACCTTGTGAAATACCTAAAGACACCGTTTCGACCCGCTAGTTCCAACAGATCTCAAAGTTCATCCTTATATTTTGGAAAATATAAATTGAATCAAGCTTATTGGTGGTCATCGTCAGGAACGACAATAAGCGCAGATTGTTGAAACCGTTTGTGTTCTACGGTTTAGGAGGATGTGCTAAGCAGGTTGAATAGTATTAATCATGACGATGCCTAAAATAGTCAAATGCAAAACACCGAACACCGAATCAGTTTTTATTTATGTTATAAATGTGATTTTCTCACAGAGCAAAATTCAAATGTCTATATGAAAATAGTAATTTCACGTGACGACCAAAACATAAATATTTTGATCTAATAATTCACATTATTGGATCCTTTGTATTGCTAGGAACTCAGACCAAAAATTGTTTTTCACAATTTAACTCAAGTGAAAATATTACTTTTCAACTTTTGAAGGGACGAAACAAAAGACAACGGCAAATATGCTGATTTCGGCGTATCACTCCCTCACATTCAGAAGTATGTGATCTCATCAGTACACCTATGTCACCTAACATAAATAAATAGAATTAAAAAAAAATATTGGAAAAAAAGACCTGCAGCCGCCGTGTCTCGAACCTTGCGCTACCTGTCATGCTGGTACTTATATCTCACTGTGATATACAGTGACAACTAAAAACAACTGCCGCCGCTCGGTCTAACAGTCGGACTATCTACTTAATTTGTTTGATACTTTTGTAAATCTTTTATTTAATTTAATTATCTGGTATACGTGGTGTGGCTTATCTTACCATTTTTGAGCCTACCAGGTCTTTCCGTGTTTTTTCAACATTTTAAATGTCCTTTACCTATGTATCCGTAAGCATTCAGTTGTAATAAAGTCGGTCCTAATAATTTCAGCACTTTTTCAGCATAAAATAAGTGATTTTAAGATAAAACTTGTTCTGCGACATATCTTGAAAATATTTTTGTTTTATCAAATTCAATCTCAATTTATACATTCAAATAATTCGCGCGAATATTCACTTACAGCAGTACCATTGGTACCAACCTAACACGATAAATTCCATACATTTCTATGGATCAAGCGCCTATTTCACATATTGGTTACAAAACAGCTGAGGGCGCCCGAGTTTCAAACTGTTCCGTCGGTGACAAAACATTAAATTTGTATGGAAGAAATTCGTTTTTTGTGAATTATTGGACCCGTACGAAGTACAAGAGGTCCTATACGTTTACTACAAACAATTTTATTGTAACATGGAGTAGATCGAGGTGGGAGTGGGGGAATGCATCTATTATCGTCTAGAGATGACGAATCAGCAATAAAAAAAAATGTCCGTCCGTCCGTCCGTCTCCACTTTTTTTCCAAACGGCTCAACCGATCAGCCTAATCTTTTTTTCCCTGAAAGGTACATGCCTCCCATGATTCAAGTTCGAAGATGAGCAAAATCGATCAAGTGATTCCGGAGATATGGTCGAGGAAGTGACCAAAAACATGGTTTTTCGAGGGTCGGTGAAACTTTTTCGCAAATATCTCAGCCAGTATAGCACGGAAATTCCTCATTTTGGTGTCAAATGAAAGCATTTGATGTCACGAAACTGGGAAAAAAATTTTATGGGAATCGGGTCAGGGGTATGGGCACTGGGACCAATGGAATGGACGAAATTGAGATTCGTGGCCATATACGAAAACAGTTTTTCGTCTATATTTCCTTAACTATGCTATATGGAGATTTACTGTCAAAGGCAAAGTTGTAGGGAATTAAATTTAAGCGAACACGTTTTTCAGGGTTTTGGGGAAATATGGTCCAGATCTCCAGAACTATGAGAGTTAGAAAGTTGGTTCCAAGGCGAAGTTATAGAGAATTAATTTAAGCGAACGCGTTTTTCTGGGTTTTAGGGAAAACGACTTAGTCCTTGGATATAAGTTCTAGATTTGAATGGTCTGAGACGTACTTCGGTAGGGCCTTTGACATTACCTTGGGTAACTTCTATGGATCTTTGAAATTCTTACAGTTATATAGAACAGAAAACGTTGGATTGTTTGCTTATTTGTATATTTAGGTACGTTCGAGTCACTTTGCCACATCTATTCTGTTTGTCACATCTATTCTGATACGTACGGGTCCTTGGTTATGTTTCATTTTGTGTTTTGTATAAAGCGGACCAAGTGAGTTATTTTAAAGTAACATTAAATGAACTTCCATCGTCATTCATTTGGTCCGCCTAATAAATACAGAAAATGATTAATTTGCAAAAAACGATGTTTCCCCATACGAATCCCCGACGAAACAGTTGAAACTTATGTAGTGTTGCCTGATTAGACGTGAGGCAAGACTTGATCTGCAGAGCTAAACTGGCAGCATACCAGACAACAATCCAGAGATATATGGTTTTTCATATGAAGGTGAACATGACATGAAGGTGAACATGACCATCCTTTTATCTCTTTCATACGTACCATCGAAGAATGAGAGGATCATAGTAGGCTGTACACTTTCATATGAAAAACCCGGTATATTCGCGGGAAAAAATTCTAATTTTTCAAAACGTATTTCAATTAACTAAATAATAGTATATTATAACACTAAGGGTATAATCGCGTAATTATAGTCGAGGTTGGTAAAATTTCGAGGGGCGTCAGCCCCGTGAAATTGTACCTACCGAAACTCTAATTGCGCGATATAACCCTTGTGTTATACGATATTTTATCACATCGAGGCACAAAACAGAAAATTCCACTGTACATCCAAATCAATACAAAAGCGATCGTGACAATAGAAACCAGTTGTCATTGCAAAATGAACGGTCAGTCAAATAATTTTTTTCTCCAAGAAAACTAAAATAAAACGCGATTTGTAAGCGCTTCTGGTGTGGAAAAAAGGCGTTTATTAAACCCGTACGAAGAACGAAGTACTTCGAAAAGGGGTCTTATGCGTTTACAACGACGTTTGTAACCACCCCAATTTCGACTGATTTTCAAAAATTTTTTTTTCCTCTGAAAGGTAATCAAAATATCTTTCAAAGGATTGAATCTGGGCACTGTCGGCCCTAGGGCCGCCGAGCTAGGGCCGTTTAAGTGGTTTTTGGTCTTTTGCACATAACTCCAGTAAATCTTTTCCGATTTCATCAATTTTTTTTGTTTGAAAGATCTGGGCATGGCCGACAATTTATGGAAGAACTTGGACTTAGCTTGGGCACTAAAACCGAGTCTCGGTGCCTGTGCTTAGGGCTGAAGTGGGCCTCAGTTCTGTCCCAAGGTCGGCCCTAACCTAAAAATTTTGTTTTTTTGCTATGATGCAGAGCAAATTGAGAGAAACATTTTTGTCTATGGAATTATGTGTCCGAGGCATTTCCTTATGGCTCTAGGTCTGCCCTAGACAAAAAAATAGTTTTTCACTGTTGTAGAGAAAATGGAGGGAAATATTTTTGTCTATGTAAGTATTTGTTCGATGCCTCTACTGAGGACCCTAGGTCGGCCCTAGACAAAAAACTGTTTTTATGCTATGTTGTAGAAAAAATTGCGATGAACATTTTTGTCTGTTTGGGGTCAATTTTGCACTTTTCGAAGGCATTTCTTACACCGTTTCTTCGGACGGGTTTTTCAATATTGCCCCATCGGCAATTTCCAATACAACTTAATGTGGACGCAATTTCATACACTTAAGATTTAAGGCAATATTTGCTTAAATACGTTCGAGTCTTTTCGTAACATCAACTCTGTTTGCCGCGTCTATTCTGATACGTATCAATATGAAAAACATTGGAGATGACTATAATGACTTGAAATGCTCACAGAGTGAAAAGAATGAAAAAGCTGATAGACAGACTTTTTATAAACTCCCATGGTAATAGACCACACAGTAGTCAACATATGCCTTGGAGTACAATCTTTCACGTTTTTTGAAACCATTGCGCTACGAGAGTTTGCGTACTTTATTACGTAGTGGTGCGGTTCGCCGAGGAAGCCAAAAACATCTGGAGTTAATACCATCTAAGATGGAACTTCCAGATTTGTGCAGTCCAGTGACGATTTTCATTTTTTAATGTAAATGGTCAAGAAATGAACCATCTCACAATCTGCCGCATCTGTACTTCCAAAAAAATTAACAAAAATGAAGAGTTTTGTTAATAGATTGCGGAAGTTTTTCAATGTATAAAAGCTAGCGCTGAAAGTTCAAAATTTGTATTTGTTCTGTGTCTGCGCTGATGTACACATTGTCCTGCAAGACATAGGTGTACTGATGAAATCACATACTTTGTTTGGTATGTGAGGGCGTGATACGCCGAAATCAGCATGTTTTATTTTGTTTCGTTAGATTGTCTTTCCTTAAACGATATAATGACTTCATTTTACCCCTCTTTGAATACAAGAAACTCGATTATAATATGCCGATTATAGTCCTACTTTCAGTGCTATAATTGGTATATTATAGGCCCCGATGTGATAAAAAAAATTAAACAGCAAATATTTGTTCCTAGTTCATATTATCAGTTAATATGGCATACTAGCGGGTCGAAACGGTGTCTTTAGGTACTTTACGGTAAACATGACATGTCTCGACCTGAAGGAATTTTACGTTTTTTAATTTCGTGACGATGATGACCCGTGATGGGTAACGACTGTTTTAAAAGTCTTGCGAATTTGCAATTTTCTTCCACAGACATCGCTATTATGGGACAACTCGCCCAGATCGACCCTATATCTAATTTTGTATCCACGTGACACGCAAAAAAACTGATTATTTTTCACGAAAATCACAATTTAGTCATTAAAATAAGGGTCCTCTCGCGCAGCTTCATATAAAAATATAAAAAAAATTTACAAGCGCGAGGTTTATTAAGAGAAATTTAAACTTACTATGGGAATCTTACGTCCGTATCTCTTTCCCATTGAACGTGGCACAGTGGTCCAAATTTCGGAAAAATCGGCACCGAGAGAATAAATCGATTGGGTGATGCGATTTTTCTGCTGTAAGTTTTGTTGAATTGTCTATGGATGGGGCTATCAGAATCACGAACCAAACGTGTGAAGTGGTCAAAACTTGGGGGTATCAACTGTTGTCAAAGTTGAAAATTTTTTTACGAAAATTGGAAAAATGTCCTGAGTCTCCTAAAAAAATAAATGAGGCCATGTTTCGAATTAATCGAAAGAGGGCATCATTAGCTTTGCAACGATACCCAAACCCATATGGCCTCGCTGTGAGGTCTCTATCGAGAGATATGAAGTCTTAAACGAAAACACATTTTTGGCTATATCTCCGGAACCAAATACCGAACAGGAGCAAGTAAGGTATCGTTTGAAAGGTCTTTCTAATACCTTTCAAATGATACCAATAATAGCAATGTCCGACGCATCTTCGAGGATATAGAGGCACAAAATCGATTAAGTAAGTTCCACTAGAAATGTTGATATTTCCACCGAGTTTAAGTGCTTATTATCGTCGTGGAAAATAGCTCATTTACAAGGTAAAACAAGTTTTGTATTCGTGGATTAATAACTAGCTTCACCTACTGTAAATGAGCTATCTTTCACGACAATAATAAGCACTCAAACTCGGTGGAAATATCAACATTTCTAGAGGAACTTTGACTTAATCGATTTTGTGCCTCTATATCCTCGAAGATGTGTCGGACATTGCTATTATTGGTATCATTTGAAAGGTATTAGAAAGGCCTTTCAAACGATACCTTACTTGCTCCTGTTCGGTATTTGGTTCCGAAGATATTGCCAAAAATGTGTTTTCATTTAAGACCTCATATCTCTCGATAGACACCTCACAGCGAGGCCATATGGGTATCGTTGCAAAGCTAATGATGCCCCCTTTCGATTAAATCGAAACATGGAATAATTTATTTTTTTTAGGAGACTCAAGACATTTTTCCAATTTTCGTAAAAAATTTTCAAATTTGACAATAGTTGATACCCCCAAGTTTTGACCACTTCACACGTTTGGTTCGTGATTCTGATAGTCCCATCCATAGACAATTCAACAAAACTTACAGCAGAAACATAACCAAAGACCCGTACGTATCAGAATAGATGTGACAAACAGAATAGATGTGGCAAAGTGACTCGAACGTACCTAAATATACAAATAAGCAAACAATCCAACGTTTTCTGTTCTTTCAAAGATCCATAGAAATTACCCAAGGTAATGTCAAAGGCCCTACCGAAGTACGTCTCAGACCATTCAAATCTAGAAAAGCTTATATCCAAGGACTAAGTCGTTTTTCCCTCAAACCCAGAAACAAGTGTTATCTAAAATTTAATTTTCTACAACTTCGCCTTTGGAACCAACTTTCTAACTTTCATAGTTCTGGAGATTTGGGTCATCCTGACTAATTATGGAAGTGGCCATATACCAGGATCGGGTCATATTTCCCCAAAACTCTGAAATACGTTTTCGCTTAAATTTAATTCTCTAAAACTTTGCCTTTGAAAGTAAATCTCTGTATTGCGTATTTAAGCAAATACTGAAAAAAAACTATCTCTTATCATTTTGGGCAGAGAAATTTATTTTCGCCCATTCCATGGCTCCCAGTGCTCAGACCCCTGACCCGATTCCAACAAAAGAAATTTCCCAGTTTTTTGGCATCAAATGTTTTCATTTCACACCAAATTGAGCAATTTCCGTGCTTTACTTGCTGAGATATTTGCGAAAAATTTTCACCGACCCTCGAAAAACCATGTTTTTGGTCACTTCTTCGACCATATCTCCGGAACCACTTGATCGATTTTGCTCATCTTCGAACTTGAATCATGGGAGGCATGTACCTTTCAGGGAAAAAAAAGATTAGGCTGATCGGTTGAGCCGTTTGGAAAAAAAAAGTGGAGACGGACTGACGAACGGACATTTTTTTATTGTTGATTCGTCACATACAGACGATAATAAATGCATTCACCAAACTGCCACCTCGATCTACCCCATGTTACAATAAAATTGTTTGTAGTAAACGTATAGGACCTCTTGTACTTCGTACGGGTCCAAAAATCGCATCACCCAATCGATTTATTCTCTTGGTG
This sequence comes from Pseudolycoriella hygida, assembly GCA_029228625.1. NCBI lineage: Eukaryota > Metazoa > Arthropoda > Insecta > Diptera > Sciaridae > Pseudolycoriella > Pseudolycoriella hygida. The sequence continues at coordinate 11,965,228 of CM055405.1, read as the reverse complement.
CCGATTTTTCCGAAATTTGGACCAATGTGCGTCGTTTATGTCTCTGTTCATGTTCTATATAATGTAACAACGGGAGCATGTATTTTGTCTCAGTTAGATTCCCACATTACACGTTCCTTTTCCTTTGCAACAATTAAATAAACATTTTGTAAACCTTCATCGGAGTTGTTGTTGATAGAGTCGGTTGTAATTTTTTCCGAGACTGTCGTTAGTGTAATAGTGTTACTTGTCACAAAGTTTAAAAATAAAAACCAGGTGCTTGCTACAGCGAAGCTAGTCATACAAAATGTTTTTACCACCAGAAAAGTTTCGAACTAATTAACTAACTCTGAGAATAAATGCAACCATATCAACAACAACGCAATAAACATAACCTTTTACAACGCTTTTAACAACGCACAAATGCAATGTTAAACCAAATAAGCTTTTTCATAATTAATTAAATTCTATGGAAAGTTAGCTTCGTGTGCATGCATTAAGCGAAAACATTTCCTTTATATACAACTCAATTATGTTATTCTGTACAGAAATATGCTACTGTGAAATCGTATGTTTCAGATTGTAAAATTCGATAAACAACAAGATGATCCGATTAACAACGCGAATAAGGATTTCTCGTTCTATGTATGCGTATTTGTAGCGATTTAGCTTGTGTAATCAGTTAAAGATTAAATTGACAGAATTAAGTCTCTACCACAAGTTTTTGAAGTGTTCTATCCTTGAATCCCACACATTACAAAAAAGGGCGTGTTAATCACACTTACCATGTTTTTGCTGCACGATGTTCTTTGTCTAGATTTTGCAAAAGGCAAATCAGTTAAGAGTGCGGGTAACACTATTTTTCACAGCAATATGCGAAAGGAATATAACATCACTATCTACCTAATTAATTTCTATGTCGAGGAAACGACAAACTTTGAAGAAAAACGCGAACATTGCTGAGCTTACAGCCACCGTGGATTAAGTTTATTTGCACCTTTTTCCACTTCTTAAGCAAAACAAATAAAATGAAATCTTGTAATAATTCAACTTGGAGAGTTGTGGGAAGTGATTGAACCGTTATTCATCGCTTCGTTGGCTGTAATCACAGTAATTAACGAACGGTTGAATCTTTGTCGTATGTAGCCTTTTGTAATACGTCGCGTCGGAAGTATACAAAATCCATTATCAATAAAAAAAGGGAAAAGCTCCCACTGGAATTTGCACAGAGTAAATATTAAAAATTGTCTCATTTTAGCGAAATAAATTAAACAAAAGCATGTATGTCAAAGCTGTCATTTGTTTAGATCCGTACGAAGTACAAAGGTCCAAGTTTACTACAAACAACTTTACTGTAGATCGAGGTGTGAGTTGGGGGGATACATTTCAATGGGAAGTTGAAGGATACAATCAGCAAAAAAAAACGTCCGTCTCCACTTTTTTTCCAAACTACACGACCGATCACCCTAAACTTTTTTTCTCTGAAATGTGCATGACACTTTTTCGCAAATATCTCGGCAAGCAGAGCACGGAAATCGTTCATTTTGGTGTCAAATTAAAGCATTTGATATCAGAAAACTGGGAAAATTTGTTTGTGGGAATCGGGTCGGTGGTCTGGGCACTGGGTCCAATAGAATGGACGAAATTTAGTTTCTTTGCCATATACGAAAGCAGAAGATTTTTCGTCTATATATGCTCATATATGCAAGATGGAGATTTCCTGTTAAAGGCAAAATTGTGGAGAATATAATTTTAGGGAACATGAGTTTCAGGGTTTCAGTGAAAAATGACACAATCCTGGAGTACGACCACTTCCAGAATTGAGTGGGATGATCCATATCTCTAGAACTATTTAAGTTAGAAAGTTGCTTCCAAAGGCAAAGTTGTAGTGAGTAAAATTTCAGATAACGTGTGTTTCAGGGTTTTAGGAAAAAATGACCCATTCCTGATCCAAGTAATACAAAATTCTATCAAACTAGTAAATACCCCCGCCCCTAGGGGCTACGCAAGCTTTATCATTTTCGCGTGTTGTCTATTCAGAGAGCCATATTTTTTTCCGTTTTAAATAATGATGCGTAATGTTTCCACTTTCCCCCGTCCTCCACTTCCTCCGTGGAACGTATGCAACGTTCCCCGTATTCCACTTCCCCCGTATTCCACTTCCCCCGTATTCCACTTCCCCCGTATGCCACTTCCCCGTATTCCACTTCCACCGTATTCCACGTTCACCGTATGCAAAGTTAACCATATTCAACTTTCCCCGTATTCCAAGTGCCCCTTATACCACTTCCCCCGTATCCCACCTCCTCCGTGGAACGTATGCAACGTTCACCGTTTTCCACTTCCGCCGTATTCCACTTCACCCCCAATCCCACGTTCACCGTATGCAAAGTTCACCGTATGCAAAGTTCACCGTATTCAACTTTACCCGTATTCCAAGTTCCCCGTATTCCAAGTTCCCCGTATTCCAAGTTCCCCGTATACCGATTCCCCCCTGTTCCACGTTCACCGTATGCAACGTTCACCGTATTCAACTCTCCTCGTATTCCAAGTTCCCCGTATTCCACTTTCCCTGTATTCCACGTTCACCGTATGCAACGTTCACCGTATGCAACGTTCACCGGATGCAACGTTCACCGGATGCAACGTTCACCGTATGCAACATTCACCGTATGCAACCTTC
>CM055405.1:11923967-11962066 GCA_029228625.1 Pseudolycoriella hygida | reverse complement strand
AGACTTTGCCAAAGAAACCTATCGCCCAACTCGCATACATTCCAAGATATTTTTAAAAACATTAAAATTGGCCCAATGTCCAACTGACCGACATTTTCACCAATACTGGTGACTTCTACTCACAAAACTCTGAGACTTTGCCAAAGAAACCTATCGCCCAACTCCCATACATTCCAAGATATTTTTAAAAACATAAAAATTGGCCCAATGTCCAACTGCCCGACATTTTCACCAACCAAAAAAATGTATAAAGAAAATCAATGCATCATTTCGTTCCATACAAATAATTCCTTACAAAGAAAATATTTGAATACGCCACATGATTTCATTTCATACAAATAAAAAAAAATATTTGAATACGCCACTTAATAAACAAACGTAAATACATTGAGAATATTAGTGAATGAAGCCACGTGCATAAAATAGTTTTTTCGTTTATTGCTTCTTACATTTGTACACACACACACATAACATAAATATTCTCCCTGAAATTACTTGAACAAATCTCTCATACAAAATTTCTAATCATTTTTCGTTGTATAAATTTTATACTTCACAGAAAGTACGCAGTTCCAAATGTATAAATACCACTTTTTAATTCGCTTGAAAGTATCGCCGGTTGGTGATGTCCAGCGCTAAGCGTCGTTGCAAAACGATGCTAGGTGCGGATGGCGATACTGTTCTTATTATGGGAGACTGTACCCATAATAAGAGCGCTTTATTTTTGTTGGACTGCTTCATTGCGGTCCAGAATTAACAAAAGGAACGTCTCTCGTTCTCTGTCTCTAGGTTTCCCTTGTGGTTTTCTCTTCCCCCTCGAAATTAGGTTTGCATTGCTTTTTTGGGTTAAAAAAAGCAATGCAAAAGGGTTTAGTTCCTCGGAACTCTTCAAGCAGGTCGGACGTAGATAGATTCACATCCATAAATGATGTCCAGTTTTTTCATTGCTGCCAGCACATTTAAATCGTTATTAACTCGATAAATGTGCATTCTGGCGAGTCAAACGTGTGTTCAACCCCCCCCCCCAATTAGGGTGGTATTTAGAGGGGTACAACACACATTTGAATCACAAGAAAGCATATCTATCGAGTTACTAACGATTTAAATGTGCTGGCAGCACTGAAAAAACTGGACGTCATTTGTGGATGACCCCTTATTGGAACTGAACACCGCTACTAATACTTCAAGTATTAGTTAAATTTTCATCAGTCATTTGTAACCATGTTTAATCGTCAGGTGAAGTCTGACTCAATAGTACTATACCAAGTCATCAGAGGTGAGAGATCTGATGAATATACCAACCAAAATGTTAGATATGAGGAATCTAGCATTTTACCAAAATTAATCTGACCAGTGACGTGTATAAAAGCATTGGCATTTCGGATGTTTGTTCAATCCATCGCCAACGACAGATGTTTGCTTACCCCATTCTCTGTTTTTCGCTGATATACACATAGTCACGCAGCATAGGTGTACTGATGAGTCTTGATAAAATGAAATCAGCTAAACTTATGGTTGTTGATATAGAGAATTATTTGCGTAATTTTCTTTTCTTCTGTTGCCTTATCAATAAATTTGGTCCATCCAAGCAATACAAAATTCTATCAAATGTAAGTATTTAAGACCAAGCAATACAACAAATTTAACAAAATTTTTTCTTTATCCAAAAACAAAAATTAGCTTTTCTCGCAACTCCTTACCTGTCTTTATAATTAGAATTGCTTCGATGATTAAGTTTACCTTTTAAAAGTTAATTATTACGATTACTTATTAGAACCAATTTTTATCGTTCATTGTTAAAATGTTGACTTTATAAACCTCAGTTACATACAGAACGGAGTTCCAACAACTAATGAAATAATTCATTCAAATACGGAAAATTCCTGTATTTCTAAATTCTTAATGACATTTACGCGGGATAAATATTCCGCGGTCTAATTGTACCACTAATCGTATTTGGCGAGGATTAAATGTTAAACATTGCGCCAGAAAGACTACTCCCCATGCATAAATTCATACGCCATCTCAGCAAGACTAATTATAATGTAACAAGGAATATTATGAATTGAAGTAGCTTTTCGGTTTGAGTGCAAAATACAATAATAAAATATCATCATGAAGCACTCATGCTCTATACATGTGTTGTGTATACGTACACAACACTTGAATGGGTATGAAAATTTAATTAATATTTTATGGAAGATTTAATATTTTCAATGTGGCAAATAAAGGCTGCCTTTCCACTTTTCACCACACCATCGTATCGTTATATCCATATAATATTCATCGTCAGTTATCTATTATGGATGCTGCTTTGTCGTTATCATTTTATGTTTTAAATTTTAATTGCAGTTGTATGTACCACAGCAAAGACGAGTTGCAATAGTTTCCACAAACTAGTGGTCTTTATAGATTTCTGGTTGTTAAGATAGAAAAATATGCTTGCTTTGTTCAAGATACAAAATAGTACTTTATTGAGCTATGGAAGTTATGAGAAACATTAGCAAGAACATATAATCATTTCATGCACACCAGTAAACAATGTGGCGTGGCAAGACAACAGTATTACATTATGAAACAAAGTGGCTAAACTTCGTCTCAAATTTATACATACGAGCTATATTTACTTGTTGTAACTGATACAATTTATCAACTTTTTGAAATCTATTTTTGAAAATGCCTACAAGACAATTGCGAAGCCCCTTCCGAAGCTCACGTCACGTGCAGAAATGTTTACCTCAACTTACTTAACTAAACATATTTGAAAAAGCATCTCTTATCGTGTGCGACAAATTAGCTCAGCCGCTCAAATTCCGAAACATTCGACTTACACCAATTTCCCCCGATTTCCTGAGATCATTACATTTAGTTCACACTGTTATATCACGAAAAATTGAATTTATTATTCTGCTTTTTGCCAGACCGGCGGAACTATATTGGACCAGTTTTGTTAAAATCTTTGGGCTTAGATCAGAGTTCTGACATTTTTGTCAGACTATCGGTTACTTTCTCGCATTTTAAGGATCACTAGAACCACCTGATGATCATTTTACGAGAGTTTCTCGTTTAGTGCAACATTTTTCTGCTAACGTTGCCGCGATTAGAACTTCAAATTCAGAAAAGAATCATGCCCGCGGTGGTAACGCAGGACGTGGGGCAATCCCCATACCCCAAAAAAAGTCCAAAAAACAAAAAAAAACGCCATACAAAAAAAATTGCGATTTTTCCAATAGGCGAAATTTTGAGTTTTTTCCGCTGCCAGGGACATCGAATCTCTTGAAAATCATTTCGAAATGAGCTAAGATATCAATGTTTGAAGATGACATTTTTCCATGTATTTTCCTTTTGGTCGACGATTAAAGACATCAGGCGCGGTGGTGTGAAAGAGGGCTGTAGTAGCATTTTAGGCAATGATGACGAGTTAATTACAGATAAGGATGAAGTCTTGAAGACTTGGCGGGATTACTTTCAGAATCTGTTTACATCGGTCAATCAGGTAGGAGAACTTGATAGGGAGGCGGGTCCTAGCTCGGAGGTGGGCGAGGAAATTACATTGGAGGAGGTTTTCCGCAAGGTCAACAGATTGAAGGCAGGGAAATCCGCAGGGGTGGATGAAATCAGGACAGAATTTATTAAGTACAGCGGATCAGGTGGGATCCAATGGTTTTGTAGGATTTTTATTTTGGCCATGAAATCTTCTACCGTACCTGCTGACTGGAGCATCGGTGTTATTGCTCCGATTTTTAGGAAGGGCAACCGTAAGGCTTGCAGTAACTACACGGGGATATTGCTCTTGAGTGTGGTTGGTAAGGTGTACGCGAGTGTGCTTGTGGACCGGGTTAGGAACATGGTGGAAGGTGTATTGGATGAAGTTCAGGGTGGTTTCAGGCCTCTGAGGGGGTGTCAGGATCAGATTTTCTGTCTCAGGCAGACTATCGAAAAGCTTTATGGAAAGAATAGGGACTTATACCTATGCTTCATCGACTTGGAGAAGGTATTCGACCGGGTACCAAGACAGAAGCTGTTCGGGGCTCTTAGCGAGTACGGTATCAATGGGTGCCATTAAGAGTATATACTCAGGGAGCAGGACCAGAGCCTTTTATAAGGATTTCGAACTGGGGGGATTTTCGGCATGGGGGCCCAATTTTTTCATTGAAGGCACAAGAGGGCACAGTTTTTCGTGCTTATTCCTATTATATTCGCGTTGTGAAAATCTGATATAGTAGAAATGGTGAAATATTGTATTGGCGAGAATTTCTTTATGATTTTCTTTCAAGCTAGAAAATAACTTTTGCGAGCGTGGCGAGCGAGAGAAATTTTATTGAAAAAAACGAACTATGCTGGAAGCAATTAATTTTCGATAAGAGGAAAACACTAAAAATAGGAAAACACACTAAAAATAGTAGTGTCAAGCGCCCGCAGGTGAAGTTTTTTTGAAATAGCAATACTTTGAGTATAAGATGAGGGAATCGCGAGCGCAGCGAGCGAGAAATTTTTGCTGAGTGAGACCCAATAGGTGAGCCAATTTTGGGTACAGAAATTGGGTTCTGTTGAAAAGATCGTTTTTTTTTTCTTTTTTTCGCTTTGAAATAAATTTAAAAAACACGAAATTGAGTTTATGACAATAGAAGATTGTATTTTAATAAAGAGTCTTCAATAAAAACACCGTGGGACTATTCCAGGCTGTTGTAGGCGTCGCGTCAGGCATCCCGAAATAAAAATAAATTTAAAAATTGCCCAATTACTGAATATTAACAATCATGGTAAAGCGTTGCAGGCGAAATTTTTTTAGTAGAAAATGAGAGGAACATTTTTTGCAAGTTGAAAATGAGTGGGGTGCACTGGGGTGGATTTTTAAAAAGTGGGGTGGATTGGGGTGGGACTGGGGTGGATTTTTCCTCCGAGCTTGTATGTTATAAAAGGCCCTGAGCAGGGCCGCGGTAAGAATAGATGGTGAAATTAGCGAGTCTTTCGATGTTAATGAGGGCGTTAGTCAGGGTTGTTGTCTCTCCCCGCTTCTGTTCATAATTTTCATGGACAAAATTATCAAACAAGCCAACTTATAGGGAAAGGTTGAGGTGGGTGAGGTAATAATGAAAATACTGGCTTATGCGGATGACTTGATTCTGCTCGCAGATAATTCCAGGGATTTACAGGATGGGGTGGACTGCCTGAATGCCGCATGTGAGGAGTACGGGATGAAGATAAGTGTGGGAAAAACTAAGGTTATGCATGTCAGCAAATCTCGAAAGGGTATTGCTTGCAGTTTGAATGGGGAGGAGCTAGTGCAGGTTCCTGAATTCAAGTACTTAGGAACCATTTTTTCAGAGGATGGCAAGTTAGTTAGGGAATTTGGGGAACGAAGGAAAATGGGCAACGCGGTAGCCAGTAAATTGAGGTCGCACGTGTTTAACAAGAAGGAATTGAGTAGCGAAACAAAGTTAGCTATCCACAGGTCTATTTTCAGACCGACAATTTTGTATGGTAGTGAGAGCTGGGTGGACTGCGGATATCTCGTGCATGAGCTGGAAAGTTTCTGATATGAGGATTCTTGGAGTATAGCGAAAGTTAATCGGAGGGAGCAGTGGGAAAATCACATTAGGAACGGCGACATTCGGGAAAACTTGGGGGTTTCGTCAGTGGAAGAGGAGACAAGGGCTAGTCGTCTGCGCTGGTTCGGGCACGTTCAAAGGATGGGTAATAACAGGCTACCAAAAAGGATTTAAGGTGCACAGATCCCGGGGGTTAGGACAAGGGGTAGACCAAGGAGAAGGTTTATAGACTCTGTTAAATCGGATTTAGAAGTTAGGGGACTTTCTCTGGGCGAACAAACCATCTCTTTGGCGGGCGATAGGAGGGCATGGAGGGGGGTGGTACACCTTCCTAGGGTTATGTCATAAAGACCTCACACCGGAAGGTACTTAATGGTCTATAAAGTTTGATGATGATGATGATGATTTTCCATTCTTCTATTGTTGAAATATATTTTCTGTACTTTCAGTTCTTACGCTGCACAAATTTAACTTTGATCCTTCATTTTGCGAAGATAATTGGGATACCATTAATTTTGGAATCAGACTTACGGACAGCGTCACGCTCTACCTTTGAAACGGTTTTGTATGCTCAATTTTATTCAAAACATTCAAATAAACTTATGATCCACATAGATTCATTCCTATTGTCAGTCTTCTTTCCATTCGGAAAAATGTTCACATCAACGTTCTCTTCAAAATAACAAAAACCAAATTCTTTTTTAAGCTTCCCTAAAAGGTATTTCCAGCTACGTCAGCCATTAAAAAAAACGATGCATTTTATTATTTCAAACTACAAACACAATTCCTTCAGCAGACCCTTCTAAAGCTTTAATCCTTAATGCGGTTTCTATTCGAAGCCATATTTACTACTACCAAACACACAACAGATTATTGAACACAATCTCCATGCCACGTTGACAACAATCCGATAAATTTTACTTATGAAAACTGTGGTTTTCTCCTGACATGCCTAAAATGTATGGAAAGAGACCACAATGTGAATTGAACATCTATAAATCAGAGTGAACAGCTGAGGAAGAATTGACGGCGGTGGCCCGAACTGTACAGACTGATCCGGATGGGTTCTATTACAGCGTTTTTTTCCGGTGAAAATTTTTGGCGGTAAAGAAACTTTTGACTCGTGACCCTTTCCTTCCAAACAAAAAAAAAAAACTTTCATGAGCGCTTTTCAGCCACACATCTTCAAAATTGCCTCTTTTATCCTCTTTTTTTCATTCTAAGTACCGTAATTTCCTCTTTCTTTAAATTCCACTTTCTAGATAAAAAAAGCTCCATTTTTTTCCGTTGACTAGTCGTCAACAATTAATAAAACCACTTGCACCGCAAATCGATTTTTTTATCAGATAGTACCAGTAAAAGAAGAGATGCTGCAAGTGGTATTTTCGCTGCGTAGTCAATTTTCGGCTACTATAATGTGGCAGCTCTCCATTCTACTGCTAACAACACTACAGGATTGATTATGATTTCAATTCCAGATATCCTTAAATACAAAAATACAGACTACTTCAAGTTTGAAGATAATAGCATTATTATCTGCACGGGCGGTTTCGTTGGACATTAATGTACAATTGCTTTACATTAGAACATTAGCACATAATAGCATTCGCAACATAACAAAATGTATAAAGCAATACATCATAAGAGGAGAAATATTCTGAATTTTATATGGTGCCAGTGTGTTGTAGTTGAACTGAAAATGTGAAACAATAGAAATGTGCAAAACCCATGTATCGCATATTATTGTTTGTTGTTGTTTGTTTGTTTGCTTGTTGCTTGTTATATCTGAACAAATATCTATTCAAATTGCATTCCTGAATTATATTCTCTAATATCATAATAGATTATTTGTTCGAGTTGGTTGTAGGGCTAGTAGCATGTTATGTGTCGGGGCCAAGTTCAAACAATAGTACAACGAGAGGTATCTTTCTGTTGTATTGCTTTCAACTCATTTTGAATTAATAAGCTTTGTTGTATGTATGCATGTATATGTACTGAATAAAATACGTATTTTTACCTTTTGAAGGGTATGATGTCATACGTGACAGTTAGACACTTTGACTTTGTAGTAGCATTTGTAATTAAAATAAATAATAAAAAGTCATAAGTGACAAACGTTTTTTGCACTTCTTGATATTTTCCACTTGACTGAATATTGCACCAGAAAATTGTTCTCCTCTCTGTTGCACACTGAGAAAAATTTCTACAGGCGACGCAAGAATTGTGTTTATAATATACGCTGCCGCCGTATTTAGTCCATCGTTCACGTATTGCGAACGTCCTGTACGCACTACGTGAGCTCAAAATACGTCGGCGGCATATATTATGAACCAGGGAATATTTTTGGGAAAACCTTTTTCCGAATTTTTTCCTAAACGTAAAATGGGCGGAATAAGATACGTTGAGTTTTTTAAGATTTATCAGGGTGGGATGGGCCATTTCTGGCTCCTAAAACACAGACCTATTGATCCTTTGTTTTCTTCCCGTTCATCATGTATATCCTTTAAAACCTTCCGGTTCTTACCAAGAACCTATCTAGGGCGATAGGTCCTAGGTCTAAGATATCGAAGATTCGAATCACATAACCACCTAATGTCATGCTCCTTAGCAGGTGGAGCTTCGACTCCCACTACTCTCCTAATGCCACTACGGTCCATTCTGAGAAGTTCCTTGACCCACTTCTCGCCAGGCGCCGGGAAGAAGAGCTTCGTGTGCTTTCCTCCGCCGTACGCGCACCAACTCTTTGCGTACTCAGCCCGCATCCAGTGTTCCAACGCCCATTCACAGTGAGAGTGTTGGATCGGGATTTGGGGTTCTGGGACCCCGATGGCAGATGCTGAACCCTGTTTGACTAGCTCGTCTGCTCTCTCATTGCCGTCTACACCAGTGTGCCCAGGGACCCAGGCGATCGTGATCTGATTTCTCAGTCCCAATCGGTTTAGGGTCTCAGCTCTTTAACCAGTTTTGACATTGTCGCAGGCGACGTGAGCGCCTTTGTCATCGACTCACTGTCTGAGCAGTCTGAGCTCTGCCCAGACCCGTAGCCAGGGCCGACTGCCCCACCGAATTGATAAAATTATATGAAATTTTGAGAAAATTCTCTTTATTTCGCGCACTTCACATTAATACAGTTGGATTTTTCGTATAGGGTTTTCGTTAAATAGGGTCGCCGATAGAAGCTTTTTTGTGTTTGGCTGGCGAAACGAAACACAACAAACACGAAATGGAAACATTGAAATGAGATTAGAAAAGAAGAGAATGATTGCGCCGCAGGCGAAAATTTCAAGTATTAAGAACGATCATGACGTCAAGATTTATATTTTTTCGCAACATTCACCACATTTAAGTTTTGCCAGGGGAGGCTCGGAAAACGCTTAGGGGAGGGGAAAACGCTCAGCCCCCTTTGCCCCCCCCCCTAGATACGGGCCTGGCTCTGCCACCCGTCATTCCTTCTGGAACTTCATCACTCCCATCAACGTCGCAAACGTCTTCACTTGGAGGACGCTCGCTAACTTTCCCAAATAGAGACTGTCGCAGTTCGTCGCTTCCTGCGAATAGATCCCGGCTCCCGCTCCTTCCTCAGTTTTCGACCCATCCGTCAAGCTCACCAGTCCATCAGCCGGCAGGTAGGTCGGGCAATTTCCTAGCCAATCCGCTCTGTCCGGTATAACGATCTGGTGTCGCCTCACAAAGTCGACGTATGGAATCATGGGCATATCACAGATCCTGTCGTTGATCACTTTCAGGATCTTACCATGGCCAGATTCAAAATTCCTCATCCAGAGACCAATTTGCTTCAGCCTGTCTGCCGAGGCAAAGGTCTTGCTTTAACGATCGTCTGGATGGGCAATAGTGCAATGAATGCTTCCATGGCTACTGTGGCCGTAGTCTTCATAATTCCCGTGACACGAATGCACACGAGCCTCTGAATTTCATTCAACTCCTCCCTCGCGCACTCCACTTGAGTTAAAACTAATGTCAGTATAAACTGACAGTAACACCACAAATATGCAATATCTCTAAATGGATTGGCAACCATTATAGCACATTATATTCTTGGAGTTTTCCCTTCTTACTCAAAATAAACATCTCGAAGTATTGTTTTCAATTCATTTTTGTGTAAATGGCAGAAAAACGTTCGAAAATAATTTGTGACCTTTAAGATTTTCCAAATTTTTTCCCAAAAATAGTCCATGTAATGAAAACAATTCTTGCGTCATTTGTAGATATTTTTTTCAGTAGTAATCCTTGCCAACTTCTTCCTGTCACGCCATTTGCCACCAAGAATATCCGGGTTCAAGCATGTTCAGGGAAAGTTCTGTAAAGGATGCCATGAAAGTAACATTCTTAAGCTGCACAAGTTTCTGATTTTGAGTAGATACACAACATTCCATACTGATAGAGCTGTGACTCGAATCACGTTTAGGTGTTGCTAGATGAGGAATTATTATTACTAGAAGTTGTTTAATTTTGAATAATAAATTATTTTACTCAAAGGATCTGACCCACCCAAAGGATGGGACTTGAAAGAAAAATATTTAAAAAGTACATTATTTCAGCAGGAGAGGCGAGATTTAAAGTTGACAAAGGTAGAAAAATGACAGTTTCGAATTGCAACATAGTACAAAAGTAAACTTTTTATTTATCCGCCTCATCACAGAATAATGTTTTGCTCTTCCTCGAAGTTCGTCACAGTTATATGTCTCATGTACTCAGGACAGAGACAACTACGTCGTTAATGTTATTGCATGTGCTACCAACTCTCGTCCTTGAACAATGTCATTGTGCGTGCAAATAAAATCTTTTTAATTAAATTCAAACCACCGCATATTATGCTTCGAAATCGAATAAATAACTAAGCTGCGCACTGCGTGTTAGCCTGATGATATGTTCAAATGATCAACGTCCCCTTGCTGTCGCACTTGGAAAACCCACAACCTCGTAATGTTAAGATTCATGCACGCTCCATGTGCTGTCAATAACTAAACACGTCAACCGAACTAAATTTCATGAACTATCGAATCAAATTATGAGTAACATTCATAGCCACGTTAAATTGTGGCGTATTCATGCAATTAATTCCTTCGATATTATTACAGATATATAAGTTAACCATTTCATCGTTTGTTGATTTTCTAAATAATTAAATTGCAGATTCGGACAGCGTTATGGTTCATGTCATTAAAAATGAGCATCATGCTGCCATGCAACATGAAAACAATGGTGCATATACAACCATTCCATCCACAGTTCTCTTGCTCATCGGGTTATTGTCAACGACAATTTATGCGACCACAAGAACCATAGGAAAACAAATTGGACAGTTATTGGAATGCCCCATAGTGATATTAGCTTGTTTATATTCAGTATGGAGATGACATTTATTAGTTTCCAATAATAAGTCAACATATTTAAGGGACAAAATAAAAAATTAATGACATGAGAAACCAAATCGATGATTAATGATAAAAGTCACTTTGATCCCTCTGTTACCTTTTTTGGAAAAATGTTTTGTTGTAAGGTAAATAAATAATTGTTTGATTTGGTAAATTTTATAAAATAAAAAATCAATAAATGACACAGAATCCTATAATATTACATTAAACTATAAAATAGTATAAACGTTTAAATACAGTATTTTATAGACTGAATCAGAAATGTATGTAAAAGAGAGATTAATGAAGTGTAATGTAAAAAAAACAAACGAGAAAATGTATTGAATTTGTAAAAATTGATGTAATGAAAAAAATAAAATTACAAGTAAATCCAAAAGTAAATTAAATTAAATGAATTATATTGTAATGTTAATTTGTAAAATTCTAATAAAACTATTAAATAAATAAATATAATGTTTAAAGGATAATCAGTCGCATTTTAATCATGGGAGCGCGGTAGCGTGTAGTGTGTCAGGGTGACCAACAAAATGGCCTACCACCGGATTTAGGGGGAAAATTGATTCTTTTTAATTTTTTTTGTTGAAGATGGATGTTTCGTGTCAAAGGAAATATTTTTCGCCGAAATTTTTTTTTCGTTGAATTTTTTTTTCGCCAAAATTTGTTATCTCTTTCCTTCCGAAACTATTGATATCGCAACAAAAACACTTTTTAAAAGGGAAACGTGACGCAAGTCCTCATCCCTTTTTCCAAAACAACTGATATCAATTGGGGTGACGCTTAAAGCTTTGAAACGCAAAAAATTCTTTTGGAATATTTTCACTTTCGATTAAAAAAATGCGTCAGAAATGCCGGACCCCCCAGTGTTATAGTTTTTCTGTTCTTTCAGCTTTCACAACGCAAAAATTTCACTTTATGGGATGTATGTTTGTACATGAAATCAAATTTTTGTATATGTATATGTATATGTAACACCTCATTTCATTCACGAAGTATAGTTTTTGTCCCGCTCTATGCATAAGACTATAAAGCCATCAGATACCAAAAACACGTACTAAGAGGACCCGTACGAGTTCGTGAAAGTTAAAACTGGATTAGGGCTGAACTTATAACCGACCTAGGGCAGTAAGTACAGGCCTCTTCAGACCCATTCTTCCATAAACAAAAATATTTTTTTCGGAATGTCAGCTAAAATACCTTTCCAACGGTACTCTGGTCGAAAAATTAGTTTAAAATCGAGTTTCTGGGTCCATTTTGAGTTTCAATGTAATTTGGAGTAGTCTCAGGGGCTGAGCTGCTGCGACAGCTCTAATTCAAATAGTCGCCGAAAATTCGAACCAATTCTTTCGAGTGAGGTATCGTTAGAAAGGTATTCGAAGTGGTTTTTTGACAAAAATAATTCTAGAAAAATTTAGTTAGTTTTAAAGACAAGCTGTACTGAAGTGACTAGAACGACGAAATCAGCAACATTTTTGTCCTTCAGTTTTCAGAATCAGAAATAAAAAAAATGTCCGTCCATCCGTCTGTCACCGTGATAAATTAAGTAAAACTCAACCGATTTTCAAAAACTTTTTTTCCCTGAAAGGTAATTGAAAAATCTTTTTTGGGATTGAATCTGGGCAATGTTGGGCCAAGGGCCAATGAGCTAGGGCCGTTTGAGTGGCTTTCGGTCTTTTGCAGCCGCTGTTAGTGCGCCCTAGACCCTCTGTTCACCGCTTCACCGCCCCATACCACGTGACATTTTTAATCGCATCGTGACATCGCATATATCCAAACACTACTGCGTGGATTTCAGCCATAAATAATCAGTTTTCGGAAAGACATTGAAGAAACACATTTTTAGCGACCCCGGTGCAGAAGTCACTTTTGATTTGATTATCTCTGCTGAACGAACGTAATATAAAAAAAAAATTCTTCAACGATTTTCTGAGGATAACCCACAGCTTCGATTGAGATCAAAATTCGGAGAATCGAAAAGGTGATGTATTGACTGACAGAAAGATGGACGGACCAGATGCACCCCGAACTGAAAAACTCACCAACTCCTGGGTCGAAAATGAACTTTACATACGAGTGCAATAGCCAATTATATTGGACTTTGTTCTGGGGATTTCATAACCTATCCAATATTACACCAATTTACACCAAAAACTTTCATTCAAAATATCTACCAAGATAACTCAAAATTGATCGTGATCTTTAGCAGGTCATAGAATCCACTTCTCATCGACAATTTAATTTGAAATCACCGAAAAGCACCGATACTTTAATCGATTTATTTTAATACGCCAACAGCATTAACAAAACAAAATAACAACGATTAATGGCAGATTTAAATATATTGAATTTTATATGAGAAATTTGACGATATAATGCAAACAAATTATTGAAAGAAACGTATAGCAAGCATACTAACACGCAACCCCTTTTAAACTCTTCAATTGAAAAGAATACTACGGCGGTGGTGAACGCGATTCGACTCACAAAAACCACTTATTTTATTAGGAAATCCTTTCGCATGTATTAAGACGCTTTTTTTCCCTTTGAAAAACCACAAAAGGAAAGTGAAAAAAATACGCGAATCATTCCGTAGATCTAAAAAATGAATATTTCATGTACTTATGCAAATAAAGTTAAAAACTTTTAGCATAATTTTAAATCCTTATGTCATATTTTTGAGTATAAAATTTTTGTAGAAAGCAACAAAATGGATATGATGGATTTAATATGTAATGCGATGTACGTGCTGAAACGTACAGGACCAACATTTTTTTTGGTATATGAGTTATTATGATGGCGATGATGATCGTAAGCATCATCTCTCACATCCACACAAAATGAGCCAAAAAGAAAAAAAAAGATACTTAGGGCTTTATAACCATAAACACGCCATACACACAATTCATAAGTAAAACAGCCATATACGTGTATATGAATGGGACTTAAGGCAGCAAAGGGTCATGCATCAAATCGACATGATGTCCGAACCATACAACTCAATACGTTGTGCTGTTATGAGATTTTTTTGTATGGGCTTTCCAGCGCTGTATTCAGGATACTTCAAAGGAATTTTTCGCAGAAATTTCATGCGTGAAAAATATAAAGAAGATTTGCTCTTTGAAAACCCTTTCTCAAACGGCAAAATTTTCTTATTTGAATGAAAAAACATATGCAAGGGAATCAGAATAGATGTGGCAAACAGAATAGATGTTACAAAACTCTTAACTCTTAAGTATGTGTGCAATTACGCCCTCATTAAATTAAATTGGAAATTACCGAAAGGGCCAATATTGAAAAACCCGTCCGAAGCAACGGCGCAAAAAATCTCTCCAAGCCCTTAAAATAAGCCCAGAATTTAGAGCCGCGCACTTAGCAGAGGCCTCTGACCGATACCTCCATGGACAAAAAAGTTCACCTCCTTTTTCTCTACAACACTGCTCAAAAACACTGCAAAGGAATAATCATGAAAAAAACCAAATATCGTCTTGGGTCGCCCGAACCTCTCGACAGATTTTCCCTATTTTCACGTATTTTTGATGTCCATTTCTTTCATTCAAAACCTTGAAGAGCGGTTTCCGTTCTAATTTTGCAGTGATATAAGTGAAAAAATTCCGCCAACCTTCAAAAAACCACGTAATTTCGAAAGCTTTCATCCGATTTTGCTCAAACTCAATCTCGTAATCGATTATCTAATTATCTTTCAGAAAAAAAAAGATTTTGAAAATCGGATAAGATTTAACCGATTTATGTAGAAAAAATACGTTGAGACCTAGTGGAGATTCAATTTTAGGGCCCTGGCTGAGTCCAAAAGCTCAAAATCAAAAACGTTTCTTCCATAAGTTGACATTTCAAACAAAATAGTAGATTATGCACCGCTGTCCAGGATGCTCTATTTTGACGATTTGGAGTCAAAATAAACCATCCTGGACAGCGGTGCATATGCTATTTTATCTATCTAGAACGATAATCTCGAACTTATCCCTCTAGGGCAAATTTACTTATCTCGATATATCTGTTCTCGATAGATAAAATAGAATATGCACCTCTTGCCATAATTGTTATTTTGACGTGTGGTATTATGACCCACGCCTTCGGCTAGGGCCACAATGCCCCACACGTCAAAACAACAATTTTGGCAAGAGGTGCATAATCTACTATTATCTGCCGAGAAAAATATATCGAGAAAAACAATTTTGCCCTAGGGGGAAAAATGCGAGATTATCGTTCTAGGCAGATAAAAAATTTTAAATCGGAGAAGATTTACTCGAATTACCACAAATTACGTACATGATTTTTCGGCATTTTGACCCCCTCCATCCCCCTCTGTACACTTCCGTACGAATTTTGAGACCCCCCTGTCGTCTTCGTACGATTTCCCATACCTCCACCCCATTAAAAAATAGTACATTACATCACAAGGAGCTAAAATGGTGCATTTAGACCCAGGTGGTGAAAAGGTCGAATCCAAGGGCGGAGCGCAGCGGAGCCCGAGGAAAGACCTTTTTAACACCGTGGTCTAAATCAGCACCGTCTTAGCTCCGAGTGATGTATACTATTTTTCGCGTAGACGAACAAAACGCCAGATTCCGAACAAAAAAACTCGATAAATTTTGCATGAAATTTCATATAATGATCATAGCAAGTGTACAATTAAATTTTTCTCATTAATCATTTGATTTTTTGTTCACGTAAATGTAAACAAAAATGGATAGTAAATAGAGTGGTCAGCAGTGAGAAGTGGGACAGCTCCTAGGACATAAAATACTTTTTGTCCCACGTCAGCAGTGAGAAGTGGGACGAAAAGTATTTTCATTCCCAGCTCCTAGGACATAAAATACTTTTCGTCCCACCTAAAATGCTTCTTCAAATGTAAGTCTAAATAGCTCCTTTTCGTCTAGAAAATCGGTGAGAAAATTTGGCGTTTTTTGTCCGTCTGCGCGAAAAATATTTTAAAAAAATCTCTTTATTCGTCTCTGCGTCATATGCATTTTTTTAACTTCCTTTTCTTTTTTTTATTTCTGAAATCGAATCATCAGAATATTCCACGTCGTTTGTATTCAACTAGTCGGCTTCCTCTACATCGTCTCTCGGGCTATAATTGCCAACAGTTCGTTGGCTCGAAGAGCGGCGATACGTTTCGGTCGCACTTTCGGAACGATTCTCTCCTTCTCATGCAAATGTTTTTTGTGTCCTTTCAGCATCACCAAGCTCGCAAAGTACTTCCCAAATTCGGAACACGTTCGCGAACTGATAATTTTCGACACTGAAGGGCAGTACACAAATCGTATGGAACTTTTCTATATACTTTGAGACTTTCAGGCACAATGTCCCTTGAAGAAAGTCGCGTGAAAAGCGACGCATAGTGACAGTTCTCTTCACACGTTTTTTTTTTTTTGCAGCTGACACACCTTCATCGTTTTGTTCGAGAGCAATCGGCGGAGGCATGAAGGTTAAATTACGGAACAATACAAATAGGTTGTTTCGTAATTTGCCACAGCAATCTTCGTTTCGACATTTCACGATTTGTGTGAAATACTGACTCGTTTGAACGTTCTGGGATTTCCACCTTGTGTCCTTTTCTATCAGATCTTCAACATCGATGATAATGATAATAATCCAGATTTCATAATGCAGAGATGTATAGAAAATCGTTTAAATTTTTCGTCGACTCTCATGCATTTAAAAATCCGTTAGTTGTCAACTTAAAATATTTCAAAAAACTATTTTAAATAAATACATCAAATGGATGTTATGATTCAGTTAATTTCTTCGTAACCGCGCTCGACCCCCAACCCCCCCCCCCCTCCCCCACCGTACACTTTCGTACAAATTTTGAGACCCCCTCCCCCCCCCCTAAGTGTGTACGTAATTTGTGGACAGTCCCTTATGTACAAAAGACTAAAAATCACTTAAACTGCCCTAGCTCATTGGCCCTTGGGCCGACAGTGCCCAGACTTAATCCCAAAAAAGATTTTTCGATTATCTTTCAGGGAAAAAAGTTTTTGAAAATTGGTTGAATTTTACTCGAGTTATCGTGTTGACAGACGAACGGACGGACATTTTTTTTTATTGCTGATGTGGTCCTAGGACGGCAAAATAATATTTCGGAACGAGGTGGAGTAAACGGTCCAAGGCGCAGCCGAGGACCTTGTTGACATACATTTGTGTACATAGAGTTTCAAACATTTCCAACTGTATTATACACAGTTATTCGAGGTACACAAGAGTAATTTTTGATGCAAGTAACGTATGAAGGTATTTAACGCATTGCCGATACGAGCTGAAGGCGAGTTCGGCAACACATCGTGTGTGTTAAGAGCACGTCGCAAAAACGTGAACTGTCAAACTTGCGATGTTTTTTAAGACTAGAACTCCGCGCAAATCACAAATTATTCAAAATTGTACTGTGAGAAAATGACTCTTACGCATATAATAGATGAACCAGAATTCAAAAAGTTTAGGTACGAGGGTATAAATTTGCTCTGAAAAAACATCGCAAATGAACTTGGAATGCGATGATTTTTAAAGGAACTTTCGACCTTCATACTCAAACTTTTTGAATTCTGATTTATGTATTATTCGTGTAAGAGTCATCCTCTTGCAGTACATGAGTTATAATTTTGAATAATTTGTTACTCACGCAAGATTCTATTCTAAAAAAACATCGCAAATGTGACAGTTCACATTTTTGCAACGTGCTCTTATACTACCAGCATACGTAACGTGTATCAAAAAACGTTTTTTGCAATTCACCGACAAAAACGAGATTTTCTTTTAATATAAAAATTCAATTCAAGTAGTGCGTAAACCGTCATCGCACTAGTGCGGCAAAATGACTTCATGCGACACTCAAATGATGCACGACAAAGCTACTCATTAAAGTACAACGTCTCACATTAGCAGTTGAAACGATTGCTCTGAGCATTTACTGAATGTGTGTACATCAAATAACTTTTTTTACGTTTACGTTTCAAAGGTGGAAAAGATTTACGAGTAAGATTTTGTTAAGCTAAAATCTCATGAGTTCGAAAAAAGCGATAACCGCCTTCCAAAGCTCTGCCATGGTTACGGACCTGGGGCTTATTCACATTTTCTAAGAACTTCCCACTAGTCAGTTTGTTGTTATAATATAAGAAATATAACTGTAACAATTTAGCACATCAATAACCATAAGACAAAGTAGGGGACGAAATTATTTGATATTATTGAAAGCATTACTCAAAAAACGATGGGCTTTATTCGAACCAAAAAATAACAGGAGTTTACTTATTTATATACTGGTGGGCTAAGAGGGTTGCTGAAAGAAACACACAAAAAAAAAAACAATTTTTTTATTTACATCGTCACAACTATGCGAACAAAAAAAAAGAAGAAACATACGCAAAAAAAGGATACTTCACTGTGTGTTCAGATGCCGGATGGAGGGTTGATTTTGTGGTGATGATTTTTAAAGAGTGTAATGTGGGTTAAGCATGGAAAAAGATAAGATTTGTGGGTAGGATTTAAAAGAGATTTTCATTAAAAATTGTTTGAATTTTGATCTGCACAAGTTATGTGTAGAAAATGGATTTGTGCTCACCGTTATTTTGATTAGCCAAATTTATCTTGGGTGCTTGTGTAAATAATGAAAATAAATTAAAACTTCCCCAGTGTGTCTGTTTACGGGAGAGTGTATATATGTTGCAGGGATCCGTAAGGTAAATGGCAGAATACGTTTGTAATATGTTGCGGTGTACATTGGTGGTCGTTTGCTGCAGTACCAGAGAATTTATTAAACTGACTGAAAATATGGTCGTGATTTCTTTTCTTTGTTTGATTAATGTCGTCATCAAAATTTTCTTATTCCGTGAATTAAGCTCAAGCTGTTTGAGTGACTGGTTTCATCATTTTGTAATAAATTTATTTTCTTTCTTGTTTGCTCGTTATGAATGTATAATGATGGCTATATTACCCACTTTTCTTTAGTTCAACTAATATTTGTATAATAAAGAAAATTTTACAGACTTTTGCCATTAATTTTAATTAAGCAATGCGCTAGTCAAATGGTCTTGTTGTAATTAACCTTGGTTTTTTTCCAAATTCTTTTTGAATAATAAAGAACAGGAAGTTAAATCTTTAAAGGCTTGACAAGCGATGGTGGTGGAGTAATTGACGAAACTCACTCACTGTTTTTCAGTTTTCCTTTTCTATATCCAAATTTTCTCCAAATTTCTACGTCTGCCAGGATGAAACGATTCTCCTATCTTCTTCCTGTCTTCCATTCTACCAGCAATGATGTAACTTGCTTTTTAACCCCGTTAATGGCCCTAAAGTCGAACTCTAAAAGCCATATTTCTCACCTCATTGAAGGTGGAAAGATAAGAACTTTCGTGCATCAATCTAGATAAAATTATTCAATCTTTAGATCCGTACAAAGTTTACGGTTTCATCATAAAGTTTGTAACATGGATGAAATTTATTTCTGCAGAAAAATGGGCGAGGGGAAAACACTCCGAGGCTTCATAAGACACAGAGAATCTCTCTACGTCATCATCAAACTTTATAGACCGTTTATACCTTTCGGTGTGAGGTCTTTATGCAGGCGATCATGAACCACCCTGTTCAATGCTTTGCCAAGTATATGGTTTGAGGAAGCCCAGAGAAAGTACCCTAACTTCTGAATCTGATTTAATTGAGTCTATAAACCTTCTCCTTGGCCTACCCCTAGGGCGCACACCCGTGACCTGAGCATTTAATTTCCTCTTTGGCAGCCTGTTATTTCCCATCCTTTGAATATGTCCGTCCCATCGAGACGACTAACCCTTGCCGCCTCTTCCATAAACGTAACCCCTAAATTTTCTCTGATGTCGTCGTTCCTGATGTGATTGACCCACTCTTCCCTCCGATTCACCTTTGCTATTCTCCCGAGAACCCTCATCTCCGTAGCCTCCAGGTCATGCACAAGGTATCCGCAGTCCACCCAACTTTCACTACCACATAAAATCGTTGGCCTGAAGATTGAGCTGTAAATAGCTAACTTTGTGCCGTTACTTAATTACTTTTTGTAGAACACATGCCACCTCAACTGACTGGTCACTGCGCTTCCCATTCTCCTCCTTTCTTCAAATTTCCTCCTCTCAAATCCTCTGAGAAAATGCATCCTGAATATTTAAACACCGAAACCTGTTCCAACTACACTACACTGCAAGATTTGCTGACATGCACAACCTTAGTTTTGCTTACACTTACCTTCATCCCGTACTCCTCACATGCGACATTCAGGCAGTCAATCCCCTGCTGCAAATCATTGACATTATCCGCTATCAGAGTTAAGTCCTCCGCATACGACAGAATTTTCATGATTACTTCCCCCACTTCCACTTTCCTTTGCAAATTTGTATGCTTGATGATTTTGTCCATAAAAATTATGAACAGAAGTGTAGAAAGACAACAACCCTAATATCACTCACTAATATCACTATCTATTCTCACCGCAACCTTGCTCCCTGAATAAATGCTCTTAGTAGCGCCCAATAAACTTCCACTCGGTAAGCATCTCGAACAGCCTTGGTGTCAGTACCCGGTCAAATGCCTTTTCTAAGTCGATTACGCACAAATGTAGATCAATATTCCTCTTAAAGAGCTTTTCTCTAGCTTGTCTGAGGCAAAAGATCTGATTCAATTTACAGACCTTTCGTGACACCTCCTCTAATGTGGCTTCCTCATTACCCTCCGAGCTAGGACCTGCTTCCCTATCAGGTTCTACTACCGGATTAACAGATCCTGAAAGAAGTCCCTCCAAGTTTCCAGGACTTCACCGTTATCTGTAATCAGCCCTCGTTTTCACCACCACTCCTAACATGCTCAATCCTTAATCAATTTTTTATCCCTTCCTTGACCTGCATCTTCCAATTCCTCTCCGAACTTCGTCCACGCCCACGGCCTGCCTACACGCCTCTTTCTTTTCATTCCGGCGTTCCACCAACCCGTTTTTTTTCTACCTCTGCTCGAGACACTACCCAGACATTCCTCAGCTATTCTCAAAATACATTTCTTAAAATTTGCCCACTCAGCCTCAATTTCACCGCAGTTTGGAGGAAGCCTCTCAAAACCTTCAGTGAATTCTGCCATGAAGCGTGTCCTGACTTCCTCGTTCCTAAATCATGGGCGCGCGGTAGCGATGCGCGCGTGACGCAAGTCCTCATACGAACGAAAAATTCAAAAAATGTTTTTTCGTAAACTTCGGAATAATATATACAGCTAAGTTTTGACTTTTTTCGCTTGCATCGTACTCCCCTGAAACCTAGTTCATTGGATTCCTTGTAAAATTTTGATTGAAATCGACATTTTACTCATTAAAATCGGTCCAGTGGATCCGAAGATATGACCTTCAGAAAATCGTCATTTTCCATACAAAATGTGTTGCTTCAAATAAGCCCAAGTTAATGGAAACGTCCTACGTTAGTTCCTTAGTTAGTTCCAGAGCCATTTGTATGAAAACCGACTTTTTTGGTTCGTGCTCGAAAACGGCTCGATAACTTTTCTTGAAATTTTGCAGGGACCTTCGGGTGGGCATTCTACGCCATATGAGATTTAAAAAAGGGGGGGTACCGGCCTCGTTTGGGCGCCAGGGCTCTTAGGAGGCGCCATATAAAGCCCATATGTACGTGATTGTGTGTGTAGTGTGTATGATAGCACATTTTGTATGAGGCAATGGTTGTGTGTTCGAGATAGAGGTTTGGTGTCAAAGCGAAAGTTGTTGGGTTGGGTGTGTAGTGTGTCAGGGTGACCACTAAAATGGCGGAAAATAGGCGGAGACTCAAAAAAAAGCTTTTGATATGTTGTAGAGAAAGTTGAGGGGATCATTTTCGCCCATCGAAGTAGTAGCCGTCGCGCTTCGGTTTGACGGCGGCGGCTGCTCAAAAAAAACTTTTGATATGTTGTAGAGGAAGTTGAGGGAAACATTTTCGCCCATCGAAGTAGTAGCCGCCGCGCTTCGGTTTGACGGCAGTTGCTCAAAAAAAAACTTTTGATGTGTTGTAGAGGCAGTTAAGGGGATCATTTTCGCCCATGGAAGTAGTAGCCGCCGCGCTTCGGTTCGGCGGCGGCGGCTCAAAAAAAAACTTTTGATATGTTGTAGAGGAAGTTGAGGGGAACATTTTCGCCCATAAAAGTAGTAGCCGCCGCGCTTCGGTTCGGTGGCAGCGGCGGCTCAAAATAATGCAAAACATTACAATCACAACGAAAACCCTTTTTAAAAGGGAAACGTGACGCAAGTCCTCGTCCCTTCTTCCAAAACAACTGATATCACAACAAAAACCCTTTTTAAAAGGGAAACGTGATGCAAGTCCTCGTCCCTTCTTCAAAAACAACTAATATAAATTTGGGTGACTCTTGCAGCTTCGGAACGCACAAAAATCTTTTGAAATATTTTCACTTTTGATGCGTCACAAATGCCCCCAGTGTTATAGTCTTTCTGTTCTTTCAGCTTTCACCTTGCAAAAATTTGACTTTATGGAATGTATGGCGTATTTTTGTACAGGAAATCAAATTTTTGCGTATGAAAGCTGAAAGCGTAGAAAAATTATTACATTGGCGGGTCCGGCATTTGTGACGCATTTTTTTAATCGAAAGTGAAAATATTTCAGAAGAATTTTGTGAGTTCCGAAGCTGCAAGCGTCACCCAAATTTATATCAGTTGTTTTTGAAGAAGGGACGAGGACTTGCGTCACGTTTCCCTTTTAAAAAGGGTTTTTGTTGTTTTTCCTACACGGAATCTGCGAACTACCACTTTCTTCCTTTTAGTCTGACATCTCTACGTCATCCGAAAAAAATCCCATAGAACACACAGGAAACTTTCTGCATCTGGAATTTCACATGCGATTTCCCCTTGTGTTCTGAAGAAATAGGCAATGGCACGGTGTTTTTATTGTTGATTATTAGGTTATAATAACCTTACTTCGAACGATACCCCGAAATTGAGTCAGAGGCAGTTTTTGAGATTACAGTCATTAATTTGTTTATCAAAGTTTCAAGTTCAGTTGCCAGACGAGCAATGATTTTATTTTCACAAAGGGTCGACCTTTTTATTCTTTCGATATTAAAATAATTATTTTAAAAACATTTCAGAGTTTAAGGACTTATATTTTCTCTATGAATTATTTTTTTCTGTATACCTGGGGCATGCTATGCTTATGAGTTGTCGGCTCGGATTATCCCATTACCTCTCGCTCGTTTGGTGCTAAAGAAAACGAGAGATAACGAACGAAATAATACTCAACGCCTCACCGCTGCGGTGCTGCTCTCGGCAACGCTTGAATGTTAAATTTCCTCCGAAATAATCCATCAGTACATTCAAGCGAAACCCAAAAATCATAAAACTCATATCCTCAACTCAGCATCTTTTTACTTTTGAATTTAAATTTTGATTAATTTTCATGATTTACGCCCGAGAAATGTTTTTAGTTCAAAACGTGAAATGATTAAAATCCGAAACATCTAAATTCGAAATGTAAATCTGTGCTAAGAGTGCGAGAATTCTTCTCTGAATTTTATCTCATCATTTGATGTTTAACCATCTTTAAAATAATATCTTCTTCTTCTTTGTCGTTTGCCTCTTTACACTCCACTACACTTACAATGAAAACAATTTAATAGCAAGCAATGTGTCACAGTAAAATTACCCCAGTCAGTCGTACACCATTTGAAATAACATAATTTTTATCCCGGAACGCACGAAATCACTTTTAATTACATTTCTCTCGACTTCGAATAATATCTTTTTCATTTAATTTATTTATAAAGTAAAGAGAAAACTTAAACATTCCTTTCACTCCTTCCATCAGAATTGTCTGTCTTTCAGTCGTACCCATAGAAGACAAAAGTCTTCGGCATAAATACAGTTTTTTTTTCGAAAATTTTTTTTTCCTTCACCAAAACTTTATTAATGGGCG
The DNA here is from genome assembly GCA_029228625.1 of Pseudolycoriella hygida. Classification (NCBI taxonomy): domain Eukaryota; kingdom Metazoa; phylum Arthropoda; class Insecta; order Diptera; family Sciaridae; genus Pseudolycoriella; species Pseudolycoriella hygida. The sequence continues at coordinate 11,938,189 of CM055405.1, read as the reverse complement.
AGAGCTGTAATCTGAATTTTATTTAACAGATGCTTAAATTTTCTCCATTCAACAAAAAATAATTTCACGATAAAAAACAACGAATAAAAAAGAAAAGAATTTTTTTTTATCTTCACGCTGTGTTATCGATGATGTTTTACTATGGTGATGATGATGGTGATGTAATTAATGGAAAAGGTTTTGTTTTTGTTGTATGGTTGAGAAGGGGTATATACACAAGAAAAAGGGTAGACACGACAAGCAAAACGTTTCTTATATACACCAGAGCTATTAAAATTTAAATGACTTGGCTTCTTCGAAGTGGTATTAGAAACGGAGAGTGTTTATGAGAAGACAGTGGAGAATATTCCATTTGATGTTTTGTTAAAATAAAGCCCATAAATTTTGTGGACACTTGTTACGATGGATGGGATGCAAATTTGGGTCAAAATGGTAATTTCGTGTAAACTCAAGTTGTTTCTTTATGGGCAGTATAATTAATATGAAACATTTTTGATGAGAAAAGTAGAAAAGGGCAGTTTCGTTGATTTGATTCGGAATTTCAAATCAATTGTGGAAACGAAACATTGGAACAAATAGCATTCATTTCCACAAACAAGCAGAAAATTTATTCTCACCCCTTTTTTATCGACTTTAAAAGTAAATTGTGCCTTTTATTCGGTTGATTCAATTGTTAAATGACTCACTACGCATTGGATAGAATTGTGTGGAACAATTATAACAAAAAACCTCAAATTTACTAACAAAACTTTGTAAGAGTGACAGTCACGCCCTCTGTAAGTGAGTGCAGGACTTTGAAAAATATTCATGAGGCATGTGGTGGAACTTTTTCTTTAAGTAAACAATATTTTGTGCAGACAAGATGAGAGCAGTGCCGTTCATTACAAGGAGAGTAAATTCCATAAAGAGTTTGAATTGTATGGCCAAAGCAGAGGAAATCGCATCGAGCGATAAGTTTCTGACCATAGTAACGAGGGTGCAGAAATTTAATTCGTTGGTAATGCCTTTTTTCTCCCTTGGGTAACAATAGTTATTTCATGCTTGTGGTGAAAAAACTCTGCCTAGCGGTAGGCAGAGATGTGATATTACGTAAGTTCCAGCAAAAAGATGAGCTCTCCGTCACGTCGGTAAGAAGCTGATACCTATGGACGCTTTAACTGCGGCATCGGCTTCTGTCAAAGTATGCAAGTTTCATGCATAACATTTGAAGCTTTATGTTTTCATGATATTTGCCATACTTTGACAGAAGCCGTTGCGGCACTAAATGCGTCAATCTTACACTGTTTCCACAGAGCGTTGAAAATATATAAACTATTTTGAAACATAACCAAAGACCCGAACGTATCGGAATAGACGTGGCAAAGAGAATAGATATGGCAAACAGAATAGATGTTACAAAAAGACACGAACGTATCTAAAGATACAAATAAAATTGTTATATCCAAGGATTGGGCCATTTTCTCCTAAAACCCTGAAACACGTGTTCTCTAAAATTTTGTTCTATGAAACAGCATTCTACCTCTTATAGTTCTAGAGATATGGATCATCCTTCCCAATTCTAGAAGTGATCATACCAGGATTGAGCCATATTTCCACAAAACCCTGAAGTACGTGTTCGCTTAAATTTAAATCTCTACAACTTCGCCTTTGAAAGCAATTTTCTAATTCTCATAGTTCTGGAGATTTGGGTCATCCCACCCAATTTCAGCCGATTTCAGTCCTACCGGTCATAAATAAAATTTTTGAGACTGTCCTCCACGGACGACTTATGTGCTTTCTTGAATCGAGTAATCTCTTGTATGAGAAACAATTTGGATTCAGGAAAAAGTCAGGGACCCATACTGCGACCTTCGAACTACTAAACAAGATGCTAATAGACATTGACAAAGGTAAAGTCGTCAGTGCTGTCTTCCTCGATCTCATGAAAGCCTTTGATTGCGTGGATCATGGGATTCTTCTAGAGAAGTTAGAAATTGCTGGCGTCCGAGGTGTTACCTTGGACTTGTTTAGAAGCTACCTCAGTAGGCGTAAACAGTGTGTTACTGTTGGCAAAGATCAGAGCCCGATGATTGACATTACCATTGGTGTACCACAGGGAAGCGTACTGGGCCCACTCCTTTTCATCGTCTATATTAACGACATCTTCATGCTGCCATTGAAAGGTGTAATTCTCTTGTTCGCAGATGACACCGGTAACTTTAGCTCAAACGTTTCCTTCGACCAAAATGTTACGGACATCAACCATGACTTGATTTTGCTTAATAAATTCTTTACAGCTAATAAATTGTCCCTTAATGTAGCAAAGACAAAAGTAATGCACTTTCGGAGAAGTGTGAAAGGTGTGGCGATTGTAGGACCTGTTATGATTGATCGTCAAGAGGTACAAGTAGTCTCAGTTTATAAGTACTTAGGACTACTAGTTGATGAGAATTTGAGGTGGGGGGATCACATAACGAGATTGTGCAAAAAGCTCTCATCAGTTAGTGGTGTGCTCAATAAGCTCAAGCGAATTCTACCTAAATCTGTCCTGATGAAAATATATTTTGCCTTAGCGCATTCACACTTGGTCTACCTCACCGGTGCCTGGGGTCAAGCCAGTAAGGCCTGTGTGAAGCAGTTGCAGATTCTTCAAAAGAGATGCCTGAAACATGTTTGCAAGTTACCGCAGCGTCATTCCACCGTGGACTTGTTCAGAACCCATTGCCCTGGAGTCCTAAACATTAATAGCCTCCTCAAACTGAGCATCTGCAACTATGTGCACGGTGTAGTCTCCGGGAAGTCTCATAACACGGTGGAGTTTAGATTGACCTCTCACAGGTATGACTTGAGAAATCGCAAACCATTTTACCGCGCCGGAACGCGAACGAAACTAGGGGAGGCTGCTCTGTCTATAGCCGGAATTGATTTGTACAACTCCCTGCCTGCGGAAATTACGGCTTCCAGTGATTTTGTTTTTAAAAGAAAGCTGAAGGAGTGGCTGTCTATGCGACAATACCCGGGCTAATGCGTGCCGCCTCCTGTTCTGAGCGTCTCAGCTAACGATTCTTGGTGTCAATTATTTCTTATTTTATTTCATGCATTGATTAGAGTGAGATCCTGGAGGTACGATGTATTCCCCCACACCGCCCGTCCTCTTCTTCGTCGTCTCCCTTCAATCACACCAAACTGCCCTACCAATTTTGTTTAGCCTTTAACACTTTTAAATAAAGCACTTTTGTTAAGCGATACGAAAATTAACTATTTTATTTGCTTCTTTACTCTTTCGTTTCTCAACAAGGAATAAATAATTGAACTGATAATGCAATGCGTTGAACTGATTTTGACCAAAACGGTTGATAAAAATACGTTCAATTCTGATTCGGTTTTGGCGCGATATTAAAGTTCGAAAGGATTCGAACATTCTCCCCCCTTTGAAGGATTAATCCTTCAAATAAATATTCCAAAATTTTAAATTAGATTTACATGCTGAAGGATCCTATACAATACAATCCGAAAGAATAGACTCCCCAATTCGCTTAAATAAACTTTGCGGTTAAGGAAGGTATCCATGGCTGTTTCTACTCTTTTCTTTCATTACTTAGAGTTTAGGACCATTAAACCTTACCGATCTTTTAAACAACGTTATAATCAATTCTTAAAACTAATTTACTTAAACTAACAATAATTTCAACCATCAATGGGAAGCACTGAGATTTTGCTGATAGGCCGTTTCAAAATCGTCGTTGGCGTTTTGATTGTAACAACCCGAGATCTGCCATCATCGCCTGGATGAATTTCCAAAATTCGAGCTAATGGCCATTTGGTTGGAGGTAGATTGTCTTCATGATACAGTACCAGTTGCCCAACTTTTACGTTTTCATGTAGATTTTTCCATTTTGTTCTTTGTTGTAATTTCGACAGGTAGTCATTCGACCAGTGTTTCCAAAACTGTTGGTAAACCTTTTGAGCAAGTTGCCACCGACTCAAACTGTTGCTTTTAGTATCAAGGAGATTCGGTTGTGGTATCGTGATGGGCGCTTCACCTATAAGAAAATGACCAGGGGTTAGATATTCGTTTTCATACACATCATCGTTCATTGAACATAGAGGACGCGAATTCAAGCACGCCTGAATTTGGCACAGAATAGTGGTCATCTCTTCGAATGTAAATAAGTTATCTCCACACAATCGCTTAAGATGGTATTTAGTTGATTTTACGCTAGCCTCCCAGAGTCCGCCAAAATGTGGTGATGCTGGCGGATTAAAGTGCCAAGTAGCACCGTCTTTAGCCAAGTAACTTTTTACTATAGGATCAGACATGAGTTTTTCGAAATCTTCCCGTAAAATACGATCGGCTCCAATGAAGTTAGTTCCGCAATCACTGTATATATCTGATACTTTCCCATTTTTTGCGGTGAATCTTTTGTATGCTTCAATGAATTTTGCTGATGTTTGATCGCTGACAAGCTCGAGATGTATGGCTTTTGTAGAGTAACATACAAAAATTGCAATATAGCTCTTGATGCTTTGAATAGTGTATTTTCCTCTAGATCGACCAATGGAGTTTTTAGTGTAAATAGGTCCCGCATAGTCAATTCCTGTATGCAGGAAGCATCTGTGTTGTACTATTCTGTCCCTGGGTAGATCAGCCATTAGTTGTTGTTGAGGTTTGCATCTATGCGGAAAACAGGTTATGCAGTTTTTGATGACTCGTTTAATTTGTTCTGTCTTTCCAAATATCCAGTAATCACTCAGCGAGACTGACATTAATGAAACTCCACCATGAAGGGTCAGATTATGTGCTTGCTCGATGATTAGCTTGGTAAAATGATGTTTCTTAGGTAGGATTATTGGATGTTTTGATTTATACGGTAAGTCGGACTTGCGTAGCCTGCCGCCAACCCGAAGAATGCCTTCCGAATCAAGAAATGGTCGTAGAGACAATAATTTGCTTTTTGTTGTTATCTCGTCATCATTTAGGCAGTCGTTGATTTCTACGCTGAATGATTGGTTTTGTGTAAATTTGATCCAAGATTTCAAAGCGTTTGACATTTCAATAGCTTTTGGTATGTTGTCCTTGAAGTGCCTGTTTTTTGGCAGCCATCTGAGTATAAATGATGTAATCCTTAGTAATCTAGACAAGTCTGACTGTTTCTTAAGAGCTTTATCCATTTGTATATCTTCTAAGTACGTTGTGATGTGCATAGTTCTGATTGATTTTCTTCGTTCTTCTTCTGTTTCAAATTGTATCGGCTGCTGCTGGTTCTTTAAGTAGATTTCGTTTGAGAGAAACGCAGGTCCGTTCCACCATAGTTGATGATCTTTTAGTTCACTAGGATCTACGCCTCTTGAGGCACAATCTGCTGGGTTGTTTTTAGTGTCCACAAAGTGCCAAGACTGTATATTCGTGAGTTGCTGGATATCTGTTACTCGATTCGCTACGAATGTATTCCAATGATTAGGATGTGATGCGATCCATGCTAGTGCTATAGTCGAGTCAGAATACTGATGTGTTATGATTGGTTCACAATGAAGCGATTTTTTGATTTTGTTCATTAACGTTGAAAGAAGAAGGCAGCCACTCAACTCTAATTTTGGTGTTGATACCGTTTTTATTGGGGCTACTTTCGTTTTTCCAGAGATTAAGTTGACTTTGATTGTTCCATCGTCAAATTTCGCTCTTGCATATACCACTGCTGCATATGCAAGATTCGATGCGTCCGAGAACCCATGAAGCTCTAGGTTGTTTAGTTCATTTGTCCCAAACCATCTCGGTATTTTGATCTTCTCTAATGTAGGTAGTTGCTGTCGATAATTTTCCCATTCAATTATTTTATCTTCCGGTAATTTGCTGTCCCAACTCAGATGTTTGAGGGACCATAGGCTTTGAAGGAAAATCTTAGCTTTTACAGTAGCTGGTGACAACCATCCAATAGGATCAAAGAGCTTGGCTATGTCTGATAGTACTTCCCGTTTAGATAGTTTCTTTTTCGTAAATGCTGTGACTTTGAACTCGAACCAATCTTCTTTCTGATTCCAGTAAATACCTAGTGTTTTTATGCTTGAGTCAATAAGCTCTACTAGTGCTTGAGGGTCATGACGGTTTTCTAGAGGAACACTTTCCATCAATTCTTTCACGTTGGAGAACCACTTTCTCAAAATGAATCCTCTATCTTTGAGAACTTTTATGAGATCGCTTTGCAGTTTCATGGCAGACTTAATACTATTGCTACCTGACGAGACATCATCCATATAAAAATCCCTCTTGATAACTTCAGCTGCTTCTGGATACTGTTTACTGACATCTTTCGCTGTTTGAATTAAAGTTCTAGTTGCGAGGAAAGTGGCTGATGCTGTTCCATCTATCACTGTTGTTACTCTGTACTCAAGTATTGGCTCCTTTATCGAAAATCTCCATAGCAACCTCTGATAATCTCGATGATCATTGATGATGTGTATTTGTCTAAACATTTTCTCTATATCTGCTATGAATACAACCTTATGGGTACGCCATCTGACTAGTATGGAGTATAAATCTTCTTGAACTGTAGGGCCAACCAGTAATTTATCGTTGAGAGAATTACCAGATGTCGACTTTCGGGATGCATTAAAAACCACCCTTAATTTTGTTGTTAGACTTGATTCTTTGAGTACTGCATGATGAGGTAGATAAAACTTTTCCGGATCTGGTATCTCCATTCTATCCGCTGGTACTAATTCGATGTGTCCTGACTTTATGAGATTTTGCATATATTCGTGGTATCGTTCCTTTAACATATGATTAGTTTTGAAACGTTTTTCCATCCCATAAAGCATTTGAAGTGCTGCTTGTTTGGACGATCCAAGAACTTTTGAAGATTTTGATGGATCGAATAGTAGAGGAACTTGATATCTTCCGCCGATGGTTCTTGAAATGTTTTGTGAAAATATGTTTTCCGCACATTGTTCATTGATTGTTAGTTTTCTTAAGGTTGGTACCTCTTCCATTTCCCAAAATGCTTTCAGTATATGTTCTAATTTTGGATTGTCACCAATTTGTAGACAATTAACTTTGATTTCGCGGACCTGATGATGTTTTGCTTCGACTTTTCCAAAAGTGTTGAGTTCATAGCTGTCGGAGAATTATGAATTTTCTTTATGATGCCAACTAGTATGATCTCTTCGAATACGTCTGCTCCTAGTAATAACTGTATTGGTGCTGACTGATGATAATTTTCGTCTGCAAGTTTCAACCCTTTAAGATGTGGCCATTTTTTTCTTTCAATTTGTTTTGTTGGTAACGGTGCCGTGATTGTTTCCATCGTACAGAATTCTACTTCTAACTTGAACGTCGGATCTACCCTTGATTCTATGACTGCTTTCACTAAAGATGTTTTTTCTTGTGCAATTTTCTGTCCTACACCGATTATGGGTACCGATTCAGCTTTATGTAAGAGTTCCAGTCGCTTTGCTAGTTTCGTTTGTATGATTGATTGTTCTGATGCTTGATCTATTAGTGCTCTTGCTGTTATGGTTTCACCTGAAGACTTGATGATGTTGACAATTGCTGTTGCTAATAAGACTCGCTTTTGATTCGTTGATACATTGACGACCACTGTCGAATTTATCCCTGCTCCATTTGTTGACGAATAGTTTTTAGATGCTGATTGTTGGTTGTTTTTATTTGTTGCTGTTCTGTGGATGGTGGTATGATGTCTTGCACCGCATTGAGAACAACTTCTTTTGCTTGTACACGAACTCAAGGAATGTCCTGACCGTAAACAATTAAAACACAGATTTTTTGCTTTAATGAATTCATTTTTTCTTTCATAACTAAGAGCAAGATATTCACCACAGTTCGTGATAGTGTGGTCTTGCTTGCCGCAATAATAACAGTTGATATTTTTTGTATTAGCTCCCAAATTTTTGTCAGAACGATTGCCACCAAATGTATTTCCACCAAATTGAATGTTAGAACAATCGCCACCACGAACTGTTTTGTTGTATTTAATGATTTGTACCACGGAATTGATTTGCCACCAGATTGCTTTTTAGAACGTCTGCCACAATGAAAACGATTTTCTACCAAAATGACTAGCTAGAACAATCGTTACGACACCACGTTTTTGATTCAAGGTTATAAGAGCCACGCTCTGATTTATTGTTCACTATTTAATGTATCACACCCTTTAATTAACGATCGCCCAAGTATTTTTCGGCCAATGAATCTTTTTAATATAACCATGCTCTGCTACCAATGTTTAGCCTTTAACACTTTTAAATAAAGCACTTTTGTTAAGCGATACGAAAATTAACTATTTTATTTGCTTCTTTACTCTTTCGTTTCTCAACAAGGAATAAATAATTGAACTGATAATGCAATGCGTTGAACTGAATTTGACCAAAACGGTTGATAAAAATACGTTCAATTCTGATTCGGTTTTGGCGCGATATTAAAGTTCGAAAGGATTCGAACAAATTTTGATATTTTTTTTTATTTTATTTTTATTTTTACTATAACCATTCTTCACCAATTGTATTAATTTTTTTCTTTTTATGTTCTTTCCAAAAACAAGAAAAATATAATGTTAGAACACTAGTTAATTTGAATTCATTTAAAAACCTTAAAAATTAAATTAATGTTTCTTAAAAGTGCTAAGCACAGTGAAACTTAATGTATTCCATATTTAATGTAAATTTCGATAATAAAATGAACCTTGAACCTTGAACCTTGATTATGGAAGTGGCCATATACCAGGATTGTGCCATATTTCCCTAAAACCCTGAAACACTTGTTCGCTAAAATTTAATTCTCCACAACTTCGCCTTTGTAAAGCAACTTTCTAACGCTCATAGTTCTAGAGATAATGGAGATAATGGTCATCCTGCCCAATTATGGAAGTGGCCATATACCGCGATTTGACATCAAATGCTTTCATTTGACACCAAAATGAGGAATTTCCGTGTTATACTTGCTAAGATATTTGCGAAAAAGTTTCATCGACCCTTGAAAATTTCATGTCCGACCTCCACTTCTTCGACCATATCTCCGGAACTACTTGATCGATTTTGCTCATCTTCGAACTTGAATCATGGAGGCATGGGGGACATTTTTTTATTGTTGTTTCGTCATATTTAGACGATAATAAATGCATCCCCCCAACTCCCAACTCGATCTACCCCATTTTGCATTAAAATTGTTTGTAGTAAACGTATAGGACCGTTGTACTTCGAATGGGTTCAAAAATTGCAGAAAAAGAGGGCTAGATGTGGAATTGTGTCAAATTAACAGTCGCACATGCAGAGAGTGTGTAAAAAGGAATATCAACTGCAATTGAGTTTGTTGGGACCAAGAGTCGGTCTATTCCTACTGTCAAATTGACGTTTCAAACATCAGAGTCCTTGCTATTGCTGGATTTTTCTTACTTTACTATGCCTGTGCCTTAGCTTATCAACTCGATAGCGTAGTGGTTAACACGTCTGCTTGCTACTACGAGATCGAGTTGCCAGTGCGTTGGTTGGAAACTCAACCGCAGACGGATTTGTACCGATTGTTGGATTTGTAAACAAAACAAAACTGATTGAATCGTTCAAGTCGAGTGAAGTTGAGTGTAGTGCCATCGTACGGCTTACCGGAAAAGGTGTTGTTGGGAGAACCGGTATTCTACTCCTACTAGTTTCACTCCTAGTTACATCTCATAGATGGCACTGGGTTTGTCGCACAGCTTACCACTGGCACAGTAAAACTTTCCGGTAATGAAAGGATCTCAAAAAAAGCACCACAAACAGCGATACTAGCAAGGATACTAGTAAATAACGATCAAGCCTCTAACCCTTCATGGGTTGTAAGGCAGATTATTATTATTATTATTATTACTATGCCTTAGATCTTTTCATTTCAGATTGATTACTATTTTTGGCTTGTGGAATTGTTTTTCTATTAGATAATCGAGCCTACATCAACGTTTACGAAGATCATTTTTCGAAAAAATTGGTTCTAGGTAGGGTTCCCATTTTTCAAAATGCAAAAAGAGGACATTTCTTTCGAAAAAAGAGGACAAAAAGAGGACGCTCCGCAACAGAAAAAAAGAGGACGGAAGAGGACGTTTAACAACAAAAAGAGGATAAAAAGAGGACAAAAAATATTTTCACAATTTTTTTGTAATTTAATTTTTGTAGCTTCCACGATTCATGATACGGATCAATTAGTTACATGAATGATGTATGTATGTATGTATGTATATTTTATTATAATTGTACAGAAAGATTAAATTTCCTTATGTCAAATGTACAATGCAGATTTTAGTAGCTAACATTTAAAAAACTTAAAATTAAAATTTCCAATTAAAGAATACAAATAAATTACAACGAGAATAATTGCTGCAAGGTGATGGCATATTTCCTTTAGATCTACTTATATTAACTTAATTGCTTAACTAAAAATTTGTTTTCATACCATTTGTGGGACACAAAGTGCCCTACGAAACTGAAAAATATTCAAGACAAGCCTCAGTAAATGTAGCGAGGGTAGGCTTTTTCTTTAATGAAGTTGGGAGAGAATTCCATAAACTAATAGCGTGAGCAAAGAAAGAATCATGATACATTTCCGAATGCGTCGTTGGGACAATATAATTCAACGTACGTATTGATTTAGCCGGCGTTAGCAATTCAAATAAATAGTCTGGGGTCTTTGACGATATTATACTATATAAAAATTTGCATACCCTAAACTTCCTATAGCATGATAGGGTACAGCCTAGCACCGTCTTGGCATGGCGGCTTACGCTTTCTTGTCTTTTAATAGAGAAAATGAACCGAACACAATCATTGAACGCCACCTCCACTCCAACACACTTTCAGCTGACGCACTCATAACCGGCCACATTACATCGGCGTACATAAAATACGGCATGAGACAGGACTTTACTAGTTGCATTCTAGCTGCTTGTGGAAGAGAAGTTTTAGCGTTCCATAAGGCCCACAACTCTTTATATATTTTCCTTGTTATTTCTTGACAATGATCGTCCCACGTTAGTGTCTTATTCAGCCACACTCCTAGTACTTTTGCCCTATCCACCAGAGGTATTTCTTCGCCACTAATCACAAATTTCGGAGTGACGAAGAGCTCTGGCCTAGAAATTATCAAGACTTTTGATTTGCTGGCATTTATTAAGAGCCGGTTTTTTGTTGTCCAGTTGGCTATATGTTCTAGGTCGGCGTCAATGAGCTTAACCGCATTATCAATTTCACTCACTGGTTGGCAGAAATATAGTTGACAATCGTCAGCAAACATGTGCGAACAACAGGAACTGAGGACTTTAGGCATAATGAAGATAACAAAAACTATTTTTCTGCTTCTGCAGATTCTTTCGCACGTCTATCATAGAAATATTTTTCAGTCGATTTAATTTTTTCAAGAAAATTTTGATCGTTGCGTATCATGTTAAAAAAATTCTCGCATGGAACACCCTTAAAATTATACTTTACGAATGCAATTGATTTTACACTTTCAATTAACAAGCGATTACGTTCATCTGTCCATTGACTTTTAATTAAACTAAAAATACGCTCAATGTTTGCGTTGTGAGCAGGAATAGCAAACAAGTGTGCAATAGTTTCGAATTCCGAATATTGTTCAACGGAAACACAATTCTTAAAGAACATGACCCATCTCTCGTGAGACAGTTTGTCCTTGTACTCATCTTTTTCCTTATTTTCCTTGATGAAATTGGTCAACGCCTTTAATTGGTCGAAGCATTTAACATCATCGATTCCTACACCTTGCTCGATAAGAAATTCCACTGTGGTCTCAACTTGTTCGGGAGTAGGAACTTCTTTGATGTTCATCCATTCGAACACACGATACTTGTCGAACTGAACCGTCCATTCTTGCAGATACTTCAAAGCATTTGCATCTATGTCGAGCATGGCAGCTTTCGTAGTGTCAGTGTTTTTGTGTCTACGCAGAATGCTCTTAACGGCGATCGGTATGAATTTTCCAGAAATTCTTGATTCAAGTGTCTGTAAAAAATCTAGGATCGATTATCTACCAGAAAAACAACTCCATAAATCGAATATTTTCATGTTCATGCCATAATTAGAAAAGTTACACATCTGTCACTTTCGTATTACTATACTATATGTCAATCTACAGTTACTCCTCAACTGTTCGCTTGTTCAGTAATTTTGACGTTTAAAACGTCATTTTGACATTTTGAAATAGACCGACTTTTCATTCCAACAGAGTGTCTAACACAATATGCGCTGTTTTTTGACAATTTGTTATGATGATGTGCTCTACTACATTGAATGACACTTTTCCCAGTTCCTTATTTATTTATATCTGAATTTCTCAATCACATAGTCGAATTTAGAGGAAAATCTAGTGTTTGGTTTTAATCAATTTCCAAGAATCATTAAAATTGTTTGACTAAAGATGGATTCGTCCAAAATTGTCGCTAACAAGTATAACCCTAACAGAAACATAAATATCACAGTTCAACAACTTGGAACATTACACGCCCAAAGAACTAAACAAACACACAGTCGTAATTTCACAAGATTTCCTAAAAAATTGACAGCCACTTCTGTTTAGTTTAACGACGTTAAATCATAACGAAATTAGTATACACGACGGCATAGCAAAAACAAGAGATACACAGGCAACGTTCATTTATGTGTAATACATACACCTGGATAGAGCCATCTATAAGGTATACGAGCCTCAGAGTAAATTCCTTCTAAAATCATACAAGTTTGGTGTTTGTCTATATTTGTATGCATAGCGTGTTTTTGTTCCGATAAAATATTCTCACATTTACGCCTTAGCTAGAGGTTATTGTCGACTCATTATAACTGTGTTTTATGCTCTATTTTGACATAAATACGGCTGTTAGAAATAGTTTGCCTGTCTGCCATCATAATGTCACATACCCCAGCAGCTATTATTAGCATTACAATGACCTGGTCGCATATTTCAACGAAGAGGAAACTATGCTGTAGTGCCATAGTGCACATTTGTCTGTAAACATTTTTAGGAATCATAACCCACTGAGTGTCTTTGAGATAGTTTTCGCCAAATTTTCTTGAAATTTTCACGAGAAATTATTAAAATAATAATTTCATCATTCATAATTATATTCAACGTATCTACCCTTACGAAAACGTTTTACTAATTAATAAAAGTTACATTAAACATTCGTATACATTTCAGTTCAATGAATTAATGGAAATTTTGTCGCATATGTGACAATATTTATTGTATATTTTCGGGTCATATCAATTAAAGCTTAGACATTACATAGACGACAGCATTGACGCATGACTGTGTTTGCCAATTATTTCAGCAAAACGGGTCGCTAAAATATCTGCTAACCTAATTTCATCGATAAACCATTTGATCCAACAAGTTGATCAACATTATTAAGCCGACGACAGATGTTTCAAAACCTCTAGAAATACCAGCGAAAAGACAGCCTACACTACCTTGGTGTTAATCTTTCTCACTAAATAGCGAAAAAATTGAAATTTAGCTTAGCGGGGTATAGTTTAACGGACACATTCGCTCAAAAACGTGTAACTGGTGACAAATGTTTTAGTAGAATAAAGTTACAACTAGATGTGCAACACGGGCGCTTTGTGCTGCTGTAATATTGAACAGTGTTTTCCTGTTGAAATAATGGTGCAATACGTTCTTGCAGAAGTGGAAATGGTTTTTAAAATGAAGATTTTTGCTTGATGTAGTTGAAGAGTTTAGTGCTTCATAAACAATTGACATGGCTAATTCCGTCGGTACCGTAACCTGGGTAACATATTTCATCTCTTGCATTTATATTAACATGAGACTCGTTTCCCAGGTTACAAAACGTCTACTTTGTAAACTTTGTAAAGTAGCAATACCGATGGAATGAGCCATGATGATATTTAATTTTATTGTCTCACTATTTTCTAGCCGACATGGAAAAAGAGTGTCTATGACTGCAGTCATAGTCCTCGTTAAAAAACCATGTAAACGTTACAATAATACGCCTTAAGTAATATTCACATTAACATAGTCATAAATTAATTGAAACATAAATAAAAAATTAATGCAAAAAAAAAACACATTATGCAAATAAAGCAGAAACAAAAAACAAAAAAAGTCAATGCAATAAAAAATAAATAAATAAAAAAAATAAAAAGTCAAAAAGTAGTATCGAGTCCACATCGAGTCAAATCGTGAAAAGGAAAAAGAGAAAAAAACGGATTATAAGTGAATCCTGGTC
>CM055405.1:11902284-11923467 GCA_029228625.1 Pseudolycoriella hygida | reverse complement strand
GCATTTAGAGTTTCTGCTTACTGATTTGGACTTTAAAATTTGTATCAGGCTGTAATAACTCCGGTTGCCAAGAGTCTTTTGATTTCGTCCATGATTACGTTGTCAGAATTAAGCAGAGATCCAAGATATACGAACTTGTCTACCACCTTAAATGTGTGTGTGTCAATTGTTACGCTTTGGTCGTGTTGTCGATTCGATGGGGAGACAATAATGTATTCGGTCTTTGTGTCATTAACCTTTAACCCGAGGTCGGTACCTTTTCTGTCCAAAGCCGTGAACTTTTCCTTAACAGCTTCCATGTTTCGGCCCAAGATATCCAAGTCATCAGCGAAGCCCAGCAATTGACTGGATTTGGTGAAAATGGTGCTGCTGGTGTCGATGTCCATGGTTCTCACTGCTGCTTCAAGGGTCAAATTAAAAAGCAGCGTTGCGAACGGATCACATTGACGTAGTCCTTCCTCAATGTCGAAAGCGTCTGACAATTTGCTTCGGATTCTTACTCGGCTGTTAGCTCCATCCATTGTCAACTTTGTTAGCGAGATTAGTTTTTTGGGAACCCCTAATTCCTCCATCACTCTCCATAACTTCCTCCTGTTGACACTGTCGTATGCTGCCTTGAAGTCTACGAACAATTGGTGTATTTCCACGTTGTACTCCTTACACTTCTCCAAGATCTGTCTAATGCTAAACAGCTGGTCCGTTGTTGAACGACCTACACGAAAACCACCTTGATATTCACCGACAGTAGATTCCATGTATGGAAGAAGGCGTTTGTATAGAATATTCGCAAAAGCGAAATTCCGCGATAGTTGCCACACTCCAATTTGTCGCCTTTCTTGTACAAAGGGCAGATGATGCTAGTCTTCCACTCTCCCGGCAACTCCTCGACATTCCAGATGCGCTTGATGAGCTCGTGCATCTCCATACATAATGCGTTACCACCGTGCTTGAAAAGTTCTCCAGTTATGTTGTCGGTTCCTGGGGCTTTGAAATTTTTGAGCTTTAAAATTTCATGCTCCACTTCCTGTAGCGTTGGTTCTGCAATATGTGGCTGCGCGGTCTGAAATGGTAAGTTGTTGTTGGTGTCGTTTCGGTTCGGTGGTCTGTTCGGGTTCAGCAGTTCCTTAAAGTACTCCGCCCATCGTCTGATTCACCTTTCCTCATCTGCTAAGACCAACCCATCCTTGTCCTTGCACAATAAAGGTTGTTGACTGTAACCTTTCCTCGATTCGTTTACTTTCCGGTAAAAATTCCGCGTCTCTTTTCGATTACCAAACCTTTCAATTTCGATTAAAACTTCCTTGTCATGTTGTCGCTTTTTTCTTCGGAATAGTTTTTTCTCGAAATTTCTCTTCGAACGGTACTCTGCCATGCCAGCTCGAGTGCATCTATTTAGCTATCTCGCTCGAGCCGCATTTTTGTCATCCAGTGCTTTTCTGCATTCGTCATCGAACCAGTCATTTCTTTTCTTTCCCGTTCTCGTTCCTATCGTCTCTGCTGCGGCTTGCTCTACGTTTCGTCTAATTTGATTCCATGCATCGTCTACGTTCCGTAGTTCGCTTTCCATTCCGTCAATAATTTTCTTCTCCAAACTATCCAGATATTGTCGTTTAATATTTTCGTCCTGCAGTTTCTCGACGTTCCACTTTTCCAATGCCGGCTGTCGATTGTGTGAAATCGAAACTCGAGCCCTAACAACCACCTTTACCAAGTAGTGATCTGAATCGATGTTCGGTCCCCTACAACTTTTGACATCCAAAACATTTGAACAGTGACGCCAATCTATGAACACGTGGTCAATCTGGTTTTTGGTTCGTCCATCAGGTGATACCCATGTCGCTTTGTGGATGTCTTTATGTTCGAAATAGGTACTGCAGACAACCATGTTCCTTGACGCTGCGAAATCAATTGCCAACGTTCCATTTTCGCTTGTCTTTTCGTGGAGGCTATATTTACCAATACTGGGACGGTAGTAGACTTCGCGACCTATCTTGGCATTCAAATTCCCAAGTATGATTTTGATGTCTAGATTCGGTGCTCCATCATACACTTTCACCAGTTTCTCGTAAAATAGCTCCTTCGCTTCATTATCTTTTTCCTCCGTTGGAGCGTAGACGTTAATAAGAGTATAATTGAAAAACTTTCCTCTTATCTGTAGAGTGCATATTCGTTCGTTGACAGGAGTGAAACCAATCACCGCGTTTCTGGCTCTACCGAAGACCATGAAGCCTGTTCCGTATCCTCTTGGGCTGTCGTTGCTCTTGCCGCTGTAATAAAACGTAAAGTCTCTACTGATCATAGAATTCTTCCCAGGCCATCTAGTCTCCTGTACTGCTGTAATGTCAAGTTTAGTCGCCCTTAGCGCACTGGTGAGTGATCTCACCCCTCCTGGCCGTAACAGAGATCTAACATTCCATGTTCCTAATTGTAAATCGTTGTCCTTTTTTCGTTGCCTAAGTCGTTGCAGTTTATCCTGTCCAATCCGAGGCTCTGTTGTTCAATTCATAACCATATTGCTTTTTTTGAGTGTGGTATGGTGGCTAGCCACACGCACAACCCACAAATTCGTTTCCCCGATGACCCGTGGGCAAGTCATCAGGTAGCACTCTTAAGTTTAGCACAAAACTCCGAAGAGAATTGAGGTCCCGGGGACTACGACTTGGACGTAAAAAGAGCACTTGATAGTTAGACAGTTGCACGCCTGGCACATGACACGGACTACCACACTCTGCTCATATGCAATCAGGCGCTACCCTATCTAACTACCCAATCCCCTAATATCGTCCACTGATACAATAATTTCATCCATGAGACAATAATATGGTCTAGCGATACAATATTATCGTCTCATGGACAATAATACACTGGGGGATTTTGCACATTCCCTTTTCATCGTACAGATTAGAGATGAGCGGTTCGACATTTTTGACAAAACCCGATGCGAACTCGACCCGATTAACTTTTTCGAAGCGAGGAACCCTTGAACTAGATGAAAACAATTCGGGTTCAGGTTAGGATCGGGTTTATCGAAGATCATTCTACCCTTGGAAGCGACTCACTCAAAGAAATATTGAAAGAAAAGTACTACTGGTGAATTTACCTACTTTGGCCCACTCTTTTTCGGACACATTTCTTCACTTCGACACCTTGTCTGTCATTTGATCGCACTCTCAAACGTTTTTATTAAGAGCACGTCGCAAAAATGTGAGCTGTCAAATTTGCGATGTTTTTTATAGAGCAGTGTCTTGCGTAAATAAAAATTGTTCAAAATTATAGCTCATGTACGGTGAGAAGATGACTCTTACACGAATAATAGATGAATCAGTATTCAAAAAGTTTAAGTATGAATGTCGAAATTTGCGGTAAACATCGCATCCCAAGTTTGCTTGCGATGTTATTTCACAGCTAACTTGTACCTTCATACTTGAGCTTTTTGAATTTTATTTCATCTATTAAATAGTCATCCTCTCACAGTACATGAGCTATAATTTTGAACAATTTATTATTTACACAGAATTGTGCTCTAAAAACATCGCAAATTTGACAGTTCACATTTTTGCGACGTACTCTTAAGTAGCGATAGCTACTTTATATTTTCACTCTTCCGGACGCGTCCGTCGGTTCACTACACCTCACCAGCTGCACCAAAGGAATAAACTTCTATCGCTATCTTCCTATACCCATTTCAATGGTTTATTCTGTTACACTTTCACCCTATGCCATTGTTCTTTTAATAGAAAAAAGCCACAGTGCAGTGTAACGAAAGAAAACGTTTGTCTGTATATCAAGATCTTTATCGATTTTATTCGAATTTGAACTTCCATTAGAGGATAGATGACGTTTTTTAAGGAATCTTCGATTTCTCGGCAGAATCTTCCTTGTTCTTATTTTACGAAAGAAGTTAACGAAGAAGTTTTTTAAGTTGTGTCTTGCGCATATCTTAAAGCTTCTATGGTGCTTGAAAATAGGTAACATTAGATGTAGTTATTAACGTCACAAGGAGGCGAAACATTTTGCTTGCGAGCTTAATTACTTAATTACGACGAGTTAACTCAGTGGTCCACCAAGAATACCCGGTTTGAAACCCCGGTGTGGATAAATTCTGTATAGGATTTTTCTTCAACGCTTATCATGAAAGTAACGTTCCTAAGCTCACCCAAGCTTCATAAATGGGTAGTTGGGTTAGCAATATCGCAACGATTTGTACACAACGAAGTATGACGTCACCCATATTCGATGCACTGTGTACGAAACAAGCAGGTTCTTATCCAGCTGCTACGTTAAGGTGTGCGTAAACGTCAAAAAAATAATGACAAATTCCATACCGTTAGGGTTGTGATTCGATTCTGTTTGATGCTCGCTTAGGTGTTACCAGATGTACTAGCGCGCGACAAAAGCGAAATAATCCTTCAATCGAAGGCATGGTTCGGAATACACGTTAAGCATGTGGTCCCTAATATAGTTAATCCACACTAGCTGGCAGTTACTTAGTGTAACACCCCGGTAGTCAAACCAGACACTTAACAGTGCTGCTCCTGACTAATCAGTGCCATTGGGATTATTATTATTAATACTTAACGAGAAGCTAGACGCAGTTGCAACAAAATCAGCTGATCTCATTCATAGGTCTACCTAAAATTAGCTGAATTCATTGAAAGTTTAAAAAATTATCTGATTTTGTCGCATTGATGTTAGCCTCGGTCGCAACTTACATTAAGCTAACTTCACTTTGAATATTACTTGCACACAATCGTCAAATCTGTGCAGAGGTGTGAAATGGTGAATTTCTCTATTGTTTCCGCTTTGTTTAATTTGACATTTTCACAGTTGTGCTGCACTGTGCGAAACGAAGTTTATTGAGAAAGATGAAAAGGCTGTCATGTCACTGGTGGCAGTGGGGAAAACTGCTACCTTTGTGGTCATAAAGCTGGTACTTTTGACATAAGTTCTGAGTATCTCTTATGCTAACTAAAGATAACAGGAAAATGTAAGAAAAAGTTTGACTTTTTGAAAAGTAAAAAATCTCACTCCACTTTTGACAGATTTCCATTTAGATGTCAAAAATTTAACATAAAATTGTACTAAATCAACTTTTCACATTTTCTAGAGTCATTAACACCTTGTTCGTCTAGATAAGCATGTTACTTCGTGAAGTAAGGAGCAGGAGAAACGTATGAAGAGTTGAATTTATGATTTAGTACATTTTTGAATCCTCACATTTTGACATCTAGTATATTATATAGAAATTTGTCAGAACTGAACTGGGATTCTTGACTCTTCAAAAAGTCAAACTTTTTCTTATATTTTCCAGTAATTTTAAGTCAGTGTAAAGCTAGACCTTAGAATTTCTGACAAAAATGTTTCAACAGTACTAGATTTTTCCCTACTGCCGCCACAGTATGAATAACTGCTGCTTTTGTTTTAAAAAATCTCGTGTGACTCGGAACATTGCGGACGTGTTTTTGCGACGCTCTCTCAAAGTATTTTTCTTGATGTGTAATTCTGTGATTATTGTTTCATTTTGCACTATCTAGCTTTGATTTCTTTCGTACAATTCTAAATTAAATTGTGTAATTAATTAATTGTGAATTTTTTTACATTTCATTTTAAAATCTCTATTGGATTCAAACGACACATGTCTTTTATACGCATTGCCTTATTGTTCTCTTTGTTGTCGAACATGTGCTTTTATAAAAAGTGATTCTTTTGCTCGGACTCAAAGTTAAATTACTGGTGTAATCGTCGTACAAAACGTTCTAAAGAACTCGTCGCCGTATGGCTCTATGTCGGGACTCTTATTGAGCCCGACTCCTATGTTCCAAGGAACTCTTGCCTGCTGGTTCTTACTTTCGAAAACTGCTTAGATTATTCTTGGACTAGTTTCATTCAATTCTAAGTTATGTAATGGTGTAATTAACTGTGAATATGTTTTAAACTCTGGTGTGCAAATCATTGGGTCGCTACGGTAATGTTTTCTTTTTTCGCTACAATCGGCACATGCTTTTATGTATGACTTCTGTAGACTCTCTTTTGTTTTCAGACATGTGCTGTTCGATAACCACGTTTCCGCATATGAGACATTCCATCAAGTGTTGCAATACTGGCGGGAGGTTTGAGGGGATATCTCAAATTTTAAGCCAGGAACGAAAAAATTCATACGAATAATTTTGTTTGTCTTGTTATTTGCAATGATATTGCCCTTTCGCACATTCGTTTGCACTTTGGTTGGTTTTTGAGATGTATACTCGAAGCGTTCGTTAGTCGAGAAGCCTTTCATGGAATGTCTCATGTGACTCCGTTTCGTTTCTGTCACTTTCATCATTAAGTAGTTGAAAATGTATATGTTGACAAAAACACACTCGGGCAAAACCTGAGAAAACAGATATTTGCAATCTGAGGATATCCCGAGCTACATCGCTAGTTTGGGAAAGTCCCACACAACAGTAAATGTCTAACTTAACCCCATAGCCAGTACAATGGGCCCAAACGGTGGCCCCCGTGCGTGCTCTGTTCCGGTAGGGCGGCTAACTTTAATAATAATAAAATTTAAAAAATCTAGTACCCATTGTTGAAACTTTCTTCATATAACTTCTGAAGTTTCGCTAAAAATACTTTACAGACTATAGGAAAAATATGAAAATTTTTTGAAATTTTGAAAATTCAAGAATTCCGCTTCAGTTTTGACGACAAAAATTGCAGGTAAAATTACTAACACCTTCTTTAACAATTTCTGAAGTGGTTCTCACTTTAATCGTGTAGACAAAGATGTAGCTTCATGGATTAGAGAGCAGGAGGAATGTATGAAGAGTAGAGGATGATTTAGTACATTTTTGAAGTCTTAGATTTTGAAGTTTAACGTGATGTGAGATTCTTGAATTTTCAGAATATAATTATTTTACTCAATGTTGTGTTGCTTGAGTTCTGAACCAAAAAATAAACCACTTTTAATACGAATTAGCTTTTTATTGTTTACCCTTGCATTCGGTCGTCTTACCGACCATAATCATGGCTATTAATAATAAAAATTTTACAATAAGAAGTCGGTTGTGCGTAAATAGTTCCTCAACTTGTGACACGGGCCTTGAAGCGATTTTTAGATTAGGAACTATTTCGTTGACGATTTTGGATAATTTTTCTGATAAGCCACATACGTCATACCCGCAAACTTTTTTAGTTCGGGTATTGCTGTCGAGTTGGCGTCAGGCACGAGTAAATTTTCGGCACTTTCCGGTGGTTCATTGTTTACGACCATTACTGACTTTACATCGGGTACGCTCAGTTCCGAGCTCCATACTTTTCTAATTAATTCCTCAATGGTTTCGGCTGGGAAAGTGTTCCTCCTAAGGATTTTTCTGATGGTGTCTTTATTCGCATTGTGGTAGGATGAGTGATTGATGCTGATCATGTTTTTCGGATGTTTTGAGTGGAAATTAAGTAAACGGTTCGATGCAATGGGTTTGTGGAACCATTTTGCTTTTATTTTACAGTTGCAGTTATAAACCGTCGTGTCTAAAAAGTCTATCGAGTGGTCCTCTTTCTAGATTTCCGCTGTAAATTGTACTAGTGGATTGAATGAGTTAAGTGTCTCCTGGAAAGTTTCAATCACTTCTCTTTTGACAGCTGTTAAGCGGTCATCGACATATGTGAACAGAATTCGTATTTTAGGCGCAACCCAAGTAACATTTTGAAAGAGAGAGAAACATTTATTGACATAAAGGTGCTGCTTACATGTTGTAAGTTGCTCTAATACACAGCATATTCATCAATCCATTGGACATCGTTAATCATCGTTAACGCAAACAAAGTTGAGCATATTTTAATACAAAAACAAAAAAAAAAGGAAAATTCTAGTCTAATAAACAATAAACAATTCACCTTTAAAATCATCGTAGGATAACCGATCTTTAATGGATAAATCTGCCATTAAAACATGATTGGGCACATCCCGCCCTACAAACCTGAGAAATATTCAAAGCAAGCTGCGGCAAATGTTGTAATGGTGGGCTTCTTTTTTACGGAAACTGGAAGTGAGTTCCACGTAGAGATAGCGTGAGCGAAGAAAGAATCGCTGAAAATTTCTGTATGTGTAACTGGCACAATGAAGTTTAGCGTGTCGAAATAGCTGGAGTTAGCATTTCAAACAAATATTCTGGAGTTTTTGACGAGATCAGGCCATACAGAAACTTACATTCCCTAAACTTCTTATACGATGACAACGTGCATTCTAGGATGGATTTCCTATGGCGGCTCACACTCTCATATCTTCTAACTGAGAAAATAAATCTCAGACAGTCGTTGAATGCAACCTCTATCTCCTCCTGAGCAGAGGCACTTACAACAGGCCAAACCACATCAGCATATAGAAAATGTGGCAAAATGCATGAATTTTACTATTTTCATTCTTGCCATCCGTGGGAGGGAAGTTTTCTATGTCCAAAGAGCCCAGAGCCCCTTATATATTTTCTTTGTTACTTCCCGGCAATGATCATCCCATGTTAAGGTTTTATTTATCCATACACCCAGTACTTTCGCTTCATCTACAACCGGTATGATCTCGCCTGCTATTTCGTATTTTGGGTTAAATAAAACTTCTGGCCTAGAGATCACCAATGCTTTCGACTTCCCTGCATTAATCAAGAGACGATTTCTAGTAGCTCAGTTCGCTATACGCTCCAGGTCTTCATTGATTAGCTTAACCGCTTTATCCATTTCACTAATCAGGTGGCTAAAATATAGCTGAAAGTCGTCAGCAAACAAGTGGCAGCTACAGTGTTTAAAAGTCAATCTGCGAATTCTTCGAACGAAAAAAATACAACACCTCACCGATTTTTGTGATTATTGGCCCATTGATTCCTTGGACCAATCCGAGAAATCCGTAGAATAACATTTTCCTGTTAGCGACCATATATGAGCTGTACAGGTGTAAGAAAAATGGTCTACCAAGGGGTGGCGAAAAACAATTTTGTTTAATATTTTCGCAAAGATGAATCGCTTTGAACCGTCCACTGACCGTTATTTGACCAATAAGTTTCCTTTGGAAAACTTTTTTATTAAATAACCGTCATTTTACGGTTAAAAAACTTAGGTCTTTTCATAACTGGGTAATGACTATTAAATAACGGTCATGACAACGTTATAATAACGTTATTTTAACCAATAGTTATTGGATTTCAAAATGTTACTTGGGAATTCAATCAACACAACATTCAGTAATTTATTGTTTCAGAACCAGCAAAACAACATTCAGATAAATAATTTTTTTTATTTTTCCTTTAATCTATAATTATTATAAAGTAATTTCAGCGAAATTTCTGAATTAATTTTAAAAAAGTTTCAACAGTACTAGGTTTTTGAACACAAACATACATACATATCACGACAGTTCTTCAACGAAAAGAAAATATAAATTGAAATAAAACAGTCAACAGATTTTCAGTACACACTGTTTTCCATTGAAATTGAATTGAAATTTCCAATGACATACTGAAAACATAGACTGGCAGTCTTTTACAAAAAATTAACACAATAGAGAAACTCACGACGACGACGTTAAAAGTTAATCAGCGCTTAAAAGTTAAATTCCTAACTTTCTGACATTCCAAATAACTCTGTCAAAACCATTGAAAACCCTATTTTTTGATCATTTCTAGCTGAAAGTTAGCATTGGACCAAATAATTATTAATGAAATCCGTAGATTGGATGTTTGCCTAGCGGATGGCAGATAGTTGGAAAATATTGTTTATGACTCTGAACCACATTCGATCAACAAACACGTGCTTTGATGGATTTAACCTAAAATTCTATGAGTTCATGTTTGTTTTTGAATTGTGCCTAAGAAACACATTCAGTTTTTTCCAGCTATCTGTTAATCGCTTCGCAAGCATCAGATCTACAAATTTCGTTCGTCGTCGTGAGTTTCTCTGTTTACTAGTGTTGGTAAAATAGGTAAAATTTATGAGGATTACATATTTTCAGAAGAATAAAACAGAAGAACTGTATATTTTTCGGTGTGCAATATGTGCATACTATACACACATTACGTATTATCACTTTTGCTTCAGCTGATGGTTACGTAAGCCCAGTCTATAAATTATTATGTCATTGGAAATTCCACACTTGACGCTATAAATGATTTAATTCTCTATAAGTGTACGTACACACAATCTTTCTGTTGATTAAATATTTTCTGCTTTAATTTAAAAATCCTTTCATTAAAATCAAAGCTTTTTGCTATTTGTTACGAAGGGTTGAAATAACTGTACATATACATCGCTCCTCATTACGAAGGTATACAAATGGTAGAACCGTAGGCTCATGAAATATAAATTTACCGAAAACATTGAGCTGCAGACGCGACTCCATAGATAATATTGTGTGATGTGTACGCAATATAAATCGTTTGGCTTTATTGCTAAACAGCGAACAAATAATAGATGGGAAAGTGATATCAAGTGGGATGTTATTAAGTAACTCCCGTTTTATATATGAAACAGTGTTACGTGAGTAATAGCAGCACTGCACATAATAATCGCGAATTTCAAATTTATTCCGATACAAATTCTACCTTTGTCACATACACGTGTGTAAACATGGTACTCGTAAACACCACCTTTTTCGTAAAGTAGATGGATATACCGCAATAGGACTTTTCTTGGATGTTCCGAAAACTAAAGACATCGTAAAAGCTAACGACGAAATGTGTATTATCTCCACCGCCATGATAAAGAGTATCATCAGCATTGTATAACCATACCTTGCTCTCCATATAGAGTTAAAGTTTTTGGGAATAATGTATTGTTGTCATTTACTCTATTTATATACGAGGGGGTTGAGATTTTTGTTTTGATTGTTATTAAGATTCATTGATGAAGTTCGGATGGTGTAATTTGGAGAAGTTTCGCATTGAATGTTAAATATGTGACGAACATAAACAAGCCCCGTAATTACCGAAATGTGTAAACGTGTGGAGAAAAGTTAAGCATACAGAATTTTGTCATTTTCGGAATGGTTTTAATTAAAATATTAGCATGACTTTGTTTGTGACATTGAATGACTCAATATTAATTCGTATCAGTCAAGTTCCATAAAATAGAATATCCAACGATGAGTTTAAAATTTCAATTACGCATTCGAATGTTACGATGCAGACATCTTCAACACGATCAATGCTACAATTCAGGGTGATAGTTGGTTTTGATTATAAACCAAATACAAGTCAAGTGTTTAGTTACGTGAAGTACATAAGAACTCCTAACAATCAGCGGTTGATTACTTTATTTGAAGACAAATGTTCAAGTATTATACTTGAAGTGTACTCACTCATTGTTAGCGTTCAGTTTCGTAATTGATTTAGTTTTCCTCGCTTGAGTTTAAGTTGAATTGAAACAGAACAGACACACCGACTAATAATCCAAATCGCATTTTAAGAAAACGTCTTACACAAGGCCCGTACGATCAATATTAAAGGAATTTTTTGTAACGACCAAAAACCCGACCCGACCCGAAACCGAATCAATTTGCCGGGTCGGGTTTCTGAATTTATTTTTTTGTCGGGTCGGGTCGGTTAGGGTTTGAAGACTTCAACTAATAAAACCCGACCCGATCCGAAAAAATGAATTCACTCAATTATTTTCTCAAAATTGGGTTTGAAAAACATTTCAAATACAGCTGTACACAATAAGATTGACCCGCTATTTGGAATATCACCGTGTTCTCTATTTCTATGATTCGGCGACTTCTCTCACTTCGTATGTTATTTCAAATGACGAAATGAGAGAAGTCGAAGAATCATAGAAATAGAGAAAAGCTCGATCCGCACAATGACATTAACACATAACAAATACCTGAGATGCAATATTAGATGCAAACGAGTATACACGTAGTGGCACTGAATAGTGTAATAGTGTGCGTGGTACTACGGGATAGATTTTAATAATTCTCATCATTCTCTTTCGTATTCGTGTGCAACCTGAAAAATTCCTTTTTTTAATAATTTTATTTACCGCAGTGCTTCCCTAGGGAGTTAAGTTATACGCTGATTGTTGGTTTCAAACTTTGTTTCGTTGATTTGGTGAATTAAATAGCATAATATACTAAATGGAAAAATGGTAAAATGACAAAAGTCATGTACCGTTAGTTTTCTCGCATTGTCATCTCTTTTGTTCTACCATTGTGACATTTAATATTTATGTTTTCTCTCCTTTTTGTTATCAATTGTAATTAGTCGGAGCGCTTCGGCCATTGATGAAATAAATAAATTAAAAAAAAAACGCAAAAGCTTGACTTACATCCTTTTGCCATTGCAAACCTTGGGCTCGGGATGGTAACTTCCCCCTCGAAGAAAAAAAAATTTCCCGCAGTTGCTTAATCTACTATTAAACAGCACGTAATAATTAAAACAGTAAATACGATATAAAATTTGCGGGCGTTTTACATAATAGTTCGTGTGTATTAGTGAAACTTTGTTTGTATCATTATTCGCTAGATTGACCTCACTAATTCCAGTCTATTCCTTTTTAAAATCGTTGGACCCGCACATCTCTAAGCAGTAGCTATTTTCCTAACATTTGCTTTGATAGTTTTAATGTGAAAATCTTAAAGCCGAGGTTGGCAACACATCGTGAGCACAAAATAATATTAAATGCACAAGTCAGGAACAAGATTTATGCACAGAAGTGAGATTCTCATTTTTTACAAATGTCAATTGTTACACTGGTGCGTCAATCTCTATATCCATTGTCGCACTACTTCGACAGCACTGCAGTGTATTGAATTATCAAATCGATCTAATGACTGTCGTGTCAGTTCTTTCAATGTTCCTAGGGATGGGAACTTCTCAAAATTATCGGTATCGATAATTAGAGGAAATTATCGATAATTGATTATCAAAATGATTATCGATAATTTGATAATTATCAAATTATCGATAGTCAAAAAGTTATCGATAATTATCAAATTATCGATAATACTCAAATTATCGATACTTATCACAATATCGATAATCATCAAATGATCGATAATTATCATTTAAAAGCCACTCACAATTCTTCATCCTACTTCCAATTGTTTAACAAAAATCGAAAAACTAAAAGTGCTGATTTCGTCGTTTACGACTCATCAGTACACCTTGTCTTAAGACCATGTGTATATCAGCAACGATGGCCATAGAATGATACTCAGACTATGTCAACTCGCCTTTTATACAATCCAGATCCAGATCCTACGATAATATTTTTAGTAACGATTTCTGATGTACTTATGTTGATTATTAACATAACTTAATAGTTATCAAAAATTTCTACTTATCAATAATTTGACAATTATCGATAAATTGATAATTATCGATAATTTAATAAGTATCGATAATTTGTTAATTATCGAAATTTTGATAATTATCGATAACTATCAATTATCGATAATAATTTTGA
Source organism: Pseudolycoriella hygida (assembly GCA_029228625.1). NCBI lineage: Eukaryota > Metazoa > Arthropoda > Insecta > Diptera > Sciaridae > Pseudolycoriella > Pseudolycoriella hygida. Next base: position 11,910,039 of record CM055405.1, on the reverse strand, counting down.
TAAAAAAATATAAAAAACCCTATCGATAATCGATAATTGATTATCAATTTTATTATCGCCCATCCCTAAATGTTCCCTTGAAATTAAAAAAAAATTAAATCCGCGTGACAAATTCTCCCACATTCGCCTCGGTCTGCAAACTACACCTTCGTCAAAAATGGTTTACTCTCTAGTTGCGTAAACAATTTTATTGTCCGATTTATTCACATTTTCATGTTCCAATTAAATTTGAACTTTTAATCGAACAAATATGAAATATCATGATACTTTCGTACGTTTGAATGGGGGAGATAACCATTTTACGAACGTACGAAAATACACAAGGTGGCTTTTGTACGTGCTTTAAAGTTTAAATAGAAATAAAAGGATTCAAGACCTAAAAATCGGACAATTTCGAATGAAATCCATGTACTTATGTACGAACAGCATTGTTACAATAGGCTAACACGAGCCTCACCTCGTACCAAATATATGCTGATATCAACACACCTTTATCCTCCAATATAACAATCAATATGGATGTATTTCTATTTTGTTTATTTGATTCAGTTCGAAGAGAATTATTTTCAACTCAATGGTATGTTTGCTGAACGTTTTGTTGCACACATGATTTATCTCCAGTCACAAACTCAATAAAAGTGCTTCATTTGCAGAAAGTCAAATTTCTCGGTGGGCTATTGTTGTAAAATAGTGGGTGTAGAGTAAGGTTGTTTGTTTGTAGTGTAGATGATCTATTTATTGTACGGTAATGGGAAGGTTGAAGGTGAATAAAGATGTACAACGCATTTATTTAAGTAAATAGAGGTGTGCGCGCTCATCTCACCATCATCCAATCGATATGCCGATTCTCGAATTGATTTGCCTAATGGCTTGTCCGGCGGTTTGTTTTGTGGGGTGCAAGCAATGACATAATATTATATAGACTGGGTTTACGTAACTATACAACTGCACACGAACATATCATGGGCACGCGGTAGCGATGCGCCCGTGACGCAAGTCCCCATACGAACAAAAAATTCAGAAAAATTTTTTTGGTAGATTTCGGAACTATATATACAGCTAAGTTTTGACTTATTTCCCTTGCATTGTACCCCTAAGACCTAACTTTTCGAATTCTACGTGAAATTTTGATTGAAATCGACATTTTACTCATAAAAATCGGTCCAGTGGATCCGAAGATATGATCTTTAGAAAATTGTCATTTTCCATTCAAAACGTGTTATTTTATAGAAACCAAAGTTAACGGAAACATCCTACGTTAGTTAGTTAGTGGGTTAGTTCTTAGAAGGCGCCATATAAAGTCCATATAAAAGAACGTTTTGTATGTGTGTGTGAATATATTCAAAGTATGGGTCAAATATGAGCAAAATTTTTGGACTGTGTTAGGATGGAGATTTTTTTTATTAAAGTTAGCCGCCCTACCCCAATAGAGCAGGCACGGGGGCCACCGTTTGGGCCCATTGTACAGGCTATGGCGTTAAGTTAGACATTTATTGTCGTATGGGACTTTCCCAAACTAGCGATGTAGCTCGGGATATCCTCAGGTTGCAAATATCCGTTTTCTCAGGCTTCGCCTGAGTGTGTTTTTGTCAACATATATTTTCACCTATTTAATGATGAAAGTGACAGAAACGAAACGGAGTCAAATGAGACATTCCATGAAAGGCTTCGCAAGACCAACGAACGCTTCGAGTATACACCTCAAAAACCAACCAAAGTGCAAACGAATATGCGAAAGAGCAATATCATTGCAAATAACGAGACAAACAAAATTATTCATATGAATTTTTTCGTTCCTGGCTTAAAATTTGAGATATCCTCTCAAACCTCCCGCTAGTATTGCAACACTTAATAGAATGTCTCATACGCGGTAACGTGGTTTTCGAACAGCACATGTCTAAAAACAAAAGGGAGTCTGCAGAAAGCATACATAAACGCGTGTGCTGATTGCAGCGAAAAAGAAAACATTAGCGAGCCAGTAATTTGCACACCAGAGTTTAAAACCAATTCACAGATAATTACACCATTACACAACTTAGAATTGAATGAAACTAGTCCAAGTACGATCTCAGCAGATTTTATCATTCGAATGTAAGAGCCAAAAGGCAAGAGTTCCTTGGAACATTAGAGACGGGCTCAATAAGAGTTCCAACATAGAGCCATACGGCGACGAGTTCGTTAGAACGTTCTGTACGACAATGACACCAGTAATTTAACTTTGAATCCGAGCAAAAGAATCACTTTTTATAAAAGCACATGTTCGACAACAAAGAGAACAATAAGGCAATGCGTATAAAAGACATGTGTCGTTTGAATCCAATAAAGATTTTATAATGAAATGTAAAATAAATTCACAATTAATTAACACAATTTAATTTAGAATTGTACGAAAGAAATCAAAACTAGATACTGCACAATGAAAAAATAATCACAGAATCACACATAAACAAAAACAAGAAAAATAAATACTTTGAGAGAGCGTCGCATAAACACGTCCGCTCTCCACCACGCACCGAGGTCTAGTCGGAGATAGGATGGAGATAGATGTTTGGTGTCAAAGGAAAAGTTGATGGGTTGGGTGTTTAGTGTGTCAGTGTGACCAACAAAATGGCCGACGGTGGTATGGAACGAACCTAGGGGGAAAATTAAATTTTTTTTGGTAGATGTTTGGTGTCAAAGGAAAAGTTATTGGGTTGAGTGTGTAGTGTGTAGATTTAGGGGGAAAATTGATTTTTTTTTAATTTTTTTTTTGTTAAAGATTTTTCGAGTCAAAGGAAAAATTTTTTCGACGAAAATGTTTTTCGCCGGAAATTTTTTTGGGCTGAAATTTTTTTCTCGCCGAAACTTTTTTTCGCTGAAAAATTTTTTTCGCTGAAATTTTTTTTCTCCGGAAATGTTTTCCGCCGGAAATCTGGTTTCTCTTTTCTACCAAAACTACTGATATCACAACAAAAACCCTTTTTAAAAAGGAAACGTGACGCAAGTCCTCGTCTCTTCTTCCAAAACAACTGATATCAATTTGGGTGACGCTTACAGCTTCGGAACGCAAAAAATTCTTTTGAAATATTTTCATTTTCGATTAGAGAAATGCGTCGCAAATGCCGAACCCTACCAACTTAATAAGTTTTCTGCGCTTTCAGATTTCGCACGCCAAAAATTTGGCTACCCGTACTCCACACATCACGCAAAACTTAATTTTTTTTCGTGTCAAATCTGAAACAACAGAAAACCTATAACGTTGGGGGTCCAGCATTTGTGACGCATTTCTTTATCGAAAATGAAAATATTTCAAAAGAATTTTTTGCGTTCCGAAGCTGTAAGCGTCACCCAAATTGATGTCAGTTGTTTTGGAAGAAGAGATGAGAACTTGCGTCACCGTTCCCTTTTAAAAAGGGTTTTTGTTGTGATACACAATTCATGCCTTTTTGTTCTGCTGAAAATACGTAATCCACATAAATTTTACGTAGTTAACATACACTGTGAAACATTTCACTTTTGAAGCGAAATTAAAGAGAATTGGTATTTCTGAAAATAAATCTGAAAGAAAATTTTAGCTCACTTGCAGCTATGAGAATAAACAGACACATGTATTTGTAGCACAAAAAGCGCACACAGTTCGTAAGAACGAAAATGCGTCAGCTTTGGATACAAATGCATGCGTTAGTATGTAAGCAACGGTTTGAAATTAGATCTGAATTGAAAATGTCCACGTTAGCTCAATTGGTAGAGCAGCACCCCGGAAAGGTGAAGATTCTGGGTTCGGATCCCATTCGTGGAGCTAAAATTTTCTTTCAGATTTGGTTTCAGAAATACCATTTCCCTCATAATTTCGCTTCAAAAAATTAAATGCTCGAATTTCGTTCACTTCAGTCACTGATAACTGAAAAATGATTCAATTTCACTTTTGCTTCAATTTGTGTTAATTTTTTGTCAAAGACTGCCAGTCTATATTTATAGTAATATCATTAGGTGCAAGGAATTATAGCCGTAACTAAGACTAATGTAGAGAAGAGAAAGTTTTACAGACCCTCGAATAAACTTACTTTTTACTGCCCGTTACGTCCTTTATGTCGAGATATGTTGTTGATTTTTCTTGATTTTATTTGTGTAATGGATTACAAGAAAATCTTCAGTTTCAGATGGTTGCCGGTCTAGTTCACAATTTCACCACTTTTCAGAAATTTTCTTGTAGCTGATTCAGGCGCTGGCGCATGGTTTTTGTAAATTTAAATGAAATCCAGAAGTATCTTTCGCTTCTCTTTTAGTGGTAGTTACACCAGCAAACTATATGATTGAATAAGCCACTTTGTGTTTTTAGCGGGCAAATTTGATTAAAAGTGCAATTTAGAGGTTGAAAAGAAGCTAAATGCTTCTGACTTTCAAATTTTGTACACGCCAAGTAATAACAGAAAATTAAATGAAAAACTAGGCAACTTCATTGGATAAACGACATGTTTTTCCAGACTATTGAACGATAAGACATCTCATTTACTTCGAAGCAGAAAAGGTGTAATTTATATGCTATAGTCATGGAATTATATTAATTTATTCCTTGAATTTCTCTTCCTCGCAACGATTGTAATGAGATTGGAAAAATTCAAATTGAAAATGTATAACACTCATTAAATCAACGACATTTTTGTCTGACAAAAGGAAGAATTCCTTAGAAAATGTTATATTTAAAATCTCATGTTTGTGGTTGTTCCGTAAAAATGTAATTATGATTTTTTTTGTCCGAAATTTGAGGAAGTAAATTTACATTTGATGACATACTTGAAATAACTTTTCTCATGCCGTTACAAAGTGACGGGAAGTATACCTTCAATTTTGCAATTGAAAAAATGGATTCAAGTACACGCACAATGTTCAAGTCGCTTGAAAAACTTTGAAGAATAGATTTAAAAAAAAATTGTCTTTTCTCAGAGAGGAATTGAGAAATTATTTGGCGGACTTAGTCTGCTCTCTACCACGTTAGTATAGGTGTGGGCGTGATAGTAATTCGTCAAACACTCTCCCACCAGTCTGATTATGGCGTAATGACGTTTTGTTGAATTGCATTGCAAAAATTTTTTATCAGATTTTATTTGTATTTTTTGTGGGCATTTGAGTCCTTCATGAATGTTACGTTCGATTGGTTTGTTCACTAAAGTTCATTATACAACAGTTTGGTGTTAAAGTTTTTCTGTATCATTTAATATTTAACTTGGAAATACGGTTGAAAAGTGTTTATTTACATCGTAACGTCGGTCAAAAGTCACTTTATATTTTATGCGCCTTTCACAGTATGAACCTCAAGCAATTTTAAACCGAAACCATCTATAAGAAATAGCCGTGTCATATCCTGTCAGCATTAAATTTTAACGTTTCAACAAATATTCTTGTTAGATTCGTGCAGGTAGGAATTGATTTTTTACACTCATTTGGGCAACCACTGTGGCGAATCTTGTTCTGTTTTGTATCGTTTCATAAACAAAATAACATCGACGACTAAAACAACAAAAACTTGCCTTCGAGCGCCTTCCAACGGATCATTAGTCACTATGGTTAGGAATCACTTATGTACCGACACTTGTTTCGCCGCAAGGACGTCAGAAAGACTCATCATACATTGTTTCTTCTGTGACAAGAATTTTAATTCGAAATGCTTCGGCCTATCAGCGCAGCAGAAAATACTTTCTTCAACAAACAACACGTTTTTCATGTGTCATAAATGCATTGCCTGTGTCAAGAAACTGAAACCAACAAACCGTAGATCTGTCGAAACAGTAACAGCATCTCCATCATCTGCTATAACTCTAAACGGGAGTAACGATACTACGATAAATAGAAACGGTGGTGATACAACGATCTCATCCGAAATTATAACGTTATTGAATAAGATGAATGAGAACATCGATCTTCTTAAGAGCAGTAACGATGAAATCAAGCACCAAATTTTGAATTCCCATTCGTCTGATTATAACAGTGGAGTTGAGCTACCAACTATCAACCAAAATGTCACCAATCTGCATGCAAAAATTGATCACTGCTTTAAGATTCAGTCTGACTCTGAAAAACACAACGTATCGCTATTACTGGAAAAATTTAACCAGCTTGCCAATAAGACTCAAGCGCCTCTACCCCTCAATGTTGCTAAATCAAACTTTAACCAGACACCAGTTGCGGTGAAAAAACATTCCGTAAAGCAATCCTCAACAGTAGATCCGTTGAATTGGTCTTTTTCATTTAGTCAACCCACTATACCGAACGATTCTTGTGATCTATTCCATAACGATTCTTATGATCTATTCCATTTACTACACAGCTTCGAGCAGAATACATGGTCTTCCTTTGATTATTTGTGCAAGAAAATGAAGGAAAACACTGACGCAGTATTGCTCGTAGAATCTATTTGCAAAGAATTAAATGATAAGAACGAAACTCGTCAAATACGATCACCTGTGACGGACTCAATTGCAATAGAAAACCTTCAACAATTAAATGATAAATGCGATAACATGGAAAGGCACCTTCTTGAAATAAGTTCGACAATAAAATTTCATCACACTGAATCTAATGCTGACGATCAGTTAACTCAAAAACGATTCACGACATTGACTAATTCCGGTTCTAACATGAAAACCAATGGACATACATCAACTATTGATTCCGTATCCGCAACAACCAGTTTCAATTTACCAAAGTCCACAGTCATTGATAACCTTTCCCAAATAAACCAGTCACCAATCGCTAACTATGTCCAACAAAACTCGAATGATATTCAGCTGTCTTCATCATCAGACGCTAACAACACAAGTATGAAGGGCACACATCTTCTCGGAAGAAATGTAAACGCCTCATCTAATCCATTGAATAAGCAATTCCATCTTTCACCATTTGATATTAGTATCACACCCGGTAACATTTTGGATTACATAGCTGACAACACTCGAATAGAGAGAAAACGGATAAAGGTTCGTCGACTAACAAAGAAAGGACAGGATATCTCAGAATTAAAACATGTCAACTTCAAAATCGAAACGGACGATGAGGTATCTAATATAATTTCACGACGAAATTTCTGGCCAAGTCCTGGATCGTTAAAAACGTTACGTCTGCTTTGACATCTCCTCATCCTTTTTTACACAACGAATCGACATAACCGGACAGACAACAGCTTCGGTTGAATTTGATATTTTGAATTCTCCATCTCTCATGTCACTATACTACAATAACATTCGTGGAATGACTGGCAAAAGAAAACACATCCTTCTTTCTACAACTTCTTGCGACTACGACGTTATAGTCTTAACTGAGACATGGTTGCAAAAGAACAAGTGAACAAGTGAATATGTATCTGTTCCTGAATTGAACCCATTGGAGGCTATTTGCATCAAAGTTCACCTTCGATCGTCCAACTCATATATATTTATCTACGGTCTTTACATTCAATGGGGCTCATCGGAAGCAGTTTATGCATCACACTTGAAAGCGATATGTGCAGCACTTTCAAATATAAAACATGGTGTTATTTTCCTTGCAATCGGTGACTTCAACATGCCTACTGCCAAATGGTCGGCAAATGAAGAAAGTTTTGATTACCTGCCATTGATAGGATCTTCGGAATCTGATCAAGCAAATATAGCACGAATGCTTCGGCTTTACTGGACTGTGGACTTTTCCAAATGTCAAATCTGATGAACCAATACAACAATGTACTCGATCTTGCTTACACAAATATGCCGGAGCTTTTTGTTGTAAATAGTGCTGATTTTC
>CM055405.1:11838553-11887693 GCA_029228625.1 Pseudolycoriella hygida | reverse complement strand
CATCTTGGATTTTCGTTTATGCTTTTTCGGTTTTCAAATTTTAGCTCCGGAATGACACTACCTAGAGAGATGGTTTCTTCTAGAAAGTTATAGAGTTTCATCAGAAGAATTTTTTGGTATCATTAGACAATGGCTGCCAACTGTCATAGCGGCGCCATCTTGGATTTTCGTTTATGCTTCTACGATTTTCGAATTTTAGCTCCGGAATGACACTACTTAGAGAGATGGTTTCTTCTAGAAAGTTATAGAGTTTCATCAGGAGAATTTTTTGGTATCATAAGAAAATTTCTGCCATCTGTTATAGCGGCGCCATCTTCGATTTTTTGCTAAATTCTGTATAATAATACATAGACAGTTGGTTTCTTCAGGAAAGTTATATGAATCAGTGGGAAGAATTCGTGACACGAAGTGTTCCGAAGGCAGCCGAAGCTGACAGGCAGTGTTCCGAACGTAGCCGAAAGTGATACGAAGTGTTCCGATGGTAGCCTAAGGAGTAGGAGAACAATTTTTTTCGGAAAGAAAATATTTTACGGAGAAATTTTTTTTCTTAGAAAATTTTCTTTTCTGAAAATAGAAATTTCGGAAAGAAAATTTTTTTCGGAGAAATTTTTTTTTTCTTAGACAATTTTCTTTTCTGAAAATAGAAATAAGAAAATAGAATAGAGAATTAAAATAGAAAATTTTTCACATGAAGTTTGGTTATAACAACTGAAAACTTCCAAAACTACTGATATGGCACACAAAAACCTCTTAAAAGGTAGAGTGTGACGCAGTCCGAAAGTCCGCTTCCAAAATTAATGATATAGCTTGAGGTGACGCTATCGCTGATAATACGCAGAGTTTGTTTGAAGGGAACCTTGTGTTCAAAGCTTTAATTTCCTGAAAAAATTACAGCTCTTTTTTTTAAAACAAAATTACGTTGTGTTAAAAAATTGCGTCATAAATGCCGGACGCAACGACGAAATAATTTTTCTGTACTTTCAGTTTTTGCGCTGCAAAAATTTGACTTTTGTTTGCTATTGCGTAGATTGTTTAAGGTAAATTTAAATTTTTGCATGTGGAAACTGAAAGTGTTGAAAGATTATTCCGCTGGTGGGTCCGGCATTTATGACGCAATTTTTTAACACAACGTAATTTTGTTTTAAACAAAGCGCTGTAATTTTTTCAGGAAATTAAAACGTCGAACACAAGGTTCCATTCAAACAAACTTCTGTGTATTATCAGCGATAGCGTCACCTCAAGCGATATCATTAATTTTGGGAGCGGACTTTCGGACTGCGTCACACTCTACCTTTTAAGAGGTTTTTGTGTGCTAAAATAAAATAAAAGTCGAATTAAGTTTTTGAAAGCAAATTTCGTATAAATAGAATATCTTACATCGTTTAATAAATAAAAAATATTTTCATGCTCTAGCTCAATTTAAGATAATTGCTGACAAAGCTGAGAAAAATAGAGTTTTTAGATTGTATATCCGGAAAATGGTGAAATATCGTTTGACAAAGCGTTTTAATAAGAGAATATCAGCGAGAGAGTATACATGATTTCATTATAGATCGTGGATTGAAGATTACTTAACAGAACTCTCAATAGGTGGCGATTACCCTGTGTCGTACGAACAAAGCTACATTATGCCAGTGAAATAAACGAACAAAGCTATAGGGTAAGCGCACCGGTTAAGAGCCGTGTGTGCCGTATACGAGCGGCGTTATTTGAGAAATTTCATACAATTTACATCAAAATTTTACGCACCTATGGCGAGACCCCGAGAGCATTGCTGTATATGTTACGAGCCCCTAAACAAAAAAATTTTGGAGGGCTCGTAACTAATGCATACCTGCTCATAGCCCAGGGATTTTACCCTAGTATGTCAGTGAAATAAATGAACAAAGCTGTCAGTAAAATTAACGAACGAAGCTCACTAAAAGAATAAATATTCAAAATATGCAAACGTATCTCAATGTGCAAGATTCAATTTAGCCGCTTGTCGGCTGCGCCTCTATCACCTAATACGAGAACAAGATCTATGCTCTATTGTTGTTGTATTATATTGAGACTTTTACGCTGTGGGACTATAAGTCACATACATTTGCTGTCTCACTTTTAAATTTGACATTTGGGCATTTGTGCGAAAAAATGTGACAGAATGTATGCGGCTTACAACGTTTACAACCTTATAGCGTAAAAATCTCCTACCATCCGGGCGACAGTTCATTCTTGAAAGTCAATTGTCACATTCAAAATCAACGCCGAGCTGACTTCACATGGAACAACTGCCAAATATACTCAAATTTTTAAATCAAGAGAAATTTAATAGGAATATACGGTCGTTTGCTTATAAATTTACTTGTTATCAAGTTTCAGCTGTTTTCAAAAATACATTGAAAAGAGAGATAATGTCGATAATGTTGAAAACAGCATAACAAGTAAATTTAAAAGCGCGTGTTTGTAGATGTATCTAAATCAAACTTTAACTCGGGCATTGACATACATTGCACCGACCTATGCATTAACATCTCCAAGTCTCTTGGATACACTACAATCACACAAGCGGAAACTTTTGCAATCATAGACTCATATGCACTGCATTGAGTTCAATTGAAACTCGCGGCGATAAAATAAATACACATAGAAAAATCTCATGTTTACCCCAATTATATCGGGGCCCATTATGGAAAATGTCTTCTTCATAATTACATTAAACATAACATGTTTGCAATAACCATGGTTGGCGCAATCATGTTATGTTTGCTCTAATTATGAAGGGGAAATTGTTTTCATGATTGACCCCGATATAATTGCAGTAGGCATGAGATTTTTCTGTGTGTTGTGTATGCAACGATAGTCGAGACGTATCAAAAGCGCTCAACGTTCATTGCCTTACATTAAAATTAACGCTAGAGTGTTTAAACTGGGTACAAACCCTAGCAGTTACTAACACAGTCAATCTGCTCTGGTTACCAGGACGTAGCAATACCGAAGGAAACGAAAAAGCTGATAACTTGGCCCGTGCTGGATGTAACATCTTAACTGAAGGCCCTAGTCTAGTCATACGACTAACATACCCCAACCAAAAGGAAATAATTAAAAACTTCTTCGAAGAAGCAGATGAAAATCTATGGGAAGACCTACCAAACTGCAGCCACAGCAAGGACATCACAACAAGACCAAATAACAGAAACACCAAATTTCTGATAAACAAATAAAGACCCGAACTAAGATTCCTAATTGGAGCAACTACCGGACACTGCAAGCTGTATAATCATCTGCACAAAATGAAGCTCAGCGACATATACACATGTAGGAGACGCGGCATCCACGAGGAAACTCTACTCCACCTTATCACGAACTGCACAACACTAATAGGAACAAGAGCGGCCATTCGCCACAACCACATCCTAACACCCGGCGAAATAAAAAAACCGAAGACTGGATGACATATAATAATTCATTAAAGAAATCCGGATGGTACACTGAACAAAGTTGACTATGGTTTACAAAAGAGGTCCAACTATGAGACCGAATTGTAATCAATTTATAAATTATTGTTATAAAATTGACGCCAATGAACGAAACTAACTAAACCTATCGCAGTCCTTATTCGTATTTTCAATCTGCTTTCGACTCTGCACACGTATCTCTTTTTTATACCAAGTAATACAGCGGTAAAAAGTTTTATTTTATTGTTCCTGATACTCATTGTATTTACAAATATAAAAGTTTCCAATTCGGTTGTGACATCATTAATCACAAAGAGCTTTTAGAAATGGCATGTTATGGGTAAGCCTTTCTATGTAATTAGATATAAAAGGAATACACAGTACTAAACAGCGTAACAATAAAATATATGGAACTTGAAAAGCTTGATGCTTTTTCTATTTCTTTGTAAAGTACGTTTTGTATTGATCGAATACACGTTTCAGATACTCACGTTGATTACAATTATGTTCGTCAGCTATAAGGATATTTTTCGTAACTTGAGTCCTGTAATTCCCATTTATTTATCACTCTTTTTGGTGTTCCAGATGGTTGGCAAAGTTTTTGGCGATGTCTATTTTATGTATTCAATTCGTTCAAAAGACACTTCCCACGAACTTCTTTTAATATTTATTCAGATCTTGTAAGATACACAAATAAAACTTCTGAATTCAGAAAAAATATATTTTTTCTCTAGTTTATGTTGATTTAGGTATTAGTTACATGTATACGTACATAGCGACATAAAGTTAATTTGTGTACCGTGTACATCTGTTTTTCCGCCATTTTCTTCCTGGTATATCTATTTTACATTGGTGACTTACATATACATATCTCATTTTGGAGAAAAGAAACGCCAGAAATAGAATTCGGCTATGAACTAATCCCACATAAGGCAAAAAGTGTTTTCTTTTTAAATATTTAATGTTTCCATATTCTGTGACACTCCTATCGAGTCGTTCAGTGCAAAAATGGTTGCTGTCTCTGTGAATTGCGGTAAAATTGTTCAGATGTTAATAAGTTTTTTTATTTTTGGCCTTGCATATCTTCTCTTTATCACTATAACAACTAGAGACAAGCGGGTAGAGTGATTTTGCATGTAGCTAAGATCTGACTTAAGACTTTCCACATAATTGATTTGGGGACAGTAGGGAAGCAATACCCAACGAACGACCGAGAGTGTGAGTGGGAGGCATATGTGCTGCATTGTTTTTAAGACACGATAAATTCTTTGAAGTGGGACTTAAAAGGTACTCATATCCCAGTTAACGTTAACATTTTTAAATTAACATTTTAACATTATAATATCGTGTGGAACGATTTGCATTCAAGTTACATCCAAATCGTTCCACACGCTATTTTAATGTTAACGCTTACATTCTTCAGGGTTGTATTAGCGTCGACGCTAATAGCGAAGCTAATTTATAATTTCCTCGCTAATAGCGACTAGCGTTTCGCTAACAACTAATTTAGCGAGGCTATATTTCGCTATTCGCTAATCGCTAAAATGTTATGTATTTTTGTCGATTTAGGGACTACTTTTCCAAGTCTCTAATCTTCTTCTCTCGGCTTGTTACTCCTTAATGAAACAATATATAGTTAAATTAAATTTTTCTCAGAAGGTGACATACATAAAATAGTGTAGTAAAAATAATAACTTTACTTGTTTCATGTTTAATATTCAAGATTCCAGATCCCTTGCTACAGCAAATTGGATTTTTAAAAGATTCTACTCTGTCGCTTAATTTCCCTCAACAAAATAAGGAATGTAGGCTTATCACGTAGCGGGAAAAGGTGACGTGAAAATATAGATAAATATTGCTGGCCATCGCAGCGCTGCGATCGAATCTAGTACAATTATCAAATCTGCACTATCTCGGTTCGCAGCAACTTCACATCTATTCTACCTAATGCAAAGAAAACTACAACGAAGTTGGCTTTCATGCAAGTAGATGCAACAAGACTCAACAATGTACTAAATGCCTAACGAATTTGTGGTCGGAGAATTTTTTGTGATAGACTTGTTGAATTCGCTTAAGAGCCAGAATACTATAATAAATGAAGGGTCAAATGCTTGTTCGTTGATTTGAAATTATTGCTTCTGTCGCTGGAAATTAAGAAAAGATTTCGTTAGTCACGGGACATTTCCGGTGTCCCGTGACTAACGCACTTTACTGCTCATATCTAGCGACAGTGGCAATAATTTTAATTTTAAAGCAACCAACAAGCCTTTGACCCTTTATTTATTATAGTACTATGGTCGAGGGGGAAAATTTTGTCCCAAGTATTGGCATTGGTGTCTATTTCGCCCAATGGGAATGGAACTAAATAGCTGTTTCCCTTCTATTTACCCGAAAAAATGCAAAATGTTTACTCAACTTTAGTTTTTTCTGCAAAATTTTCACTTTTATGACTGAAAAATCGTCGAAACTAGGGAAATAGAAAGGGAAATACCTTACTATTTCCTTTCTATTTCCTTCCAATGGCAAATAACACCTGTCCCAGTATTTCCTCGAGTTGTTTCCCCCTCGACTATGGTTCTTAAGCGAATTTTGTAAGTCTATCACAAAAAATTTTCCGACCACTTTACCTATGAGAAGGTCGAAAATTTCAAAAAAGAATTCGCCATATGTCATACGTGATACGTAACTCTGTACGTGATAAGACTATTCCCAAATAACGAATCAATGAGTCCACAATTTCATTCACTCTAGATTTTTTACTGATATTTTACTAAAATTTTGACTTCCCGAGTTTAGCGAGGATTAGCGGTCGCTAATAGCGATCGCTATTAGCGCGCTAATCTGTCTCCGGTTAGCGAATTGAGTTAGCGACACTAACTTTTTTCATTTCTAGCGTTAGCGTTAGCGTCGCTAAAAAAATCGGTTAGCGAATACAACCCTGACACTCTTATACGTTGTGTAGCGCGTATATGAATACTGTTCATTAGTGTAGCAAAGCATCCAAAATGAATTGTATGCTAACGCAGATGAACGTTGACTAAGGTAACATATGCGTGTGGAACGATTTGGAATGAAATGGCAAAACTCTTAATTTTTCTTCGGGGTTTCTTAAAGCTCAATTACAATACATCACTACTCCTATGCATCATTTATATTCTGATTAAAGCAATAAATGCCTCTTGTCTATTTCTATACTACCACAGACCAGACCCATCAGCTGAACCACAAATTGAACACGTCCATCGTTCTCGTTTGTTGTATTGTTTAAATAAAATAAATTTAATTGAGACATTCTTCGGAAAATAGTCACACTGTCGGGGATGTTGCTGCAAATAATGACTAAGAATAGCACTCAGCCAACAGACCGTAAATATGATGACCTATTTAGCCGAGAGAAGAAAAAAAAATAAAACTTTATTTTGAACACGAAAACGTAAATTTCAGTTTGTGTGCAGTATTTATATCGGTACGCTAGTTAGTTCGTATTAAGGTTGTTAAAGTTACATCCAGCAAAACACGAAATAATTCCAACAATATCATGCTCTGCAAACTTTAAGTTAAACGTCACTCGTTATATATATTTGCGGGATATTAGATTACCAAGAGCTTAATCGTGTAATATGTCTGGCTGTTTTCAAGATGGTAACTAACTCTATCTTGTAGGCAACGTCGTCGTAGAGGTAGAGGAAAATTTATGTTTTTTCGAAGGAATAACTTTTGGGCTCAGTAACCCATTAAATAATCCGAACAGCGAGTTGTATGGCGAATATGCCGCTATCACAATAATTGAGTAAACATATAAAGTCGATAGCGAGAATCTCTCTAGTTTCATTCATCAAATGCAAGTGTATCAGAAAAGAACACTCTCCTAGCCTCCAGGTTTTCACATCCGACAATGTTATTTCTGCAACGAAAATTTAATTGGAACAATGTATAGGAAGACTGGAAGACATATCCTATGTACTTTGTAAATTAGATAGCTATGTTAATTATACATGGACTCCGCACAAATCGAGTGCTATGTTGTTGGTGAAACTTTAACGATGCTGAGTCAGATGTGGGGTTCATAACACAAATTTAACATTTTCGATGCAAGATGTTTGAAAGATTGTGTTTGTATATTAAGATTGAGAACCACAAACTTTAATGTAGCAAAACTATTTAGTCTTAATATTTATGCTGGAAGCCATTATTTTATAAATCGCTTTTATGCAATTAATATAATTCTAGCTTTCATTCATGAAATTGTTTCTTTATCTCGTTGGAGGTGTGGGCTACTGGTAAGAAGGCGCCAATCGCAAATCCTATGATCTTTGATTTTATCTTATCTTTTAAGTGAATGCAACTTTATGGGAAATCATGTGCTTTGTCACGTGTAGGGTTCAATTAAGCCTATAATATACCCAACTCCCTATAAAGTAGGGTGGAGCGAAAATGACTTTTTTTTATTTCTTACCTCCCCAGCCAAAAATAAGAACTTTAGGGTGCTAGGATTCCGCTGAAAAATATTTTTGGGTCCGTACGAAGTACAAAGGTCCTATACGTTTACTACAAACAATTTTATTGTAATATGGGGTAGATCGAGGTGCGTGTAGAGATGACGAATCAGCAATAAAAAAAATGTCCGTCAGTCCGTCTCCATTTTTTTTCCAAACGACTCAACCGATCAGCCAACTTTTTTTCCTCTGAACGGTACATGCCTCCCATGATTCAAGTTCGAAGATGAGCAAAATCGGCCAAGTTGTTCCGGAGATATGGTCGAAGAAGTGGAGGCCGGACATGAAATTTTTGATGGTCGATGAAACTTTTTCGCAAATATCTCAGCAAGTATAGCACGGAAATTCCTCATTTTGGTGTCAAATGAAAGCATTTGATGTCACGAAACTGGAAAAAAATTTTTGTGGGATTCGGGTCAGGGGTCTGGGCACTGGGACCAATGGAATGGACGAAATTGAGATTCTTGGCCATATAGAGCACTTCGCGACGGCGAAGTCTGTCATCAACTTCTAGGACCACCTGCAACCAGCTTCAGTTTTTGTTTGTAAATCCAACTTGACAAACACGAAATTTTGCGGCGGTCCTAGAAGTTTGACAGCGGCGAAGTTTCGCGAAGTGCTCTATACGAAAACAGTTTTTCGTCTATATTTCCTTAACTATGCAATATCGAGATTTGCTGTCAAAGGCAAAGTTGTAGAGAATTAAATTTAACCGAACACATGTTTCAGGGTTTTGGGAAAAAAATCGACTAGGAATCGCTTAAAAGTTATCAAGCATCACCCTTTGTCTCTAGTTTCCTTATTCTAATAAAATTCTAAGAATAGTAGCTTGAAGTGCTAAAAAACGTTTCAGAACATGTATACAGCTCACAATGCACTTGTACGTAAAATTGAGACACAAACCACTCACTTAGAAAATATTGTTCCATTTTTGGACCCGTACGAATTACGAAGGTCCTATATGTTTACTAAAAACAATTTTAATGTAACTTGGGGTAGATCGAGGTGGGAGTTGGTGGGATTTGGTGGGATGCATCTTTTATCGTCTAAATATGACGAATCAACAATAAAAAAAATGTCCGTCCGTCCAAATCCACTTTTTTTTTTCAAAGGGCTCGACCATAATTCAAGTTCGAAGATGAGCAAAATCGGCCAAGCAGTTCCGGAGATATGGTCGAAGAAGTGACCGAAAACATGGTTTTTCGAGGGTCGGTGAAGCTTTTTCGCAAATATCTCAGCAAGTATAGCACGGAAATTGCTGGTTGGTGTCAAATGAAAGGATTTGATGTCAGAAAATTGGGAAATATTTTTTGTGGAAATCGGGTCAGGAGTCGGGGCACCAGGACCGATCGAATCGACGAAATTGAGTTTCTTGCCGATATAGGAAAACAGTTTTTCGTGTTTATTTCCTTAACTATGCAATATGGAAATTTACTGTCAAAGGCAAAGTCGTAGAGAATGAAATTTTAGCGAACACGTGTCTCGGGGTTTTGGGTGAAAATGCTATGACCACTTCTAGAATTAGGAGAGATAATCCATATCTCTAGAACTATAAGAGGTAGAAAGTTGTTTCCAAAAGCAAAGTTGTAAAGAATAAAATTTTAGAGAACACGTGTCTTAGGGTATTGGGTAAAAATGCCCCAATCCTGGAATATGACCACGTCTAGAATTGGGAGGGCAAAGGCAAACTTGTAGAGAATAATATTTTAGAGAACACATGCCTTAGAATTTTGGGTAAAAATGCCACAATCCTGGGATATGACTACTTCTAGAATTGTTAGGGATGACCCATATCTTTAGAACTGTAAGTGGTAGAAGGTTGCTTCCAAAGGCAAAGTTATGGAGAATAAAATTTTAGAGAACACGTGTCTCAGGGTTTTAGGGGAAAATGGCCAAATCCGTGGATATAGCCATTTCTAGATTTGAATGGTCTGAGATGTACTTCGGTAGGGCCTTTGACATTACCTTAGGTAATTTATATGAATCTTTGAAATTCTTATAGTTATAAAATAACATAAAACGTTGGATTGTTTGCTTATTACAATATTAAAATCCGTTCGAGTCCGTTTGCCACATCTATTCTGTTTGTCACATCTATTCTGATACGTACGGGTCTTTGGCTATGTTTATGAATAAAATCTATTTTTCTTGAATTGGACTACATTTATAAGACAATGGAATAATAATTTCTAAGTGAGTGCGTTTTGAGAATCTAGATAGATGCTATTCCGAAGCCCAGAATTTTTTGGTTGACTACCCCTGAACATTGAAATTTTCTTTTATTTTTTTTATTTTCCCAAAACTTAAAAAGAATACTTTCCGCCCTTCAGTAATGCCGGTCTTGCTACGGTCCTGCCATGCAAAAAGGTATGCATTCCCTATAATAACTGTACCGACTTTGGACTCCGATTTGGGCATAAAACTGCCATGGCAACTTCTTCATGATTAGATTGTTATTATGGCGAAAAATGTTTCTCATGTTTCTTAATTTGAAAATTTAGATCTCCAATAAACTTCAGCACGTTCGGTTCCCTTTCCTATTTATATGTTTAATCTTTTCCGCTATTTCAATGTGGATAGAAATATCAGAAAACCTTCAAACCGAAGTAAAAGGTAAATCAAATCAGTTGAAAATTACTTGAACGGCTGGTGGAGTGAGGTAACTTAATCAAAGAAATGCTGAAATTAACTCTTTCCTACAACTGTTAAAGAGTTAAAGTTTAACTTACGTTTCAAACTTTTCCAAACGGGATCAAAAAGTTTAGTTTTCATTAGAACATTGAGTTGAAGCACATATGTGGAATGTGGATCAAAAGCCATTTTTGTAGTTTTAAGTTTTATCGATTTATTCAGTATTTTACAATTTTACATAAGAGTTAACATTACACTTTTTGTTCAGGAAACATCACTTTCATTTCATAAATGTTTTTTAATATAAAGAAATAACATAAATATATATTTATATGTTGATTGATTCGCATAATGCTTTGGTAAATTATTAACAGACTGTAATTTTTCTTTGCAATTTTAAACTATTTTTATAATTTTTTTTTTTTTGGTTTCTAAATATTTTTCAATTTAATTTTTTTAGACACAATTTGTTTCAACTTTTAACTTTATTTATACCTAAAAGGGGATTTTCAAAGCAAAACCGAAGACTTCCTTTCAACTTATCTGTTTTTCTGTTTCTTCTTTTTTATCTACAAATTTAGACGTATTGCTTTACCAACAAGAGTAATTTCAAAATATTTTCTTTATTTAATTTTCATTGACAGATTAATTTACAATTTAACAATTGAACTGATAGAATAAAAATAAGATTGGGGTGCCATTTAGAATTAATTTTGTGAATGAATGAGAACGTAAAAAAATTGTGTATGGTAAATATGTGCGGCGAAGTGGTCACGTGTGTAATTAGTTTAAAGCGAAGGGCGGACAAAAAAAAAATACACTGCAGCCAAGTGCATCAATATTTGCGCAGAATCAAGGAGCGGTTATGTCAGCGTCGGTTTTGTTTGAAAGCTCAACTTAGCAAAAAAAAATTATTTCTGTTAAGTTTATCTTTCAAACGAACCTTACGCACGCAATTTATACGCATCGTACGGTAAGATAACTCTACTCCTTCAAAGATTTTTGATTTTCATTTATTGTCAACAAGTACCCTGCTAATAGGTTTATACTAGGGTAAATGTACCATGTAGTAGTCTTCGGCCAATCCAAAGTTTCACTAATTACCAGCCACATTTCGCATCGAAATATGGCCGATTACTGGTGCTGGCTGGAGACTACTACGCGGCCGATAACTAGAGCATTTACCCTAGGCAAACGATGCAAAACGTCAAAGTGGGTAATGAACAATCGAATATCGAACAACCGAAAAATGTGAAAAGAATAGAATCCTTCGTAAATAACAAATTATTCAAAATTATAGCTCATGTACTGTGAGTGGAATTAAAAAAGTACAAATATGATCTGAAATAACATAGCAAACGAACTTGGAATGCGATGATTTTTCAGAGCAACTTTCGACCTTCATACTCAAACTTTTTGATTCATCGATTATTCGTTTAAGAGTCATACTTTCATAGTACATGAGCTATAATTTTGAATAATTTGTTATTTACGCAGGATTCTGTTCTAAAGAAAACATCGTAAATTTGACAGTTCACATTTTTGCGACGTGCGTGCACTTTACCTAATTGCAAAAAATGTGACAAATTTAAAAACATCAAAAATTTCAAAAGAGTATGTAGATATTTCTTGAAATCTTAAAAGTTTTGGATAATTTGAAATTTGTTTAAAATTTCGAATTTTCCAAAAAACAATTGAAATTTTCAAAAAAGTTACAAATTTTTCAAAAATGTTTATTTTTTAAAGATATGAATTTGCAAGAAAATTTGGTATTTTCCAAAAATTGTAGATGAATATATTGCACACAAAATCATAATTATTACAGAAAGACAAAGAAAAAATTGTTACCTGAATCGCAAATCATCCAGTTCGTAAACGCGTTGACACTTTTCTTTTCAGCGCGGATTCGCAGTACCTTCAGTAATGGATAGGCCAGTTCCGGCCTGGAGCTACGGGCGCTTAGGCGGTGCCCGCAGGGCTTTTTGTCCGATCCGGGTGGTAGCCCGGCCGGGCCTTTTGGATTCTTTTGTATATGCAAAGATTATATATTTCAAAAACATAGCCAAGGCGATTCGATAAGTAAAGAGACCTGTGAGTGTCAGAACAACTGTTACAAACTCTTACTGCATATTAAAACAAACACTAAACTTCCATAGAGTATCGAGGAATGCTTTGCAATTTTATTGCATTGAAGTCTTAGATTACATTGGAAATCGTCAAAATGGCAACTTCGAAAGCCCGGTGCGGCCTTTGACCCATACTTCCATGGATAAATCTGTTCCCCGTACCTCTCTCCAAAACATAGCAAAAAAATGTTTTTTGAATTTTGGCCGACCTTGGGACCGACCAAGCCTTGAAAAAGTCACGTTTTCGACTACTTTTTCGATCCTTACTTCGGAAGTTCTTGACTGATTTCACTTATTATGATCACAACACTCCTTTTGGGACTACCTTTCGGGGAAAACATACTTTTGGAAATCGGTCAAGATTGACTCGAGTTATCGTGTCGACAGACAGTCGAACGAACAAATTGTTGCATGCAGATTCGGAGAACGGTAAGTCCCTTCGCCCCGGGCGAAAAAAGGGGCCCCGGGCTGTAATTTTGGGCTGTGGCTGAAAATAAGAAAAACGAATCCAAATTTCCGACATTTTCGACTGCGGCGCTCAAAAATACAGTAATTTAGTTTAAAAACTACCGAAAAGTCCAAAAATTGTCGCCTATGGCGTTATAAGAAATCAATCAATTATTGAAATTCTTACACTCTTACTACAATCAAAAAATTGCGTCTGCTGCAATTAGGCGTTCTTCGATTTACATAAAGGACAAGTGAAGGCAGTCCAAAACTTTCGCAACAACAACTTTTGCGGCATGATTACCTTATTTGAACACCACAACTAAAAAAAATCGCCTGCGGCCCTAAACTCAAACACAAATTGCCGGCTTTTGACTTCATTGAATTCCATTTGTTCACCAAAAAGCGCTAAAATATCCTCCCGAAGATATGGGCTTTTTCAGATTTCGCCCGCAGTTCTTTTGGTAGTCAGGCCGGCACTGGGATAGGCACTTTAAGGCCATCCATAAATGACGTCCGTTTTTTTCAGTGCTGCCAGCACATTTAAATCGTTAATAACTCGATAAATGTGCATTCTGGCGAGTCAAACGTGTGTTCTACCATCCCAATTAGGGGGTCTTTAAAGGGGTACAACACACATTTGAATCACCAGAACGCATATTTATCGATTTAACGATTTACATGTGCTGGCAGCACTGAAAAAACCGGACGTCATTTATGGATGGCCCCTTTTCAAAGAAATGATAACATTGGGTTACTATGGTAGAGTATTCTCTCAAAAATGCGAACAAATTCGTTCGATTCTCTCCCATATAGACTAGCTGTCATTCTTCATGTTACTTCTATCTAGCCGCAGGTGTACCTACTTATCGTTTCTCTGGTACTTTTGATACGCGCTCTTTTCATTTTAACAGTTGTGACAGCTAAAATCAATGACAATCAAAAAATATTGCGACACTCTGCTGTAAAACACTTTAAGAGCGCCTACAGTAATTGCTAGTGAAGTTCACTGGTGTACATTTTGACAGGTCAACCCATGTAATTTATAAGGGTAGACCTCTAAAAGCTAACTTAACGAATAATTGCTTAACGCATTCTAATAATATAAAACGAAAACTAAACTATAAATTAAAAAAAATGTGAAAACAAAATTAATAAAAAACCATGTTCGAAAGCAATTCTCGTTTATCGATTCCTCAGTTTAAAAGGAGAAAAAGTTTCTAATTTTTTCTGTTGTACTGAGAATGGCGGGGTGGATCTGGATAAACGTGAATTCCGTTCGAACCTGTTTTTTTGATTGACTTTTTTTGTTCTTAGTTTTTCTTTTGATTTTTTAGTTTCTTTTTTTATTTCCGTAGTTTAGTTGGATTACGTTGACTTCGCACTAACAGTTGCAATTTCAAAATAAGAAAGTCGAATTCATCCATTCAGTGAGCTTTAAGTTTTGAAAGAAACGCAAAATTTTTGTAGCTATTTAATTCAAATGCGCCCATTCATCGAATTCATTAGGCCAGACCCAATGTTTTTACGTTCACCAAACATGTTTGAATATATTTCTACTACGATTCAAATAGTTTTCGCTAAAATTTCGCTAATTAATTTTGTTTTATTTTTTCATTAAATTGTATTTCAATTTCGTTCTAATGTTTGTTCATTTATATTTCATTTCGAAAAATCAATCATTTTAGTCGGGAAAATACTTAATTACTATTTGAGCATTAAATCGACATAAAATTAATGGAAAAAATGTTTTCTGTGATTTGTTAAAGATAGCTAAGTTTAGTATAAAAATGTTCAATTTGAGACACATAAAAATCAGGTAATTGAATATTTTATAAAATATTAAATTTCTCTTTATATTTACGTCATGATAGATTGTGCGATACATTAGAATATTTTTATTCGAAAATACCCTGAGATCAAACAAAATAAAATTCTAAATAGAAAAGGTAGGAACTGAAACCGATAGACCAGCTATCCGATTTATTGTTCACAAGAAATCTACCTTTGTTTTTTGCAACAACCTCAAAACAATCGTTAAACAGATATGCCCTGTATTTATTATCAAAGAATGAGATCACATTAAGTTTGTTAACGAATTCACTTTAACGACATTTGACTAGTAAAACTTAGCTAAAATTAGAAATGAAAATTCCAGGTATAGTGCATTTTTAAACTAGACTTTCCACCCCCTCTGAAGTTGAGACTCACCCAAAACGTATGAAAACTACATTCCACGACATTACGGAAGATATTCTACTCACTAAGCAAATTAACAAGGGCAGTTTGACAGTTAATCATAACTTCCTGAAGAAATCGAGAACGGAGTACTGTCCGTGGATTGAGCTTAAGGAAGTCATTCATTGGGGATGTTGTGATGATAACTACGACTAATTCTAAAACTAATTTCCTTAATTCACTAAAAATTGTTTATTACTGAAATTCTATGTGAAATGTCATCATTGCAATGCCCGTCCACTCAGTAATGCATATTGAACATTCTTCATAAAGCTAAATTAATTCGCAAATAGTCTCGTACAGAAGGGGAATAAGCGTTTGTTTGATTAATGCTATTCGCCATTAAACACACTTATTTGACCTGAGATTATTATTTGTACAAAATGTTTCTTTTTAAGTCGGATTTTTCTTTACAGGGCGAATAGCAAGTTACATTAAGAGACTAAATTCCTAAATTGTTTTCTCTCACTTTCAATATACTCGTTGATTAGATAAACGAACACTTAATCCAATAATATTTAGTGGAAGATAAGAAATGGATTAGTAGATTCAACTTTGCGGGTAGAAATGAAATGAAAATATCTTGTAAGAAAAGAAAATATAAACTGAAAAAAGAAAGTAAAGAAAATCAGAGCGAAACAAAGAAAAAAAGAAAAGCAGCGCAAACCACAGCACAATCCCTACCATTGGGCCCATACAATCATAAAGATTTTGTGACTGTTTGTGACAACAACACGATATTTGCCGTTTTTGGAAAAAAAAGTCGTAACTTTCGGTCTTAGCCTATAATAAGGATTGAAAATATCGAGAGACGCGTGAACAGAGTCTTTGATGGGGATTCTGGCCTCGGAGAAGGATTTTTTTTCATTTATTGACACAAATTTTCTATTGGACTTTTTCAAAGATGACCCTTAATACTGAGAACTCTTAGTAATAGGAATTTTGAAGATTGGAGGTTTTCGGTGGGACTAGGAGGTTGTTCCCTGCACTTTTTCTCCCTGTGCTTTGTACGTGAAGAACTGCCGATAAGAAATGTTTAGCTCAGCTGTCTTTTGTGCCGGTATTCGGACAAAATATCGCCCTAGGAAATAAGCCAATGCCATGGGCATAAAAGAGTAGCGATATTGTACTGTTAAAGAATTAAACCAAATTATATCTACGACGTCATAACTTTTGGATATATTTGTGACTTCGTATTTGTGACGTCATTTTTGTGACATAGTATTTGTGACGTCATTTTTGTCACATCATCTTTAGGACGTCATATTTGTGATGTCATATTTGTGACGAAATTTTTATGACATCAGATGTGTGACGTCATTTTTGTGATGTTGCATTCGTAGCTTATTTTTTGTGACATCGTATTTGTGACGTCATTTTTGTGTCGTCATTTTTGTGATGTTATATTCGTAACTTAATTTTTGTGACGTAATTTTTGTGACATCGTATTTGTGACGTCATTTTTGTGATGTCATATTCGAGACGAAGTTTTTATGACGTCATATGTGTGACGTCATTTTTGTGTGCATTCGTAACTTAATTTTTGTGACATCGTATTTGTGACGTCATTTTTGTGTCGTCATTTTTGTGTCGTCATTTTTGTGTCGTCATTTTTGTGATGTCATATTTGAGACGTCATTTTTGAGATGTCATATTTGTGACGAAATTTTTATGACGTCATATGTGTGACGTCACTTTTTTGATGTTGTATTCGTAACTTAACTTTTGTGTCGTTATTTTTGTGGCGCCATTTTTGTGACATCACAATTTTGACGGTGCACAGAAGTGTGGAAACATAAAGTAGCTATCGCTACATTTTCTGTTACAGCCAAATATATTTCTCAAATCTTTCTATCTATCAACGAGACAAAAGCGAAATTTCCTTAGGAAAATAAAGAGTTCTGCCGTGCAACGCATAAAAACCTTATGATGAAAGAAAGAAAAAATTCATCCAAAATTTTTCTTCTCTCTCTTTACAATACTCAAAATTGCGGCAAAACCAGTGACTAGGTGATCACTGCCCCAGTAGTGGTTAGAGTAGTGATTCCGAAGTGACGCCATGCGCTCTATTATCCCTCTTCAATCCAAACATCATTCCTAAATTCGCGATACGAGAAAATGTATGTTTTCACCGCACAGCTAAAAGGGAGATAGGAAGCTAATTTTTAAATTTGCACTGATGGCTTTCAGTTGCAAACAAATATTTTCGCGTACCCAGGTCTGAATAGCCTTTAGGACAGCTAAGCAATTAGTAGATTGGCAGTAGAATTGTGCGAAAAAAAACTTACTTCTTTGTAGTTCATTTCAAGGGAGAATTATTGTGGTGAATGAAAGGACGTTTTGGCATTCCCTTTTCCGGTGTGAGTGGCGGATCATTATGAAGTTACCGACCATTAAATCCCTCTCGGTGTCTTGGATACAATCATTTAATTATGAGCTTCCCCATACACTTATCCTGTTCAAAAGATCGTAATTGGTACAGGATATGTACTTATAGTTACGATTGGCCTTAATATCGTTCAAATCTTCCTTTCACCCTATTTGAATCATCCAAATCGTCGTCCTGATTCAAGTGTATTTCTATCAATATCCATGGAAATCTGTTTCCATATTTCAATAAACACCAGGCTTAGCTATCATTATGACAAGCGCGTACAATACAAAAGGCGTCGGGTTGTGCCAACGATTTACACGTAAAATGGATCGTTGCAATAATGTGGGCTCAATCAACATAAGATTTGGATTGCTTACAATATTGGCATTTGTCGTCGATGTTCAAAATATTATTTCAAACATTCTAAGTACCAAAAAATGGGTGCAGATTAGTCAGACTGACTGCTTCCACATTACGGAACATTACGTGTTCTCTCGTCTTTATGGAAAAGCTTAGAACCAATTCCCAATAATTTAATATTTCCGCTTCTTTCGTCTATTTCCCTTGAATTGAATGACGTGCCAGTACATATTTACAAAAACCGCTTGAAAGCCACAATTTGACGAAATTGCCAATAAAAATAATAAAACCAACGTAAATTACTCAATTGCAATAAATTCGCACACAAAAGCAAATAAATTCTCAATAACTTTCAATATATTTTTCCTTAATAAAAATCTAATCGATTTGAATGTTTTTGCAATAAAATGAAGGAATTATCATTTTGATTTGATTTAAAAAAAAAGTAGAATTTTTATATTTCCATGTTGCCCTCACAATTCCTATTATTTTGCAGAAAATTATAAAATCGATTTCATATACATCATCATTCCAAATTATACTTGTACGCCAATACATATGGTTACCATTCTACAGAGAAGTTGGTTTCTGTGTTCGCTTTTTGGGCTTTACGGTTTCACACACCGTACAGCACACATTGAATTGGATAGTCATCGTGATGGTTCAATATTTTTATTTTATTTTATTTTCGAATGCCTCGGAAAACGTCGGTGTAGATATAATTTTATTATATTTATTTTATTATTATGGATTGGCTGTGTTTTCCAAGCCGTAGAAACAAATATTTTCGTGCCCCATAACGATATGTAACGACCGACGTCGTCGTTTTGAATCTTTCTATTCTTTATTAAAATTTATATTTATTGCCAAATAATTTATTGCCTCGTACCCGTTGGAGTAATCTTATTGGCAATCCATTGGAATTCAGGGAATCGGAAAAAAAAACTTTGCTGACGAAGATAAACTTTTTTGTTCATATATTGAAATGATTTTATTTTCAAAACTAAAACGAAAATCGAATATTACATGCAGCACAGTCAATTTCCTATGATAGATTAACGTTCTACAATTTTGATTGCACTGGTAGTTGAATAAATAGATTGATGCAATAGAGCCAACCATCATATTTTGACCGACCAACTAAGCATTAGATAACAACTTTAAAGTTATCGAATAATAGTAGAGACCAGTACCGTGGCTAGAAGCTATCGACCTCATTGCTGTTCACAATTCATGTGAAATATAACTACCCTCTGAACTGTTACAAACTGTTCGAAAAAATCAACATACCTTTTCGCAACAGAATAGTTAAAAGGTTGTTTTCGCCTTGTATGTTCCTGAACTTTCATGAGCCTTCATGAATTTTTATTTTCAAAAATGTCTTTTTAAGATACACAATTGTGGATATCAATTGGTATCCTAAATGTCTAGCTAAGGTCTTGGAAAGGAACGCGGAAGATGGCGCTGTTCTAATGCATGAAATTTGAAACCTACAAAAATGGTTTGAATTTCCTAAACGAAAACAAAATCCGGTTCCGAATTTAATTTTAATTGGTTCGGAATTATCCCGATTGAAAAGGTTCATTCTATCAAAATATAGGCGATTCTAGGGTTCCGTTCTGTTCGCTGAATTTAACGGTTTTGTTGTACGTAGAGCCATCTGGCGGAAGTTTTTCAACTAATGAAAGTTTGTATGGGAAATAAGACACTTTTGTGTAACATTTTTCTTTTAAAGTCTTAAATGCAAACCAATGTTTATGTAATCATTACGTATTTTACCTATTTCTAAAGAAAATTGCGGAAACTTTTTTCATAAAAACATTCTCATTTGCTAGAAATGGGAATTCCAATATTTCACTGCAAAGTCACTTTTTTAGCTTTTCTAGTTAATAAACACTTCGAAATGCATAATTTTTTCGACCAATGTGTTTGCTCACTTAATCTCTTTAACTGAGTAATCAATTTAAATGACAGAAAACATTTTCTACGAGTCAGAAATTGATAAAAAAATTTGAGTTGATGATTCCAAATAAAAATGGCCGCCATCTTTATTGTGATTTGACGTTTACAAATATTTGCAAATGTATCAACTCGAAAAGTTTTTATTTATTTCTAAATCGTAGAAAATGTTTTCTGTGATTTAAATGGATTACTCAGTTAAAGATTAAGTGAGCAAACACATTGGTCGAAAAAATTATGCATTTCGAAGTGATTATTGACTAGAAAAGCTGAAAAAACGGACTTTTGAAGTGAAATGTTGGAGTTCACAATTCTAGCAAATGAGAATGTTTTTTTAAAAAGTGTTTCCGGAATTTCCTTTAGAAATAGGTCAAGTATGTAATGATTACATAAGCATTGGTTTGCATTCAAGACTTTAAGAGCGTGTCAGATATTTTGACAGTTCTATATTTTGCGATGTTTTTTCATTGCATATTTCTAAGACAATGATCATCAATTTTAAATTCCGAAACATCTACTGTTTGCATAACGCATCCCTTTATATATTCTTTGAAGCAGAATAAATAATTATTGAGTCTAAGTGTCAAAATTTGATCTGAAAAACATCGCAAGGTACTCGGCTATGCGATGTGTTTTCAGATCAAATTTTGACACTTAGACTCAATAATTATATGTTCTGACTAATAGAATTTATAAAGGGGTGTGTTATGCAAACAGTAGATGTTTCGGAATTTAAAATTGATGATCACTGCCTTAGAAATATGCAATGAAAAAACATCGCAAAATATAGAACTGTCAAAATATCTGACACGCTCTTAAGAGAAAAACGTCACACAAAAGTGTCACTTTTCCCATACAAATTTTCATTAGTTGAAAAATTTCTGCCAGATGGCTCTTTAGTACGTAGTGTAAACTCTTAAGAATTCTTTAAAACACTTTCACTTTCGGCTAAAGACATCACCACAAAGCCGTTGTAATCTAAATTCAAATTATTGGAGCGAAATAAACAAACTGGTTTACGGACTTAATGAAGTGTTATCAGATTTAAGTGATACATTTTAGTCATGCATGCCTCCAGCAGTTTCATCAGTTATATAGCAGTCACAATACAATTATAGAGATGCAATTATTTTCTCAAGCTTCATTTTTGGCTCCTTTGTTTCACGTAACGGTTGCAAATTCCTATTGATTTGGCTCTATTCAAATGAATAATCAAATTAAAGTTCTTCTGCAACTGATAGACATGATATCACATGGTAGAAGCTATAGTCGGAAAGGGCGACGTAAAAATTTTGGCATGCATTTTTATAGTGGCCTTCCAAACTTCACACCACTTCGCAGATCTGGATATGTTCTGTTCTTAAAAAAAATACTTACATCGAATGAAGTGTTCGATGAACAATTAAAGCCATTTGAAAAAGAGTTAACGTTGACTCTGTTCACTTTTACAATGCTTTTATTATACAGGATCTATTCATAAGGTTGAGAGAATCATATAAGGTGTCCAGTTTCTTATGAAAGGCCCAGTATATTTAGTGATGATGCCGGAATCATAGATAATCGCAAGGAGTACAATTCTCATCGAATTACAGGAAAGGATTCATAAGATTGTGCTACGCTTCGTTTTAACTCTTTCAACCGAAAAACCGGTTTTACTTGAGAAAAATACAAGAGAATACGTGAAAAGAGCGATAAAAGAGAATTTAAAAAGTTGCACAAGCTTACGAATCCTTTCCTGTATATCGTTATAATGTTGGTGGTCTCTAAAGTTCTCCATAAATAAGCCATTTTACAAGCACGTCGCAATAATGTGAGCTGTCAAATTTGCGATGTTTTTTTTAGGATAGAATCCCGCGTAAATAATAAATTATTCAAAATTATAGATCATGTACTGTGAGAGGATGAATCTCACCCAAATATTAGATGAATCAGAATTCAAAAAGTTTGAGTATGAATGTCAAAAGTTTCTTTGAAAAATCGTCGCATTCCAAATGCGTTTGCGATGTTATTTCAGAGCAACTTTTTACCTTTATATTTAAACTTTTTGAGTTATGATTCGCCTGTTAGAATTTATGTTATCCAGAGCGAAATCAAATACGTGTGTACACCGTACACTTTGAGCGATAAAACAAAAAGAGATTTATTGACGTTTGGTCGTAATGTGCAGCATTGCAAACCTGACTTATGTTATACCATATGATCAAACTAAAATACGAATTCAAATCTTAACTATTTGGGTAAGTGTCATCCTCTCACAACATGAGCTATAATTTAGAATAATTTGTTACTTACCCAGGATTCTGTTCGAAAAAAAACATCGCAAATTTGACAGTTCACATTTGAGCGACGTGCTCTTAAGCGTTGATTATATCGGAAGCGATGAGAATCCCATCGCCTAAGGTTGCAATGAATGCTAAACTTGAAAATTTTTTGTTTATTTCTCTCAAGTTGATATTTCACACAAACCCCAGGCGATGCGATTCGCATCGCGCCCAGTACAATTAACGCTTTAGTGCGCTCTATTTCGAATTTTCGCGCGATATATTTGTAAATTAAGTACGTTATTAAAGACGTAAGAAAACGGCAGAGTTTTGTGGTGCCACCTTGTTGCAGACCATATAAGTTCGTCAAAAATTGTAAAACTCAGAACGGGAATAGACGAAGGAATCTTGTTGAGTTACATCTAACAATGAAATTAATTGATGGCGCTACTGTCAGTCGGAGACATTCTTTATGTCGAACCGTAATCAGCTATAGAAAATGAAGAGATGGCGACACCGTTTGACGGTGACTATTTTTGACTATTACCCGATGCGAGCCATCACACAAATCCCTCATACAAAAAAAATTCTGAGAAATGTGACCTGGGAACGTAGAATGAGCTCAATTTGATTTTCGCATTTGTGACGTTCATGGATATAAAATAACAATGTGTGAAGAATTCTCTTCCTTATGGAAATAGATCAATAAAGTGAAATAATTTTTATATCCGGGGCTGAGCCGAAAACCCGTTCCGAATGTGAAAATGTAACGCAATAATCTAAATTACTTCATTAGTTAATCCACCCTACCTCATCCTACACCACAAACTATAAGTTCATATGAGGACCCCTTGTTCAAAGTGAACTGGAGAAAGTCGGCCCGCTCACCTCTGGGATAATAGTTGGAATAAATCGATTATAATTTTCGTCCGTTAAAATGAAATAACATTATACGTTATAGTTTTCGAACTGGAATATCGTGTTTTAAAACAGTTTACACAAAAGCTTTGTGGCCGAGCAATGTATACGAGTTTAAACAGCACATTATTTTATCTCCATAATCCACATAATTACGTCATTATGCTTCAATAAATTTCGAGGAAAGTTCACTTTTGGCCGCACATAATTTTTATTTACGTATATTTGAAATGAATTGTTGAATAGAGAGATTTTACGGATAACAGCAAAATGTATGAATGGCTCGAAATGTAGGATAAACTATTTGTATGTACAGCGTGCATGTATGTTTTGATGCGTTTATATATCTGTTGAAACTATTGATGTGGGGGCATTATATCGCCAATTTTATTATGTAGTTAGAGTTAGCATTTAGCAAATGACGTTGAGGTGGGTGATGGGTTTTTATACCATGTGTTCGTGTTGATTTGTCATTTACCGGTTAGTCGTTATTTGATTTTGTTCAATGTTATTTTTAAATTGATTAGGAGGCGGTCACATTTTTACGTGTTGATTAAAATAGTAAATTCAACATAAATATCAATTTACATGCAAATGGTGGTATTTGGCGTATTGCATTGAAAACATATTTTTTACATGATTCATGTCGTAGTGAATAAAAGTGTGACTCGACTCTGAATAAAAAAAATTTCTACAACACGACCCGTGAAAACGTGTTTAGTTCATAATTAAAAATTCAATTTTTAAAAACTTGCAACGAGGCAAATTTTTCAGTACTTCAAATGTTAACATTATGAACGAATCCACGCTTTTATTGCAGTGACGGCTTATGTCAAAATATACACGGTATTTCAAGACGAAATTCATGATATGTGTCAATCGACGAAAAATGGTGTGTATACTTTGACATGAGCCGACGTCGCACTAAATGCGTGGATCGTGTTGTAAAACGTTTCTCTTCAAAATTGCATGGAATAGAAAAATATCTTCTATAGGCTAATTCTTTGAGTTCTTTAAGTGCTCTCTCCACAAATGACCTTCAAAAACGTTCAACAAGAGTAAAATTGTTTTTATCAAATTTCTATCAACTTTTTTTCAGTAGGATTTTTGTATAATTTAAAAGTTTTGTCCCATAGGATATTTTTCATGTTTATTTGTTATTGTTATTTAATTAGGTAACATCGTTAGACTTTTTAGTAACTATTTTGGAAACACTGATTTAATTGATTGTTTGTCTCATTAGTCGGAAGAATCACAATTAATTAATTTTATTTTTTCATCTAATTTCAATTAACGCACGAAATAATTTTTATTGGATTAACAACACTTACGATTTTTACATAAAATATCTCGATTTTTTAAATATATATATCTCCCTCTCACTCTCTCTCTATTGTGATGATGTCTACGTAGAATTTTAAGCTAATAATAACATCCAATCATACCCGTTATAACGAGTAAATGATTCAACTTACAGTTTTCTGAACGACTTTACCTCATCTCATATTTACACCAGCAGTGTATTGGGAACACTTAACCTTGAAGTTCGTGGTTCGATTTGCAGTGACCGTCTATATAGTTCCTCATCGTCCAGCAGTAAAGATGTATCCAACAGGTATTCTGTAACCCTTGATATGTGAACGATTTTATAAGGAGTTTGTTGAAAATGTCGTATTTCTCGAATGACGTGGGCAACCTGTACGTTTCGATGAGAAGACGACGACGAAGAAGAAAATAAAAATTAAATAGTCATGGCAATGGAATTAGAAAGTATGGTGTGCTCTATGAATATTTATGCGATGAAAATGAAATGCAGAAAGTAGAAATTTTCGATCGTAAAATTGGGTGATGTTGTGAAATTGAAATGGAATTTATGACTTGTAGCACTCTACCTTCATCAAATTTAAATGGTTTTTGATTTCATGCAACTATATGAAATAATAAATTGGAAAATATAAACAACGATGCTGACTCACAATTTCCAGGACGTTTTTTTTTCTCTCTCCATTAGGGATATTACATAAAAAATTCGAACAAAAAGTCAGACGTCATGGTGGAGCATGGAGCTATTTTCATCCTTTTAAGCTTTCTCAGACAAAATTCATTCAACTTCACATTGAACAGTTCCGTACAGGGACTGACGTTTCAATTTTTCCTTTTTTGATTTGTTCTTTCAGTAAAATTGTGGTAGAGGTGATTTATGTAAAATAATTTAAATGTCAATATGTTTTTACAGCCGAGACCTCACCCGGTACCAATTGTTTCATATTTGAGATAAGCTTGTTGACTATGAAAGAATTTGACGCTACCAAAGAATTTAGTGACGAGATGTGTAGTAGCATGATGTTTGGACCCGTACGAAGTACAAAGGTCCTATACGTTTACTACAAACAATTTTATTGTAACATGGGGTAGATCGAGGTGGGAGTTGGGGGGATGCATCTATTATCGTCTAAATATGACGAATCAGCAACAAAAAAATGTCCGTCCGTCTGTCCGTCTCCACTTTTTTTTCCAAACGGCTCAACCGATCAGCCTTTTTTTCCCTGAAAGGTACATGTCTCCCATGATTCAAGTTCGAAGATGAGCATAATCGATCAAGTGGTTCCGGAGATATGGTCGAGGAAGTGACAAAAAACATGGTTTTTCGAGGGTCGATGAAGCTTTTTTTGCAAATATCTCAGCAAGTATAGCACGGAAATTCCTCATTTTGGTGTCAAATGAAAGCATTTGATGTCGCAAATTTTGTGGGAATCGGTACAGGGGTCTGGGCACTGGGGCCAATGGAATGGACGAAATTGAGATTCTTGGCCATACGAAAACAGTTTTTCGTCTATATTTCCTTAACTATGCAATATGGAGATTTACTATCAAAAGCAAAGTTGTAGAGAATTAAATTTAAGCGAACACGTGTTTCAGGGTTTTGGGAAAACATGGCCCAATTCTGGCATATGACCACTTCCATAATTGGGAAGGATGACACTTATGAGTTAAGGCAATATTTACTTAAATACGTTCGAGTGTCTTCGTAACATCAACTCTGTTTGCCGCATCTATTCTGATACGTACGGGTCCCCTGCATATGTTCTTTAATGAAAATTGGCCGAGTTAAAATTCAAAAATGTGATTTTTGAGCCATTTTTCAAATTTGAAACGCTTGCAGCGCCATCGTATGGCTTGTTATGACAAACAACATGTTTTTTATATGCGGCCTTCTTTATACCTATCAGGCGGCACCTCTCTAGTTAAATTTGATGAACAACCAAAATAGAACGATTTTTGTAGATGTAGACGCATGTCCTACTGAGTTTCCACGAAGAAATTATTTTTCCAAATTTAATGAAAAACATAAGCAAAGACCCGTACGTATAAGAATTGATGTGACAAACAGAATAGATGTGGCAAATAGAACAAATCTTGTAAAAAGACTCGAACGTATCTTAATATAGTAATAAGCAAACAATCCAACATTTTATGGTCTTTTATAACTATAAGAATTTCAAAGATCCATAGAAATTACCCAAGGTAATGTCAAAGACCCTTCCGATGTACATCTCAGACCATTCAAATCTAGAAATGGTTATATCCAAGGTTTGGGCCATTTTCCCCTAAAAACCTGAAACACGTGTTCTCTAAAATTTTCTTCTGTACAACTTTGCCTTTGGAAGCAACCTTCTACCTCTTATAGTACTAGAGATATGGATTATCCCTCCCAATTCTAGAAGTGTTCATATCCCAGGATTGTGGCATTTTTACCCAAAACCCTGAGACACGTGTTCGCTAAATTGTTATGCTCTACAGCCTTGCCTTTGGAAGCAATTTTGTACCTCTTATAGTTCTAGAGATATGGATCATCCCTCCCAGTTTTAGAAGTGGTCATATCCCAGGATTGTGGCATTTTTACCCAAAATCCTGAGGCATTTGTTCTCTAAAATTTTATTCTCTACAACTTTGCCTTTGGAAGCAACTTTCTGCCTATTATAGTTCTAGAGATATGGATCACCCCTCAAAATTCTAGAAGTGGTCATATCCCAGGATTGTGGAATTTTTACCCAAAATCCTGAGCTACTTCTCTAAAATTTTATTTCCTACAACTTTGCCTTTGGAATCAACTTTCTAGCTCTTATAGTACTAGAGATATGGATTATCCCTCCCAACTCTAGAAGTGGACATATCCCAGGATTGAGGCATTTTTAACTAAAACCCTGAAACAAGTGTACCCTAAAATTTTATTCTCTGCAACTTTGCCTTTGACAGTGAATCTACATATCTCCATATTGCATAGTTAAGGAAATAAACACGAAAAACTGTTTTCGTGTATGGCCATGAAAGTGATATTCGTCGATTCCATTGGCCCCGGTGCCCCGACCCCTGACATGATCCGCATAATATTTTTTTCCCAATTTTCTGACATCAAATCCTTTCATTCGACACTAACGTGAGCAATTTCCGTGCTATACTTGCCGAGATATTTGCGAAAAAGCTTCACCGACCCTCGAAAAACCGTGTTTTTGGTCACTTCCTCGACCATATCTCCGGAACCACTTGATCGATTTTGCTCATCTTCGAACTGCGCTGCGATCGTTTCAAATTTGAAAAATGGCTCAAAAATCACATTTTTGAATTTTAACTCGGCCAATTTTAACTCGATCAATTTTCACTCAAAAAAATAACAAAAAATAATTTTGGGTGTTTTGATCATCTTCAATGAAGAAATTTTTAATTTGCTCATTTACCTCTTTTCCTATTTTTCTTTTTTTTTAAATGTTTTGCTATTGTTATAACAATGACAAAACAGCTGAAAGTGATGAAACGCGTGAATGTGCAAATTATACATTTTTTCATTGTACAATTTTTTGTGTGGGGTGATGTCATCAATCTTTGGCGTTTGATATTTTTGTTGCCATGCCTACTTTTAATGCGACATTGGCTTCTGTCAAATTATAGCTAATTTCGTGATAAGATCCATAAGCTGCACAATAGTAAAATATTAACTGTTTGACAATTCATTAATTTCACTATACTTTGACAGAAGTCTATTTCTCACTTAATCAGTACCGAGCAAAGTTACAGAGAATATCAAGAGACATATTTTTCTACATTGAATCATTAGTCTTGGAGCTAAATATTGAACCGTGATTTTTCTATATTTATTTAAAGGCGAAAGTCATGACTTCGTTTATATTCTCGAAAAACATCTATTTGAGTCTGTCTGTCTATTCCAACTGTCAAAATGACGTTTGAAACGTCAAAGCTATAAAGCAAACGAGCAGTTACGCTACGTCGTGATATGATCATGGTCATGAGCCGAAAGTATTGGAAAAAAAACAATTTGGTGTGGACGAATGTAGATGAATGTGGCAGACACTAGTGAAAAATATTTGTGCCATTATGTTGATATATTTTAACAAAAAATAATTTAAGACGACAGGAAATCAAAACAAATTTTTGACGTTTGAAACGTCATTTTGACAGTTGGAATAGGCTGAATTTTGATACCAACGGACTCAATTTTCGTGTGTATTTTTTGGAGGTTTAAATTTGACTTTTGGAGATTGGATTATTGAACTGAAAGGCAGTTCGACTGCATACTAATTACCCTATTGCTATAAAATATCAATTGAGACTTACGAGTGCATGCGCTTTAAGAGATAAATTAATGTCAGGGCTGATTTTACAACACAAACACAACAAACTTATTAGTAATCTAGTAATCTATGAACTGTTAAATTTGCGATGTTTTTTTTTTAAACAGAATCCTGCGTAAATAGCAAATTATTCAATAGTATAGCTCACGTACTATGAAAGGATGACTTTTACACGAATAAGAGATGAATCAGAATTTAAGAGTATGAAATAACATCGCAAACAAACTTGATATGCGATTATTTTTCAGAGCAACTTTCGACCTTCATACTCAAACTTTTTAAATTTTGATTCATCTATTATTCGAGTAAGAGTCATTCTCTCACAATACATGAACTATAATTTATGCATTTCCCATTTTTGCGACATGCTCTAAAACTCAGATTAAGCCTTATGAATCCACTACTTACCATTCTCATTTTGGAAAAATTCAGCAATCGATCTTGCGTAAAGTCAGGCGTGCCTTCTTCAATAAACGACAAATCCGTCAGATACATTCCCAAATATGGTATACATGGTGGATCACAACGGTGTAAGGCGTCACGCATCGCACGAAATCGACAATCCGAGCAAACAACAGCTTGAAGTTTGGTAATTGTGTGTTTGATCTGAAAATAATATTGTTAAACATTACATTCCATCATTACATACGCTCTATTGAATTTTCATACACCAATGTTTGTTGGAAAACTTTTGCTGAACTAAGCCAGTATACCACAGCAAGTATGCATAATATTAACATTAACTAATTTGGTTGTGAGCAAGGAAATCAATTATAAAGTTATTGTGCCCAGACATTGTACCATTTACGAGCGTATCCGGTCAAATTTAGTTGATGTATGGATTATGGAATAAGCGAAATGGGAACGAATCGAGACCAACCATCGATGTACAAACTAATCACATTAACATAAAAGTTATTTCTTAAGTAGTTTGAAGGGCCCCGGATGAGAAACTTTCTCTTCTTGTATTTTATTTCAGTAAATTATAGTTTCCACAATAAAAACAATATTTATCGAATCCTTTATAACTGTGATATGTTGGAAGCTACGAGCAAAATGGGGTCCTTTAACTGGAATGGCAACATACGAACGAAATAACAACCATTTTATGTTATATATAGTCGTCGATTCGTAGTACATTATTATACCGATGGCTTTGACTTTGTACGCCACATAAGTTATGGTTATCAAACTCAATTTTCTATGAAAATGCTATACAATAAAATTGAATTCTTCAAGTTCAAGATGCGAAAGAGTGCCGATAATAAACAAGAAAGAAAGTATAAAGCCGCAAAATGCCAAAGCTTAAACCAAATTCGATGTGTTGTGCCATGCTACAACAACACAGCATAGTATAGTCCCTTTGTACAAAACTCAATACACAAGATATTAATTAGCGGAGAATGTCGATATCACAGAACACGTCGTCGTGCTTGTGAAACTACAATGTTTGTTCTTGTTGTAGTGACATTCCTTATCGTACATATAATATACAATTCGTTCGTATTTATTTCGAAGTTTTAGAAAGACCGCAATGACAGTGGCACACCATAGCTATAGGTTGGACTTGTTGTGAACAATTTGTGAAATAGTTGTCTCAAAGATATTCGAAGATAATTTATGTTAATTAATTACAGGTTTGACTTGAAGATGATGCTACCTACGAGCGATATTTATCTCCTTAGTAACGAATATATGGGCAATGTTTAGACATTCGTGCGACGTCCGTCGGTCCAAAATTATCAGCGGCATCGAGACAATTTCGTTAAAAGTTTAGTGTCGAAGGAAATCTCATAGTTCCAAACTTTATAACAATACGAACTAAAACGAACCGCGAAAAAGCGAGGTTTCACTTCGAAAAACTGCAAGTAGTTCGAGCTTGATCGAATCAATCATCCGATCTCTCCCCCTTGTCCTACCTGCTTTATTAAGTAGCGACAGCTACTTTACGTTTTCACCCTTCCTATCCGTCCGTCTATGCACGTTCACAGGGACTCATAGATGATTCACAGTGGAATCACCGATGATTCACAGTGGAATCACCGATGAATCACAGATGATTCAGCAATGAATCAAAGATGATTCAGCAATGAATCACAGATGATTCAGCAATGAATCGCAGATGATTCAGCAATGAATCACAGATGAATCACAGATGATTCAGCAATGAATAACAGATGATTTAGCAATGAATCACAGATGATTCAGCAATGGATCACAGATGATTGAGCAATGATCACAGATGATTCAGCAATCAAATTCAGCAGATGATTCAGCAATGAATCACAGATGATTCAGCAATGAATCACAGATGATTCAGCAATGAATCACAGATGATTCAGCAATGAATCACAGATGATTCAGCAATGAATCACAGATGATTCAGCAATGAATCACAGATGATTCAGCAATGAATCACAGATGATTCAGCAATGAATCACAGATGATTCAACAATGAATCACAGATGAATCACAGATGATTCAGCAATGAATAACAGATGATTTAGCAATGAATCACAGATAATTCAGCAATGAATCACAGATAATTCAGCAATGAATCACAGATGATTGAGCAATGAATCACAGATGATTCAGCAATGAATCACAGATGATTCAGCAATGAATCACAGATGATTCAGCAATGAATCACAGATGATTCAGCAATGAATCACAGATGATTCAGCAATGAATCACAGATGATTCAGCAATGAATCACAGATGATTCAGCAATGAATCATAGATGATTCAGCAATGAATCACAGATGATTCAGCAATGAATCACAGATGATTGAGCAATGAATCACAGATGATTCAGCAATGAATCACAGATGATTCAGCAATGAATCACAGATGATTCAGCAATGAATCACAGATGATTCAGCAATGAATCACAGATGATTGAGCAATGAATCACAGATGATTCAGCAATGAATCACAGATGATTCAGCAATGAATCACAGATGATTCAGCAATGAATCACAGATGATTCAGCAATGAATCACAGATGATTCAGCAATGAATCACAGATGATTCAGCAATGAATCACAGATGATTCAGCAATGAATCACAGATGATTCAGCAATGAATCACAGATGATTCAGCAATGAATCAAAGATGATTCAGCAATGAATCACAGATGATTCAGCAATGAATCACAGATGATTTAGCAATGAATCACAGATGATTTAGCAATGAATCACAGATGATTCAGCAATGAATCACAGATGATTCAGCAATGAATCACAGATAGTTCACCAATGAATCGCGGGTAATTCACCAATGAATCGCCGATAATTCACCAATGAATCACCAATGATTTACTGAGTATTTACCAATGAATCATCAATGATGCACCGGGGAATCACCGATGATTCACCGGGGAATCGCCCACGATTCGGTCATAGGTGATTTGTTATCGATGATTGGAATTTGAGGACACTTTATAGCATCTTCCCTATGCCCATTTCAACGGCTTATTGTATCAGTGACCGTACGAGTGTTTTGCGAGTCGTTACATTAGACGTGGAGTCAATTACATCGTGTAACGTTTGCTTCAAAGATCAACATATCATATCAATTTGACAGAGAAAATTCAACCTAATGAAAAACGGGAATGGCGATTAGTGAAATCACTAAGAATGGAAAGTTTTTCGAATATAGCAAAATGTGTCTACAGTCTACCAGATCGATTTCCTCTGATGGTATTTTCACAATATTTTCTTCCTTGAACCAGAGAACCTTGAGTTTGACAACTGACAGCCTGAAGATAAAAAGTTGTTCATGCGAAAGTGGAGTTGCCACCTAATGCTTTTTAGCACAAGTGTTTTCAACTTGGCACCAGATGCCCCGTGCGCTCCGAGTTCTAGAACTCAAGAAAAGAGGCTGGTGCCAAGTTAAAAAATAATTGCATTGAGAGTCAAAAATTGAATGAGTTCATGAAGCAGACAACAACACAATGTCATTCAAATTCAAAATGTACAAACCAACAAAATAAGGAATGTTTGCCCACGCTAAATGCCACTCACAACCTTGAAATATCGTAATAATCATGTGGAAATGAAAGCATGATAGCATGAACATCACTCACATTTATGCAATCGATTGGCATCGGAGGCATCCTTTTATTAGCCCTTTAGTCAATCGTCAAATATTTGAATTTTGTGGCCTGTTTTCATTTACCTTTCCAATCGATTGAATTCTAATCAACGAACTAAACATTAATTTCATAACCAAAATTGTTTTCCAGGTGTTCAATTCATGAGGGAAATTTTAATTGATTTTGATTGATTCGCAAAATTAATTTAGACAGAAATTTTCAACGACTGTAATGTGGCTGATGTTCCTGAAACTACTGAAAAGTTGTAGCAAATGAGATTTTAATTCACTTTGTGGCTTCGTTCCATTGAAACTGATTGTTAAATTCGACAGAATCAGATAATTCTGGCTTTCGTTTAGTGTTTTAACTGGAATAAAACTAGAAAATACAAAGCCATCAATTCGAATATACGGACCGCACTAATAAACCTCGAATTATATGCCAGCACGACATCAGAACAATATTCTGGTGATATTTAAGCTTTAAGTCTTCTCATGTAACACTCTTCAAAGAGTTCCAAGTACTTGATGTGTATTATGTGAACAACATTGAACATAAACAGCTCTACATTGCACGATAGGATATTATGTCAAGAAAGTTATTGACTCATAGATTTATGAACAAATACACATGACATCGATGTATTTTACGTTTCGGTAATATTGATAAAGACAAACTATTGTGACAAAGCAATGTCTAACGCCTCTATGTTGCTGAAGCTAATGATTTATGACACAACTCTCCGATACAATCGTAAGCTAAGATTTATAATGTTTGTTTATTGTGTGAAAGATATATCAATCAAATATTGTATTTTATAGAAAATATGACATTGGAAGATATTCTAATGAATTAAGAAATTATTTATTACGAGAACGGTTCTAGTCAC
The DNA here is from genome assembly GCA_029228625.1 of Pseudolycoriella hygida. Taxonomy (NCBI): domain Eukaryota; kingdom Metazoa; phylum Arthropoda; class Insecta; order Diptera; family Sciaridae; genus Pseudolycoriella; species Pseudolycoriella hygida. The sequence continues at coordinate 11,853,813 of CM055405.1, read as the reverse complement.
AACAGACGCATTAATAACATTTACACAATCATAAATTCTACTTAAGGGCCATTTTTTTTATGTTTTGCATCATCACGAAAAGCACACTTTTAATTACAATGGAAAAAAACAATGAACCATTTCACTTACCGTTTTCGGAACTTTATCCCATGTCTTTTTTAAACGAAACACGGATGCATTGGTAAATGCTGCACATACTTGCAAGACACCATTGAAATTGTGTAGACAACGGCAGATGTCAGCTACAGCTGTCCATTTTTCAATTGCAGCAATACGGGACGCCATGCTACTTCTGTAGAAAGGAAAATGAAAGAAAAATGTTTTTAAACCTGCGTCAGTCCCGTACGATTTCACACATAAATCCTTTGTCACAATTAACAATTTTTTTTTGTTTCTCTTTCGAAACTCTTCTCAGGCATCAACAGTTTTAGGCAAAAGCCTATCATATTTTTTGGACCAACAACTCACAGGATAAAAATAATCTCAACATTTTTGCTTATAACATTGATAAGTTTTCATACAGTGTAAGAATCATAAGATTGTGCAACTTTGTCGGTAACGTAGAAATGTTGAGCACACAGAATGGGTCTTGTATATACCGCACCTCATAGGTCGTAGTCCTCTAGTAAGACGAATTCCATCATACCAGTTCGAAGTTTCAGCCTATTGTTTTTAGTGGAAGGATGTAACATTTCCTAAGTCTACCGAAAGGTGTGTGCAATGTTTTTTGTCGGTTAGTTAAACAAAACTATCCAGAGAATCTTTTTTAATTGACTAAAAGTTTTTCCCAGAAATGTTAGCTAAATTCGAAAATGAGCAAAGCCTTTCTGTTCTTTCAGATTTGACACGAATGGGTAGCTAAATGGAGTGCGAAATCTGAAAGCGCAGAAAAATTATTACGTTGGGAGGGTCCGGCCTTTGGGACGCATTTCTTTAATCGAAAATGAAAATATTTCAAAATAATTTTTAGCGTTCCGAAGCTGTAAGCGTCACCCCAATTGATATCAGTTGTTTTGGAATAAGAGACGAGGACTTGCGTCACGTTTCCCTTTTAAAAATGGTTTTTGTTGTGATATCAGTAGTTTTGGAAGAAAAAAAAGCAAATTTTGGAGAAAAAATTTCCGGCGAAAAAAAATTTCCTGCGAAAGTTTCTGTCGAAAAAAAATTTCGGTGAAAAAAATTTTCACAAAAAAAAATTTTTTGCGAAAAAAATTTTTCAGCGAAACGTCATCGTCATCACCTATGACATGATTGCGAATACATGCGTCGACTTTAGCATACAACTATACACAGTTCAGAGATCATAGGAACAAAAAATGACAACGGTTAATAAACAAAAATTTAATGTGAATTGAATAGGTACAGATAGCTCAAGTGATAGAGCACTCGCCCGGAAAGCGATGACGTGCTTGTGCGGTGGTTCGATTCCCCGCCTGTATCAAATTTTTCTTTTCACATTTTAATTACTAAGTATGCAAAATAAAATCTTATTAGAATAAATATGGAAGTTCAAACAAGTCAGTCTTACAGCTAAGAAGTTCGAACAAAGTTATTAAAAAAAATTTCGGCGAAAAACAATTTTTAGCGAAAAAAAATTTCGGCGAAAAAAATTTCAGCGTAAAAACTTTCCGGCAAAAAAAATTTTCAGACACGAAACATCTATCTTCAACAAAACAAAATTTAAAAAAAAAATTTCTCCTAAATCCGTCCCATACCAGCGTCGGCCATTTCGTTGGTCACCCTGACATACTACGCACCCAACCCATCAACTTTTCGTTTGACACTAAACATCTATCTCCAGTCCAAAAATTTTGCTCATATTTGACCCATACTTTGAATACACTCACACACACATACAAAACATTCTTCAACCGAAGGTCCCTGCAAAATTTCAAGAAAAGTTATCGAGCCGATTTCGAGCACGAGCCAAAAAAGTCGGTTTTCAAACAAATGGCTCTGGAACTAACTAACCCACTAACTAACGTAGGATGTTTCCATTAACTTTGGCTTTTCTATGAAGTAGCATGTAGTAAGGAAAAAGATTTCCTAAAGGTCATATCTTCGGATCCACTGGACCGATTTTAATAAGTAAAATGTCGATTTCCGAAGTCCACGAAAAAAATTTTTCTGAATTTTTTGTTCGTATGGAGACCTGCATCACGGGCACATCGCTACCGCGCGCCCATGATTTCCTTTCAACCGAAAATTTTCAACTGAAATCGTTACAGTTCAGTGATTAACAATGATTATAGAGTTCAATGACCTCTGAGACTCGGAAAGTTTTTACGCCTAACAGATGCATTATTAAGTAGCGATAGCTACTTTATGTCTTCACCCTTCCTGTCTGTCCGTCCGTCTGTGCACTGCACCTATTATTATAATTATTATTATTCTCTTTACTTAAATTAATTATTTTTTCTCAATTTGTGTATACATCACTTAAGAAAGAAAGTTAAAAAAACCTAGCTACACCTCACTGCATCTCACCTAGCTGCACCTAGGGAATCCACTTCTTTGAATTCACTCTATTGCTACTTAACTATATACATGTTAATGATCTATTAAGTATGTAGCGCCAATTGCTTGCTACCCATATGTATGCACGGACGCGTCTGTGACGAAATTCCAAACTGCGTTCAAAAAATACTAAAAGTATTTCTGTGGAATAACCGCCAAGGGGCTTTCGGCTGATACTTAATTTAATTTAGCTTTTGGGAATGTCTAAATCTCATTACTTAGAATAATTATCCTCGTATCTTCTTAACTACTTCACTGATTTCGACGAGTCGTCGAAATATTTTTACTTTACCTCTGTTAAGTACCAACATGTCAGTTAATGTAACTTTCATAAGTACAAAATTTATTACGTAAAGAGTTTCCCGTTATTACACCCAATAATAACAATTTATGGAGGTTGAGTAAACTTTAAATTTATTTACGAATATTATCGTCGAAATTATCGTCCAGGACATATTCTTGAAATGAAATTCAAATTAATGAAGGGCGGTAAACTACACATAAACTTTTGCAAGATTATGTTAAGTGAACGTGATCCTTTTCTGCAGAAGCTTGTCAGCAGTAGAGTTATATTGCTTCGTATCATACATAACAACATGAAGCAGGAGATTAGGTAAATGCATTAATATGAGGTTAATTACAATAATTATTTTATTGTTGCACAAAGCTTAATGTTAATAGCTGAATTTGCTATTTCTCTATTTACGATGTGTTATAGTGTCAGGTGTATAGTTCATATAGCATAATTCACTCACCTCGATATTATTTCCGATGATATTAATCTCGACCCATCGTTGAATCTTTTAGTCATTTGAATGATGTGTTCGGCCTTCGTTTCTTTGTTTGATTTCATCCACGCCTGTCCCAGGAATTCTCTTCAAAATTATGAAAACTATTAATAAGCTTCAAGATATCAAGACATACGCCAAGAAAGGGTAATAAAACAATGTGATGTTCGTAGATTTAGATTTATCAATAAGACTCTATTTTTGAGATCTTTTCATTACCAGAATAGAATGTTTTACTGTTGCAATTGCAAAGGTAAGCTGTGTGACAATCCCAGTGCCATCTATTATGAACTAGGACCGAAACTAGTAATGACGGTTAAGATAGCCCAAGATTTTTTCACAAGATTTGTCCTTCCCGCTAACTTTAGCACTTGCCGATCGAATATTGTGAAATATTTTCTACCCGTTATCTTGTGAAAAATGCTAAATCTTGTGAATTCTATGGCTACCCGTTATCTTGGGAAAAATGCTGAAACTTGTGATTTCTACGTCCATCCGTTATCTTGTGAAAAATCCTAAAACTTGGGAATTCACGTCTACCTGATATCTTGTGAAAAATAAAAAAAAACTTGTAAATTCTGCGTCTATCCGTTATCTTGTGAAAAATACAAAAACTTGTGAATTCTGCGTCTACCCGTTATCTTGTGAAAAATGTTAAAACTTCGGGATTCAATGTCCATCCGTTATCTTAGGAAAAACGGGTAGACAGAGAATTCAAAAGATTTAGCATTTTTCACAAGATAACGAATGGACATAGAAATCCCAAGTTTTAGCATTTTTCCCAAGATAACGTGTAGACGCAGAATTCACAAGTTTTTGTATTCTTCACAAGATAACGGGTAGCCATAGAATTCACAAGTTTTTGCATTTTACACAAGATATCGGGTAGACGTAGAATTCCCAAGTCTTAGCATTTTTCACAAGATAACGGATGGACGTAGAATTCACAAGTTTCAGCATTTTTCCCAAGATAACGGGTAGCCATAGAATTCACAAGATTTAGCATTTTTCACAAGATAACGGGTAGAATATATTTCACAAGATTTTACTTTTCACAAGAACACGGGTTTGGCCATTATCTATTCGACCTAACATTTCATAAGATTTTAGCGTAAGGTGTTAGCGTTATTCTACATCGTAATCGGAGTGCTAAAGTTAGCGGGAAGGACAAATCTTGTGAAAAAATCTTTGGCTTTCTTAACCGTCATAAATAGTAGGAGTAGAACACCGGTACCTACCTCTCAACAACGTCTGCAATCGACGGTAGCTCTTACGATGGCACTACATTCACCCCTATCCGACACCTCACTGCGGAAGAGTTGGTGCCTTGCGGAAGTAATTGATGTCCGTAGAAAAATGATGAACAGAGCAAAAACAATCTTTTGTATGGATGGCTACTGTCTACGCTTTAATAGTCATTTATGCAACTAGTTGCGAAATGGAGTTGTTTTTGTCACTAGATATGAAGTTATCAAACGAGCGAAGCGAGTTGGACAAACACATCGTGTAACAAAAACAACAAATTTCGCAACGTGTTTCATACAAGACTTTATGCAAGGTTGTGCTCGCTAGTCATTTTTTTAGCGACGCTAACGCTAACGCTAGTTTCAAAAAATACTAGCGTCGCTAATTGATTCGCTAGTCTAAAAAAAAACTAGCGCGCTAATAATACAAAATCTGGAATAGAAAAAACACCAAAAATTTTTGAAAAACTGGCATTCGGTAGAAAATAGACTGATGACTTGTGATGAACAGCTCCATATTTTAGCGAATCCACTAGCGATTAGCAAAAAATATTCGCTAATCGGATTTTAGCGAGCGCTAATCGCTACTAGCGAGCAGTCTTGAATTTTAGTGGCGCTAGCAGCGACGCTAGTGTTTAGCGACGCTAACCCAACCATGACTTTATGCAAGAACTTGTAAAACGTGTACTTTTGAATGAGTGACAAAAAGTAAATTTTTATCACGCAAATTAGTGATAAAAAGTTACTTTTTATCACTAGCGACAAAAAGTAACTTCATATCACCCAAATGAGTGATAAAAAGTTACTTTTTATCACTAGTGACAAAAAATAACTTCATATCACCCAAATGAGTGATAAAAAGTTACTTTTTGTCACTAGTGATAAAAAGTAAAACCAGTTATAAAGCGACCTCCCTAAAGGTCACCGAAACGATGCATGAAAAGTTCACTTTTCCCAACGGCGTTAAATACAATTACTTTCTACACTGGTTTTCTTTGTTTTTGAAATGTTTTTAGTTTTCATTCCGTTTCTCTTGACCTGTACACTTAAAATGTTCACTCTCGTTTATGTTGGCTAATTCCAGCTGTCCACGTTTCATTCTTTTTACATCATTTAATATATCTTACGAAGCATAAAACCTACGAAAACTATAAATACAGCGTATCCTTACAGCGCCCTATAACTTTCTAGAAGATAATAAAGCTCTATCTGTAACAGAAACCGAGTTTACGTGGCTGTCCACGTCAAATTTGTCTAAAATCTAATGGATTTAGCCAGAAATCGAAATCGGTGTGGCCGACTTGTATAAAAGACCCATCTGGTGGTAAATATGCAAACTAAAACTTTCAAGGAAAAGTGGTAAGTTTTTTATCCCAATCACGAAATTTTTTGCTCTGCGCCACATTCATCAAAACTACACAAGCGAAGATGTAATAGACTATCACACGCTAACAGTTAAGAAAAAAAAACTCCGTCTTAACCTCCTACAAGCGTTCTTATGCCATACATTTGTAATACATCGTAAAACTTACTCGCTTCGAATGTTCACAAAGATTTGATGGTCCAAGTAAGTCATTTGTTCAGCTATCTCTAATGCGGATAGCGTTTCTATATTGTCTTTACTTGGTGTCTAAAAAACCAAATAAAAAGAAATTTAAATTCCAATTTCGTACATCCGAAAAGTTATTATTTACCAATGAACGAGTTAGTAAATTTTTCAATTCACCATCAAGATCCTGATTTTCACGACTCAATAACCTTAATAATTGTGAAGCAGAACGATGTTCGGACGGTAATAAACTTGGCAGCGATGTTATTTCTTCCAAAAAACCTTTAGCTTGATCGCGTAAATTACTATCTTGTTCGAAATCTTGGAAATGTTTCGATATCCAATGCCTGGTGAGAAAATGTTTCATTCATAAATAATGATAAAGGAAGGTGACCTCATCAAATAACTACCGTAAAACGTTCAACACGCGCATTGTAGCGGGCGAACTAACGATCGATTCTTTACGACTTGTTGATTCCGGAGGTTCGTCTCGTGGATTACTTGATCCAGATGTGGCAATGGCGAAAGCGGCTGCAGCGGTTGATGTGCTACTCCTATTAGTTTAAATGTAAAGGTAAATGTGGATATTGCTCCTCATAAGCGATTCGCGTAAAGCGAATTTTTGATCAAAATGTGATTTTAGTTTGGTGCTTATCTAAAACTACTTTTCCAAATTCTACAAAATATGTATTTTATTCTTCCGGGTTTATGTTTGCGTCTACCCGAGGTAAGTTAAGAGTTGTTTTAGTACACTACGTTACGCTACTTCTACTTATTTACTCTTATGTTTACTACCCATTACAGTAAAAAATATCTACAAATGAGTGACATAAAGTTAGCTCTGTTTTAGTTGTTTGAAACAATTTAACGAAATTGCAGTCTTTAAGGTAGGGAAATAACAGAGACAGTAATCATGAAGACCATTCAAATTATATAAGCAATCATATGTACAGCTAATGAATTTGGAGACTTATGACACTTAAATTCGCTAGTTAAGCAGATGACTTTCTGTAATATATTATTGATCGATGTGCTATGTGTGTTAGCGCCGTTAGTAACGTAAATTTTGTTTGTTTGTTCTAATAAAGTGTTTTCTTTGTCATTTAGTTACAAAACCTGCCTGTTTCGAATGCCATTTTAGTGTCTCACGGAAATACTTTTTCGCACTAGTGCGTTTTTGGTTTTTTTCGACACTAAAACGTTTTCCATCTCTATTCGTCCTCCATCACGCCTTTAGTGCGTCAACGGCTTATGTCAAAGGGTGGTGTTTTTCATCACATGATGCATCAGCTGTCAAACTAATAATATTAATTGTTAGCATCGCGTCACGAAAATTTTGACATAAGCCGTTGACGCACTAAAGCCGTGTATTATCTATGAAGTATATACCGGGTTTTTCATATGAAAGTGTACAGCCTACTATGATCCTCTCATTCTTCGATGGTACGTATGAAAGAGATAAAAGGATGGTCATGTTCACCTTCATATGAAAAACCCGGTATATTGACCCAAGCGGAATCTGAATCGTCTACTGCTAAACCAAATGAATGTAACAGTGACTTTAAACTTCCGCCTACGAATTTCTCTTCGCAAGTATAGATGCGCGGTGTAAATAAAAATTTTCTTTGCAAGTTGTCGGAAACATATCTCGAAACTAAGGATCGGAATGGGTCGACCCACAACTGACCCAAAGTTTTAGAACACACAGAAAAACGGTGCAACTGTGACTTTTGTAACTGTGTGTCAGGTGTGGGTCGACCCGCTAAAATTGTGGGTCAGATGTGGGTCGACCCACTCCGATCCTTACTCGAAACATATAGCAAAAAATCAAAATGGGTGTTTTTCGCATAAGATGTGTTGGGAAACTCGTCTTCGGCTCGGATTAGCCACACAGTGCGAAAAAGAATTATTGTGGTTTCTAATTTTACGTTCTGTGATGAAGATGTAAATCAAGTGTTGTGCATGTTGGTGAATATTGTGTGGAGTCCAGACTGGTGCTTGGACGGACGGTTACTGGAACAGGTTTATGTTATTTGTTACCACTTGGGGAATATCAGGAAAAAAGGAAAATATTTGTATGGCAGTAAGATTTGAGGAAACAGTTCATACGCACGGAGTTTTCTTAACAAAGGAGGTCAATTACGGGGAGCATTCAAATAATCATATTAGGAGCATATCAAAGTATACGAGATAACAAGTTGCCGAAGGGGATCTTGTCTGTGGTACTCGACCTAAAGGCAGGCCCAGGTTTCGATTTAGAATATAGAGAGTTTCGCACAAATGGTAAAACATCACCTTAGGTATTATTCCGAAAGAACAATTATAAAGCACGATATGATGACAATGATGACTTATGTGGTGCAATGCTTTACATTTAACTTAGGAAAAATCATTTTCCTCGATGCATGTACAATGTAACGTTAAAGTTAAATTGAAAAGTTACGTAAACAGAATTATTTTGCGACGTTAAGAAACACTTGAATGGGTTAAGAATTCAAGTACTGATTGATATCGTGGAAGTAACCTCTCTTCTGAAGATTGCTATACAAACAGAAAGCTATCGTAGTTTATACCTTTATCGGTAACAAGCTTGTTAACAAATTTGATCCTTTCATAATGTAACGACATCAATCCAAACCGATCTGGTGCACTTCCGTAAATGTGTAAAATTAATTTCGCACTCATTGAGAAGCGAGCTTCAGGTTAAGATTAATTGACTTGTAAATATACATTCATCTTAGCTACAAGTGCAAAGTTCAAACATTAATTAAAAAGAAATTAAAATTCAGTTCATTATAACTTTAATGGAACGGTTTCAAGATTTACCGCTGATGTTGCTTACATTTGTAATAAATTAAGAAAAAGAATTAGCCGGTGCCGCTAGTTTTTTCCCTGCCAATGTACTTTGTGTTCGCAAGGTCACCACAAATTCCTCAGGCGAGAAAAAGAATTCTAGTATTTTCTACAACTGAAACTTTCTTAACGGATAGGATAACGTTTGCAATGACAGTTCATTTTCGTCGATCTGCTGTTCTCCGAAAGTTGAATTAGGGGACATACCGGGACATTCATAAAGGACATACGCCATTCAGTGTTGTACGGACGTAGTTACAACTCGAAACGTATTCATTTTTAGAAGTTGCTTTTATGTTCTACCTTCTTGCTTAGTGATTATGTTAAGCTGTACCCCCTATTTAGTGGGTATTTTTAAGGGAGGAGAGGAGTCGCTCATACAATTGACACCTCAGAAATTATGCAATTATGATGGATATTATGCCTATTTTGCAGCACTGAATTGCTAACGTCCTTTTCGAATATCGCCTTAAATTTGTCATGCAACGTGTCATGCGAATGCTACGGAAATCGTTCCAAATAAAACACTAAAAATATTTTCGTTTCAACGTGGGAAATTTGATAGAAAAATGTAAATTTGTAAGAAAAATAGAACTCACCACAACGCATCAGGATCCAAACTTCATGCAATTTATGTCAGAGATGATTAACGAAATGTATGCACGTCATAGATATTAGGTTTCGAATAATTGAAGAAAAGTCGATGTTATTTGAAACGATACATCAAAGTAGAAGTCCAATTCAACAATTTTTATGGTAAATGATGTGTGGAGCATAAAGAAATTGAACATACACTTATAAAGCGAACACTGATTCGTTAAACAAGGGTATAGGAAGATAATTAGTTTTGTATGAAATTAATGAGTTCATAAAAACGAGCGTAACAAACATTTCCGTTAAAAAAGTATAACATGAAAATAGTTATTTATGCACCAAGTGCTTCATGTCGGTCGAAGCGTCTTTGGTGAAAAATTCCAGTAATGCGGTGGTATTTCGAGGACTTTTCATACGAAGAGCACATTATGAACGACATGAAGCATTTTATTTATCTTTCACACAAAAGGCCATTTTAAGCGTAAAATTCCAAAACCGCACTTTACAATTTTTTCGAACCAAACTTAAGCCGCTGGAAATATTCAACTTCTGAGTCGACTTGAAATTCACAAAAAAAAAAAAACGTTAAGTGAAGTTCAGTTTTAAAATCGAAAAATAGCCGATTTTGAACGATAAATACATGAAAAACTTTACTGATAAGTGATTCTTCTTGAAAATAATAGTTCGATTTCGAGCAGCCGATGGTTCCCCCTTGAAGAGCTAAAAAGTTCTGAAAAGAATTGAAAATAGTTGACATGCAGAGCACCATGACCCACAAGATTCCCTTTAAAGCCTAAACTAGGACTGTCAATCGAGAATTTTTAATTTACATTAGACAGTCTTTACGGATCTTACAGCCATAACCAATCGGTCGTGTCTTGTCTCCGAACCTCAAGTAGTAGTGACAGTAGTAGTGTAGTGTAGTAGTAGTGACACCTATGTTATTTTCATAGCTGAATTTACGGCCCAACATAGAACTACTCTCTTTTCTCTAGTGGAGCCATTTTAGTTTTTGGGGTAATTCATAAATTATGTCAGGCAAGAGGGGGGAGGGGTATGAGACTTGCGTGACAGGAAGGGAGAGGGGAGTCTAGTGGACATTTTTGTACGTAAGGAGGAGGTCACTTTATGCGAAAAGATGTCACGCACACAACACTCTCAACACAAAATACAGATTCACTTAGTGTGTATTTAGGCTGACTTTTATTATATTCAAATATTTATTTTGTATGAAATTGTTTGTCAAAGCGAAAGGTTCGTTACGCATATATTCATACCATATTTCAGAATCTTTATGCTTGCATATCTTCCTATATTATTCTTCCTACTTTTCTTTTAGTCCAGGCGCATGAATTGAAGTGTAAGCTTTCGTGCGCGTTTGCTACCGAACAACTAATTTAAATAAAAAAAACATAACCAAAGACCCGTACGTATCAGAATAGATGTGACAAACAGAATAGATATGTCAAAGGCCCTACCGAAGTACATCTCAGACCATTTAAATCTAGAAAAGGTTATATCCAAGGATTTGGCCATTTTCCCCTAAAACCCTGAGACACCTGTTCTCTAAAATTTTGTTCTCTACAACTTTGCCTTTGGAAGCAGCCTTCTACCTCTTATAGTTCTAGAAATTTTGGTCATCACTCAATTCTAGAAGTGGTCACATCCCAGTATTGTGGCATTTTTACCCAAAACCTTGAGAAACGTGTTCGCTAGAATTCCAGAAGTGGTCATACACAGGGCCTTTTATAACATACAAGTTCGGAGGAAAAATCCACCCCAGTCCCACCCCAATCCACACCACTTTATAAAAATCCACCCCAGTGCACCCCAGTGCACCCCACTCATTTTCAACTTGCAAAAAATGTTCAAATGTTCCACTCATTTTCTACTAAAAAAATTTCGCCTGCGGCACTTTACAATGATTCTTAATATTCAGTAGTTGGGCAATTTTTGGACCCGTACGAAGTACAAAGGTTCTATACGTTTACTACAAACAATTTTATTGTAACATGGGGTAGATCGAGGTGGGAGGGGGGGATGCATCTATTATCGTCTAGAGATGACGAATCAGCAATAAAAAAAATGTCCGTCTGTCCGTCTCCACTTTTTTTTCCAAACGGCTCAACCGATCAGTCTAAACTGAAAGGTACATGTCTGCCATGATTCAAGTTCGAATATGAGCAAAATCGATCAAGTGGTTCCGGAGATATGATCGAAGAAGTGACCAAAAACATGGTTTTTCGAGGGTCGGTGAAGCTTTTTCGTAAATATTTCAGCAATTATAGCACGGAAATTCCTCATTTTGGTGTTAAATAAAAGCAACTGGGAAACTGGAAACTGAAGAAACTGGGAAAAATTTTTTGTGGGAATCGGGTCAGGGTGGGCACTGGGACAATGGAACGATAAATTTGAGTTTCTTGGCCATATACGAAAACAGTTTTTCGTCTATATTCCTTAACTATGCATATGGAGATTTACTGTCAAAGGTAAAGTTGTAGAGAATTAAATTAAGCGAACACGTGTTTCAGGGTTTTGGTGAAATATGGCCCAATCCTGGTATATGGCCACTTCCATTATTGGGCAGAATGACCCGATTCTCAAGAACTATGAGAGGTAGAATGTTGCTTCCAAAGGCAAAGTTGTAGAGTATAAAATTTTAGAGAACACTTGTTTCAGGATTTTAGGGGGAAATGGCTTAATCCTTAGATAAGCTTCTCTAGATTTGAATGGTGTGAGACGTACTTCGGTAGGGCCTTTGACATTGCCTTGGGTAATTTCTATGGATCTTTGAAATTGTTACAGTTATAAAAGGACAGAAAACGTAGGATTGTTTGCTTATTTGTATATTTAGGTACGTTCGAGTCACTTTGCCACATCTATTCTGTTTGTCACATCTATTCTGATACGTACGGGTCTTTGGTTATGTTTAAATTTATTTTTAATTCGGGATGCCTGACGCGACGCCTACAGCGATCCGAAATAGTCCCCTTTTTTTTTTGTTATGGAAGACTCTTTATTAAAATACAATCTTCTATTGTCATAAATTCAATTTCGTGTTTTTTAAATTTATTTCAAAGCGCAAGAAAGAAAAAAACGATCTTTTCAACAAAACCCAATTTCTGTACCCAAAATTGGCTCACCTATTGGGTCTCACTCAGCAAGAATTTTTCGCTCGCTGCGCTCGCGATTCCCTCATCTTATACTCAATTGCAATTTTAAAAAAAACTTCACCTGCGGGCGCTTGACACTATTTTTAGTGTGTTTTCCTCTTATCGAAAATTAATTGCTTCCAGCATAGTTCGTTTTATTCAATAACATTTTTCTCGCTCGCTACGCTCGCATAAATTATTTTCTAGCTTGAAAGAAAATCATAAAGAAATTCTCGTCAATACATTATTTCACTATTTCTACTATATCAAATTTTCACAACGCGAACATAATAGGAATAAGCATGAAAAACTGGGCCCTCTTATTAAGAATTTGGGGCCCCTTCAATGGAAAAATTGGGCCCTCGCTAAAAAATTTTTCTCTACAACTTTGCCTTTGAAAGCAACTTTCTAACTCTTATAGTTCTAGAGATATGGACCATCCCTCCCAATTCTTGAAGTGGTCATATCCCAGGATTGAGGCATTTTTACCCAAAACCCTGAAACACATGTATCCTAAAATTTCATTCTCTACAATTTTGCCTTTTACAGTGAATCTCCACATTGCATAGTTTAGGAAATAAACACGAAAAACTCAATTTCGTCGATTCCATTGTTCCCGGTGTCCGACCCCTGCCCCGATTCCCACAATTTTCTGACACCAATATGAGCAATTTCCGTGCTATACTTGCTGAGATATTTGCGAAAAAGCTTCACCGACCCTCGAAAAACCATGTTTTTGGTCACTTCCCCGACCATATCTCCGGAACCACTTGATCTATTTTGCTCATCTTCGAACTTGAATCATGGGAGGCATGTATTTTTCAGGGAAAAAAAGTTTAGAGTGATCGGTTGAGCCGTTTGGAAAAAAAGTGGAGACGGACTGACGAACGGACATTTTTTTATTGTTGATTCGTCACATACAGACGATAATAAATGCATTCACCAAACTGCCACCTCGATCTACCCCATGTTACATTGAAATTGTTTGTAGTAAACGTAGAGGACCCTCGTACTTCGTACGGGTCCATAAATTAAAAAAAAGTGGAAGCTTGGATGTTTTCAGCCAAATGATTTTGAAACTTGTAGAGTTTTTTATGGCGATCAAAAATGGTATCATATTTTATGGACATATGTTGCAGCCCAGAGGCTCCTCAGGCAATTTTCGAGAGTAGTAGCCTGTTGTTCATAATGCTAGATTTCGTGCACTCCAACATCAACATGAAATTGTCTTTTAATCGACAAATGTGCCCAGACAGTGTTCCGTTTGCTATGAAATTCGTTGCTCTAATGTCTTTGTGTGTATTAACTAGAATTTTTTTAACGTTACGTCACAAGGAGGGCGGGTTGAGGTTGCGTGACACAAGCGTGACAGGAAAGAGGAGGGGGTAAAAAAATTGCCGATTTTGCGTGACATAATTTATGAATGTTGGCTTTTTTCTCAAGGTGCGACTGAAGAAGCTTTTTTTGAAAAGTTCAGGCACATGAGATTTCTCTGAGGAAATTTTTTTTAGGGCTAAAACAAAAATTTTTTGTTCTGGCTCAAAATCCCAACCGAAAAACAAAAGGTTTTTGAGCCCTGATGAAGATTGTATATGGGCGTAACTTGATCCGAGATGATTTAGGGGTAGCTCAAAAGACAAAAGCGTTAAAGTAAAAAATTGAACAACATTCAAAGGCACATATTCACTCAAGTAATGAAAGAATCCATCGGTTGTTGTGGTGCAGTCGAAAGGCCTTAGGACACGCTTAAAACCGGCATAAAGAAAGTAGACCAGAGAATGTTTTCGTCCATATGTCCCACATGATTAAAGTGGTGCAATTTTTTCATGAATTTCAATCATGTGGGACATATGGACGAAAACACTGCCTGGTCTAACTTTTCTATGTCGATATTAAGGGTGTCCTAAGACCTTCCAAATACACCACAACAACCGATAGATTCACTAATTACTTGAGTGAATATGTGTCTTTGAAAGTCGTTGAATTTTTGACTTTAACGCTTTTGAGCTACCCCTAAATCGTCCCGGATCAAGTTATGCCCATATACAATCTTGATCAGGGATCAAAATCCTTTTGTTTTTCGGTTGGTGCCCCAAACTTTTCGACACTTTTATTTCCCCATACATTTTTGGACCTCCCTATTCCCCATACACAGTTTGACAGAAAATGAAGAAAAAAATTTCTTCCAAATTGGCTTTTTCATATTTTTTATCGATGTACAACATCTTTCTAAGCAAAAAATTGCTTTACGGTATGCCTCTAAATATTTTGGGTTTTTTTATAAATCTTCTTTAGTTTTCGTTTTTAGTTAAATTTGGTACTTCGAATTACTTTATAAACAAAACTAGTCGAACCCCAGCCCCTAGGGGCTACGCAGGCTTTATCATTTTCGCGTGTTGTCTATTCAGAGAGTCAAAGCATATTTTTTCTCGTTTTAAATAATGATGCGTAATGTTTCATGTCATTAAATCACTTCCACTACCACTACCACTAATAATACTAAAATCCAAATGGGCGAGAAAGGCACTATAAATCAAAACACTTTCTTTGTCGCAAAATTACT
>CM055405.1:11817655-11833163 GCA_029228625.1 Pseudolycoriella hygida | reverse complement strand
TGGGCAATTCCACGGTCCGCTTCGTTCCCACGCGTGAAATTCTCAGTAGTTGCAAAATGAAAGCAATAGAAAAGTTACTATCCTCTAGTTAAGGGATCAATACGTCTGATGCACCATTTTCTATTAATATTTTTTCGTAACAACTGAGCATTTCGAGCGTGGGAACGGAGTTTTTGTGGAATGGCCCCAATAATGGAAATATTAAGTAGGAGATGGCAACTTTTCCCATTTTGCAGTTCAGAAAGGCCACATGGTCCGGAATTGTGGAGGACGTAAGTATTCCTTACTTCCCGGACTTCCTTTTCCTGATCAACATTTTCCTTACGATTCGTTAATACATTTTATGATTAACACTCGAAATTAAAATCTTTCGAAGTTGGAAAACGCACCCAAAAACAAATGCACCCGAACGTATCAGAGTAGATGTTGAAAACAAAATAAATGTTGCAAAAAGACTCGAACGTATCTAAATAAAGATGAGAAAACAATTCAATGTTTTGTGTTCTTTAAGAATTTAGCAGATCCACAGATCCACATCATTAACAGAACCAACGTAGTTGAAATTCTGAAACTACTTTCTCTAAAATGTAATTCTCACCAACTTTGCTTTGGAAGCAACTTACTAAGTCTCATAGTTATGAGTAATCCATCCCAATTCTAGAAGTAGTCATATACCAGACCATTTTTCCCTAAAACCCTGAAACACGTGTTTTCTAAATTTTTATTCTTTACAACTTTGCCTTTGACAGGAAATCTCCATATTGCATAGTTGAGCAAATATAGCCGAAAAACCATCTGTTTTCGAATATGGCCAAGAAGCTCAATTTCGTCTGTTCCATTGGCCCCAATGCCTAGACCACTGACCCGATTTCCACAAAATTTTCTTCTCAGCTTTGTGATACGAACTGCTTTCATTTGATATCGAAATGAACGAAACGAAGTTCTTCGAAAAGGGGTTTATTGCGTTTACCATGACGTTAGCATTTAGAATAATAATCCACCGCTACAACTCGTCCAGGTAAAAGACGAGATCAATTGTATTTTACTAGTTCCGCAATATTTGTCAGCTTTCGCTCACCACTACGACCAGTCGAATTTCGACCCGAAAGTTGGTTACACGTTCGTTTTGGGGTTTAAATAAGACAAATATGCAAAAAAATGTCAAAATGTCCGTCAAAAAAATGTTTCATTCGGTCAATGTTTCTTTGATCTTGCAATTTTTAAAATATTTCGGGCGACTTTATCAGAAATAGATCAAAATTTAGCGTTAATTTATATTAGAAATGTGGCATAGATTCGTCGCTTTTATAGCAGACAAGTTTCTATCCATTCTATATTTTAACAATCCACGACAAAAAGTTTGGCTGATTGGGACGTTTACGCCTCTTCAGTACACCTTTGTCGTAAGACCATCTGTATATCAGCGTGGTCACATATTGAGTGAGTAATCATCTCGACTTTGTGGCCTTATATACACCTCGTTTGTTCGATTATTCAAATAGTTTGGCTTAGTAGATCCGTTGTTATGTTAACATTTGGAAGTACTGGTCACAATTTTGTTATGCTGTTTGTATCTGCAGCGGTGGTAATTTCAATTCGGTCAATGTTTCTTTGATCTTGCAATTTTTAAAATATTTTGGGCGATTTTATCAGAAATAGATCAAAATTTAGCGTTAATTTAAAAATGTGGCATAGATTTTTTCCCTCAAAGGTAATCGAAAAGTCTTTTCTGAGATTCAATGTGGGCATTGTCGGGCTAATGGCCGCTGAGCTAGGGCAGTTAAAATGGTTTTTGGTCTTGAGTAAACTTTTGGTTTTCCGATTTTCATAATTTTTTGTTTGTTTGAAAGATCTGAGAACAGTCGACAATTTATGGAAGAAACTTTTTTGATTTTGAGCCCTTCGACTTAGCTGGGGTAACAAAAACGAGTCTCTGCTAGGGCCCTACATGTTTTTTGTGCATAACTCGAGTAAATCTTTTCCGATTTTCAATTTGTTTTTTAATCGAAAGGTCTAGGAATGTTTCACATTTTATGGAAGAAGATTTTTTGATTAGAAACCCTTAAACTCAGCCAGAACCCTAAAACTGAGCTTCTACTAGGGCCCAACATGTTTGTTTACATAAATCGCGTAAATCCTAACCGATTTTGTTGATTTTTTTCTATTTGAGAGGTAGCCGAGTACCAAATTATATTCAAAAACAAATTTGGGCCTAGTGCCTGTGCTTAGGGCTCAAGTAAGCCTCAGGTCGGTCCTAATGTCGGTCGGCCCTATAGAAGTATATGTGCGAGGCCTCTACTTAGGGCCGTAGGTCGGTACTAAGGTCAGCCCTAGCTCAAAACATCGGTTTTTAGACCCGTACGAAGAACGAAGTTCTTCGAAAAGGGGTCTTATGCGTTTACCACGACGTTTGTAACCAATCGAATCTCGACACGGGAGTAGGGGGGGGGGGAGCGTCGATCATGGTCCTTAGATGACGAATTAACAATAAAAAAAATGTCCGTCCGTCCGTCTGTCAACACGATAACTAGAGTAAAACTCGACCGATTTTCAAAAACTTTTTTTCCCTAAAAGGTAATTGAATAATATTTTTTGGGATTGAATCTGGACACTGTCGGCCCAAGGGCCAATGAACTAGGGCCGTTTAAGTGGTTTTTGGTCTTTTGTACATAACTCGAGTAAATCTTTTCTGCTTTTCAAAAACTTTTTTTGTTTGAAAGGCATGGGTATGGCCGACAATTTATGGAAGAAACTTTTTTGATCTTGAGCCCTAGGGCTTAGCTAAGCACTAAAAAAGAGGCTAGGGCCAAACGTGTTTTTTGTACATAACTTGAGAAAATCTTTTCCGATTTTCAAAACTGTCTTTTTTAATCAAAAGATAAAGCAATTCCATACAATTTATGGAATAGACTTTTTTGAATCTGAGCGCCTGGACTTAGCCAAGGCTCTAAAACTGAGTCTCTGCAAGGGCCCTACATGTTTTTTGTGCATAACTCGAGTAAATCTTTTCCGATTTTCAGAAAAAAATTTTCAATCGAAATGTCTGGGAATTTTCAATCGAAATGTCTGGGAATGCCCAACAATATATGGAAAATTTTTTTTTGGGTCGTTGGACCTAGCTAGAGCCCTAAAGAAGCGGACCCGCTAGGGCCCTTCTTGTTTTTTATACATAAATCGAGTAAATTCCATCCGATTTTCGTGATTCTTTTTCTATTCGATGGGTAATGAAAGCCGTAAGAGCATTCTAGAAAAAATGTGGGCCCGGGCCGAGCCTAAGATAGCCGCTAATGTTAGGATGGATCGATATAGACAATATATTTTCGAAAAATTCAAACATCTTGAGAACGAACAAGAAGAAGATCGGTGTCAAAGGCAAACTTGTTGGTTTGGGTGTGGCGCATGTCGTAATGCCTGCCAATATGGCCGCTTATGTTAGGGTGGATCGATCTAGACAATATATTTGTCAAAATTCAAATATTTTCAAAAATATTAGAGATAGAAAATCGGTGTCAAAGGAAAAATTGTTTGGTTTCGGTGGTACGCATGTCATGATGCCTCCCAATATGGCCGCTAATGTTAGCCCGGATCGATCTAGACAATATGTTTTCGAAAAATTCAAACATTTTGAGAACTATAAGTGATAGAAGATCGGTCAATGGCAAACTTTTTTGTCCATGGAAGTATGGGTCAGAGGCCTTTCCTAAGTGCTCGGTTCTAATATCGGCGGAAGTACAAATAACATTTTTTTTCAAGTTTTTACTTTTTTTTAAACTATTTTAACTTTTTTTGTTTTGGCGGTTGCTTGAATATTTGGAAAGACTTTTACACCGTTTCTTCGGACGGGTTTTTCAATATGGCCCTTTCGGCAATTTCCAATCCAATTTAATGTCGACGTAATTTCATACACTTCAGAGTTAAGGCAACACTTACTTTGATACGTTCGAATCTTTTTGCAACATCTATTCTGATACGTACGGGTCACCTGCATATGTCTTTAAGTCCATATCGTCAGCACCCCCGGAATTTGAGCTGGCTCGGGAGCCGAGCACAAATTCATTGAAAACTGAAAGCATGTCATTTTCGTCATTAGACCCGTACGAAGAACTAAATTCTTCGAAAAGGGGTCTTATGCGTTTACCACGACGTTTGTAACCACCCCAATTTCGACCTGGGAGTACACTTACGGAAATATATTTTCGTATCAAATAGAATTTTGTACTTCTGCGCAGCTTTTTAACACTGCAAAAACTTGCGCAGAAGTTCAAAATTCTATTTGATGCAAAAATATATTTCCGTAAGTGTAGGTGGAGAGTATCGATCCTGGTGCTATAGATCGTGGAGCTAAGATGACAAATCAACAATAAAAACGTTATCCGTCCGTCTGTCACCGCGATATCTTGAATAAAGCTAAACCGATTTTCAAAAACTTGTTTTTCCCTGAAAGGTAATCGAAATATCTTTTATGGGATTGAATCTGGGCACTGTCGGCCCAAGGGCCGCCGAGCTAGGGCCGTTTAAGTTGTTTTTGGTCTTTTGTACATAACTCGAGTAAATCTTTTCTGATTTTCAAAATTTTTTTTGTTTGAAAGATCTGGGCATGGCCGACAATTTACGCAAGAAAATTTTTAAATTTTAGTCCTTGGACTTAGCTAGGGCACTAAGAACGAGTCTATGCTATGTCCCTACGTATTTTCGTAATTGTTTTTTTAATCGACAGGTCTATAACACCCCTACTATTTACTACTAGAAGAAACTTTTTTGAGATTCGGCCCTAGGATATAGCTAGGGAACCAAAAACGAGTCTCTGCTAGCGCTCTACATATTTTTTGTACATAACTCGAGTAAATTTCTTCCGATTTTCAAATTTTGTTTGATCGAAAGGTCGAGGACTGTCTCCCGTTTTATGGCAGAAAATGTTGTGATTAGAAACCCTTGCACTCAGTGAGGACCCTAAAACTGAGTTTCTACTAGGACCCTACGTGTTTGCTTACATAAATTGGATAAATCCTAACTGATTTCGTTGATTCTTTTTCTATACGAGAGGTAATCGAGTACCGAATTATATTCAAAAACAAATGTGGACCCAGTGCCTGTGCTTAGGGCTAAAGTGGGCCTCAGGTCTGTCCTAAGGTCGGCCCTAACAAAAAAAATGATTTTTTCTTGTGTTGCAGTACGTTGCGGATCAATTGAGGGAAACATTTTTGTCTATGGAAGTATGTGTCCGAGGCATTTCCTTATGGCCTTAGGTCGGTCCCAAGGTCTGTCCTAGACAAGAAAATGGTTTTCTCCTTTGTTGTAGAAAAAATTGAGATGTACATTTTTGTCTGTTTTGGGGGTCAATTTTGTACTTTCGGAAGGGTTTTCTTCGGACGGGTTTTTGCCCTCTCGGCAATTTCCAATACAATTTAATGTGGACGTAAGGCAATATTTACTAAAATACGTTCGAATCTTTTCGTAACATCAACTCTGTTTGCCGCATCTATTCTGATACGTACGGATACCTTCATATGGTGTTTTTCATTGTTATTCATCATCTCTAAACGATAAAAGGTGCATTCCCCAATTCCTGCCTCCATCTACAATAACATTTTTTGTAGTAAATGTACAGGGGCTTCGTGTTGAACTCCCTATTGGGAGCTTTGCATACATACTCAAAATACTGTCCTTTAGAGAACGAGTCAGAAACATTTTCACCGAACGATATTGAAATGTAGAAGGAAGTTCTTGTCTAATTTCTTAATTCCGGATTCAAAATAAAGCTTTGAAGTGGGCAGAAAAATCTATGAAGTAAAACCAATATTTACCTTCGTCTTCTCTCTCAGAATCACTGCCTGGATCTTCAATTAGTGTGGCATCAGCAAGAAAAATTTTACCAACATCTGGCAGTAAATGCAATCTTCCACCTGACGTTCTACAATTTTATAAATCAAAGATAAATGTATTTTTTTATGAATCGCCAAAAGGTTACCTTGTTGCAATAATTAAATTATTTGAAAATAAGAAGCATTGTCGAACGTGTTCTCTTTCACTTCTAAATGTTAACCGACTGCGTAGCCCTCCTTTACCGGGTGGAACCTGAACAAGGCTTCCTAAAAATACCGATAAAATTATCTTCATCTCCGACAACATTACGGGGCGTACCTTGACGAACGAAAACTTGGTTCACATCAAGCAATATATCGCAACCTTCAACAATCATTCTCTCGACAGCTAAATTTTTCCGTAAATTTTCGGTTTCTGATACTTCATTTTGCATCTGTCGTGATAAATCTTCCAATTGTTGTCTGGCATTCATTAGGCTCTTTAGTTCCACATGGTCGTGTGGAGTAAACGCCAATAACTCGCTCAAGTTAATAATGTATCTTGGAATCTGGCGCATCGGATAGGTCAAAAATGTTTCGATAGATCGTCCTCGGCATGCTGATTTCGCTTCCAATCGTTTTAACACAGCTGCAAAAGCTGCATTCTTTACTTTGCATTCGGTCAAAACTTGGAGACTGTAATGATGGTTTCGTACGTATTCCTGCAATAGATACAAGTAAACAAGATTGGGAGTTGTAGAGGGTGGCATATCAACTTTTTATACGTACTTGGTAGATGGACAGCATTGGGAGTAACATATCGAAGAGGTCACCTAATACTAAGGTTGGCCATGACTCCAAGCGAGACGTGAGTCCTTTCAAAAATATTTGATGGAGAAACAAAACGGTCTCGCAGTTGAGAAATATTGAATTTACGTCTTCATGTGAGCATGGTGGCTTCTTTGAACTGGCTGCCATTTTGAATGGCCGATAAAAGCAGCTGACCAACACTTCCAACTGTTCCATGTACTCTTCCTCCGCTTCTAACATACCAAACACCACATTGTTCCTTCTCTTCATGTTATCTGCTTGTGGTGAATTGATGTATTCGTCGACAATTTGTTTCCAACGGCGACGACACAACCAGCCGCGAAAAAAGCTCTGCACTTTTTTGATCTTACGCAATTCGGCTGTGTCTTGCACTTGATCTGAAAAGCCACTACAAGAACAGTTGTCATCTTCAATCCCAGAGACAGCGCTAAAACTGGCTCGTCCGACTGGTGTTTTAGACCCTGATGACCGACGAGGGCACTCGCGACGTAAGGAGCTGATCTGCTGGCATTTACATAAGAAAGGAAAAGATAGTTTCTTGCAATAGAAAAAAGATAAAGTCAAATAACCTCAGCTCGCAACTTCTTAATTTCCGACGTCAATTCCTCGCATTGCTGAGTATATTGCCATTTAGCAGTCTTTTCACTTTCCACTACTTGAAGCAAATGGACGTGCTTCTGTTCTAGTTCTTCTTTTTGCAACAGCAATTTATTAAAACTGAAAACAATTATATGATATTTGGTTAAAATTTTAATTTCGCAGATAATTCGATCATAAAAACCTGGCTTCACGTATCGCAATAATCCATGTGGCACATTCTGATTCATTTGCAGCCTTTAAATCATATTGTCTTTGATTTTCCCGACGATACGATATTGAAAAACAATGCTAAAAGACAAAAGTTGGCTAGATTGCACTTTGTTTCATTACAACGATTTTTTTTGGAAAGTGACGGCAGCGGCGTCGAGATAAATTTTATTCACGAATTCCTAGCTGTCAATTTTTTAGAAAATCTTTAGCGCTGCACCGAGTCTCTCAAAAGTTAGCAAAAGCGCGCCGATTTTAGTTTTATAACTGCAGATTTACATAGCAATGCGAAAGATACAAATGCAAAATTTTTCCAATCAACGCCTTTAGTGCGCCAACGGCTTATGTCAAACTATTCCTCACACGATGCTTAAGCTGTCAAGCAAATAATATCATTAGTTTGACAGCTTATGCATCGTGTCATGAAAATAACCATACTTTGACATCAGCCGTTGACGAACTGAAGGTGTGGATTAGGCAACCCCAAATTGCATATATAAATCAAAGCTATCAACGAAATTTGGTGTTGCCATATGAGAAAAATTTTGCATCTGTCACTTTTGCACTGATGTTTTAGTCGTCGCCAATTTTTTGGAAAAGTTGTCCCACCTCCCCTGAGTATTTTTTACCAGAGTACGTGTCAACGCCGATAGTTCAATTATCATTAAAAAGCACCGAGAGTAGAATCGATGCGTTAAGTGCGTCAACGGCTTATGTCAAAGAATATTGATTCTCATGACTGACAGATCAAGTAATATTATTAGATTGTTAGTTTATGTATCGTGTCATGAAAATCACTATACATTGACATAAGCAGTTGACGCAGTAAAGGCGTGGATTGACACATTTACTACGACATCGACTTCTATTCAAGTATCCACGTTTCCAATCCGTCAACGGCTTTTGTAAAATGACATGACACGATGCGTAAGCTGTCAAACTAATCATATTATCATAAATGCGTTAATTTATAGCTTAGCCCCAATCTGCTTCATTGTATGTACTCTAGAGAATGCATACAGAAACTGTCTTCTAGTCATTTGAAGAGACTTTTGCTAAACGAGATTCCTGGTACCCTTCCGTATTCCAGTTCCTCGAACTCAAGAAGAATGGGTCTAGCGCTCAAAATAGGAGCATTGTGAGCTAGCTGATGTTTCAGCCTTGATATAAAATCGTGAAAAATGAGTTCACATACCATCTAGTGCTTAGTAATTAAAATCTTCTTATGTCATCCAAAGTATCATCCCAAAATAATAAAACAGTAAAATACAAAGTTTTACCTGAAGTTTTTCTTCTTTATGTGGTTTGTGGTGGGGACTTGAAATACCAGAAGGGCTAATACAATTCGGTGCAATTAAACGTTCACAGTAGCTCCCTTCTAAAAATATTAGGCCAGAAGGTCGACTAGACGTTTCTGTTTCGTAGTAGAAAAGTAAATTCTAAAACAAGAATTTGGTGATTAAGAAAATATATAAATGACTCGATCATTATGTGAACTACCTGATAGAGAATGAACCATCTCAGTTGCCATTTATGGTTGTCCGTAGATCGCTTTTGGAGCAGTCCATGCTGTGAATTTCTCTCCCAATTAAAATCTCTACAACTTGTGAAGTTTTAATAATAAAATCTTACCATTGAGTGATCGTACTGGGCACGTTCTGCTAGCATAAGAAGTTGCGCATCGTTCACACGGACAGATCGTTGCATTTTCGGGCTCAGCATTTGGATGAGAAGTTTTTTTTTTTTTGATTTTCTTTGTTCAAATCAAAAAATTAAATGAAGAAATGTGCGGTAATTATCAGCACAGGAGAATAGTTACTTTAAATATCACAGATTGTTGATTGCATTTGTTTGATTTTATTCCTTCGGTATTGATATTGTGTTAGGTAACTTGACATCATTGAATATTTACAACATTTTTTTAGCGTCGTTTTCACTGAAATATCCCTTTTTGAATGTACATCTTTAGAATGTTATTCTGCCACAAGGAACGGTATGTCTCACATTTAAGCTTATCATATTCAGGATGTCTATAACGGGACGTAATTTGATAACACGCTTCGGATATATCAAATTTTTCCTTTATATCTCACTAGAGATATGACGTGAGACTGTAAATGGAAACGAAATGTCGGAAATAAAAAAAAGGCAAGCATCAAACGTAACATCCTTTCAAACAATAAAATTTCAAGTGGCAATAGCATTTTACATAAATTTGCACGACAGTGCGTTACTTCCCATGACGTTCCATTCTATAAGAAAAACCGAAAAAAAACTCTGGTAGTAAACTCCGCAAAACACTGGGAGAGATCATTAGATTTATCGAAACGAGGAAAGAGGAAAAAAGGTAACTGAAAGGCTAATGAAATTTGTATAATATTTTCTAAGCGTGAATATTACATATTTCGGGGTTGCTCATGTTGGCTTTTTTAGTTGGTTTTCGAATTTTCGACATTTCTTTTCCCTTGTTTTCTCAACCACAACCAAGATTTCTTTTCCCTTGTTTTCTCAACCACAACCAAGCCCAACAAGCGGTTTGTAAACAAGGTCGAGTAGTATATTATATCAAAGGTGTGAATAACGAACGACATTGACGCAGGTGGTTCAAACGTACTGTGGCTCTGACAGAATGAATCTGTAATCCTCTTTGCTAATTGCAGTAGGATGTCATTCATACCAACAAGTATATATCCTTAGTGTAATGAAAGGAGAACATCCTGTGTGTTAGGGCTTAGGTTTGACCAAGAATTGAAATCAACAAAGACAATGACATTTTAAATATTGACTGGCAGTCTTTAACAAAAATGAACACAAATTGAAGCAAATTTGAAATGCGAAATGTTTGATAGTGTTGGTAAGTTTTAGTTAATTACGTATTCTTAGCAAAATACACCAGAGGGTTGCGGGAAACTTTCACTTTTTCCACCATGTCTCCAAATGGTAACATTCTCACAATAAACAGCAATTCTGAGGAAAAATTCGAAATTTGTAACTAAAAGTTTTTACATCGAAACATTTAGGATTTCTTCATTTATCAACTAATTTTTAGGCTCAGAGTATGTTGAAAACTATGGAAGAATTGAAGTAAAAAGCGGATAAAGGCATTTGACGTAAATTTCCAGTAATCTGTGACATACGAATACTTTATCATAATAAATTTGTTCAAATAAAAAAAAAATCACGGCAGGATTCAAAGAAACCACTAGAGGATGAATCTTCATCTTCATCTATAGAATGGTTTAGTGAGTGATATTTGCATAATTAGCAAATTGAGACTAATTTACTGAATGAGGACACGCTTTCAACACTTCACTATTTTTCAGGACTATTGCAAAATGTTTCGAAGTAAGAGCTTTTGGTTATAAATTTCGAATTTTTCATCAGAATTGTTGTTATTGTGTTATTGTGTTATTGTGTGAATGTTACCATTTTGAGACATGTGGAAAAAGTGAACGTTTCCTGCAACTCCCAGAGTGAATTGTGGATGAGTTGATGTGCGATAGCGCCATCTGTAACAGCTCTACCCTAAAATATCGTTGGACGAAATACCCCCTGATAAAAAAAAACCGTGGGATTACTTTGTCCGGTTTATAGCTACACTAGTCGTTCGAGACTAGTCGTCTTCAACGAGCTTTAATACGCCCGCGGATGCTTTCATTACGTGCTGCAGCCGTACGTGTTTGGTTTTCTGTATCTTAGACTCCGCAATGGGCGGATATTGTCGCTTCACTAACTGTGTGGGTTTTTCGTCCAGGAGATATTTTGTCCGGGGCTATTTTGTTCAGGTGTTATTTAGACCGACTCTCATCTGTAACGTAATTGGAATGTCAAAATTTACGCGATAGAATCCTGGTGCAAAAAGGCAGATTTCCAACAAGGAATTGACAAAGCTGTAAATTGGTAGAGGGGAAAAAGGTGGGAAATAATGAGATTTTATATCACAGTGAGTGGAATGGACCCTTTTAGTACAGTTCAATTTTGAATTTTTCCCTGCGTTACAATCAAATTTCGTACGATGTACGCGTAGTTACCGAGGTAGTTACGTACAGTATATGCGTTAAATCAGCACACAAAAAATAGACTTTTATAGTGCCCATCTTATTAATTACTTAAGTTTCAATTAAAATTCAAATATTGAGCGCACTAAAAGCACTATTTGGCTAGGGCTAGTGCCTAGCTAGGGCCGCTTAAGTGGTTTTTGGACTTTTGTACATAACTCGACTAAATCTCTTCCGATTTTCATAATTTTTTTTATGCCTGAAAGGTATGGGCATTCCTGACATTTTATGGAAGAACATTTTTTTAACTTTGAGCCAGCCAGGGCCCTAACACTGATTCTCTACTAGAGAACGTGTTTTTTCAACATAAATCGGGTCTGATCTTATCCGATTTTCAAAATTTTTTTTTTCCTGAGAGATAATCAGAAAAGGTTTACAACTTTCAGTTTTGTTTTCTTCAATAATGAGAGAGGAATTTTCGAACAGATCGGCCCAATTGACAAATTCAGTACTTCAGAAAAGTTTCATACAGAAAAACGCCTTTTAAATTGTACCAAATTTTATTTTTTCGACTACTTAAGTTTCGGTCATACTGTGACCATTATTAAAACGTGTCTTCTTTAGAAAAGACCAGACACTTAAAATCATCCATTATTTATAATTACATTAGCAATAAAGGGGCTACCAGAAACATCTCGAATTGATTGAGTTTCAAAAAACCGTTTTCTGAAGGTGAAAACATTCGATTGAAACCCAACGTAACCGGATTGTATCGGACACTTCTTCAAACATTTATTCGTTCTGTCTCTTTTATTCTTATGGGTTCGATTAACACTAGCAACGGCGATGTCTTTCCCATATTTTTGTTCAACAAATTATGGTTTCTGTATTTGTTATGTAAATCTCCTCCATGTAGTCTATTTTTCTTGCATCGTTGTACTCTTTCAATAGAACTAGATGATCGCTGTTTATTTCGTGTTTGCATTTCAACAAGTGCTCGGAAACCGCTGATGCTTTCTCGTTGTCGTTTATCCAATCCGCTAAGTGTTCATTGAAGCGAATTTTGACTGGCCTGATACTCCTTCCAATGTGTATCAACAGGCACCCTTCCTGACAGACTATTTTGTAAATGTCCGATTTATGATGTTCTTTGAGCGAATTTAAATGTTGACGTAAACTGTGTCCACTTCTATGGACTATCTTTAGATTAAAATCCCTATAAAGGGGGTTTAAAGTTTTCGTAACTTGTGGGCAATATTCCATGCTGATCCTTTTCACATCGTCGTTCTTTTCGCTAATTCCGTAGAACGTAGTGAAATTCAACAATTCCTTTTTTCGCTCGTGTTTTCTTATGATTCTTTCGATTGCTCTGGTTTTGTATCCATTTTTCAGGCCAATCCTCAGAATCATTTTTCTCTCTTTCTCGTATGCGTCGGTCTTCATTTGTATGTTGACTAGACGGTGCGCCATCGAGTGGTAGGACGCCATTTTGTGTTTTATATATTGTGCTGAGTCTGCTACAATTCTTCTTTCCGTTGTGCATGGTTTTCTGTACACCTCAAATTCTAGACTTCCGTCGTCATTTCTTTTAACTAGGGTATCTAAGAACGAGATTTTCCCCTCATTTTCTTTTTCGTATGTAAACTGGATATTAGTGTGTTGTGAGTTGAACAATTTTAAAGTAGATTCTATCGTTCTTTGATTTTGAACAGCGAAGATGTCATCCATGTAACGTACGTATACACTTTTCCATTGAAGGTAAACGCATTTTGTTCCATACATAGCTCCGCAATTTTAATGTACGCTTCCATCTTCCTTTGCGGTATGTTGTTCTTTAAAAGCCATATTTTTAGGAAAATGAAGGTTTCTTTCAAAGGTATGGTAGGGTACAGCGCTTTCACATCGTTTCCATTCTCTCAATTTTCAGATTTTCACCGCATTTACGAAACCAAGCGTATTCTTTACAGAGTTTTACTCTGGCGGTTCAAGTTTTTCGAACTCTTTCGTTAACCATTTCGCTATTCTTTTGGTCGACGCGTCTATGTTCGATGCCACTGGTCTCATTTTAAGATCAGCATCATCATTCAGATCTCTCATTGTATGCGTTTTCGCTAAACCGGGATCTTAGGGTTGCTCATTTTCCATTTACGTCTCCATATTCCTTCAACAGCTTATCTACTTTACTTTTAAATGGGCCTAGAGGGTCTTTTTCTATATGTTCATAATTGCTTTCATTTATCAGCTCATTCATTTTCCGCTTATATTCTTCTTTGTCCATAATAACGACGTTGTTGCTTTTGTCTGCCTTAGCAATAACTATTGGTTTTTCTTTTAAACCTCTAGCCACATTTATGAGCTCGACAGCTCTATTATCCCGTTTATGTGTCCGCTTTAAATTCCGTAAAGCTTTCATTGCTTCCTCGTTAATCTCGTTTTCTTTTCCTCATCATGCTCTATGTGCATCACTTTTTCCGTTGACCACATGATGTCTACGATCATTTGGTACAATTTAAAAGGCGTTTTTCTGTATAAAACTTTTCTTGTACTGAATAATCAGAAAAGTGATAACATTTGGGCAAAATCGGTCAAAAATTTTTAATGTTACGGTCGAGAAAGTGGTCAAAAATGTGGTTTTTTGAAGGCCTTAGATTCCTCAGTGTGGGTCCAACTCATGCTACGCGAACCTACACGATATTTGGTGGTTTTTTGTGAATATTTCTTTAATGAAGAGGTTTTTTAGTATGGATCAGAGACCTCTACTACATTTTTTCCATTTTTTGAAATTTCGGGCTTTTTTAACGATTGAAGAAGTTGTTTGCACGTTTTCATCGGACGGGTTTTTCAATATTGCCCTTTCGGCAGTTTCCAATTCAATTTAATTTTGACGTAATTTCATACACACGGAAAAAAAATATGCATGAGAGACGGATTGTAGGTCATAGCCGCTATTTTTTTTTTGATAAAGGCTGTGTGCTGCATTATATTACTGTGTGATGTATATAATTATAATTTGTGAGTCAGGTATAATATAGCTGTGTGATGCATAATATTCTAATATTCTTCACACATGTATATACAATTTTTCTTTTATTGTCAAAAAAAAGATTTTTTTTATTATTTTTATCGATTAACCATTTTTTTGTTATATTCGTATCGTGGTTCCATCTATCGAAGTGTTTAAAAGCTTTTTAACATATTTTTTCGATTAAAATTTTTCACCGGAATTTCATGATTTTCTGGTCACCCATCAAAGTACTAACCGCGCCGATTGATGCTTAACCTGAGAATGCGACTTGCACCTACGCTGCTGATGTGTCTGTCTTGGTTGTGTATGTTGATTGTCTTATTTTGAAGCGTTGTTACCGCACAATAATCTTCATCTATGTATATTATACATAGGACACGCGTATGTCAAAAATTCAGTAGGAAGAAATTTGAAAGTCGATTACAATGTTATTACTATGTCAGTGTTTATTTGTCGCAATGAGTGTCGTTCCAATCGGACGATTTTTGATACACGTTACTGAAAGTGAAAACGAGTTTGTTGTGCGTTTATTTACGTTGGATTCACGGGAAGGGTACATTGGCAAAATAACAAAAGCTTATCTAACGGAAATTGCTAATTCTGTAACAGTGATTGATGGACTCTCAGATTTTGTGTACACGTTCGAAAATAGTCAATTTTGTTGGCTGAAAAAATTACAAACTTTTCAAATCTATTACGGGAAAATAGAAATGAAGAAAAATCAGGAAGCGTGTGCAGCTATTTTGCAGCTATAACCACTAAATTTGCACGCTTGAATGGAGTCACATTTAAACCGGGATACGTCGCTCAAGTCGGTACTGATACCGACGAGACACCCAAGTTCGCATTAATTATTGAAATTATTTTGAATGGGGAAAAGATTCTCTTAGGGAGCCAAAAGCTTTTAAACTTAGGATTACATAGCCACTTTTATGCTTGGATTGTCGAAAAAGATAACTTTTTTTTCATAAAATCTATAAACTGGAATTATACTAAATCTAGTTACATTTTTTCGTCAAGAAATCTACAGTTAGTAAAGTGGGATT
>CM055405.1:11778803-11817155 GCA_029228625.1 Pseudolycoriella hygida | reverse complement strand
TTCAACCGTGTGCGAAATTTGCAGCCCGAGCCGAAGGCAAGGGCGGCAATCGCACAGGTTGAAATTTTTTACGTCGTCACATGTGATTCACACAACTTTTCATTACAACGAATACGAATCTTGTAATTTTCGAATCCCAAATAGACGCGAAAATTAAAAAATGCAACTCGAACCGAAGGCTTACTCATTAATCAATTCAACTAAGGTCAATAATTTATTCATTGGAATTTTTATGATTTAAACATCACTGCAGTAATAGCAGCAACAGCATGTAGAAATTAAAAATATGATGTTTTTCATGCCGGGCGCCTAAATTACAAGAAAAATTCTGTAATTTATGCCCAATTCATGAAAAGTTGTATGTGCATTGTGCACCTGCTTAGTTCGCGAAATTGCCTAAAATCCATAGCATGTGCACAAATAACCATTGTGATTCTCATGCGAAATGATCCACATCCAAAACTCATGATACTACGAGATACTACGAGAATATTGCAGTTTTTCCTTACAAAACTAGAAAGACAAAACTAATTTAAAAAAAAATAACATTTCCTTCTTCAACAATATCATGTTTAATTCCACATAAAAAATCTTGGTAGCAACGGCGCACATATTTGTTACACTTTGATCGAAGTAAACTCAATGAAGTGTAGAAGTTTTTTTGTTGTCAGTTATTTTCGCACCTCTGTTTAGAGGACCGAAAAAATTTTCGTCCCTCTGTTTATTTTCGCACCTCTGTTTAGAGGGCCGAAAATACTTTCGCTTCCCATAGCATTTTAAGGCCTACTGAGAGTTGCATTTTTTAATTTTCGCGTCTCATTTGGGAAGAGAAATATACAAGTTTCGTATTCGATGTAATGAAAAATAAATTTGTAATTAAGTAAGAAAGTTTGCATTTTATTAAATATGGATTACCTTGAGATATAAAGAAAAGGTGGTTCAACTTCTGGTCAAAAAAATCTTTCATCTATAATTATTACGCTATACTGCAACGACTTACATTATTCATCATGGCAGTATAGTTTTCACAGAAGTAGTATAAACATTATTCATCATGCAGGTATAATATTCACAAAAGTAATATGCATTTCACATGAAGATAAAATATGCATGGATGGCATAAAATTAATCGCTGCGCCGAATGTTATATTTGAGGACGGTTTATTATTCATGCGATAAGTATAAAAACAAAATATTCATTTGATGTGCATATTTTTATACATATTGCACTTGTATTTCTCAAAACACAGGTATATTATACAATACACAGCCTTTATCGAAATTTCCTTTTTTTCCGTGCACTTAAAAGTTAAGGCCACACACGCACAACATGCCCAACTGCGGCCTAGGTGCATGGCTCTTATCTGAGTCAGCCTACTTATCCTAAGGCCACATTTGCTTAGATACGTTCGAATCTTTTTGCAACATCTATTCTGTTTGCCACATCTATTTTATGTTTTTTGTTTTAATGAATGGGCGCCAACGATATATCGATTATAGATTGGCAGTATGGCAGTCTTTGATAAAAAATTTACACATATTGAAGCAAACATGAAATACGAAATATTAAGTAGTGTTAGTAAGTTCACTTATGTGGATTCAGCAGCACAAATTACGTATTTTCATATTTGCTTCAGCTGATGGTTACAAAGGCCCAGTATATACCATAATCATGTCACTGTGAGGGGCATTATAATTTTTGCCTCATATGCTTTTATAAGACGAAGAATAAATAATCCAAAGTCCAACATGATGTCGTTGAATTTTTTTGGTTGAAAGCTTTACAAGAATTACACTAACGAGCTTTCTTATACGTAACATAGTCTTTGATCTACGCTTGAATTCATCCAATTTGGAAGGAATGAAATGAGAATGTTGTTTAAAATATATACAAGAATTCGACCCCAATGTCTATCTGGAGTAGGTAAGTAATTTAACTTTCCATCTCTAGAGAGTCTCCGCACTGCTTGGGATAATTGATTTTAGGGATAAAACATAAGATTCCGTATAGCATATGTGAAGAGATGAATTCATAATGCACGGACTTTGGAAAACGAAGAGAAACGCAAAATTCTAACTCTCCACACTCCAACTACACAATACAAATACATCATAGGCTAACCTTGAGATTGTCATTCAAAATGTTAAATGAAAAAGGATGAATCGTGAGTTATCCTATTCACCAATCGAATATCGTGCGAGCTCTACGCTTAAAATTTAAAGCAAAAAAAAAAATAAATTGGCCTCATTTTTCTTGTATCACGGTTTCGTTCAATAAAAAAAATGTGTGTAACTTCAAATCACAATGTCAAATGTGAATAATTTCTCCCTCAATTCTCCGACACAAAACTGAGTAATCACTTTCTGTATGACGAGATTTATATACGACATATACACTCGAGTGTTATAATACAACATACACGACACGATATCGCACGGAACGATGGAAATTTGTGGAAAACAAAATGAAGAAGAAGAAAAAAAATCTCTTTCACAAAAACGCTTTTTTTTTTATCCCGGGGCTCAAACTAATTTTATCATTTGAACGGTAATATAATTTGCACAAGCGGATAAGCAATTTGCAGTTTAGAATTTCCATATTAGCAATTGTTTAAGTTAAATCGGATAGACAAAGTCCATTTATTTTCATCATTTAAAATTGCATGTAATGGAAACACCAATTTTAAATAAACCAATTTCGGAAACGGGCGAATAGCTAAGCATATCAGCATGCTTCATATATGCATAGTAACCGGTAAATCCTATCTGATAGTATGATATGGTGAAAAATGTTCACTAACGTCCATCCCACCCTAATAGAAATCGCGTTTTGTAGGGCATACACAATCGCCAAATATAAAAGTCATGGAGGGAGGCAAAACTTGAATAAAATATTTGCGAAGGACATGGTTCTATTTCTATAAATATATCCTAATACTGGAAACCAGAACATTGAAACAAGATATAAATGTACGCAAACGTCCATTAGAAACTTTCACAATACACCAGCATGAACATCCACCATAAAATATAGTACAACCATTGTATACACCACACATATACACAACACACAAAACAGTCAGATAAGAAGAAAGCACTTTTCGGAGGTGAAAAATCCCATTTTTTTCCGCTCAGACATCATGGCCATTTCGACGATTCAGTGGGCAAAAATTTCATTGATAACTAAATTATGAAAATGATTCTCAATATTCTCAATTATCTGACGGACAATCAATTTACGATGAACTGCACATTTTCATGAATTTTCCGACCAAATAACACAGTAAAAAATCTCACCAAAACGGTTCTATCACATAATAAATATTTTGGCACACACACGCGACGAAATCACATTAGAACGAGATATTACGTAATACGAAGACGACTCACGACTGAATTTTGTTGGACCCCTGTAAACGGGCTTTTGCTCTTTACAATTTTCGGGAAAAATTGTATAGCATAAGGCATAACAAAGGTATGTAGATGCGCAACAGGCATGAAAGGATACAGAAATATTGGTTGAAAAGAGCGAATGTTATGATTGTGGATGGATGAAGGCTAGTAGGGTGACTTGTATGTCATGGATGTATGGGGTGTACGAAATGTTTGCATAAGTTTTGCTGTGTTCCATCTGCAGTAATGAAAATTTCGATTTTATTTTTTCGACTGCAAACATAGAAATAATAAAAAGGTGAAAATGTAAACATTTGAGAGTGTGAAGCCCAAGTTGAAATTTTCTATTGTATCCTCAGAGTGTAAACGCAACTTTTCAGTTTGAGGCTTTTGTCTTATCCTTCTCTTTCCACTTTTAAGATAAAAAGTGAGAAATTTGTTAAAGTGGAATATTAATCTCATAAACACAATTCTTCCGATTTGAAAATCGGACTTCTTTCGGAAAAGCTTCGGCGAAAGAACAAAAGAAGCTTTAGAAAGATTTTCCGCAAGAAGTCCGACTTTCAAATCGGAAAAACTTTTACGAGAATTTTGAGTCAATGGAAGAATTTGAATTGAAAATACGCGCGTTAATGCACACAACCAAGCATGTGTCCTCTTCTAGAGATTTAGTGGTTGTTGTACTTTATGCTATAGTTTTTCCGTTTCCATCGGTCAGAAAGCTTTTAAAGAAATATAATTTGCTACGTGTCACCTTACTACTATTATACTTGAAGGATAGAAATGGTGTGCTCAGTGTTTAGTACACTATAGACGATTTACGTAAAATATAAATGAGAAAATTGAGAAATTCGGTGTAATATGATAGACATCACGCGAACAAATTCTTCTTTCTCGAATTTAGAACACATTTTCATCATCTCAAGTACACTTTTAATGTGCTATGTGTTAAAGGATAATATAGAGAGGTAAAATTCCCCAAAGTCGAAAATTATCTTTTATTCCTGCATAAATATACGTATGTATATAATGTATATAATGCTAAAGTGAGGCATTGTATTTTTAGAATGGCTAGCTATATACGTCGGTTAACAAGAAAGGACATTGAAACATAAATGAAGAATAAATTTCGTAACTCTAAACTTATGGCACTTTGTCTCAAACCATTTTCTCCGGAAAATATTCAAATTGAGAAAATATTCCTTTGTCTTAAACCATTTTCTTCATAAAATATTTACCTTTTCCAGCTTTGCTAATTTGATAAACTAATTTATTTAAATGAACTCTTTCTCAAGTCTGTAACCTTTCTCAATTTTCGTAATGTTGGTTTGGTTGCTTGATGATGTCATTGCAAGTTTGTTTTACGCGTGTATACAAGTTGAAGTTGATCTTTGGCGAACGTTGTCTTGTGTAATGTAACACTTTTAGGTGGAGGCTTCATTAAATCAAAACGTACATTTTTTTCATAAGAACTTGAGAATTTATTGATTTTTTCCTTTTGACAGAATATGATACATCGACGGAAAGTTTTATCATTTTTTATTGGACCCGTACGAAGTACGAAGGTCCTATACGTTTACTACAAATTCAGGGCTCCCACACATCCGATATTTAAAAAATTGTCCGTCTCCACTTTTTTTTTCGAAACGGCTGCACCAATCACCCTGAAGGTACATATGTCCCATGGTTCAAGTTCAAAGATGAGCAAACTCGATCGGGTAGTTTCGGAAATATGGTCGAAAAGGTGTCCAAAAACATGGTTTTTTCGGGGTAGGTGAGAATTTTTCTCAGATATCTCTAGAATTAAGGCAGTTAGAAAGCTACTTTCTGGGACAAAGCTGTAGAGAACTAAATTTTAGCGAACAATTGTTTCAGGGTTTTCCCCAGAAACGTCCCAATCCCGAGATTTTGCCACTTCTAGAATTGGAAGGGATGATTCATATATCAAGAACTATGACAGATGGAAAGTTGCTTCCAATGGCAAAGTTGTAGAGAAATAAATTTTAGCGAACACGAGGTTCAGGGTTTTCCCCAGTAACGTCCCAATTCCGAGATTTAGCCACTTCTAGAATTGGTAAGGATGAGTCATATCTCAAGAACTATGACGACAGATAGAAAGTTGTTTCCAATAGCAAAGTTGTTAAGCATTAAATTTTAGCGAACACGTGTTTCAGGCCTTTCCCCAGAAACGTTCACATATCAAGAACTATGACAGATAGAAAGTTGCTTCCAAAGGCAAAGTTGTAGAGAATTAAATGTTATCGGACACTTGTTTCAGCGTTTTCCGGAAAAATGTCCCAATTCTGAGATTCAGCCACTTCTAGAACTCAGAGGGATAAGAACATTAGACAACGTGTGATTGGTGTCGGAGCCCGAGTGAAAATGGCAGTCTCAGTGAGTACTAAATTTGAGTGTACTCACAGCCTCAAATCAGTCTCAATTTTTGAAAAAAACTCAGAAGTACTCAATTTCGCTTTTTTTTTATAAAATCATCATTAATGAGACCAGTGAGTGAAAAATATTTTTTTTAGCCGATGAGACCGTTGAGTGTACTCATTTTCGACAAAAATATTTTCTGCAATTTTATTGAGGCTTTTGAGACTGTTGAGCATGCTCAATTGTGAAAAATATTTTTTTTAGCCAATGAGACCGTTGAGTGTACTCATTTTCAACAAAAAAATTTTCTACAATTTTATTGAGGCTTTTGAGACTGTTGAGCATGCTCAATTGTGAAAAATATTTTTTTTAGACAATGAGACTGTTGAGTGTACTCATTTTCAACAAAAATATTTTCTACAATTTTATTGAGGCTTTTGAGACTGTTGAGCATGCTAAATCGTGAAAAATATTTTTTTTAGCCAATGAGACTGTTGAGTGTACTCATTTTCAACAAAAATATTTTTCACAATTTTATTGAGGCTTTTGAGACTGTTGAGCATGATTAAATTACGCTAAATTACAGAGCGTGTTGCATCACTTTTCGTCAGGCGACGCCAACCGCCTTTTGGTGGCGTCACCCGCTTATTTTCATAGCAGAATACGGATCAATATAAAACTAAAGTAACCCTGTCCGTGGCGCCATCAATTTTTTTTCGCAGCTGAATTACATTTCGAAATGTAAACAAACAGCAATTGAAAATAAATTTAATGTCACAATTTTTCTATTTGCTACGGAGGAACAAGTTTGGTGATTGCTAACTAAATAAAAAACATATGCAGGGGACCCGTACGTATCAAAATAGATGTGGCAAACACAGTTGATGTAACTAAAAGACTCAAACGTATTTAAGTAAATATTGTATTTCGTCCGCATTTAATTGTATTGGAAATTGCCGTTAGGGCAATACTGAAAAACTCGTCCGAAGCAACGGTATAGGAAAACCCTTCTGAAAGCGCAAAATTCGACCCCAACTAGACGAAAATGTTCACCTCATTTTTCTGCACAACATAGCAAAGACCAATTTTTAGGTCTTTTTTCTATAGAAAAAATACCCTATTGTGGACACTTCATCCGTCCGTCCGTCCGTCCGTCTGTCTGTCCGTCTGTCCGATGTCTGTTCCACTTATGGCGAAAATATTTGATAGTTCGAAAATTCACTCACCACTACCACTACACGCACAAGTTCATGAGGCGGGCAATCACATAGTGCATAATAGTAGCAGCGATGGCAAATAATTGTTAGTTGGCAGCTGGCAATATGTAGTATGTGGTTGATAGCTTGACGGAAGTTCATAGTTCAAAAATTCACACACCACTGCCACTACATGCACAAGTTCATGAGGCGGGCAATCACATAGTGCATAATAGTAGCAGCGATGGCAAATAATTGTTAGTTGGCAGCTGGCAATATATAGCCTGTAGTTGATAGCTTCACTACATGAGCCATGAAAAAAGTTCTCAGTCCAATAGCCGACGTTCTTGCCAGTCAGATTTGTGACCAATACAATATCATATGTGGCTCAAAGCTACAGTCATATTTAATTCATCGTTGGATGACCGACATGTATCGCTTCAAGTTAGTCCACTGAAATGTATACGAGATGCAAGCGACGTACTCTTACAGCAAGACTGAAAACAATTTCGTAACTGCATGATCCATGAAAATATATGATTGCTGAAAATCAATTTTATTTTTACAGAGATGTTTACTCACCAACAACTGACAATCGACTAACGAAATTACTCGCTCAGCTCTCATAGTTATATCCGCCAATTTATAATTTTATAATTTATAAATTACAAAATTACAAAATTACAAAATTACAAAAATAATTGTAATTATAATTTTTAAAATTATAATTTTATTTATGATTTGTAATTATAATTTTATAATTTAAAATAATATAATTTTATAATTTGTAATGTGCAAATTTAATTATAATTTTGTCATTTGTAGTGTATATTTGAGTACAAAATTAATTGGCGTACATGTTTATCGGTTGAGAGCTGCGAATCGACTAACGAAATTGCTCTGTCAGCTCTCGTATTTGTATCAGTCAACTTATAATTTTATTATTACGGAGACGCTTACTCGCGAACAACTGAGGATCGACTGACGAAATTACTCAGTCAGCTCTCATATTTATATGAGTCAATTTGTAATTTTATAATTAAATGATACAAATTGTAAAATTATAATTACAAATTGTAAAATTATAATTACAAATTATAAAATTATAATTACAAATTGTAAAATTGTAATTACAAATTATAAAATTATAATTACAAATTGTAAAATTATAATTACAAATTATAAAATTATAAATACAAATTATAAAATTATAATTACAAATTATAAAATTATAATTATAAAAGTATAATTTTGTAATTTATAGTGAATATTGACTGTAATTTTATTTCGCGTACATGTTTATCGGTTGAGAGCTGCTCGTCGACTGACGAAATGACTCGGTCAGCACTCGTTTTTATATCAGTCAATTTATAATTTTATATTTTATGACAATAGTTCATGGTAATTTCGATCAATTTCAAAATAGAAAAAAGACCCACCAGGCTTTAAGCCGGTCGTTTCTTGTTTTGGGCTAGGGCCGACCTTAGTCCGACCTAGGGCCTTCAGGAGAGTCTTCGTACAAATACTTCCATTGACAAAAATATTTCTCTCAATGTTCTCCACAACATAGCAAAAAACCATTTTTTTTGTCTAGGGCCGACCTGAGGACTGACCTAGGGCCCTGAGTAGAGGCCTCAGACACACACTTTCAAATACAAAAATGTTTCCCTGCAAATTGCTCTGCAAAAATTACATAGCAAAACCAAATTTTTTTGTTAGGGCCGACCTTAGAACCGATCCTTAGCAATTTTTTACTATATTGAAAACAACGTTACTTTAAACCCTCATAATTTTCCTTGAAAATATTGAGTGAATTCAGAGCTCGGACTGTTCCAGATTTCGTGTCAAAAATCGTTTTCAACACACACTTAATGCTTTCGCTTCAAAAATCGTTTTCACCACGTTCAACATCGTATACATAGCTGTGGTGAAAGCGAGGTGAAAACGATTTTTGGAACGAAAGCAACAAGTGTGTGTGTCTGGTGAAAACGATTTTTGACACGAAATCTGGAACAGTCCGAGCTCTTAAGTTCCTTTAATAAAATGTCGGCCATTTCCAGATCTTTCAAACAAAAAAATAATTTTGAAAATCGAAAAAGATTTACTCGAGTTATGTACAAAAACCAAAAACCACTTAAACGGCCCTAGCTCGGTGGCCCGTAAGCTGACAGTGCCCAGATTCAATACAATAAAAGATTTTTCAATTACCTTTTAGGGAAAAAAAGTTTTTGAAAATCGGTTGAGTTTTACTCGAGTTATCGTGTTGAAAGCGGACGGACGGACGGACATTTTTTTTATTGCTGATTCGTCATCTAAGGACCATGATTGGTGCTCCCCCCTGCTCCCGGGTCGAAATTCGACTGGTTACAAACGTCGTGGTAATCGCAATAGACCCCTTTTCGAAGCACTGCGTTCTTCTTACGGGTCTAATAGCGACAAAAGTATTCATGATAACTTTTTTATGTGAAAATTGGGGGCCGTTCATAAAGGATGTCACGCCAAAATCGGCTTTTTTCGTACCCCCCCTCCCCCCCTGTCACGCTAGTGTCACGCCAGCCTCATACCCTCCCCCCCCCTGGTGTGACGTCACGCTTACTTACCAATTAGCATGACAGTCAAATTTCAAGAAGTATTAGCACTAAATGTTAATGAGTATGTTACAGTACGTTGCATGACAGAAGAAGTGTCTACAGTATTTGTCACTACGTTTGTAACTTTGGGTTCTAAAAAACGAAATCTGCAAAAAATGTCCTTCACACTGTTCGTCTGTGCCCCTATTTTTCGGCCAAATCTGAACCAACCTTGATATCCGTCGTATTGAATTTGAGAGATTGGGTCTTTCGATTATGATTTTGCAATCACTGTTCTTTCGACACGAATCGTACAGGTCTAGCGTAAGCCCTACGCTTGATTGTATGATGAAGTGACTCCTTTCACTGTTGCGCCTCGCCCGACCTGAATTCGGCGTTCGAAGCTTATGACCCTTATGACGTACGGGTGCAACTACTTTTATTGTAGTTAGCGTGACGTCACGCAGCTCTCGAACCCCCTCCCCCCTCCCCCTGTCACGCTCTGTCACGGATGTCCTAGACTCCCCCCCCTCCCCCCATCGGCGTGACATCCTTTATGAACGGTCCCTTAGGTGAGATATTTGATAAAAATGTTTTCGTGATTTTTCCGTTATTTCATCCGAAACTATTCAACAGGAACGAATGTGAAGTAAATACTATGACATTTACCATGTAAAGTAGCTGTCATCAATATTGAAATATTGAAAATATCATGTAGACGAATGTGGCATTAGCTGTAAGGGCTGTAAGACGGTAAAGACCCGCATATAGTTTTTTATTTTTTCTCGATGTGAAAGTCGGCTCACAATTAAATGTTCCGCTCTCAGTACTCTATGTCTGCCATAATACAAAAGCTCGTTCCACATTGTTTACTCAATTTCATTGGTTCAACAAATGTCAAACGTCTTTATTACCAAAATATTCAAATGATTGCATATGGATTTCACCCGATAGTAGAAGAAGACGTAATTTAATAAATAATAGTATACAACTGGAATGACCAATACGCCATTTCTACTTAGATTAGTTAAATGGTTGCCGGTAAATCGTGTAAGCATAAAATTTTCCTCCCTACGACTTCACACTTTGTTAAAATATTGTATTAAGATTCTAACCTCATTAGATAGGAACGAAGCTCTTAATTTGTAATTTTAGATCGCAAGTAGCCGTAAGAGTTCAACCACATCGCATATAAAGTGGCAAACCGATAGAATGAACATGGATAAAGATCTGGTTCGGCGTAAAGATCCTGTAGTTAAAAGAATTGAATCGACTGAATTCCAGTCGATATTTAATGAAAATCTCAGATGTTTGATCAATTTGTTCGAGGCAAACAAATATGAATTACGAATTGCTGGCGGTGCGGTGCGGTAAGCCCATTTTACGATTCAATTTTAGAAGATGACCAAGAACAAGTGACCATTGAGGGTTTTAGTGATCTGCTGTTGGACAAAGTACCGACAGACATAGATTTTGCGACAACCGCCACTCCGACTCAGATGAAAGAAATGTTCACCAAGGAGAATGTTCGTATGATCAACAACAACGGTGAAAAACATGGAACCATTACGCCACGAATAAATGATAGCGAAAATTTCGAAATCACCACATTGCGCATTGACGTTCTAACGGATGGTCGACACGCTGAAGTTGAGTACACCACCGATTGGCAATTGGATGCTTATCGGCGTGACTTGACCGTCAATTCAATGTTTTTGGGTTTCGACGGAACGGTCTACGATTATTTCAACGGATACGAAGATTTGTTGGAACGTCGCATTAGATTTGTTGGCGATCCGAACTTACGTATTCGTGAGGATTATCTAAGAATTTTGAGATATTTTAGGTAAGAGACGCGTGTTTACTTCACATTTTCCGGTTTTCTTTGAAAAAACATAAAAGTTTGTAATTTCTAGATTTTACGGTAGAATTGCGAAGAACGGTAAAAATCATGACCAGAAAACCTTAGACGCCATCAAAGCAAATATTTCCGGATTAGGGAACATCAGTGGCGAGCGAATTTGGACGGAAATGAAGAAAATTTTACTACTGAACATGAGGGGTGATTTGATTCAAACATTTCTGGAATGCGGTGCCTCTAAGTATATAGGTGAGGTCTTCCATTGAATTTTTTAATGGATGCCACTCAAAAAGTAGAATTTCACACATTTCCTGTGACAAGTCAAAAAAACATTGACTTTCGCATGATAGTTGTGTGGGTACATCGTTCCCCGGATTTTATGCGATCCTGCTTACGTATCCTAAGAATAACGTCACTTCTTCATCCAGGAACACATTTTACTATGGTCGGGTGCTTTATCATTCGAAAAGCTCTATGTGTAGAAATACGTAGAAATTGTGTTTATATACGTTGCCGACGTATTATATACGCCGCCGACGTATTATATACGCCGCCGACGTATTATATACGCCGCCGACGTATTATATACGCCGCCGACGTATTATATACGCCGCCGACGTATTATATACGCCGCCGACGTATTATATACGCCGCCGACGTATTAGGGAGATTACGCTTTTGACTTATAATTATAAGTCATCCTCCCATACGCGGTGAGTGTATTATCAACCTTACTTAAGTATTTTGCTGTATGCCATACGTAATGAACGTGTTATGGGCGATTCCATTGGTAGGTTGCGAGGGAACCATGTGTTCTTGCTAAACCGTGCACATACGAGATTTGTGTTGTATGACGAAAATTCCTCTATAGGTTCATTGTACAACTCCTTCATGCGAAAGAAGTCCAACCTTTGCATTCTTAGCCAGAAGACGGTTCCTTCGTAACACATTTTCCAACTTTTCAATGGACTGGCCCTTATGAGCTCACATAATAGGTGCACGGCGTTCGTAATACGTGCATGGTGGATAAAATTCGTTGGCTGCGTATTTTATAAACATAATTCCTACGTCGCGTCGGTTGTAGATATTTTCCTCAGTGCAGTCAAAACAAATTCGATTTGAATCAAATGATTCAGATCGAAGCCAGATCTTGCATCTTCACAGTAATTTTTGTTGAGAGTTCAAATCCGTCTGAATTTGTCTGAAAAGGCATAAGCAACTTGCTGTCAGCTGACCAAGAGCTGATATGTAAATTTGAAAGCACTCGACCGTTAAAAAAACTTTGGATAAACTAATATCAGTGGACAAGTCGATCGATCCGACTCTTACTTGCTTATGTAAAACTAAAGCCGGCACTGAATTCTCAACACAAAGTCGGTTTTTTCAAAGGGTTAGGTTCGTACTAGATTTATGAACTCAAATGTGTATGTTCACGACCCTCAAAAGGAGAATTTCGAGTAGATTACAGTCATGACATCAACATTCGATTATAAAACGATCTGGCAAATTCCTTCGTTTATTTCTAATATCAAATTGCAGGTCTACCAGATGAGGTTAATTTCGATGAATTCCGCAGAATTACGCATGTGGACCATGA
This sequence comes from Pseudolycoriella hygida, assembly GCA_029228625.1. Taxonomy (NCBI): domain Eukaryota; kingdom Metazoa; phylum Arthropoda; class Insecta; order Diptera; family Sciaridae; genus Pseudolycoriella; species Pseudolycoriella hygida. The sequence continues at coordinate 11,804,162 of CM055405.1, read as the reverse complement.
TAAACAAATGTTGCCAATTTCGTATTTAAGTTCATTCCTACAGTCAGTCGACGATGCCTATAAATTACATTTAAGACTTAAGTTATCGGCCTATGAACGAGAATTGGCAATTTTTTTGACCAAATATAAAGAAGAGACTCGAAACGTAGATGATTTGCTGTAAGTAAAAGAAATGGAAACGATTACCGAAACGAATTCTTATTTGATCTTTCGCTTTGTAGAAGGTACAAGCGATTCATCTTCCTTGCTGGTCGGAATCAAAACGTCAACAAAGAGTATGTTTTAGAGTTACTCAAGTACAACAACAAGCAAGATTTGTTCGATCAGTTGCTGACTTGGAGCCCACCGCGTTTTCCGATTACTGGTGAAATGCTAAGTTCACGTGGCTGTGCTAAGGGAAGTACGATGGGATTAGTAATGAATAAGCTGAAAGAAATTTGGGCTGAACAAAATTTTGAAATTACAACGGATGGTTTATTGAACGAAGTTCCAGCCGTACTACAGGAATTGAAAAAGAAGAACGATGGATCGGTGACAAAAAGACAAAAAATAAATTGATGTGAAGAGCTCTAATATACACTAAAAGTTTAGTCAATAAACGATTTCATTATAACTTGAATTTTACTGTTGATCTATCAGAAGCTACGTCGTTGGTACCTTTTGGAAGATACAAAATGAGCAAAAAGAAAGTGTCCGTCCGTCTAAAAAATTTTAATCAAAAGTTTGACATTGTTTCACATAGAACACAGCGCCACTTTTTTATACATCAAAATAATTTCAACGGGTGGTCATTCCCAATGGCATTGCTTAGTCGGTAGCAACTTTGGTGACTGGTTTGACTGGCTGTATGTTGCGGATATGCCACACAAGGAACCACATGCTTAACGTGTATTTGAAACTACGCCTTTTTCGATTTTTCCGCGTTTTAGTACATCCGGCACCACACCGCTGCAACAGATCTATCGGTATGTAATTTTGTTTTGTGTTTTTGACGATTTTTACCTTTAAGCATAGCAGTTGGCTGTATGGAGTAAGAGAAAGCCACCACGAAAAATGCCTCCGTGAATAAAAAATGAATCTCAAATGAATGAATATTAATTTTATTGTCTACTTTTCACAAGCTGACATGGAAGAAGAGTGGCTATGACTATTGTCATAGCCCTCGTTAAAAAACCATGAAAACGTTACAAATAATACTCTTAAAGTACAATAACATTATCACAGGCAAAAATCAAATCAAAAAATAAAAAATAAAAATCACAAAACAGAAAGAAGTCAAAACAAACGATAATAATAACAAAGAGAACGAAAAACTATGTTGTCAAAATTAAAATTGTAAATAAAAAGCACTCAAGGAGCTTGGTCATAAAATTTAAAGCAAAAAACATAACCAAAGACCCGTACCTATCAGAATAGATGTGACAAACAGAATAGATGTGGCAAAGTGACTCGAATGTACCTAAATATGCAAATAAGCAAACAATCCAACGTTTTCTGTTCTATTATAACTGTAAGAATTTCAAAGATCCATAGAAATTACCCAAGGTAATGTCAAAGGCCCTACCGAAGTACGTCTCAGATCATTCAAATCTAGAAAAGCTTATATCCAAGGACTAAGTCGTTTTTCCCTAAAACCCAGAAAAACGTGTTCGCTTAAATTTAATTCTCTATAACTTCGCCTTTGGAACCAACTTTCTAACTCTCATAGTTCTGGAGATCTGGGTCATCCTGCCCAATTATGGAAGTGGCTGTATATCAGTATTGGACCATATTTCCTCATAACCCTAAAACATGTGTTCGCTTAAATTTAATTCCCTACACAACTTTGCCTTTGACCGTAAAATCTTCATATTGCATAGTTAAGGAAATATAGACGAAAAACTGTTTTCGTATATGGCCAAGAATCTCAATTTCGTCCATTCCATTGGTCCCAGTGCCCATACCCCTGACCCGATTCCCATAAACATTTTTTCCCAGTTTCGTGACATCAAATGCTTTCATTTGACACTAAAATGAGGAATTTCCGTGCTATACTGGTTGAGATATTTGCGAAAAAGTTTCACCGACCCTCGAAAAACCATGTTTTTGGTCACTTCCTCGACCATATCTCCGGAACCACTTGATCGATTTTGCTCATCTTCGAACTTGAATCATGGGAGGCATGTACCTTTCAGGGAAAAAAAACGCTGATCGGTTGAGCCGTTTGGAAAAAAAAGTGGAGACGGACGGACGGACGGACCGACGGACGTACGGACCGACGGACGGACGGACCGACGGACGGACGGACAGACGGACATTTTTTTTTATTGCTGATTCGTCATCTCTATACGATAATAGATGCATCGCCCCCACTCCCACCTCGATCTACCCCATGTTACAATAAAATTGTTTGTAGTAAACGTATAGGACCTCTTGTACTTCGTACGGGTCCAATAAAAATAAAAAGTATTTAGCGAAAAGCTTCGTCAAAGTGAAGTAAATAAGATAAATAAATAAATAAATAAGCGACATTAAGTATAATAATTAAGTCCACCAAGAAGGAGTCGTCAAGTTGAGCCGTAGGCGTCGTCAAATAAAATATCTCGATAAAGACGATAACGGAACAGCAAAATATCGGCCACATGAAAAAAAATCTTATTTTCATTTTTAAAACATTTGAAAAGTATAAAAAAGTTAATCACCCGGTTAGTGCTTCCGGTTTCGGTTGTCATAGAAGTGGAAAGGAAACACCAAGCAAACACTATCCAACCAAACCAAATGAGCCAAAAATCGAATCATCAAGCCCATGTACTGTATTCCTGAATTCGAGAGATGGAAGCGTCGGATCTACATGAGCAACAGCAAGGTTGAATAACCGGCAGGTGAAATTAAATGGTGAAAACTGTGAATAATCACAGTTGGTGCCGGTTATCCGAATCATAGAAAATTTACGTAGTTCTCTAGAGCCGTCATTCAAAATAATCTTATTGCGGAGAAACTTCGAATTCAATTTACCAGTCAGAATATCGTGAATGAAAAAAACTGCTGCGTCGGTGCGGCGTCGTAGAAGTGATTTAAGGCTGAGCTCGGCACATCTGTCGGCATATGGACGTAAACGATAACTTTCATTGTCACTGTCGATGTTAGCGTATAGAACAAATTGCCGCTGAACACTCTCTAACCGTTGGATGTTAACAGCATGATGAGGTACCCAGATCGTGCTAGCGAACTCAATATGTGAGCGAACAACGGCTGAAAAAAGCATTTTTGCAGCGTTGACGTTGAATCGTCCGTAGCACTGGCGCTTAACAAATGATAGCATCGAAGTAGCTTTCATTGAGGCCAGCTCATAGTGATCATTAAAGCAAAACTTGTCGTTATACGTAACTCCGATGTCCTTGGTGCTATAAACGCGATTAATCAAGTTAGCCAAAATTGGTGAACGCTTACGAGATAAAGAAATTATTTTGCATTTATCAGCATTTAATTCAAAATTATTGTCGGAGCACCACTTCACGAACTTGTCAATTGAGTCCTGCATTGAGACCGTATCTTCAATTGATGAGATGCTGTTTTGAACAATTTTTTTATCATCGGCGAAGTTGATGTCTATGGTAGGATGGGTGGCAGAATCGGAATCATTGAAGAACACCACAATAAATAGAGAGGCCAACACGGAGCCTTGCCCGATTCCAGAGCTAAATCCGATTCGATGGAATTTATTTTCACCTTCTGCTTTCTGCGCTGGAAGAAGGATCGGAACCAAAGGAGTAGTGAATTGGAGATTCGGTACATATCATTTGCCAATTATAACAATAATTAACTGAATACAGTAAATAACATCGAAGGCTTTGTGTATATCAGCAAGAAATAAGTCAGTTTGCATGTCGTTATTGAAGGATTCGTTTTCCAGGATCGATAACTCCATTAGGTTGGATTTTACTCTTCTACCAGGAAAAAATCCGTGTTGACTAGGTGATGAATACGGATAGATTTTGTACCTAAGCTGCTCGAAAACAATTATTTCGAACACTTTCGCAAGGTTTGGTGAGACACATACACCACGGTAGTTAGTGAGTTCTGATTTCTTACCGGATTTAAAAACTGGAGTCAAGTTACCAATCTTCCAGAGATCTGGATAATAATCTTCCAGCAGTGACTTCGAGTAGATTGCTGCAAGGGGCATAGACAAAATATCAGCACATTCGCGCAAAAATATTGGTGCCATTCTATCAGGACTTATGCCTTTACTCAAATCCATATTCATAAGGGTTTTTTGAACAATCTCATTTGTAATCGTCACGTTAAAATATCCATAGTCATTTCTAGATCTAATGAAAGGGAGAAGTTTGGAATCCTCTTCAGCGTCGTTCGGGTATTGTCTATATACGGATGCAAAGTATTTAGCGAAAAGGTTTGCTTTTTCAGCGTCAGTAGTAGCACTCTCGTTTCCGTAAAACATCTTCCCGGGTAAGCTGGTTTTCTTGTATTTTGAGTTTATGAAATTCCAAAACTTCCGGGGTTGCTTCTTGTAGTTGGCGGCTATGTCACGCAAGTATTCATTGTACAGGTGGTCACGATAATTCACAAATTTATCCTTAGCAGCTAGAAACGAAGAGATATCTGCATTTTCTGGAATTTCGATAGACTGCCTTTGGTAACGCTTGTAGGCTCGGTTTCTCCTAAATGACTTCAGAATCCATCACCTGTCACTAAAAATGTAGGCTGGGAATGGATTCTAAATACATTCGAAATCCATTTATTCGCTTAATTTGTGAGGCATTAGAGAAATCGCAGAGGCGTGAAAAAATTGACGACCATACGTAGTAGAGCAGATTTGGAACATGTCCACAGGATGGTGCTTCTTGGCATCACGGGAGTTATGAGCTCAACTCCAACTAAAGCTCTTGAAGTTTTGATGGGTATTTTTCAGTAGATCTGTACAGCGTGATAACGTGATAACGTGATAACGGCTACTCGACTAAAAAATGTGGGATGCTGTTAGAGTCAAACATACGGTCACTCAGTGATATTAACTAAAAATAGGAACACAGTTCCAGAACTGCTAATGCACACAGCCAAATGCAGCCCTCAATACATCTTTGAGAAAGGCTATGAAGTTTTAGTTCCAGAAAGAGACTTCTATCACAATGAGAAGTCACTTAATGGCGCAGATCTCAATGTTTTTACTTACTTACTTAACCGGCCCTATAACCCATTAAGGGTCTTGGCCTTCTCCAACATGCTTCTCCAACCGGACCTATCCTCAGCTAACGTCTTCCAGCTGGTTACTCCCGCAGTTCTCAGGTTGGCAAAAGCTGCATCGCACCATCTGGATTTTGGCCTGTCTGCACTCCTTTTGCCTTCCGGTTTGGTGATAAAAAGTTTCTTCGGGATACGCTGTACATGACCAAGCCATCGTAGTCTATCAATTTTTGTTGTTCTAAATATGTCCGGCTCTCCATAAAGCTGTATAAGCTCATGATTAAATCGTCTGCGCCATCTGTTCATATTTTCGTCATATACTGGTCCGAAAATTGTCCGCAGTACCTCTCTTTCGAACGTGAGCAGCGATTGTTCGTCTTTCTGAGTCATGCACCACGACTCCGACCCATACGTAACTGTTGGTCTTATCACAGATTTGTACAGTGCGCATTTATAGTTTCTGCTTACTGATTTGGACTTTAAAATTTTTATCAGGCTGTAATAACTCCGGTTGCCGTCTTTTGATTTCGTCCATGATTACGTTGTCAGAATTAAGCAGAGGTCCAAGATATACGAACTTGTCTACCACCTTAAATGTGTGTGTGTCAATTGTTACGCTTTGGTCGTGTTGTCGATTCGATGGGGAGACAATCATGTATTCGGTCTTTGTGTCATTAACCTTCAACCCGAGGTCGGTACCTTTTCTGTCCAAAGCCGTGAACTTTTCCTTAACAGCTTCCATGTTTCGGCCCAAGATATCCAAATCATCAGCGAAGCCCAGCAATTGACTGGATTTGGTGAAAATGGTGCTGCTGGTGTCGATGTCCATGGTTCTCACTGCTGCTTCAAGGGTCAAATTAAAAAACAGCGTCGCGAGCGGATCACCTTGACGTAGTCCTTCCTCAATGTCGAAAGCGTCTGACAATTTGCTTCGGATTCTTACTCGGCTGTTAGCTCCATCCATTGTCAACTTTGTTAGCGAGATTAGTTTTTTGGGAACCCCTAATTCCTCCATCACTCTCCATAACTTCCTCCTGTTGACACTGTCGTATGCTGCTTTGAAGTCTACGAACAAATGGTGTATTTTCACGTTGTACTCCTTACACTTCTCCAAGATCTGTCTAATGCTAAACAGCTGGTCCGTTGTTGAACGACCTACACGAAAACCACCTTGATATTCACCGACAGTAGATTCCATGTATGGAAGAAGGCGTTTGTATAGAATATTCGCAAAAGCGAAATTCCGCGATAGTTGCCACACTCCAATTTGTCGCCTTTCTTGTACAAAGGGCAGATGATGCTAGTCTTCCACTCTCCCGGCAACTCCTCGACATTCCAGATGCGCTTGATGAGCTCGTGCATCTCCATACATAATGCGTTACCACCGTGCTTGAAAAGTTCTCCAGGTATATTGTCGATTCCTGGGGCTTTGAAATTTTTGAGCTTTAAAATTTCATGCTCCACTTCCTGTAGCGTTGGTTCTGCAATATGTGGCTGCGCGGTCTGAAATGGTAAGTTGTTGTTGGTGTCGTTTCGGTTCGGTGGTCTGTTCGGGTTCAGCAGTACCTTAAAGTACTCCGCCCATCGTCTGATGCATCTTTCCTCATCTGCTCAGACCAACCCATCCTTGTCGTTGCACAATAAAGGTTGTTGACTGTAACCTTTCCTCGATTCGTTTACTTTCCGGTAAAAATTCCGCGTCTCTTTTCGATTACCAAACCTTTCAATTTCGATTAAAACTTCCTTGTCATGTTGTCGCTTTTTTCTTCGGAATAGTTTTTTCTCGAAATTTCTCTTCGAACGGTAGTCTGCCATGCCAGCTCGAGTGCATCTATTTAGATATCTCGCTCGAGCCGCATTTTTGTCATCCAGTGCTTTTCTGCATTCGTCATCGAACCAGTCATTTCTTTTCTTTCCCGTTCTCGTTCCTATCGTCTCTGCTGCGGCTTGCTCTACGTTTCGTCTAATTTGATTTCATGCATCGTCTACGTTTCGTTGTTCGCTTTCCATTCCGTCAATAATTTTCTTCTCCAAACTATCCACATATTGTCGTTTAATATTTTCGTCCTGCAGTTTCTCGACGTTCCACTTTTCCAATGCCGGCTGTCGATTGTGTGAAATCGAAACTCGAGCCCTAACAACCCCCTTTACCAAGTAGTGATCTGAATCGATGTTCGGTCCCCTACAACTTTTGACATCCAAAACATTTGAACAGTGACGCCCATCTATGAACACGTGGTCAATCTGGTTTTTGGTTCGTCCATTAGGTGATACCCATGTCGCTTTGTGGATGTCTTTATGTTCGAAATAGGTACTGCAGACAACCATGTTCCTTGACGCTGCGAAATCAATTTCCAACGTTTCATTTTCGCTTGAATTTTCGTGGAGGCTAGATTTACCAATAGTGGGACGGTAGTAGACTTCGCGACCTATCTTGGCATTCAAATCCCCAAGTATGATTTTGATGTCTCGATTCGGTGCTCCATCATACACTTTCACCAGTTTCTCGTAAAATAGCTCCTTCGCTTCATTATCTTTTTCCTCCATTGGAGCGTAGACGTTAATAAGAGTATAATTGAAAAATTTTCCTCTGATCCGTAGAGTGCATATTCGTTCGTTGACAGGAGTGAAACCAATCACCGCGTTTCTGGCTCTACCGAAGACCATGAAGCCTGTTCCGTATCCTCTTGGGCTGTCGTTGCTCTTGCCGCTTTTTTTTTTATAAGGGTGAGGAAATCTTCATAGACACCCGGTCTTTCTGAACCAAGGTAGTGTTGGATTCCATTCTTCAATGACCTACCAACTAAAACCTCCTTCCTTAGTCTTCGTGCTCTCTTCTCCCCGGAACCGCCTCACAGCATTACTTCGCTCTTGCCGCTGTAATAAAACGTGAAGTCTCTACTGATCATAGAATCCTTCCCAGGCCATCTAGTTTCCTGTACTGCTGTAATGTCAAGTTTAGTCGCCCTTAGCGCACTAGTGAGTGATCTCAACCCTCCTGGCCGTAACAGAGGTCTAACATTCCATGTTCCTAATTGTAAATTGTTGTCCTTTTTCCGTTACCTAATTCGTTGCCGTTTATCCTGTCCAATCCGAGGCTCTGTTGTTGAATTCATAACCATATCGCTTTTTTGAGTGTGGTATGGTGGCTAGCCACACAGCACTAATCCGTTTCCCCGATGACCCGTGGGCAAGTCACCAGGTAGCACTCTTAAGTTTAGCACAAAACTCCGAAGAGAATTGAGGTCCCGGGGACTACTACGTGGACGTAAAAAGAGCACTTGATAGTTAGACAGTTGCACGCCTGGCACATGACACGGACTACCACACTCCGCTCATATGCAATCAGGCGCTACCCTATCTAACTACCCAATCCCCTCAATGTTTTTACAGATGGATCAAAGTCGGAAGGAAAGTCGGTGGAATATATTCCGAAAATGGAATCCAAATCTCACAACCATTAGATGAATATGCAACCAACATGCAGGCTGAAATATGCGCGAACTCTTATTGATATGAACACGAGTAAATAGGTCTGTAAAGATATACTCGGAAAGTCAAGCGTCTGTGAGATTACTCGATAGTCACTGCTTCACCTCAAAACTTGCATATGAATGTGCAAGGCTTTTGAAAAAAGTATCTATGAACAACACTACTACGTTATACTGGGTTGCAGGACATAGTGGTGCTCACGGCAATGAAATGCCGATGAATTAGCTCGCAAAGGCAGTGCAACACCTTTTAAGGGCGCGAAACCAGCCGTAGGACTGGCATACAGTACTCAAAGGAGTGTTATACGTAATTTTTATGAAACAAAGCACATGAGAATCTGGGAAAATCTCACTAATTATAGACACAGTTGAACCATCAAGAGCCGATCTGAGGCTAATCATCGGGACGATCTGAGGCTAATCATTTGTGAGATTTCTTTAGAACTGGAGGCGTTTGTCAAAATCGGGCACTACGCCAAATTTACCAAAATCGGTTCAAATTTTAAAAAAACTTTACTGTAGCGTTGCTTGTAGCTCATAATAGATTCAACATTCTTATCCGATTTTACCTTATTTGGTAAATTTGGCGTAATGCCCGATTTTGACACACGCCGCAATTTTGATAGAAATGTCACACAGTGCAGCGGAGTAATTACTGATCACTGCAGTCTAAATAAACATCTGAACAGAATGAAAATTTCTAATTCGGCAATATGCAGATGGTGCAGTGAGGACGAAGAAGCCCCGGTGCATTTTTTTACCGGATGCCCAGCATTCACTTGACAGAGACATAGAATTTTAGACATAGAAGCATATTTTACAAACCAAATTAAGGAGCATTCTATACTTTTTGAAACTCCTGGAAATATGATACTTGAATTGTAATATAAGAATTGGATACAAAAGAGGCCCAACTAAAAGGCCCGGTTGTACCATTGATTGTATTATTATTGACCAATAAGCGGAACTAACTAACTATTTAGTACCCTGTGGTTCACAAGGTCGGTTGAGCTGTTTGTTTCATACACAAGAGCATCATTTATTGTGAACGATTCGTTGCGGTATTGCTAATTCAACTACCAATTTATGAAGCTTGGGTACTTGGGAACGCATTTTCATGATATACGTTAAAGAAAAATCCCGGGATATTCTTGGTGGAAAGCCGGTAGTCCGCTCTGCTGTTAGATCAAAATGGTAGTTTCAACTAGATGTGTGCGGGTAGACTTTTTTTTTCCAAATGGGACCCGAACCGAACCGGAATCAAAATAAAAAATCAAACCCGACACCGAACCGAACCCGAAACCCTGACCCGAACCCGAACTTTTTTTTTTAAAAAGACTTCATTTGAAATGTTTTTTAAACTCAATTTTGAGAAAATAATTGAGTGAATTTTTTTTCGAATCGGTTCGGGTTTTGTTAGTTGAAGTCTTCAAACCCGACTCGACCCGACCCGAAAAAAAACGAGAAAACCTGACCCGACCAAAAAAATATTCAAAAACCCGATACGACAAATTGATTCGGGTTCGGGTCGGGTTTTTAGTCGAGTTTCGGGCGGCCCTCTCACCTCTAGTTTCAAAAGTGCACATTATTTTCTTGATAGTAGGTTGAGTCCTGGAACTAGGAATAAGGAAGGCATCCAAAAAATTCTTCATGCCAAAGGAAGAAGTAGCACTGAAGGATGCAGTCTGGTGCCAAGATGAAACTTATGCTATAGCAACAGTTAAAGAAATTAGAAAAAATATTTAAAACAAAAATTTGTAAAAAAAAGTTGGGAAAATCTGAAAAAAATCTAAATCAAAATTTTACATCATGAATTGAGAATTGGGGGTAGGGGGTTACTAGGGTTTATTACGGATTGTTACGGCAATTTGAAGAGGGAAGGGAGTCCGCAGCACAAATCTATAATTTTTTTAAATGTTCTTAAAAGTTGTACAACAGTAGCTATGTTGTCGTCAACCCTTACAAGCTTTTGCTTGGTGACATCCAATACCGCATCTAAACCACGTTTCGCTCCCCCCTGGATTTTTTTTTACAATTCAGTGTAGTAGATAATTTCAGATGGGAAGGAACGAATCCCACTGGTGCGCAGAAAGTCTGAGAAGTGACTAAAACACTTCAGACGATGTAGCGTTGAACGAAAATGTGCATAGAAAAGCCATTTTTTATTTCTTAACTGGGTCCTAAATAATTAAGAAAAAATCTCCTACCACATAGCAAAAAAAATTGTGTTAGGGCTGATCTCAAGTTTGACACCTGGTGAGCAGGGCCTTTTATAACATACAAGCTCGGAGGAAAAATCCACCCCAATCCACCCCACTTTATAAAAATCCACCCCAGTGCACCCCAGTGCATCCCACTCATTTTCAACTTGCAAAAAATCTTCCACTCATTTTCTACTAAAAAAATTTCGCCTGCGGCACTTTACAATGATTCTTAATATTCAGCAGTTGGGCAATTTTTAAATTTATTTTTAATTCAGGATGCCTGACGCGACGCCTACAGCGATCCGGAATAGTCCCACGGTATTTTTTATAGAAGACTCTTTATTAAAATACAATCTTCTATTGTCATAAACTCAATTTCGTGTTTTTAAATTTATTTCAAAGCGAAAAAAAGAAAAAAAACGATCTTTTCAACAAAACCCAATTTCTGTACCCAAAATTGGCTCATCTATTGGGTCTCACTCAGCAAGAATTTTTCGCTCGCTGCGCTCGCGATTCCCTTATTTTATACTCAAAGTATTGCAATTTGAAAAAAACTTCACCTGCGGGCGCTTGACACTATTTTTAGTGTGTTTTCCTCTTATCGAAAATTAATTGCTTCCAGCATAGTTCGTTTTATTCAATAGCATTTTTCTCGCTCGCTACGCTCGCATAAGTTATTTTCTAGCTTGAAAGAAAAACATAACCAAAGACCCGTACGTATCAGAATAGATATGACAAACAGAATAGATGTGGCAAAGTGACTCGAACGTACCTAAATATATAAATAAGCAAACAATCCAACGTTTTCTGTTCTTTTATAACCGTAAGAATTTCGAAGATCCATAGAAATTACCCAAGGTAATGTCAAAGGCCCTACCGAAGTACGTCTCAGAACATTCAAATCTAGAAAAGCTTATATCCAAGGACTAAGTCGTTTTTCCCTAAAACCCAGAAACACGTGTAATCTAAAATTTTATTGTCTACAACTTTGTCCTTGGAAACAACTTTCTACCTCTCATAGTTCTGGAGATCTGGGTCATCCTGCCCAATTATGGAAGTGGCCATATACCAGGATTGGGCCATATTTTTCCAAAACCCTGAAACATGTGTTCGCTTCAATTTAATTCTCTATAACTTCGCCTTTGGAACCAACTTTCTAACTCTCACAGTTCTGGAGATCTGGGTCATCCTGCCCAATTGTGGAAGTGGCCATATACCAGGATTGGACCATATCTTCCCGAAACCCTGAAAAAGGTGTTCGCTTAAATTTAATTTTCTACAACTTCGCCTTTGGAGCCATGTTTCTAACTCTCACAGTTCTGGAGATCCGGGTCATTCTTCCCAATTATCAAAGTAGCCATATACCAGGATTGGGCCATATTTCACCAAAACCCTGAAACACTCGTTCGCTTAAATTTAATTCTCTACAACTTTGCCTTCGACAGTAAATCTCCATATTGCATAGTTAAGAAAATATAGACGAAAAACTGTTTTCGTATATGGCCTCAAACTTAATTTCGTCCATTCCATTGGCCCTAGTGCCCAGACCCCTGACCCCATATTTAGACGATAATAAATGCATCCCCCCAACTGCCACCTCTATCTACCCCATGTTACAATGAAATAGGACCTTTGTACGGGTCCAAAAAAGGTAATTCACACTAAGTTAGTTAGTCTGTTTGCTAACTTCAATGTAACAGTTAAATTGAACAAATAGCAACAGTTTCTAATTAATATCCTGAATCCTGTAGTGGGTTGTTGAACGTGCCCGAATAAAGCAGTTTTTTATAAACATTAGCCCACTGCTCGCTCCGAATTCACCTTTTCTACATTCCTCACAAACCTCCATAGATATTCGCAGCCCAGCCAAATTTCACTACCATACAAAGTCGTCGGCCTGAAAATTGATCTATGGATCAGTGGAAGTTTGCTACTTAACTCACCCACTTCACCATTTCCGTGCAACCGGCTTGATATTTTGTCCATGAAAATTATGAACAGTAGCGGAGAGAGACTGCAAACGTGACGGCCACTCAGCGGCCTTTCTAACTGAAAAAATGCATTTAATGGCTCATAACAAACTTCCATAATTAAACCGTATTCGCTACGAGCCTCGCACATTTTTCGCCTTGGTACCTTCTTAAAGGCCTGAAACCACTGAGAATCTCATCCAGTACACTTTCCACTATGGCAATCTAACTGCTACGAATTATTAAAAAAAAAACAATTAAAGACTGGAGAACATATTTACACAGTCTCTTTTCACTTCTTTCATAACCTCCTTACACCGAAGTGCACATACGTAGTGCATCAAGGTGCACCGTAGTGTATCAGGGTGCACCGTAGTGCATCAGGGTGAACCGTAGTGCATCAGGGTGCACCGTAGTGCATCAGGGTGCACCGTAGTGCATCAGGGTGCACCGTAGTGCATCAGGGTGCACCGTAGTGCATCAGGGTGCACCGTAGTCCATAGTGATACATCAAGGTGCACCATTGTGCATCAAGGTATGCCGTTGTGCATCAAGGTGCAGCTTAGTGCATCAAGATTTCATGAAAATACGATGAGTTTTACTGGAGTTATGTACAAACAGCAAAATCTCAGCGGGCCTTGGCTCAAAAATGCCCAAATTCAATTCCATAATCACTTTTTCCATTAGGGAAAAATGAATGAAAATCCGTCAAAAATTTTACTCGAGCTTTGGTGTTGAAGGAAGGACAATTTTTTTGCAGATTCGGTATCTAAGGACCATGAAACGGAAAAGTAATCAACTACCGGGTCGAAATTCGACTAGTTATAAACGTAGTAGTAAACCCAATAGACCCCTCTCCGAAACACTGCGTTCTTCGTGTAGGTCTAAAAAGAACGGAGGCTCCTGTGCTGCTCATTTCGTTCAATACGCCATTATATATATTTTACAAGCGTTTTGTCTGCATTGCGTTACTGTTCCTTAATTCGACAACTTTTTTTCTGCATTCGTTTGTTTAGATTTTGTTATACCTTTCGCTTGAGCGTTTTTCTTTATCTTAGCTAAAACCATGACAACAGGAATAATATCAAAAACAATCAAGGTGAGACCTCAGGTGGAAGGAATGATATCAATTTTCGGCCCCGACATTCATTTGGCCAATGTGAGGGCTGAATTTAAATTCAATTCGGACAGTTGTGGTTTCTGTGTAAGGTGCATAAAATGTTTATCCAATGGCCATTCGTATCAGAACCGACATTTTTCTGGTTTTCAGAGATTTATTGTTGGAAAATCTACCATTTTACATCAATGTTGGAGCACAGAGTACACCCGATGAATTTCGCGAATGTTTGGAAGCGAATTTCTCTAAGAAATTGCAGGATATCTTTTATTTGAGACACAAGACACCGATGCCATGTTTTAGAAGTCTACAGTGTAAAGTGGAAACAACTGTGACTCGAATCCCTCCTGATGCCGTACTTACTAAAATTATTTGGAATTTGGATAGATCTTGTGGACTTTTTCTTGTTACAGCCTTGTTACTAGGGTACGACAACAAGATTTACCATTATGACAACACGTTTGAACAACTAATTCAGTGTCTGTCTGAAACGGATAGCAGCATAAAGGCCGATTACAATAGAATTTTGGTCTATTTCAGGTTCGTTCAAAAATATCTTAAAAGTCCTAGTCACTTGTTTCTTGTTTACATTTCGGCAGCTTTCGCAACGGTTGTCCGTTTTGCCAGTCGAAACTTCCTTTTAAGACCAGTACGAAGAACGTAGGACTTCGCAAATGGAACTATTGCGTTTACCACGACGTTTCTAACTAGTCGATTTGATGGGGGAGTAAGGAGGAGCAGGGGGAGATGCCAAATCTGCAAAAAAATTTTGTCCATCTGACCGTCAACACGGTAAATCGAGTAAAACTCAACCGATTTCCCTGAAAGGTGATCGAAAAATCTTTTATGGGATAGAATCTGCCGCCATTTTTGTCTACGGAAGCATGTGACCGAGGCCTCTAGGGCCCTAGGTCGTTCCTAAGATCGATCCTTGACAAACACATTTTTTTTGCTGTGTTGTAGATAAAATTGAGGTAATAACTTTTACGTATGGAGGTATTTGTCCGAGGCGTCTCCTTAGGGCCCAAAAAAAGGTTTCATTTTTGACATTAGTGAGAAGATGCAATGGAGCTTTATAGGTTTTTGGGATTCACATGGATTTCTCTAGCATTTTTCGACTTATGTCAGGTATAGTAATTACTTGTGTTACTATTTTATGTTATTAAAATGCGATGTTCAAACTAAGTTAATTTAATTACAAGTTTGATTTGACTACAAGTTGTTATCGACTTTGACTCTATGACTGCTGAGCAAGGAATGAAATCTTGTCTGACACTTTGTCTCCCTTCCATTTCACACATCGATAAAACCTTATCGATGAATGCCAAGAGGTGGCGTGAGCCCGTGCGATATTCTTAACGACAAGTCAAGGGTGGTGGCTGGTGCAAGGTACCAGCCACTACATAGTTTTCCTTTCAGCGAAGCGAAAATATTTAAAATTAATTTTTTGTGATCATAACAGTCGAGCTTAACTTTGTCTGTCAAGCTTAGGCGTAACTACCCTGCATTAAGTTATTCGTATAAGTAAATATAATATAATATAATATAATAGAATCTCAATTTGCATTTTAATGCCTTTTAATTTTGAAAATGAACCGTTTTCGTTTTAACGACATTCCCACTCGAAACAATCGAAAGAACACCAAATGCAGGCTTCAACCTATCTAGCGACACAGTGTCGTTTTTTCCATTGACATTCAACACATATCCTTTCCTCAACCGTCGGACAACTTCTAATGGTCCATCATAGCGGTGACTTAAGCTAGGCTTCTTCCTGTCTATTCTCACGAAAACGTGCGTACACTTATTTAACGTTTTAGGAACGTAACTCGGAATATGTTGATTTGGTCTCGGCTCAACGGGTTTGATACAGCGCATCCGCTGCCTTAATCTGTCTACGAAATTTGAGGGGTTTCCCGGATCGCTCATAGGCGTATCAACAAAAAACTCTCCTGGCAACTTTAAGGTCTGCCCGTAAACTAATTCCGCTGGTGAGCATTTCAGATCTTCCTTCAGTGTAGTTCGTATTCCGAGTAATACTATCGGTAACTCGTCACTACAATGTACTGTGTTGCATCTAGCTCTCATTGCGTCTTTAAACTCCCTATGAAAACGTTCCACCATGCCATTGGCTTGTGGATGGTAAGAAGTTGTTCGGATTTTATTTGAACCTAAGAGCTTACACAATTCTACAAACAAGTTCGACTCGAATTGCTTTCCTCTGTCAGTGGTAATCTCTAATGGCACGCCGAAACGTGAAATGTAATGCGCAACCAGACACTTCGCTACAGCCTCAGCTGTTATACTTCTGACCGGGTATGCCTCTGGCCAGCGGGTGAACCTGTCTACTACCGTCAGAACGTACGAAAAACCACTAGAAGGTGGTAACTCTCCTACAATATCTATGTGTATGTGTTCAAAACGACCCGATGGAATGTTAAACTTCCCCAGTGGGGATTTCGTGTGCCTATTGACCTTAGATTTCTGACACGGAATACATCCCCTAGCCCAATGACTTACGTCGCTATTTAGATTGGGCCAAAAGTAACGGGTTGATATTAACTTCCTCGTTGCCCTCCTAAGGGGATAAGGTACGTACGGACGGTTTCGGCCCGTGCTAACTTCGCACCATATCTTCCCTAAATCGAGCGGTAAATCAATTTCTTTCATGACATATTTCGATTCTGTGTCGTGATTTTCTATCAACTTTTTGATTTCATCATCCGTTTTCTGAAGTTCTAACAACGCCTTAAACTCTAAGTTAACTTTGATCTCAGAAACCTCTGGGTCTTCGATCCTGGATAGAAAATCAGCAACTACGTTATGCTTTCCTTTGACATGTTGTATATTAGTGGTAAACTGTGAAATGAATTCTAGATGCCTGCTTTGCCTTGGACTTCTTTCCGTTATTGAAGACATTGCGGTAGTAAGTGGCTTATGATCGGTATATATTGTGAAATCCCTACCTTCAACGAAGTATCTAAAATGTTTTACCGATAAACAGATTGCTAGTAATTCCCTGTCCAGAGCGCTATATTTTGTTTCTGCAGCTGATAATTTTTTAGAGAAAAACCCGTCGGGGTCACCAATATAGTAATTACTTGTGTTGCTATTTTATGTTAGTAAAATGCGATGTTCAAACTAAGTTAATTTAATTACAACTTTGATTTGACTACAAGTTGTTATCGACTTTGACTCTATGACTGGTGAGCAAGGAATGAAATCTTGTCTGACACTTTGTCTCCCTTCCATTTCACACATCGATAAAACCTTATCGATGAATGCCGAGAGGTGGCGTGAGCCCGTGCGATATTCTTAACGACAAGTCAATGGTGGTGGCTGGTGCAAGGAACCAGCCACTACATGCCACTACATTAGGTTCTTTGATATTTTTCTGTTATTTTCGACATGAGTGATCTCATCCAATGGAGCTTCCTAGGTTTATGGGATTATAGTGGATTTGAAGAGTGCTAGCTTCAACTTCCATCAGGTTTTTTGGTATTTTTCGGTTATTCTCGACATGAATGAGATCATCCAATGAAAAGGTTTTGACACCGTTTCTTCGGACGAGTTTTTCAATATTGCCCTATCGGCAATTTCCAATCAAATTTAATGTGGAGGTAGACTTAAGGTAATAGTAACTTAGATACGTTCTCCTCTACTGTCACGACGATTCTGATTCGTACGGGTCCTTTCATATGTTTAATTTAAAGATGTAAAAGATTCCACCATAAAAAAATTGTAATTTTAATTTGGCCAACGTAAATTATAATGAATTTTTGTTGCAGACTTTTTGGACGTATTATGAGTGATAAGTGTACTCCAGATAAGAGAACAATGAATATAATAAAGGCAAATATATCGGGACTGGATGAGGTGCCGGGAAACAAAATATGGGCTGAGCTTGAAGCAATTTTAGGCGAGGCGACACGATTCAAGATAATGCGATTCATTTTTAAATGCGGTGGATTCAAGCACATTGGTAAGCAAGGGACAAACTCAAGAAAAGATTTCAAACCGAAACATTTACAGGACTACCGGCAAATGCTAATTTCGATGAGTTCAAAAATATGGGGAGACGTGTAAACGCTTGCAAGGCGAAAATGTTTCCAATCACTTTTATGTGTAGTTTCATCAATACACATGAGGAGGCTGTCACCATGAATCAAAGACTTAGCATGCCTGCTTATGAACGGAATCTTGCTCTCTTTATAGTGAAGTACAAGGCTAAGACTAAGAATATCGATGACTTTAAGTACGTTCCTGTACAGCTTCTCATTTTTATTACTAACTCCTTCATAAATAGACAAACGAGAAATTGAGCAATTCAGGACAGTTTCAGAAAGGGTTACTATTGGTTATTGGTTACTAACGTTGACATTAGTTCTGCTAAAAAAAATAACTGGCTTTTTGAAAAGTTTTGTTTGTTAGTTTCCGGCGGTTCATTTAAAGCAATTTCTGTGTTTTTTTCGCAGAGATATATGCTAAAAAGTTTCAGCGACCACCAGAAAACCATGTTTTTGACCACTTTCTCGGTTATAAAAAAGATTTTGAAAATCGGACAAGTTTTACTAGGTCAAACCCATATCACAACAAAAACCTCTTAAAAGGTAAAGTGTGACGCAGTCCCTAATGTAATGGCGATGCAAAAAAACATTTTAAAAAATTCAAATGTTTGAAATTGTGTCACAAATGCCAGAGCCATTTCTTGCGTATTTTCAGCGTAAGCGTCACCTCCACCAATATCATTAATTTTAGAAGTGGACATTAGGGGCTCCGTCACACTTTACCTTTTAAGAGGTTTTTGTTGTGATATCAGTAGTTTTGGAAGTTTTCAGCTGTTGGAAAAATTTCTATTTTTTGAAAAAAATTTTCTCAAAAAAAAAATTTTCTTCGAAAAAAATTTTTCGTCAAAAAAAAAAGGTGTCGCCGAAAAAGATTTTCTCCGGAAAAAATTTTTCTCCAAAAAAAATTTCTCCAAAAAAAAATTTATACTATATTTTCATTTCACTTTTTTTAAATATGGGGTTGGAAGAAATTCTTATCACAGCGCCGTAGGCAAATTTGTAGGTAGAATAGAGATTTTTCTTAGATAATTCCTTGAAAAACTATTGTTTTGTAGCGCCGCAGGCGAAAATTTTGAGGTGAAAGGCTGTTCGAATGCAAGATTTTTCATAGAATAAGAAAACAGCCGGTGTTGACGTTGAAAAGTAAAAGACACAAATCTAAAATTAGTAAAATTTTCTGAGTGTCAGAGGGGGCTCAGTAGTGGTCCAGGGGGGGGGGGGCTCAGCTCCCCCTATCCCCCCGTAGCTACGGCCCTGTGCGTCACTTTGACAGTTGCCTGCCATTTTCTAATGATACCAAAAAATTCTCCTGATGAAACTCTATAACTTTCTAGAAGAAACCATCTCTCTAAGTAGTGTCATTCCGGAGCTAAAATTCGAAAAGCGAAAAAGCATAAACGAAAATCCAAGATGGCGCCGCTATGACAGCTGGCAGCCATTTTCTTATGATACCAAAAAATTCTCCGGATGAAACTCTATAACTTTCTAGAAAAAACTGTCTCTCTAAGTATTGTCATTCCGGAGATAAAATTCGAAAAGAGAAAAAGCATAAACGAAAATCCAAGATGGTGCCGCTATGACAGCTGGCAGCCATTTTCTTATGATCCCAAAAAATTCTCCTGATGAAGCTCTATAACTTTCTAGAAGAAACGTCTCTCTAAGTAGTGTCATTCCGGAGCTAAAATTCGAAACCCGAAAAAGCATAAACGATAATCCAAGATGGCGCCGCAATGACAGCTGGCAGCGAGGGGCACATAATCATAGAAAATCCTTTGTCAACCTGTCTGGAAAATCCCATACAAAAAAGAGAAAATCCTCGAAAATCCTCCCTCAGATATTAGAAAATCCCATACAAAATAGAAAATCCTTTGTCAACGAAACTTATGATTATCTGCCCCTCGGCTGGCAGCCATTTTCTTATGATCCCAAAAAATTCTTCTGATGAATCTCTATAACTTTATTGAAGGAACCATCTCTCTAGGTAGTGTCATTTGTATTTGTATTTTAGAGACTCCACTAACAGCTTTTTACAGCCAATAACAAGTGTTGCCTATTGCGGAGCTAAAATTCGAAAAGCGAAAAAGCATAAACGAAAATCCAAGATGGCGCCGCTATGACAGCTGGCAGCCATTTTCTTATGACCCCAAAAAATTCTCCTGATGAAACTCTATAACTTTCTAGAAGAAACCAACTCTCTAAGTAGTGTCATTCCGGAGCTAAAATTCGAAAACCGAAAAAGCATAAACGAACATAACCAAAGACCCGAATGTATCAGAATAGATGTGACAAACAGGATAGATGTGGCAAATTGACTCGAACGTAACTAAATATACAAATAAGCAAACAATCCAAGGTTTTCTGTTCTTTTATAACTGTAAGAATTTCAAAGATCCATAGAAATTACCCAAGGTAATGTCAAAGGCCCTACCGAAGTACGTCTCAGACCATTCAAATCTAGAAAAGCTTATATCCAAGGACTAAGTCGTTTTTCCCTAAAACCCAGAAACACGTGTAAACTAAAATTTTATTGTCTACAACTTTGTCCTTGGAAGCAGCTTTCTACCTCTCATAGTTCTGGAGATCTGGGTAATCCTGCCCAATTATGGAAGTGGCCATATACCAGGATTGGGCCATATTTCCCCAAAACCCTGAAACACGTGTTCGCTTAAATTTAATAATCTACAACTTCGCTAGTGGAACCAACTTTCCAACTCTCATAGTTCTGGAGATCTGGGGCATCCTGCCCAATTATGGAAGTGGCCAGTGGCCATATACTAGGATTGGAGCATGTGTCCCCAAAACCCTGAAACACGTGTTCGCTTATTTTTAATTCTCTACAACTTCGCCTTTGGAACCAACTTTCTAACTTTCACAGTTCTGGAGATCCGGGTCATCCTGCACAACTATGGAATGTGAGTTTTCGCAGTTACAGCTTAGGAAAATGTAAGACGTTACAAAGTGAATTCTATTTATTTAACTGAATTGTTCAACTGTCACAAGTAAGAGGTTTCTATGATTTTTACTAAATTGATTTAGTTTAGATAGATGACTCGATTAGAATTATGGATTTCTCACACCTCCCCTTAATTTTATCAACATACAAATGGAGAATAAAATTATAATAAATCCATATTTGCTCGATGTTTCTCAAATAATACTCGACCCAGCCCTTTCGTCATGATGTCTGCTATTTGATCAGTTGTTGGTATATACTCTAATTGGACCTCACAATTTGAAATGACGTCCCGAATAAAATTGAACTTTACATCGATGTGCTTCATTCGTTTGTTTTCGTGTGATGACTCAGCAATAGTAATACAGGACTGATTGTCCTCATAGATTTTTGTTGGTAAGTCACTTTCGATTCCAAGTTCTTTTAACACGCCCCGAATCCATTTCTCCTCACAAATCGCTTCCGCTAACGCCATGTATTCGGCTTCGGTGGATGACAGTGCAACTGTCAATTGTTTCCTTGATGTCCAGCTAACCGTGTTCCCGAATACTTTGAATACGTATCCAGACGTTGACTTTCGATCAGTATGATCACTTGCCCAATCGGAATCGACATATCCAACCAACGGTTTAGCATCCATGTGCCAACGATATTCCAATTTTATTGTAGTTGATCCCTGAATGTATCGAAGTATACGTTTTGCGTGACTGTAATGACTATCATCGTAACAGCTTTGAAATCGGCTGAAATAATTGGTAGCAGCACACAAGTCTGGCCTCGTTGATATAGCCGCGTAGGTCAAGCATCCAATCAACTCTCGATACGGCTCACTTGAACATATTTCGGTATCGCCCTTCTCCAATTGCAAACGGCTTTCCATTGGCGTAGCAACCGGTTTTGATTTGTCCATTTCAAATTTACGTAAGACTTTCTTCAGGTAATGTTGTTGATCCAAGCTGATTGAACGATTTTCCATATTTCGTTGAATATGAATCCCCAGAAACGATTTTTGCATTTCCCAGGTCTGTCATCGCAAACTCTTTCTGTAGCAAAGCCTTGATCGTTCGGATTTTCTTTATGCATTTCGACAGAATTAACAAATCGTCGGCGAACAGCAAAATGATAGAAGCTTCGCAACCACCGCCTTTCACATAAAGACATTTGTCCAACTGACTGCGTGTGAACCCAATTCGAACAATCAGGTCGTTGAATTTAATGTTCCACATTCTCGACGCCTGTTTCAAACCATAAAGTGCTTTTTGTAATTTGCAAACTTTGTTACCTTCCTCAAAACCTTCCGGTTGTTGCATGTAAATTTCCTCATTCAAGTCTCCATTTAGAAATGCATTCTTAACATCCATATGCTCCATGTGCATACCAAAATGATTAGCAACGGAAATGAGAATTCGTAACGTTGTGAGCTTGGCCACTGGCGAATATGTTTCAGTGTAATCAAAACCGGCTTTCTGACTGAAACCTCTAGCAACCAGACGAGCCTTGTACTTGTCGATATCCCCATTTGCCTTGTATTTTAATTTGAACACCCATTTGCTGGAAATCGGTTTTCGTTCACTTGGTAAGTCACACAACGACCATGTTCCATTTTTGATCAAAGAATTGTATTCGCTCTCCATTGCAGCTTTCCATTCTGGCCAATCGTCGCGCCGTTTTGCATCGTTGATTGATATCGGATCATCGTCGACGTACTGTTGAGCTGATAAAGCGATTTGTGCGTCGTCAAACCCATATCGATTCGGTGGCCGACGATTTCTCTCACTCCGCCGGATACGTCCATCGTCAATCGAATTGTCTCGTTCCGTTCTGATATTTGCGTCATCAAAACTCTCTGGCTCGGAATCCTTGTCCGAAAACGTAATCTCTGCAACTTTCGATCGATTCAAAATTGACTTTTCATCAAAAATCACATTCCGTCCAATGACCACTTTCCGCTCTTCGATATTCCATAGTCGATACGAATTGTTTGCTGCGTACCCAAACATGATGCACTTCGACGATTTTTCTTCCATCTTTTTTCGCTTCTCAGCTGGTATGTGATTGTAGCAAACTGTACCAAATACACGTAAATTTGAAATGTTCGGCTTCCCTCCATACCATAATTCTGCTGGCGTTTTCGTCGAAAATTGTTTTCCAAATGCACTGGTCGGACAACGGTTTCGTATGTAATTCGCAGTCGAAACAGCTTCCGTCCAATATTTTCGTTCGATTCCACTTACCAATAACATAGCCAAAGC
Organism: Pseudolycoriella hygida; assembly: GCA_029228625.1. NCBI lineage: Eukaryota > Metazoa > Arthropoda > Insecta > Diptera > Sciaridae > Pseudolycoriella > Pseudolycoriella hygida. The sequence continues at coordinate 11,780,924 of CM055405.1, read as the reverse complement.
TTTTTCTTTCAGAGTGCGATTCAAACGTTCCGCAACCCCATTCATCTCGGGATTGTATGCGACGGTGTACTCCATTTGAATTCCTTTAGTTCTGCAAAATTCTTTAAATTCGTTTGAAACATACTCACCGCCGTTGTCGCATCTCAATCTCGCAATTTTGTAACATATTTTCTTGATCTTGCAACAATGCAACGCTTCTGCCATTGCGGAGAATGTTTTGAATTTTTCCAACGTTTCACTCTTCTGCCGCATACAATAAACCATTGATGCTCTCGTGTAATCATCAATAAATGTTACAAAATATTTCATGCCATCGTACGACATTTCCGACACCTCCGACACATCAGTATGAATCAATTCCAATACCCGGGATGATCTGGTTTGGTTCTTCTTTGGAAATGGTAATCTCGTTTGCTTGCTCATAACACACGACTCGCACAGTTTGTTTTCTTCACCGACAACCATCGACTTCATGCCATCAACCATCCCTTGTGTTGCCATTTTCTTCAAATCGGATGCATTTAAATGGCCCAAACGGAAATGCCATAAATTTTGTGCAGTATTGTTCCATTCCGTTTCGTCCGTGATGCCGGCGAAAACGCTTCGTTCCACGTAGAAAATGATTCGATACAGATTTCCTTTTACTTCGGCAACAAACAATGTTTCACCATCCTTCGTAATGTGTGCGAAATCACCATCGAACAGCACTTGATAGCCTTTTTTTGTCAAACTGCGAATCGACAAAAGGTTACGCTTCAGATCTTTTACGTACAATACGTTCTGCAGAGTCTTCGGATTCGTCTTTCCATCATTGAACGTTTTGATGGCAATGTTCCCTTGTTGTTTCGCAATAAGTTTTTCATTCTTCTTCGCAATGGAAATGTTTATGTTTTGAATGTCCTCCAGGTTCTCAAAGAATTCTTCATTATTAACCATATGCTCAGTTGCTCCCGAATCCGAAACCATTTCCAATCTCGACGAATCTTCGGCACATGACAATCCGAGATGTTCATAATTGCTCACTGTTACGTTCAGTAACGCCTTTTCGGTATTGTCCTTTTCGATCTCATCTCCAATATCTTCGAACGCACATAATATTTGTTCATCATAATCGTAATTACATCGGCTGACTTTTGCTGCATGCACATCGTCCTTGGATTGATTCGTGTTCGATTGATTTTTCTGTTTCTCATCCGATTTTCCCGAATAATTTTTCTGAACTTTCTTCGATCGACAATTCGCTTTTATGTGACCGGCTTTACCACACTTGTAGCATATAACACTACTACTCTTTGCCTGCATAGCATTGTGCCCATCGGTTGACTTACATGTGGAACCACCACCAAGTCCTTTGCGTTTGTTGTATTCGTCCAAAAGTCTGCTCTTCACGAATTCCAAACTCAAATTCTTCTGGTCCATCGTCTCCAGCGCTGTGACCAAATTGTCGTAACTCTTGGGCAATGTTATGAGTAGATGCACGACCACATCCAGTTCTTCCAATTTCGTTCCAGTCGACTTCAACTGACGTATCTTCGTATCGAAATTGAGCAAATGATTGATAATATCTTCATTTTCGTTGTACTTCATTGTTAGAATTTGCTTTCTCAACAATAACTGACTCGCAATGCTTTTCCGTTCGTACATACTTTCCAATGCATCGAACATTTCCTTGGCCGTTGTCTTATCCTTAACATTTTCCAGTTGGACGTCGTGTATCGTCTGGACTAAGATTGAAATACATTTCTTTTCGTTCTTTCGGATTTCGGTTTTCTTAGCCTCATCATTGGTTTTTGCGACAATTTCCTCCAACTTTTCCTGGATAAAATTCTTCAAGTCTTTTTCATCGAGTAAAACTCCAACACGATACTTCCAATGGCTAAAATTCGTTCCATCGAATAATGGAATTTTAAAACTTGTTCGATTTTCATCCATTTCGATTTAATTGCTGGGCACTATAACCTGTGAGTTTTCGCAGTTACAGCTTAGGAAAATGTAAGACGTTACAAAGTGAATTCTATTTATTTTACTGAATTGTTCAACTGTCACAAGTAAGAGGTTTCTATGATTTTTACTAAATTGATTTAGTTTAGATAGATGACTCGATTAGAATTATGGATTTCT
>CM055405.1:11758189-11774144 GCA_029228625.1 Pseudolycoriella hygida | reverse complement strand
TTTTTTGAACTCAACATAATTTTGTTTAAAAATGTTTGTTGCGAATCGAAGCTTAATGCGTCACCCTCCTCTGATTTCAGAACTTTTGTAACTGGAAGAAAAAAGTTTTACCTTAAATGATTAATGCGTCACACTTTTCTGATTTCACAGCTTTTGTAAGCAGACATAAAGACTTGCGTCACACCTCCTCTGTAAGAGGTTTTTTTTGCGGTCATTCAATCTTGTATTCGTTAATTGACGAATAAGCGTCACTCTTCGACATAGACCAGCGTCTTCAAAAGTTTTTTGTAATGTGGCCCACATGTCTTTTGCAGTTTTGCACGTGCGAATAAGCGAAAAAATTGTAGGAGTGAGAATAAATGGAGCGCACATTTTCGTGTAAATCATGCTCTCTTTTATGAATAGTGAATAGCCGCTGAAAAGAAACCAATAATAGCAGGACATTGTCGGACCTAAATGTGACGCCCGGACATCAGGCATTCCAGTTTTGATGTTTTTTGGAATGTTGGGAAATCCTTGTTATTGAAAAGAGCAGCAAAATATTTTTATCTCCCAAAAACTCTCGCCAACTGTATAAAGACTGATCCTTCCATCAATTTTTTCAATAATTCCATAATTTGTCTCAATATTCCACCCCACTGGTAGTTTCCGTTTTCATTTTTTTTAAATCAACAAATCGATAATTCTACATAGACTGCAGTGACGGTTGTCTTAAAACTTACAATCATAACGATGCAGTTCAATTCAGTAAACAACGCAGCCTACCCTCCCCATAAATTCACATTTTCTCCCCAAACAATAGAATAGTAATTTAAACGTGAAAAAAAATAATAAATAAGAGGAAAATAAATCATAAAAGAGCTTATGCCCTAATTCTACAGCACATTCTAACCGATCCCGAATTACAATAGAAGACGAAACCATTTCCCAATGGACTTCAAAATAAACTGCAAAAAGAATTTATTATCGTTATGTTCTCATCAACGGTAGCCACGCGACTTTGACGGCGTTGCGACGTTACGCAAAAATATATGAGAGCTTAATGCATATGATGAGTATTGCATCAATCTAAACAAAACAAAATATTTAAGGTAACTGACAGTGAGTTGTCCCAATTTATCAAAATGTGTGGAAGAAGTTTGATGTAAACTCAGAAAAGTTTATTTGAAATATCTGAAGACCGCTCATGCTCTCAGATGACATTTTTTGTGTGATCTTCCGCGTCTATTTTTCGTGAATGTGGTGCCATGTATGGTATAGAAACGGGAGCGTCGAATTATTCTTGATGACCATTCACTGTGAATGGCTAGTGTGAGTGATGTCATTAAATGCTCCCAATCGAGTCCTGTAACTAAGCTTGGGTGATTTTTTTTATTAAAGACAGCTATCTTAAGACTCGCACAGGGGCCTCCGCTCGAGCGCATTGTGCTAGCTTTTGTGGTTAACCAATTGCTGTTACCTCAAATCTTCCCGTGCTATAGATGAAGTTCACGATGTGCTTTGGCTCCAAGTATTTGACATTTATTCTCCAAAATGTGTTCTTCTTTTTGTGTAATATAGGCCGGGCAATAGCATAGGTAACGTTCGGCTGCATCCGTGTGATGTCCACACAGACCAAAGCCCAGTTCGTTTTCTGATTATGGTAAGGTGCCTGTTGAAGCCGAAATGTCTTGTTACCACCCCGATGAAGATTTTTTGTCTTGTGCGACTGATATTTGGAAGAAATTTCGCACTCTCTCGGCTTATACTTAAACAGTTTTTTGCCTGTCGGCACTTAAGAATATCGATATTTCGGGTCCAATTCGCTTTTCAGCGCACGTTTCCTGGCTAGTTCGTCTGCTTTTTCGTTCCCGGCGATTCCTAAATGCCCTGGAACCCACGTCAGTTTGATGTTACGTGTTGACGTGAAGCTGACGATTTTAACCCGACTCTCTAGGGTTACTTGTGATTTATCTGTGCAATTTGTTACCGTTTGTGTGGAGTCCCAGACGGTATGGTAGCTTTCTATGATTGATTTCGGGATTTAGTGGGCCCTTTTTAGTACCCCCGCACCCGCTCCTACTTTAATTAAAGAACCGTCCGTATATAGTACAATACTGCTCGGTCTTATGCTACCCGTAAGCCATCATTCCTTTGTTGGAATACTAATATGAAATTTTCCGACATAAGTTTGGGTAAACTTGTGAACGTTCCTGAACTCAATTTTTTGAAGGGAAAAATCCATTAGTTAACGAGTTTTGAACCCGAGTATTTTTGGTGGGGAAAGCTATCGCGTCAACACAAAGCCACTTCGTGGTTCTACCATGATCAGGCCAGTAGCTAGGGGGGCGAAAAAGAAGATTGAGGCTTTGCTTAAGTCGTTATGGGAGGTTCATTTTTAAGGTATTGTATTTTCAGGTTAACTTAAGAGTGATTTTTCCAAAACTTCGAACAGGTTCTATGAAACTTGAATACAACACCTCCTTGATTTATCCGAATTCGGTGTTAATTGATTCCTTAGACCGTCCTGAGAAACTTGTAGAAGAAAGTTTTTTTGGAAAAAAATTATTTGGGCATCCGACCCCTGAAAAAATACCTCTGCACCAAAGTCGGTAAAAACGTTTTTCTGCAATACTTTCCCAAAAACTTTTCGGATAAACCTGAAATTGGTGCCATTTGCCTAAGTTTTTGAGGCGGATTTTTTAAAATTTTAAATGCCTAAAAAAGTGGCCTGTGGCAGAGCGATTCAGAGTTGAAAAAAGCCACTTTTTGAAAACGGTCTGGAGGTCCCAAACATCGCGGGAAGCGCATAGGTCCCTCCATTCATTTTAGCCGAAAGTCCATATGGACCCGTACAGTTTATGGTCTTGGTCGTCACTCTAGTGACACATACCCAAAAATCATAGAAAAACGCACTTTTTCACAGACCCCAAACTCATTATCGCTTCGCGCCGGTTCAAAAAACTCTGGAATCGCCATCATGTTATAACTGATTCAAAACAGGAATTTCTAGGAATTGGAGGTGTTCGAAATTTTGGCAAATTCACTCATAAATGTCAAGTGTGTTACTTGTAGAGATACTCATAGCACAAAGCATTATCAGTGCCAACAATGACCTAAAAGTGTCAGTTTGCACAACTCGCGAGCATTTACCTTTTTAATTTGATTTGTTAGATAAAGTGCTGTACGAAAATATGTGAAACGAAGTCCATTTGTTAGAGTATTTTTTTCAACAAATTTTTGTGAGTAATTAGTTTGAACGGAATGTCGTCCTTTCTGAATAGTTCACCATAAATGCAACTTTGAAATGTGGAAAGTTTATTATACTATAGACAAATACACTAGGGTGGTTCAAGAATAAAAAGTTTTTCAAAAACTCAATGTGCGCCTCGATTTCTCGCTTCCTTTTCGCATCCTGAGCCCATCACAGAGACTAATTTTCTACAGAAATAAGAGAATCGACGAATGAAATTCACTAAAGTTAGCTAGATCTCAAGGCCATGGAAGTGCGCTTAGTCGAAATGTTACAAACGTAATGACAAATTTTGCGGACTCTGCGCTGTGAAAGGAATTTTGTTTCACTTGAAATTTAAGCGTTTTTTCTCATCAAATATTAACTGCTTAACGATGAAGAAAACCGCCTTTTAAATATCAATCAAAATTTTGAATAATTCAGTGAAAATGTGAGCACTTGCTGTAAATTTACCACGTTCCGCAGACATCAAAGTAAAATGGAAATCATTTCTTTTCCATTTATTTTTGCCTAAATGCCACCGTCGATTTAACGATAAAGAGAATTTTTCACTGCAATAAACCGAGAAAATTATTGATTTTTTTCGATTTGACCATCTGTTAAAATTGAACCGACTGAATATCCCTACTTATCAAGATGTTACGGAATAGTTTACTGTACAATTATGTGAAACGAAGGGGTTTCCATGCAGCGATGAGTATAATTTAAAAATGACAAAATTCTATAGGTTTTTTTTAAATCCATTTATTACAACAACCCATTCAGTGTACGGAAAAAATTGTTCAATTCAAAAATCCTTTTGTTAGGAAATATGGCAACTGGCTTTTGATTATTGATTTAAACTCTGGATTGGAGTAAGCCACCTCTCGTAGTTTAGCAGTTGCCGTTTTATCATTAATTACATCCTCGTTAACTAAAAGGAAGGGCAAGTGACATACCGCAATGACAACCTCTGAAATCATACGCTAGATGTTTGGAATTTTCAAAAAAAAAAAAAAATTCAAAATCAAACAAACCCAGGAATCCACTTTGCTGTAGTTCAATTTGTAGGTCAAGCATCGATGGTGGCTTCGACAAGTTACCGATGCTCATCAGGGTTTTAACGAACTCATTGTAATAATACGTAATCAATTCGTTTCTGAATCGCTGACGAATCTCGGCTGAAGCTACTAAATATAGAACGGAAAAAATATCAATAGCTGGTGTAGCCCAAACGCAGTATTGATAGTCGACCTGAAATTATGAAGAAAAGAGATCTCTCAAAAAACTGTACCGACTCTCTCGAGTAATTTTAGATCAATGTAGCGTTCGTTGGTTCAGGTATAGAGAATGGGAGATAACAGTGTACCAAGGAAATTTTTAGATCAGTATGTAAGAGCTCGTAGATCAAGAAAACTTCATTTAACATTTAAAAGCCACTCACAATTCTTCATCCCACTTCCAATTGTTCAACAAAAATCGAAAAACTAAAAGTGCTGATTTCGTCGTTTACGACTCATCAGTACACCTTGTCTTAAGACCATTGAACAATTGGAAGTAGGATGAAGAATTGTGAGTGGCTTTTAAATGTTGATTCAAGCAGGTGGACTTTAATCTGCCGAAGGTACAGCAGCCATAGTAAAATATTACTTCTATGGGTGCAATTCTACCAAAACGAGAATTTTCTCAAATTTTTTACCTTAAGGCCCATAACTTGTGTGCTAAAATATAGTCTACATTTAGGCGCTCAAATATTATATTTTCGCTGATATCCATGGACAAAGATGCAGTTTCAAAAAAGTAAGTCAGCATTTCCCAGTCGCTTGTCGATCCCTGGCTCCGACAACGGTCAGATCAGACGGCAAACAGAGGGTGCTAAGAATCCCTGGGTTACAATAGGTTGTCATACCGGATTATATATTGCCACATACAACGCCAGAACCCTGACATCGAGAGAAAAAATGATCGAAATGGAAATGACGCTTGATAAAATCAAATGGGATGTCGTCGGAATTAGCGAAGTAAGGAAACCTGGAGAGGAATGCTTAAAAATGCAGTCTGGACATACGTTCTACTACAGAGGTAGTGATAGCCAGATGTTGATTCATGGTGTAGGATTATTTGTACACAAACGCTGGTCAAGTCATACAACCCACACTAACAGCATATCCGACAGAGTAATATATGTCTGCCTGAAACTAAATGAGAAGTACAGCATCAAAGTCATTCAAGCGTATGCACCTACATCCACTCACGACGACGAAGAAATAGAAGCATTCTATGAAGACATTTCAAAAGCGATGGAAGAAAATAAAACACACTACCAGTTGCTGGTCGCAGACTTTAACGCAAAGTTAGGAAAGAAAGAGGAGGAATCCGAAACTTCCATAGGAAATTATAGTTACGACCGAAGGAATGAACGGGGAGAAACGCTTCTGAACTTCCTACAACAACACAATATTTACGCTTCAAACTCGTTCTTCCCTGGAAAGCCTCAGAGAAAATGGACATGGGCTAGTGCAGATGGCGATGGCGTGACGAAAAACGAAATTGATTATATAATAACGAATCAAAAGTCAATAGTCAAAAACGTTACTGTTTTGAACGATTTTTCGACTGGAAGCGACCACAGAATAGTACGTGCCAAAGTTATGCTGAATACGAGATTCCAAACTGGTGAAGAAAGCTGATATCCTCGATATACATCGACTCAAAGAATTGAGGACCGATTTCATAGAAAACATGAATGAAAAGTTGGGTGATGTGGATGTAGAACACTCTACTTTAGACGAATTGAACTCTGTGATATTGAATGTCGGATCAGAAGAGTTACCTGAAATAACTGTCGAAGAAACGGAAGCATCGCTATTGGAAATGAAGAACAATAAATCGCCTGGAGAGGATTGCGTACCAATTGAGGCTATCAAGGAAGGAGGTGACACCTTACTTCGAATGATAACGATATTGTTTAACAAATGTCTGGAAATGGAACGAATACCTAAGTCATGGGAGAATGCAATTATCACCCTTTTACACAAAAAAGGAGATATAACAAAGCTCGAGAATTACCGACCAATTAGTCTCTTATCACAACTATACAAGCTCTTCATGAAGATCATTGCAAAACGAACGACGAAGAAACTAGACTTCTATCAACCCGTAGAACAAGCAGGGTTCCGGTCCGGGTTCAGCACGAATGATCACTTACAAGTCATGAGGAGCCTGATAGAAAAATGCAACGAGTATAAGATTGGTTTAGTGTTGATCTTTATTGATTTTGAAAAAGCGTTTGACTCGGTGGAAACGTGGTCAATCTTAGAATCATTAGACAAGTGCAGAGTTGACTTTAGATATTCAAATACGATTAGATATGTCTACGAGAATGCCACATCATGTGTGAAACTTCATGAAAATACTAATAAATTCAAGATTGGACGAGGCGTAAGGCAAGGTGACACGATCTCTCCGAAGTTATTCACGTCAGTTCTAGAGAGCGTTTTCAAAAAACTAGACTGGAGCAAAATGGGAATTAACATAAATGGAAAGTTCTTGAACCATCTCCGCTTTGCAGAAGATTACATGAAGAGTCCAGTAAAGTTGGTTTGAAGATGAATCTCTCGAAGACTAAAATCATGACCAATATTGACGATGACACCGAAATCAAAGTTGTTGATGAAATCATAGAACGGGTTGACAGCTACATATACCTAGGCCATAAACTGAAACTTGGTATTGACAACCAAACCACTGAAGTTAAACGAAGGATCGGACTCGGTTGGGCAGCGTACGGAAAACTCAGCTCGATATTCAAAAGCAAGATGAACAATAGTCTTAAACGGAAGGTGTTCGATTTGTGTGTTCTTCCGGTGCTTACGTATGGAAAACAAGCTGAGAGTAACACAAAGGGCAATGGAACGGAGCATGTTGGGTATAACGCTAAGAGATAAGATGTCGAACGAGTGGATTTGACAGCAAACTAAGGTCGTTGATATCATGGAACGCATAGCGACGCTAAAGTGGAACTGGTCTGGTCACATTGCGAGAATGACAGATGAACGATGGACCAAGAACATTATGTCATGGAGACCACCAACGAAAAGACCGATGGGCAGACCGCCGGAACGATGGACAAATAGTATCAAGAGAATGGCAGGAACAAATTGGCAGCAAGTGGCAAACGATCGTACGAGATGGAAATTGTTAGGGGAGGCCTACGTCCAGCAGTGGATAAACATGGGCTGATGAAGAAGAAGAAGAAGAAACTTATTTTTTGGGATTGAACCTTGTCTCAGAACGACGAGTTTTTGTGCAAATTTTTACGATTTTTTCGCCGTTCTCAGAGTAGGTAGGATCCCAAAAAATAAGTTTAGTTGCTATTAAAAGGCAACATTTTTAGGAAGGGAAATGCTGACTTACTTTTTTGAAACTGCGTCTTTGTCCACTGATATCAGCGAAAATATAATATTTGAGCGCCTAAAGGTAGACTATATTTTAGCATACAAGTTATGGGCCTTAAGAAAACGTCCTTTTGTGAATGTTTCTAAGGTCTCTTAACTTGATCATCAATACAAACAAATCTAACTCTTCCAGAGCTTTTCTGGAGCTTAAAGCTTCAGTCGAATATATTTGGAATGGAAGCAAACAACTTTCTATGTATTCATCTGTTCTATTAACACCACCATAGGGAGCGTTCATGCATGACGTCTGCATTTTTCCGGTTTTTTGGAACCTCCTCCCACATGTCTGCAATGTTCCATACAAATGAAGAATTTTTGGTGTCAAGTGTCTGTTTTATTGGACCCACTCCCTCCCAACGCAGACGTCATTTATGAGCGCTCCCATAGTCTTCTTGCGAGTGCAAATAATCTCAACAACATTCCATGGAAAAAAAGATTGGTAAAAACTTGAAAATGGTGGGTGATGAAACAACGCGCTTGTTCTTGCCAAAAGATTGTGTCACAATTTTTATGTTTGTCCGTATTCAGCTATGAGAGCATGGATGACGCAACTTAAGGAAAGGGTAAGTTGAGACGTTAATTCAGCTACATAGATGTCACCAATTGAGATACAAGACACGGACATGACCCGGTCTTATGGTCAGAATCGTTTCCATCTGCGTATCATACTTACGAAAAGAATATCATTTTTTTCGTTGTCGCCCTTCGTCAATATGTTCTTATAATTTAAATCTCCATGATTTAAAACATTGAATCCGTTCGTTTTGGCTGTAAAAATGTCTTTACCCTTTGCGAAAAAGGAGCTCTCCAATTTACTTAACCTTTCTGCATAGTCGTCATATCCTTCCCAAGTTTTTATTTCGTTAACAAAATAGCGATAACTTTCATACATGAAAGTCAAATTCTCACTGTACTTTTTGTTGAAAATCCCTGACGCAAATGAAGACACACTTTGATGCTGTAAATGAAGAAAAGTTTCACAAATTGAAATTATCGATGTTCTTATTGTCTAGTTACTTCTTTTGCCATGAAAAAAGACGTTGCATGCCATCTGGCAAGCTTGAAAATCGTAGCCAAAGTCTTATCTAAGTTTAATGTTGTCTCTGGAACCAAATACATTTTCTCGTCCAAATCTTCTAACACAATAACAGCATTCGATTCGGCTGTGTAGTAAATCACTCTGTGCAGTTAAATTTTTGTTAATTGTCAAGTAAAAATTGTGTATTTGCATGCCTATGGATGGAACGAGATGTTTACAACTGCTGAGAAATGTTCTTCGACAAATCAACTTAGGGAACGTTATTTCAAATGAATTGATTTCTTAAGTTCGTATCCACTTCTAAATACTAACTATTAAACTACGCATACACCCTCTAGTTTCGTTTACAATTAGAAAACTTATATTTTGCTCATAGTTTCGTTTCTGTTGATTGACCAGCTGGTGCACTCATACATAGAAACATAGAAAAATTTTTGCTTCTGTTGTATGTTCTTCAACTGGTTTATTGCCGTTGTGTATGAAAAGAACACAAAAGAACAACGGCAATAAACCAGTTGCAGAACATACAACAGAAGCAAAAATTTTTCTATGTTTCTATGTATGAGTGCACCAGTTGGTCAATCAACAGAAACGAAACTATGAGCAAAATATAAATTTTCTAATTTTATGTTATTTGTAAATTTCTTGGGATGGACGTACGACTTTTCTCTTCATTCTACAAGGGAGAAATTGCCTTCGAATCACTCGAAATTAAATAGTTACAATATGGGGACGAACGAAAATCTGAGAAAAAGTATAATATTGACCTCTAGTACATTACAATAAAGTGAAATATATAATTCCATATGCCACTAAGCTCGACAAACCCTCGTGTGCGTACAAAACTCATAATTAAGTAGCGATAGCTACTTTATGCTTTCACCCTTTCTGTCCGTCCGACCGTCCATCAATTCACCCTTAGGGAATCACCGATGATTCATTGGGGAATCACCGATGATTCATTGGGGAATCACCTATGATTCATTGGGGAATCACCAATGATTCATTGGGGAATCACCGTCGATTCCTCAGGGAATCACCGATGATTCATTGGGGAATCACCGATGATTCATTAGGGAATCTCCGATGATTCATTGGGGAATCACCGATGATTCATTGGGGAATCTCTCACAGCATACTCTCCTATACCAATGACAATGATTTATATACTTCATTGTATCATATAATGTTTCACTATATACGAGAAAGTGTGTAAGTGCAAACTTGACATATAGAAAAATTTTTAAAGTGAAAAAAATCATCTTTCCCTCCTAACAGATAACTATTTGAAACTACTAAGGGGCCATTCAAGTAGTGGGCACACATTTTTGGGTGGAGGGTGGTTTGAGAGAAACGCACGCTCCATAAATTTTGAATTTTTTTACATGTATTTTTGCGTGCAGGCTGTCAGAGGGGATCCAAAATCAGTCTTGGCTTCTAAGGGATTGTAAGCTTCACCAGCGCCTCTGTCAAAAAAATAAATTTTCTCCGAATGCATAAATATTTTTCTACCTTGGGCCAAGTTGAGTGTTCTCGCCGGCGCGGTTTAGCAATCGATGCATTTCGTCCAATGTAGAGCTGTAGACACTGATTTCATTTTCGAATGAAATATCTTCTTTGACAGGCCTTGCCGCTGAGGGAACTTTTAGAATGAAAGAAAAATTCGTTTGAGGCGTCTGCTTTGACCATACTGTTACGGTAGCACGAAATATGGGACTAGCGAATGGATCATTCGATTTGGAAGCTGAATTGATTGAAAAGCTCAATATCTGCGGTAAAAGTGTTATGGAAAAGTTCGGAACGGTAAGTGAACTTGTCATTAAATTGCATACCTTTACATCTTTATCCGATACACATGATCTTATGACTTTTACAAAGAATTGCTCATTAATCCATTTGGGAAGGTCCTGCTGTGGCACTTTCATGTTTAAATTTGTTTTATTGGCAAATTTTCTTTGGAATAGCGATAAGGTATATTATACAACAGCGGAACGGCAATAATATTGGCAAATTGCACCTTTCTAATAAACTTATCTCATTGAACTGAATGAAAAGTTACTGCCATGGTTTACGATTGTACTAATAAAATAAACCTCGTGAAAATGATAAGATTATGATACGTTTTGGCTTTGGTGAGTCTGTAAGAAACAAATATTAATTGATTGTAAATGCTCATTTATCTTTTCCAATCTATGTACGCAAGCAGGACGTGATATGATATTTAGTCAGTGTCGTCAAAATAAGTGTTTAAATTGATTGTTAAAATTTTAATTCAAGCGAAATTGTACTTTGTTTACATTAGACATAGAAATCCGTTTCACTATTTTGTTCTGTTACATTTCGCTGTTTATTTAGAAGCTTCGCAAAGCTTTACATATTTTAGACCGATACAAAATTCAAGGTCTATAGTGTTTTTCATTATGTTCGTCAAATTTTCACTTGAGAGAGTTGATGGGTTTTCCGTTTTGAGGTCTAAATAAAAATCTGTGAAAAAATGTCAGTTTCACCCCTTTGTCGGTCAAATATCAACCGATCTCGATAAATGTTCATCAATGTGTCAAGTGAAAGTTAGTGATTTGAGAGAACGTGAAAAAATTTGGTTCGTTTGAGTGGTTTGGTGTGTTGAGAGTTAAAAGTGTGGACTTGTCAACCGCATAGGTGGCTATTTTCCACAAATATTTAAGGGAGGCGCAGGTCAGGTTGTTTTTCATCGTAATGATCGACAGCGTGAGTTTTCATAAAAACTTAATAAGTTTTAGTGGTCAGTGGCTTTCTGTCGGCTTTCACCTCCATGCATGTTGGAGCTATGAGTCGGTTCAAAGGTCGGTCGAAGACATTAGGTGTGTTGAAAAGATTTTGAGCTTTAAAGCTCATAGTTAATTTGGCCGAACCCATTTACAAATTTTTGAAATTTTAGAAAAATGTTCAACTTTTGTGTGGACAATCTAGAAAGTAGGTTCTTTTTGGCCCTTGAAATTCCTGATTACGAGAACGCTATTAGATCCTGCTGTGTATGTAATGGTAATTCAATTGCCTTTGGCCTAGAGTGGATCCACATTATTATGTAACCTGTCATAGGTCGGGTCAGTGGTATTTCTGCCACACATCCTCACTCTCTTTAAATATAAAAAAAAACAATAAAAATCGTTTGATTTACATGAAATTTGTACCAGAGACATCTTTCACCGGACTGCCTCTGTATTAATTTGCCCGGCTTTTGCATACTAACCCACTTTCCCCTCGCATTTGACGTGACTTATGAATGAATGACTCCTTACCGTTACACATTTTTCAATTATTGACGTCAATACTGCGTAGAGTGTGGAAGCTAATGAGATTCGAGGAAACGACAAGTAAATTTAAGTCCAAACATAACCAGACCCGTACGTATCAGAATAGATGTGACAAACAGAACAGATGTGGCAAATAGAACAAATCTTGCAAAAAAACTCGAACTATATCTTAATTTAGTAATAAGCAAAGAATCCAACGTTTCATGTTCTTTTATAACTATAAGAATTTCAAAGTTCCATAGAATTTACCCAAGCCCAAGGTAATGTCAAAGGCCCTACCGAACTACATTTTATTCTCTACAACTTTGCTTTTGGAAGCAACTTTCTACCTCTTATAGTTCTAGAGATATGGATCAATCCTCCCAATTCTAGAAGTGGTCATATCTCAGGATTGAGACATTTTCACCCAAAACCCTGAAACACATGTACTCTAAAATTTCATTTTCTACAACTTTGCCTTTGACAGTGAATTTCCATATTGCATAGTTAAGGAAATAAACACGAAAAACTGTTTTCGTATATGGCTAAAAATCTCAATTTCGTCCAATCCATTGGTCCCAGTGCCCAGACCCCTGACTCGATTCCCACAAAAATGTTTTCCCTTTCATTTAGCACCACATGAGCAATTTGGTGCTATACTTGCTGAGATATTTGCGAAAAAGCTTACCCAACCCTCAAAAAACCATGTTTTTGGTCACTTCCTCGACCATATCTGCGGAACCACTTAATCGATTTTGCTCATCTTCGAACTTGAATCATGGTAGGCATGTATCTTTCAGGGAAAAAAAGTTTAGGGTGATCGGTTGAGCCGTTTGGAAAAAAAGTGGAGACGGACGGACGGACATTTTTTTATTGTTGATTCGTCATATTTAGGCAAATGCATCCCCCCAACTGCCACCTCGGTCTACCCCATGTTACATTAAAATTGTTTGTAGTAAACGTCCTATACTTCGTACGGGTCCAATAAGAACAAAAAACAACACCCGAACGATTAACGTTCCAATGAATTTCAAGAAAGGCGAATTTCGAATGAGAGTCCGACTGATAAAATCTGTGTTGAATGAAAGGAAAAGGTTTAGCGCGATTGTAACATTGACTTATTCTAAGCGTTAACAAATTGTAATTTTTCTCATAAAACATTAGGTTCCGTTTCGTTCGTCAGATAACGAATTGGGCTATCATACAAAAATACGACCCTAGGTCAAACGTGTATTCTGGGGAAGGGGAAAATCTCCCAAAATGGCGGAAAATTCACTTTTCCGATTTTTCGCACTCTTACTTATCACCCAAAAAAATTAAAAAAAAAATATATTTGATGATTTTAATCGAAACAATATTTTGTGTGTAATATTCAAGCTATTCCGGAATACTCGCCACGAAAAGTAACCATCCTATATGTAAAAGCTCGAAGACTTTTGTTTGTTAAAAGGAATCATTTTAAAAACAAAAGAATGTGTTAATCTTTCGAAGACCGCTAGTTATCATCTCAAAATTGTGTATACTACACTAACAATGGTATAATTAGTTCCAAGTCTGACAAAAATCCCTGCAAATACAAATCAAATAAAATTTTCGAACATCTGTCGCTCTATACTCAAACGACATATCAAAATACTTTTGAAAAGTGCACATTGCTCTCCGACAAAAGGTTATAGTAAAAACATCAAACAATAGAGAATATGCGAAAGTATGTATTTACATCGAAAAATTGAACCGTGGCTCTTAGTTGTATATCTCCCCATCTAATAGCATTAAATCCTAACAATAGAGAGCACCGCATACATTTTTCCATTTTCGTATCACATTCAGCCAAGTAACTCACTCACCCTTCACAATATTATAATTCAAAAAAAAAAAAAGTTGAGATACAGCTGTCTCTGAATGCGTACACTATACCCACGATGATAAATAGTACAACACAGAACACAACTATGGGTTTGGCCCTTTAAAAAGGAATATTCGATGGAACGGTGGTGTGTGTATCACACATTATAATGGGACACATGTTCGTAACGGTATTTGAACATTTACTATACGACAACATAAAAAGTTTTATTTTCCCTTTTCTTTGGCATGACGATAAGCAATTTTTTAAGGTGTATTTCTATTCGAATTGTATGCGGAAAAGAATAAGGGGCTGAAAAGATTAAGGAATGTTCTAACCATACAATAATGTAAGGTGGTTTTCACAGTGGTATAAGGTTGCTTGCATGAATCATTTGTACGGTATTATCAACAAGTGGTTTTCATTTTGTAAGAAATTCTTTGGTGTAGGTCGACTTGTACATATTCATAGTCTCAGTGAGTGTTTATACACTTGTGGTTGGTTCGGTACGAGAATAGTTGAATGCAAAGGGGAATTTTCTTGAGTTCAAGTTCAAGAATTGATTTATGGTTATGTATTTATAAGAAGGTGATAGGGGTTGGCTTTATTATATTTGTTTATTCGAATTGAATTGAAGTGAACTGGATGTGCTCTAAGAAAGTGATAATTGATGAAGAGGGTAACTATAATTTGATTGAATTGAATTGAAGGGAAAATTATAAGTTGGATTGTGTAAGCTTTTTATTGGAATTAGATAATAGCCTAAACCCATTAGTTACTTGCTAATGAAGAATTGATGAACAACGACTTTTGCAACCAGTCCTATTTCGGCCCGGTAGCTGGTTATGAGCTCTAAATTTTCAAGAAATATATAACCGCAAAAAAACGTCGTACAGAGGAGGTGTGACGCAAGTCTTTATTTCTGCCTACAAAAGTTCTCAAATCAGAAAAGGATGAGGCATTAAGCATCTAAGGTGAAACTATTTTCTTCCAGTTACAAAAGTTCTGAAATCAGAGGGGGGTGACGCATTAGGCTTCGATTCGCAAAGAAAATTTTTAAACAAAATTACGTTGAGTTTAAAAAATTTTGTCACAAATGCCAGACCCAACGACGAAACAATTTTTCTGTACTTTCAGTTTTTGCGCTGCAAAAATTTGACTTTTATTTCTTATTACATCGTTTAGGGTAAATTTAAATTTTTGCGTGTAAAAACTGAAAGTTCTGAAAAATTATTCCGCTGTTGGGTCTAGCATTTGTGACGCAATTTTTTGAACTCAACGTAATTTTGTTCAAAAATTTTCTTTGCGAATCGAAGCCTAATGCGTCACCCACCTCTGATTTCAGAACTTTTGTAACTGGAAGAAAATAGTTTTACCTTAGATGCTTAATGCGTCACCCTTTTCTGATTTCAGAACTTTTGTAAGTAGAAATAAAGACTAGCGTCACACCTCCTCTGCAAGAGGTTTTTTTGCGGATATTAGTACCTTTGAAAGTCTGTTAGCAACTTTCTAGCTGCCATAGTTCTAGAGGTATGAATCATCCCGGGATTAGGCCATATTTTCCCAAAACTATGAAACACGTGTTCGCTTAAATTTAATTCTCTACAACTTTGCCTTTGGAACCAACTTTCTAGCTCTCATAGTACAGGAGATCTGGGTCATCCTGCCAAAAATTGCCACAAACAAAGAAATAAAGGTTTACCAAATTGACCATTTAAAAATATTCGATTTGGGTCCGTTTCCATACAAAATAGCAATATTTTTAGACCCGTACGAAGTACGTAGGTCTGATGCGTTTACTACCACGTTTGTTACATTGCGAATTCGAACCCGGGAGGAAGGGGCAAACTTTTTTTGTTGCCTCCAGATGACAAATCAGCGAAAAAAACAATGTCCGTCTGTCGGTCTGTCTGTCCGTCAACACGATAACTTGAGTAAATCTTGACCGATTTTTAAAAACTTTTTTTTTCCTGAAAGGTAATCGAAAAATATTTTATGGTATTGAATCTGGGCACTGTCGGCCCAAGGGCCGCCGAGCTAAGGCCGTTTAAGTGGTTTTTGGTCTTTTGCACTCGAGTAAATCTTTTCTGATTTTCATAAATTTTTTTTTGTTTGAAAGATCTGGGCATG
>CM055405.1:11724694-11749562 GCA_029228625.1 Pseudolycoriella hygida | reverse complement strand
AGGATAGGGGGGTATGGAGAAGGGTGGTCCATGATCAGTAGTAAAGACCTCACACCGAAAGGTACAAACGGTCTATAAAGTGTGATGATGATGATGATGAACAATTTTGCATCGATTTGAAAAAAAATGTATGCGCTCATTCAATATTCGTTGACCATATTGTCCATCCGAATTAACATCCGTAATAATTACATGTAGTAACCGCGTTTAATACCTGAATTAATCAAAAACAGGCACACGTAACAAATAATTAAAATTCAACCATAAAAACATTCCTAAATACCTTGTCTACCATATGGGAACCATAACACTCATTAATTTAAGTAAGGTACCATTAGCTACGCATAATTTTTTTTTACCTCAGAAACCCCTAAAAACGGAATGTTTCATAGCAACCAGTGAGCTCCCGCATAGCAAAACGTCTATCAAATATCCTTTTTCTACACAGTAAACAAAAAAGAAAGAAATGTTTATCTTTAATGAAACGAGAAAACTGTTCGATTCATGTTGATCATGCGAAGAGTGGTTTCCAATGTAGCGCACCATGTACATCAACAACAATTAAGTTGGGAAATAGAAATAAAAATGAATATGAAAAAAAAAAAAAAATAAAATGCTTGCTCAATCACCCTTACCCCATTTAATACATGAAATGTGTATAATGCAACACCCCATCGCACCTGGAACGACAGCTGGCGAAAAATCCGTGGACTTAATTTGTGATGCGGTCTGGTGTTATATTATGAACACTGAAGACCCTAAAAATATATTTATTCTTTTTCGTTAGATGCATTTGCTTACACATTTAATGTGCGTATATTAAAAACCCGAAAGTAACAACTAGTTGGCATGCAATCGAAACAGCGTTTTTTTTGAGAGTATACCAACCCTCACACATTTTTATGAAAAAAGAAATGTTTGGATTTATCGATTTTTCACTGTTTGAATTATGATTAAAATATTGGTTGTTGGGGTTGTCCATGTAGTCGGTTTAGTTCTTGTGTTTTATAGTCTTTTGTTGTCTATCGAAAAGTATGCTCAACAGAAACTCAATTGGTTTCATGTTTGTCGTTACTCATGGAAGTAAAAGGTGGGATATATTTTTATAAAACAGTTTTTCTTTAAACAATCAAGTTTAGACAATTGAATTAAATGTAAACGTTCGAAGTGGAGTGTGACGGATCACTCCGCCCTTGAAAGTGATCTCATTATTACCTCATCCTCGACCTCATCGCATGATACCATAAACAATGCCGATTGCCAGAAAATAATTAAATACATCCACAGAGCTTGTATGTTTGTATTTTACGATTTCCAGCAACAATATCTATATCAGCTACCACTAAGTTTGCTTGATTTGAATTCAGATCTCTTGTATGGAAAAACGAGTGCGTTGGTATCGTTAAAATTTTATTTCATTGATAAGAATTTTTCACAGTACATGAGTTACAGAGTACCTTTCGCTACTGGTTTCATAAAGTTCTTAACGATAAGTTAAGGTAAATAAAAAATTGCGGTGGTCTCTGGTCGACATTTAAAAGTGCTAACGTTGAGAATTTCATTAACAAAATACAATGAAGAAATTTATAATCTGCACACTTAACTCTTTTTCTACTTTTCTCTCTTATAACAGCTGAAAGTGATAAAACGTGTGAATGTGTAGAATGAGCAAATTATAAATTTCTTAATTTTAATATCAATTATTGTTTCAAGTGCGGTGGTATGTAAATGTAAATGAACCAATGAAAAGCTTAAATTCTAAAGTCTCTTTGGCGGAAGACTTTTCTTTTAAGGTCTTCTACTGCCTCAAGACGCGATCCGCAATAGTGACAACAAAGATGGTTTATGAGAAAATTTTTAGTGACATTTAGAGCTAAAAAAAGAAGAAAATCGTGAAAATTCGTAGAAACTTCCACTCATTTTCAGAGTCGCCAATATTTAAATTTTCAAAAAAAAAATACCTTTTCAGACCTGGAACCATTCAAAGCCGGAAAACTCATTTGATTTTCCGATCCAGAAGCTTCCTTCCAAAAAACAAAAGCAAGTTTTTTCGATGCTTTTGCACCCAAACAATATTTTATGTGTTTCTTATATTATGTGTTTTGTAAAACTTTCCTCATCAACTAACGCAACGGACGGGTTGGCACAGTGGTTAGCGTACTTGCCTTCCACCACGGTCGGGGTTCAAATCCCGTGTCGGAAAAATTCTAACTGGAATTTTTCTATCAAGTGTAGCGCATTCATAACGTTCACCCAAGCTTCAAAAGTTGGGTAGTTGTGGCGTGTTGGTGTGTTTGGTGCCCATAACGACGCACACACTGAATGAATCGTATGACGTAACCCATATACGATGAATCTGTGTACGAAATATCTAAGCCAACATTTAGGCGAGATAATAATCATGCGCCTCACAATTCTTGGAGTAATTGAATAAGACGCTGCATTCGCATTACTCTGAGACGTGGTTCGGAAGTCACGTTAAGCCGGCGGTCCAGACAACACTTGTTATTGGCTACAAAAAGCTGTTAGTGGAGTCTCTAAAATACAAATACAAAATAAAACGTGAAAAGACAATGAAACATATGCAAATGACAGAATAACAGTTGCGAAAATCTTCGTCCAAATAAATATAGCCTTGAATCTAAAGTATATGAATTTACGTCCACATTAAATTGGGGATTGGGCAATATTGAAAAACCCCTTGCAGGCCCCAAACAGGTGCAAACACCCCAAATTTAAAAAAAAAAATTAAAAAAAAAGTCAACAAATTTTCAAAAAAACCAATATCAGAAATTTCAAAAATAAAAATTCAAAAAAACTATCAAAAATTTAAAAAAAAAAAAAAAAATTCAAAAAAATTTTTCAAATTTTTTTTCAAAAAACATTCAATATTTGTTTTTTAATTTCAAAAATAAACGTTTCGTTTCAAAACAAAATTCAAAAATTTGCAAAAAATGTCAAAAAACATTTTTAAAAAAGATTTTCAAAGTCTTTAATTAAAAATTCTTTGTAAATTAAAAAAAAAATCAAAAAGTAAAAAAAAATTCCCTCGATTTTCTCTACAACAACATTCATGAACCACATCTGAGTTAGGCATACACTATGGACCGAATTCAACCGATTTTTACTAAACTTCTTTGTGGTTTCCTGAGGTCCATAATCTTCGAAACATTGATTGAAGAGAGATATCCGTCCCATAATCACTTTTGATATTACCTTTCAGCGAAAAAAAGACTTTGAATATGGGTCAACTTGTCTAAGAATGAGAGTTTGGTTTATTTGCCACTTCGAAGTGAGTTAAAAAACCGGACCTTTTTTATTTGTATTACAAAGCAGAAAAAATCACATTAAAAAGCATGTATACAAACTTTATTTAAATATTTTTTTTAATATACAAATATTTCATACAAATTATTTTTACATTTTCATAATAAAATTGATTTTGAAACGTTTTTCTTTTACCTAAAAGTTATATATCACAATATATTCGTTATAAATTTGCTTCTTTGTGTTGAAAAACTTTGTTTTACGAATTTGCTTATATTTTATTATCGTTTCACTTCTTTTGTTTAAATAAATTTTACATAAAAACTTTTCATTTTATTTTTTATTTCAATTATTTCATTGTAGGATATGACGGTTTTTATTAAATGCACTCTTCAGTTTGATTTTGTACAATAACTTACTAAATAAATTGCTCTATTTACTTATTTGATAAATGATTGTGCTTCTCTGACTAGATTGAACTCTGTTGGTAAATGTTAAATATACAACTTAAACTATAAATGTTTTGCATTAAAAAATGTTTCGTAGAGATCAAAAGTATAAGTAGACGGCTGTCTGTGAGACGATCTTTTTCATGCATCATTTGATCATCGTTTTGTGTAGAAAATTATGACTCACGGACAGTCGTTTTACTAAAAAGTCTGATATACGTCTAAGTAAACAAATGGAACTTTGCTCCTTCATCTGATCGATGAAATTTTGTACATAAAATCTACCGGTCGATATGTCCTTACACTTAAATTAATTTTAAGTTTTTATAGCGAAATTGAGACTGTGTCGTCTTTGCAGTTATGCATTTCTTTAAATTAAAACGTTCGAAGCAAGAACAGGAACAGGAGTCATTTTCATTCATTCATAAATGTTGAGAAGTGGTTTGTTTGACTGCTCTTGCTTCGAAGGTGTTCAACACTGCAAGCAGTCGTTGTATACGGGAATATTTTCATACAATTTATTTACAAGACGATTATTTATTTGTAATTTTGACTAGTTATACTGACTAGAATCTGAAATATTTTTATCGCATAGGGACTCGGTAAGTGGTCAAAACTAGTAACATTTTTATTGATGTAAATCGGTCTTACATGGACGACTGCCGAGGTGTTCAGTAATTTTCATTACTGAACGGTTGGGTGTTCAATCATGAAAATTACTGAACTGTTGGGTGTTCAATCATGAAAATTACTGAACGGTTGAGCGTTTCATCATGAAATGTACTTAGCACCTTATAAAAATTTTTTCGAACACGGGGATCGAACTCGGGTCCTACGCATGATGAACGAGCGTTCTACGTAGTAGCTGTTTAAGTCATACGTACCGTATCGTTGAAACTCTGTATTATTATCAACGATCTTATTTATTAAAAAAAGTTCACACGCTGGGATTCGATACCCGGTCATCCGCACGACAGTCAAGCACTCTACCACTGCGCCACTTCCCTACATGTAATCATTGAACGGGTATATATATATAACGGGATGCAACATAAACATTTACAATGTAAAGAAGTAAAAAAGAAAATTGTTACAGACAAAACTCGATTTCATAACAAATAAAAAATCGTTACAGAATAAAACTCGAATTGAAAATAATAATAAAATTATTTTGTTTTGAACTAAAAGAAAATCTGCAACAATAACTGATGAACGCAATTTTATTGCCAACATTCAAATGATCCCGTGGTTCTGTGGTACAGTACTCGTCTCATACGTGAGGTGTCCCCGGTTCGATCCCAGCTATTGACAAATTATGCGATAAAATATACTGCAGAACATACTATGTGAGTAAGCCATTACTGAACGAGCTGATGTTCGCACACGGTGAAACACTTGTGCGATTAATCCACTCGCTTCGCTCGTTCCTCAAACCTTCGCACTTGTGTTTCACCTTGTGCGAACATCAGCCCGTTCAGTAATGGCTTACTTACATAGCATGTGCTGTAATATACTATTTCTGTATACGTGAGAGTGTGTTGGTGTGACGGATTTTCCCATTACTTGGGACGAAAAGTTGCTTTTCGCGGTATGTGCGCCAACACACTCTCACTATTACCAATACACACTCGATGTGTATTTTTCGCTTGGGCTTCGCCTGCGCGTACGTACACATCTCGTGTGTATTGGGGTATGTTAAAATATGCTATTTTTGTGTTGAAGGAACACGATCGGTGTGATTCTATAATCTTTTATATAAATACAACTATTTACAACATAAATTCGTGTAATCCTAAAAGAAAAGTCTCAGCCTAATGCAACTTATTCAATTTTATTGGCTGCAATGAAGCTTTACGTATTTGTGGCAATTTACAATTGTGATTACCGGAAAACGGAACATATGATTTACTCTTATTAATATAATTCACCTTGGTCGATAACCTCACTGTTAGTATTCGGTCTTAGATAAACGAATTAAATTGAAAATGGCACAAATATGAAATGGCAAACAATATATCCACGTTCATTAAATATTACAACCGAACTGTACAAAAAAGTGCAATTTTTCTCCAACCATTATCACGATCACCAACTCGGAGAGAATGATGTAACGAAAGTTCGACCGAAAAATGAGCTCTGCACCTGATCTAACTTTGAATACTTTTGGAATAGTTTAAGTTTTCGTTTCGATTTTTCTTGAGAATATTACGGTGATGAATAGGCTGCTTTTTTCCTTGACCCAATTCTTACCCTGGACTCGTCTTACTGAAGCTATTCCTTTTATCTAACTTTATTAGCATTTCAGGCTAATAAGTTATCCAAAAGCTTTTACATGCGACGGGGCGAAAATGAGGGCGTTTTGTTTGAAGCTTTTCTTGATTTCGCCCCTTTGCAAAGTTGAATAGGCGATTGTTTTCAGGCATTTTCGTTTGTAGACTTCACTTCGTTCAGTGTACAACTCGCTAAATTGACTAAAATCATTAGTACAAAGCAAGTACACAAATAGCTGTACGACGACGACCTATACACGGAAAAAGTAAAATAGTATTTTTCGCGCAAATGGACAAAAAATACCAGATTTTCTTACGGAATTTAGATCCAAAAGTGGGCCGTTTCAGCGCAAATTTGATTGCCATTTTTTGCCCAGATTACCTAGTTGTCATTATTGGTCCTCAATTTTGCAAACAAAATAGTACATTACATCACAAGGAGCTAAAACGGTGCATTTAGACCCAGGTGGTGAAAAGATCAAATCCGAGGGTGGAGCGCAGAGGATCTGTGGTCTAAATCAGCACCGTTTTAGCTCCGTGTATTGTATACTCTTATCATCTTATCAGATGATAATTTGTGCATGCACTTCAATGCGTTTGAATTCACAAGATCCGACAAATGCGAAAGAATAATTGTGTGTCTACTTGCAATAATCTTGTGACCAGATAATTGCAAATAGCCGCTCAATTTAATCGGGCTGAAGTAGTCAACAAGAAAAAAAAGTTATTGTGAATTGTTCATACGTAATACGTACGAAATTAGTGAATGTTGACTACTTCAGTGTACACATTCACAAGTCAATAAAAAATTTGTTTTCCTTTGTTGACTTTTTTCGTTGGCTACTTCAGCCTATAGGGTGAAGTAGTCAACATTTTTTATAGTCAACAAAAAAAAATTTTTTTGTTGACTACTTCAGCATGTAGGCGGAGGTCGCGATCTTACTTTTGGTATGTATTTGCCCCCTAAACCCCCGCGCCTGCGGCGAGCTAGTAACGCCCTGCAGGGTGCGATCCGTGCAAGGGGTTCTGCCTGAAACCCCACTAGGGGCTTTGCTCCTAAGACCCCGCAAGGGGGGATATTCCCCCCTTGACTGCCCCTCGACTCCACTTTTTTTTTAAAGATTTATCACGGCCTGCGGCGTATTCTCTCAAAAATTATTTTCCTGCTTTTGGTTTTTCCTGATTGCCTGATTCCTAATTTTGGTTCGGTCAACGAAAAAAGTCAACATTCACTAGTTACGTATGAACAGTTTATAGAATAATAGAACTGTCTTTAGTTGTTGACTTTTTTTATTGACTACTTCAAACAGGTCTCAATTTAACTATGAAAATTTATAAGTTGTCACAAAAACTAATAAATAATCGACTGAAAAAATTCAATCGTATGCGTACTATCTACTTCAATTTAAATTTGATGAGTGTTTCGTTCGATCTGCCATTTCGTACGTCTGCGCGAAAAATAGTATACAACACATGGAGCTAAAACGGTGCTGTTTTAGACCACGGTGGTGAAAAGGTCCTCCTCGGGCTCCGCTCTCTGACATTTCATCACCCGAGTCGAAATACGCTGTTTTATCTCCTTGTAATGTAAAGTACGTTAAAAGTGTAATAATGCAACGTAAAAGTATAATAAACAACGTAGAAGCATATAATAGACCATCTTTGCTTTTTAATTGCATAAAATGGTTACACACTGCATATTATGCTTATAGCCTGTATAATATAATTGGGCAATTCCACGGTCCGCTTCGTTCCCACACGTGAAATTCTCAGTAGTTACAAAATAAAAGCAATAGAAAAGTTACTAATCTCTAGTTAAAGGATCAATACTTCTGATGCAGCATTTTGTATGAATATCTTTTCGTAACAACTGAGCATTTCGAGCGTTGGAACGGAGTTTTCGTGGAATGGCCTATTTACGGATGGTAATAATTACAATTTGCTAGTGCAAATGTTCTTTCATATATTCCGTGTAGTGATGATGATTCCTATTCCCTTACAGGCGAATAATTACTTTCATAAAAAAAAAAAACAGATAACACAACTATAAATGTATCGGGTGTCCAGCAATGAACTGCCAAAAATCTAGTACATTTTCGTAATTTGCATGCAGAAATTCATTTTCGGATGAATTTTTTTAGTTCATTGCTGGATACCCTACATTTTTATGTACAAAAGCACATTAATTCTACATTCCGTAGGGTAAATTGTTTTAGCAGGGAAATATTCAAACAAAAGCACTCCCTGAAGAAATACCAAGTTGCAACCGAGTCAATTGGCATAACTTTTTCTTGTACTTCACATCAATAAAATGAATGAATTTTGTGCGGTGAATACGGAACTTAAAACTTAAAGAAAAACCATGCAATGAAAACTAAAATGAAACAAAAAATTGTAAATTTCCAAAGAAATCGACTGTCAAAAGTCCTATATGCACATTGAAATTATTTACAACTAAAGCGATTTTAAATTTAAGATTACTTCGGGACAGTCGTTTATTGCAGTTTAAAATGTAAATTTTAATTTTTAACTTAGATGCTGCTAAGAAGATTTTTAAAATCGAAACGCGTTTTCCGAGTTATGTATTTTAAGAATTAATATTTTGTTTATAAGTTTTAGTTAAAGTGAGCAAATGCAACTGGATGGAAAATGAGTTTTAGTGGAAAAGGTACATTGCTAAACTAAAAAAATGAATATTTATGACACAAACAGCAAACCCGTATGCTAAAAGTGTAAAACGATAATTTGTACATAATGGCTAAGCCATTTCGTAGGTGAAGTAATAAAAAACGACAAACATTACAACTTAGAAATAAAATATTTTTTTTAAATAATCTTTCGATGAATAATTTAATTTTAGTGACTAGAAACGTACTCATCTCTTTGGTTTTACGAACTTAAAATTCGTAACTTTGTCTCATAAACTAAACTAGAATATTAAATGAAATATAAACACTGATGATACTCTCACCTGGTTACAACAAATAATGTAGACGAGTGACCTGTTTACACCTTGATTCACACTGTTAAAGCGGTAGTATGTCGAATAACAGATGGTCCATTTCTTAAATTTGCCAAAGCAGCAGCCGCAATATTCTCTTCATCAGTGAATCCTCCACCGAATGCTCGAAAATTCGATTCAGCAGTCGTAGAGAATGATGATGACGATATTTCCGAATCGGTTTGCTCTCTCTTTGCATATTTGTACTCGTCAAAATTGCGCCGTGACAATGAGTCGCATGAATTTGAATCTTCACTTCGTAAACTGTTTGAACTCTCCGAATTCCTGGACACCTTTTTCACTACAACTTTATTTTTATGCGTTGCTAAATGCTTCCTCAGATATGCTTGCCGTTTGAAAAATTTACCACATTCATTGCAAGGGAATTGCTGTTCGTTTTCGTTGTTTTCCTGTTTCTTTAGTACTTCATCTTTGGGTTTGTGCCATCGCCGATGTGATGCTAAATTTGCCGGACAATTAAATCGTTTCCCACATTCGGGGCATCGGTACTCTAGGAGAACAATGCAAGAACACCGATGCCTAGCTAAACCGAATGCATCATCGAACTGATTTTGACAAAGTTTGCATTCGTAGGCACCGATTACATTTGGTATGGCAGCAATTTCAGCTTTGGCTTCGTCGGTCACCTCGACGATATTGTACTGCGGATCAATGTCACCCGATTCATGACAATTATCTTGTTCGATTTCATCCAAGGTGCGAATTATTGTCCCCGACACTGGCGATGATTTGTTCTCGTCAAATTTCAGTTTTCTAACTGCTTTGTGTTTGCGTTCTTTAACCGTTACTGGATGGTTTTTCACTGTCTTCGGAGCTGTGTTGGATTTGGTTGGTTTCAGTGGAGTGGTTTCTTTTTTCGGTACTGCTACTTCGATATGTGTTTTCGGTATTTTGTGGAGTTCGGTGTGGCTATCAATTTCCGCTCTGTATCGCTTTTTTAAAGGTGATGGTGTGCTTGGTGGTGTTAACGAATCTGTAGCTTTGATTGTCAAATCCAGTGGTGACTCAGGTGTTATGTACCGGATTTTGTAATTATGAGGAAGATCGGCCACTGTTGTCAGAAGACCCACGGAGGACCGGAATGGAAGAAATCGCTGAGATGTTGCCATCTCATCTCACGAACACAATTTTTAATTGTTAAATTGAACACTTTTTCTTATATTGTTCTTTGTAATGAACTCAAGTCTTTTATTTATTATTCCACCAAAGACTTGGATGTAGAATAAACAAGAAACGAAAACAAAAATGAAAATAAACAAAAAAATTGCACTTCTAAAAACACTCAACACAAAAGTATCAGAGATATCCAACCTCGGTCAGATTGAAAATGACAATGTTTATGCTTTTTACTACGTATTTATGTTGATATGCACCCCTCGATTCATGGATGTTGAACCAATGAATACAACAGAAAACGCTTGCGCGTATAGTATTTTAGCCCCGCCTTATATTTGGCACGCGACTCTTACTCATAAGCACGTGCTTTACTTGCATACAAAACGAAAATGTTTTAAAAGAAAATCAAATAGGGTGATGCGTGATTGCCGGTGAATGCACTGGTAAATGGACAAAATATGAATGCTCTGCCAATTAAATCAATGTCGTTTAGTTGTCGACTCTGTTTAGTAACACAATCGCTATGAATTTTCATTCGAAAGTTTTGAAGTATTTTAACGAAACCAGGCAATATAGTAACATGAGAAGTGAATTCAGTGGGAAAAAATGAAAAAATTGGTAAGTAAACGCATGTTTGCAGTTTTTCTTACTAGCAGCGTTAGCGAAGGGCAGGTTCCCTCCAAAAAAAAACATTACAAAACCTTTGGGGGACCAGGAACTATATATACGCGAACTTTTGAAATTTTCCCCCTATCCTCTTCTCCCTAAAATTATTAGCGGCTTTTAAATGAGTCTAGACTCATCAAAATCGGTTGGAAATTGGCTGAGATATAGTATTTTAGAGTTCACGAATTTTCACATGAATTGCACCAAAACTAGATTATCCAGACTGTGAAATTCCTTCAACTTACTCCGTATGAGATTATATGAACCATCATAATTTATTTATGCGTATGGTTACGTCGATATATTTTTTACAATTACAATTACATTTCATTACATACAGACATTAACATTAGAATCTAATTAACTTCACTGTTTGTAGTACTCGATGATTCATATTGCCGGGAGGAAAGTAGAACTAACAGGTTCGGCAGCCATAGTGATGATATTGAACGTTTTCTGTGCGAGCCATCAGCCTATCATCATTCACACTTGTTCGGTGTCCATATCATGTTGAATATGCTGCAGTGTGTCCAGTAAAAGCGAAGCAAAAAAATGTGTGACGTCACTCACACATGGAGAGAGGTAGATATGTGTACTTTCATCATAATGGCACTAGTACACAAATCTACCTCTCTCCATGTGTGAGTGACGTCACACATTTTTTTGTGCACTTAATTTTTCGTTTCGGGTATCGAATACCGAAACTACCCAGATTCTGGATCTTGGGTAGGCTTAGAGATGTTCCTATCGATAGTTAATTACAGAAAAATCCTATACATCCCAGGGATCGAACCTAGGTTTTCTGCGTGGAAGGCAAGTGCGTTCACCACTTCGCCAACCAAACCATCATAATTTATCCGTGGATCAGGATCCCGAGAACTAGCCTGCCGATTGTTCCTGAAATTTGCGGTGAACTTCAGTCTCGCCACCGAATGAAAAATTTCACCGGTCACTTTTCCGGGAAAATTTCGGAATTGTCGTGCCATCTGGAAAAGTGATTAATTTTGTGAGTTTTATAGATTCTCGAATTCTAACTCCAGAATGACAATACGTAGAGATTTCGTTTCTTTTAGAAAGTTATAGATCTAGATTCTGATAATTTTTTCGGATCCAAAAAAATGACTGCCACCTGCAAAGTGGCGCCATGTTGGATTTTTCGAATACTGAGACTTGTGAGAAGAATTTTTCGGGATAATACAATCTTTCCAATCTCGAAAGTTTACAATTATGTCTTTCTAGAGTTATTTTTGTGGGTTTAAAACACAATGAATAAATTCCAATCCGGTGTTGCCGCTTTTGGAAGAATATATGTAAACAAATTGGCTACGTCGTGTCATTTGTCAACAAAAACACAAATCGAAAGATTCCCGTGATGATCAGAAATTAAATTACATTTTTTGATTACAAAAATTAATTCGAAACTTCACAAAATTTTACAACTTTTTCTAAATAGATAAACGCTTCTAATAAAAACAAAATTCTCGAAAATCCTCTAGAAGAAAGCGAAATAATGCTTGCAGAAGCTGGAAATATTAAATAGTACATTACATCACAAGGAGCTAAAACGGTGTATTTAGACCCAGGTGGTGAAAAGGTCGAAGACCTTTTCAACACCGTGGTCTAAATCAGTACCGTTTTAGCTTCGAGTGATGTATACTATTTTTCGCGCAGACGGACAAAAAGTCAGATTCCGAACAAAACACTCAACAAGCTTTAATACAGAATTTGCATTTTCATCATAGGACACTGCGACAGTTTGTTCCTTATTCTTTATCCTATTTTTCATAACAGTTGTTTTCGATGTGAAAAATAATTGATACGATGACCGAAATTGTATCAAAAGTGAAGTGAATTCGGAAATAATTATGTGAGAACTTAGTTTCAGGCATTATTATTGCAATTGATGTGATGTTTTCATTCAGTTACGATATTTGATTGAATTCAGTAAATTCAACTGGGCAAAAAAGACTTTTCGGTCCTGGGTCGAAAACGACAGGTGGCAAAAAAAGTTATTGTTCAAAAGTGTACCGAACAAGCCTACTTTACGGTCTCAATATTGTGAGGAAATCTGACGTTTTTTGTCCGTCTGCGCGAAAACACTTTTCACACGGTAGAAATTAGCGATTTTTTGATGGATACACCAAATTATTTATTAAAAAAATATTCAAAACTCAACAACTAAACACAGCACAACAAATGATCAAAACTTAATAACAATTGAAATTATTTTAAGGGAAGTAAAACAATAATTTGTGAGATACTTCACTAGAAAATCTAAAATTTTAAGAAATACTGTTAAAAAATGTCCATCCTATTATCTCTTTCATACGTACGATCGAAGAATGAGAGGATCATAGAGTCTGCTAACTTTCATATGAAAATCCGACTGCTACTGTCAAAGCCCTCAATCGAAACAATGGATGATAATGTAGATAAAGATGATGAAAATCAAGATACGGTTGACCCGTACGGTTATTTCAAAAATAAATTGAGTTCTCGAAAAAATTGAATTTTCAAGAAAGAAGACCCAAATTTTTGAAAAATCCCAATTATTTCTACAAATATAAATTTTTGAGAAAATAAAAATTTCAAGGAAATCCCAAAATTACAGCAAGAAAAATTTCAAATTATCAAAAAAATGAAAATTTTCAAAAGAATTAGACTCTCTAAGAAAATTGGAGTTTTATAAAATATGCGAATCCCCGAAGTAATCGAACTTTCTGCAAAATTAACTAAAAGCTTAATTAAATTACAAAATTAAACAAAAAACTACATTTGCAAGAAAATTCAAATTGTTGAAGCAATTTCTAAATCCAACATTAAATAAAAAATAATGCGAAGAAACAAATATCGATCTATTCCGAAATTTGCTAACAACAGAGTCATCAAACAAATGTGCAAAAATTTTTTAGTCAGAGAATGTTTGAATTTTACAAAAAAAAAATGCGCCAATTAACGAACTAAATGAAACTGCATTATCGACATACATTTAGCAAAAGCCAAAAGCGACAACACTAAAACTGGGTGTGGGTTTTAGATCTCAAAGAACTCGCAGAACCCACAAATCGCAAGTTTTGTATACCTTTTCATTTAGATCGATTGTATTATGCAAATTTTTTTTACACTCACAAAACATTTTTTTCCGTCAATTTTGTTCATAACAAATTAAAACTTCAAAAACGACTTATTTTGCATACCAAAACCTCTTAAGAGGTAAAGAGTGTCGTAGTCCTTAAGTCCACTTCCAAAATTAATGATATTGTCAGAGATATTGTAAAACATAAACTCGACCTGAAGCCGAATCATAGTATTTTATACCATATCTAAATATAATCATACAAGTTGCAGGCATATTATGCATAGTGAAAGCATATTATGAAGCATGCAAACATTTTACGCTACCAAAAAGTAAAATATGTGACATGAAGCCATTATGTATAATAAAATGCTTCCAGAATGTAATACGATTATATAGTCTGTGTCTTGTCCCCGAACCTAAAGTGGTGACATCTATGTTTTTTCATTGAACTACCCCCTTTTCTCAAATGGCGTCATCCATGCTTTCATAGCTGGATAAACATAAAACAAGGCGCCTAATTCATTCATGTGCAGTATGTGTGTATGTTATGTGCAGTATGTGCAGTATGTTCAAAATTGCCTGTCAAACTTGCGTTATTTAAAGTTTCTGTAATGTGTGTCGTTACAAAAGTTCAGAAAATTTAAAAGTCCTCGACAAATCAGGGCTTAGGTAGACCTATCACTCAACAACAAAAGCAGTTTTGGAATGAATTTTACATACATGGATTACCCAAGCGTAACGAATTACGATATGTATAGGGAAATGTGCGGACAAAATGCTTAGAAATGTTTTTTTTTTTTTTAAATTCTCCTATGTGTGTTAATTTTATTTTGTTATATTAGGGTTGATGAGTACCTCGAATAAGAAAAAGTGTAGCAAATTAATTTACCATGTCAACGGTATTGTTGTTAGAATTTACAAACTTTATTTATTCTCGAACATTTCAATATTGTAATCACATATCTATTTCATACAATTATCAAATTATCGTAAAGTTTCTGTTAGTATGCCGACATTTTAGGTCTCAAATATCATGGAAACGCAAACCAGCGGGACATAAATGTATTACTCGGCATCACAGAATTCACAAAACGGACAGCATTTTTCAGATCGGTTCATATTGTGTGAAAAATATCTATCTTCACCGTCCACCGTCCGTCCGTGAGACGATGGGGCACTGAACGGGACGGTTATATTATTCGTATCCTTTACAGTTGAACTTTCAATTGAAAAATTGAGCGTTTTGTTTTATGTAAGTTCAGATTCGTTTTACCGACTAAAATGGGTCAATTGAATCTATAAACCTTCTCCTTGTCCTACCCCTAGGGCGTACAACCGGGACCTGTGCATTCAAAATCCTCTTTGGTAGCCTGCTATTATCCATCCTCGGAACGTGCCCGTACCACCGCAGTCGACTAACCCTTGCCGCCTCTTCCACTGACATAACCCCTAAATTTTCCCTGATGTCGTCGTTTCTGATATGATTATCCCACTGCTCCCTTCAATTAACCTTTGCTATGCTTCTTAGAACCCTCATATCAGAAACCTCCAGGCCATGCACAAGGTACCCGCAGTCCACCCAACTTTCACTACCATATAAAATCGTTGGCCTGAAGATTGACCTGTGAATAGCTAACTTTGTGGCGCTACTTAATTCATTTTTGTTGAAGACATGAGACCTCAACTGAGTGGCCACTACGTTTCCCATTTTCCTCCGTTCTTCAAATTCTCTAACTAACTTGCCATCCTCTGAAAAAATGCTTCCTAAATATTTAAACTCAGAAACCTGTTCTAGCTGCTCCCCATTTAAACTACAAACTACCTCTTTCCGAGATTTGCCGACATGCATAACCTTAGTTTTGCTTACACTTATCTTCATCCCGTACTCCTCACATGCTACATTCAGGCAGTCAATCCCACTTTGCAAATCACTTGTACTATCTGCTTATAGAGTTAAGTCATCCGCATAGGCCAGGATTTTCATAATAACTTCCCCAGCTTTCACATTTCTTTGCAAATTTGCATGCTTGACGATCTTGTCCATGAAAATTATGAACAGAAGAGGAGAGAGACAACAAACCTGACGAACTCCCTCACAAACCTCGAAGGCCTCACTAATTTCACCATCTATTCTTACCGCAGCCTTGCTTCCTGAGTAAATGCTTTTAATTGCGCCCAATAAACTGCCACTGACGCCGTATTCGCTAAGCCCCTCAAACAGCTGTTGCCTCGGTACCCGATCAAATGCCTTTTCTAAGTCTATGAAGCACAAGTATAGATCAATATTCCTTTCAAAGAGCTTTTCCACAGCCTGCCTGAGGCAAAAGATCTGATCCTGACACCCTCTCAGAGGTCTGAAACCACTCTGAGTCTCGTCCAGAACTTCTTCCACTATAAACCTAACCCGATCTACTAGAACACCCGCTTAGACCTTTCCGACCACGCTCAAAAGCGAAATCTCCCTGTAGTTGCTGCAAACTTTACGGTTGCCCTTCTTAAATATTGGAGCAATAACACCGAAGCTCCAGTCAGCGGGTACGACTAAGGACTTCATGGCTAAATTAAAAATCCTACAAAGCCATTGAATCCCGCCTGGCCCACTATTCTTAATAAATTCTGTCCTAATTTCGTCTACCCCTGCGGATTTGCCTGCCTTCAGTTTGCTGACATTTCCAGACACCTACTCTAATATACTTTCCTTCTAACTCTCCCAGCTTGGACCCGCTTCCCTATCAGTTTGTACTACCGGATTGAGAGAGGCAAATAGATCCTGGAAATAATCCCGCCAGGCTTCCAGGACGCCTAATGCCCTTGATCGCCGACCAGAATTTCTTACCCCTTCCCTGACCTGCTTCTTCCAATTCCTTCCCGAACTTCTTCCACGCCAGGTCCTTCGCCTCCTTAGCTAGTGCCTTAACCGCCTGCCTACACGCCCTGTAAGCCTCTTTCTTCCCTTCCGTTTTATGATGTAACCAAATCAAATACCGCCTCCTTTTCTCCAACACCGCCTTTTTGATATCTGCGCTCCACCAACTCGTCTTCTTGTTCCTACCTCCACTAGAGACACTACCCAGACATTCCTTAGCTGCAACTAAAACTAATTTCTTAAAATTTGCCCACTCAACCTCAATGTCCCCGCAGTCCGAAGGAAGTCCCTCAAAACATTCTGTGAGCCCTAACTTCCTCATCCTTGAATTTTCCCACACGAAACTTGCGAACTACCACTTTCTACCACTAAAATGGGTGCAAAGAAATTTTAGAAATTGCGGAAGTCTTCATTATTTTTGTAGTTGAGCGAACTGTAGCTGCGGTTTCAAAATTTGGTAAAAGTTAGCAAGAAACTCTCTAGGTTTTTCTCGCTATATCATTATGTATGGCTAGATATTAATGCGCAAGTTCCTTTATTGTATAGAACCTATCTGGGGAGGTAAAGAATCTCGCTTTCAGAACGAAATGGCTAAACTTTTCTTAAATTAAATATTTTTCACATGTGAAGTCAACTGCAGAGACTAATTAAATGTTCATTTGCATTGAAAAATAAACGGCTATAGTTGAAGAAGCTCCTCAATTTGTAAATGGAATAATTCAAGCCGTTTATTCCAACCATAATCAAACTGAATGCGTAACAATGTGCTCAGCTTGTCCACAGGTGTTCTCTGATAAATATGTTATATAACAAACTAGCATCAACCATTGAGTACACTTGGAAATATTCCTGAATAGAGGTATAATTGGAAGATATATTATTCAGGTAGTGTATGGTTAATAACTTAGCCCAATACGTGTGAGACAAAAATTGTATCAATATCGAATACTTGCACGTAAGAACCCTCATGTTTTTTTTTACTTGCGATTAGGTTAATTTTGAAGCATTCATATACTTAGTACCAGCATAAGATTGTTGAATGAACTCTATTGTAAAGGTGATTCAAATGTCGATGTTTAGCTAACTCTTCAAATATTGTCGTGGTATATTATAACTATTTTCGCACCATATTTTTAAATAGCACCACAGGGTGTGTAGCTATGATGGGCATATGTGACGTTGAATTTATGTAGATCGAATTGTAGAATGTATCGAATTTCCCTTTTTTCATTTAATGAACTTAAGTCCATTGATATGCCCCCATTACGATACGATGAATAATACGCTCGCATTTTGAATGACTAAGGTAAACATCCCAAGTTTTTAAGGGGTTTTACATACGTTCTGTGCGACTTTTTTTTTGGTTTCAGAAGAACAATTTATTCATTTTTATTATAAGTATAAGGGACGCTTTTAATGTTTCACAGTTTCATTAACTGCATTAATAATAAACGAGTTGCGTTCCGAAAAGTGATAAATTAGTTTACCTGTATGACCGAAGAATGTTGGAACGTGAAACGCCCAGATTTCTGCATTGTTGCCGTTATCGACGAAATTTTGTTATAGATGTAGGTAATCTAATGATTTGAAGATGAGAGAGAGAGGAAAATTTTCCCGAATTTCCTTTTGAGAATATAATTTCAACGCAAGAATACGTATGACTCAGTGGCTAAGACGATGTCCTATGACTATCTCAATATTCACACATCAACACATTTCTTTATTGTAATGTAAATGTACATACACCACTACCATACCAGACAAAACTACGTCTCTTCCGTTGTATGTAAAAGAAGTTCAACTCCTTCAGATCCAAAGAAATATTTATAATGTAACACACCTACTATTACCTTCCACTAATGATTCCCCTATGAAATAACATTAAGTCACCCTTTCACCACATTTAAGTGCGAAAAGCTATGGTTAAGAAAAAAGCACTTCGTTTCATACGGCGACCACTAATTGTCATTGTTGCGCTTATCATTCCCATTTATTTTTTTTTTTTTCGATTTAATTATACAATCATAATAGTAAGTAAAGCGAAATTGTGACGCCATAAAGACGTAAATATTCATAAATTCAAAAATACCGTCAATGTCGCGACATATCGTCTACTACAAGAATTTTCGCGTGAGTCATGTGTGTGATTGTTTTTCATGAAAAAAAATACATGCTGTTGATGAGTAAATATGACGAGAAGAAAAGGACACTACAATTAGTCACACATTCAAATAATTGTTTATTTGTTACTATTCGATGGTTCCGTAAGAATTATCGTGGAATTAACTTAAGAGGTAAACCAAAGAACTAAAACGTTGTTGAAATGGAAACAGAAATTGCATAATTCTTCTGATTCGCTCGTCTTTATTGATTCACTAGCACGACAACCCGAGGTATGGTTTTTAAAATTTATTAAAATTGTGTTACAGCTTGTACGAACAAAATTTATATCTACTTCCGCTCTCTATTTACTTAAAATTTGTTAGAGTTATAGAGCCGAATTTATTCTTTTACGAAAAGCATCGATAACCCAATTTGGCCAATCATAACGAATTTATCTTTTTACGAAATGCGGCGATAAGGCGTTTTGAGTTATTCTCGTAGTTGAAAAAACTGAAGGTTTTACAGGACGGCTTAGTTAGAGGACCTCGCCTAGGGAATTTATCCTTTAAATGATTTGTCCAACGGGTCCACCCAAAATTTCATAAAAAATTGTCGGTACTGTTGAAATGCTTTATGCCAACATGCAATGCCAAAATTCCCATCGGTAATGCCAAGATTGCTATCGGTTGTTAAGTAGCGGTAGCTACTTTATGGGAATGCTCTGGCTGTCTATCTGTCTCAAAGTGACAGCTGTCAAAGTGACACTGACAGCTGTAACTTTGACACCTGTAGCTTCTGTAACTTGAACAGCTGTCAAAGTGACAGCTGTCAAAGTGACAGCTGTCAAAGTGACAACTGTCCAAGTGACAACTGTCCAAGTGACAACTGTCCAAGTGACAACTGTCCAAGTGACAACTGTCCAAGTGACAACTGTCCAAGTGACAACTGTCCAAGTGACAACTGTCCAAGTGACAACTGTCCAAGTAACAACTGTCCAAGTAACAACTGTCCAAGTGACAACTGTCCAACTGACAACTGTCCAAGTGACAACTGTCCAAGTGACAACTGTCCAAGTGACAACTGTCCAAGTGACAACTGTCCAAGTGACAACTGTCCAAGTGACAACTGTCCAAGTGACAACTGTCCAAGTGACAACTGTCCAAGTGACAACTGTCCAAGTGACAACTGTCCAAGTGACAACTGTCCAAGTGGCAACTGTCCAAGTGACAACTGTCCAAGTGACAACTGTCAAAGTGACAGTTGTTGAAGTTACAGGCGTTGAAGTTACAGCTGTTAAAATGACAGTTAACAAAGTGACAGATAACAACGTGACAGCTGTCAAACTGACAGCTAACAAAGC
This sequence comes from Pseudolycoriella hygida, assembly GCA_029228625.1. Taxonomy (NCBI): domain Eukaryota; kingdom Metazoa; phylum Arthropoda; class Insecta; order Diptera; family Sciaridae; genus Pseudolycoriella; species Pseudolycoriella hygida. Next base: position 11,729,364 of record CM055405.1, on the reverse strand, counting down.
GACACTCTGGCATTTGTTTTTTCAAGAAAATTAATCCACCGCTACTTTCTTATACCATTTTAATGGTTTTTAGACCCGTACGAAGAACAAAGTTCTTCGAAAAGGGGTCTTATGCGTTTACTACGACGTTTGTAACCAGTCGAATTTCGACCTGGGAGTAGGGGGGAGCACCGATCATGGTCCTTAGATGACGAATTAACAATAAAAAAAAAATGTCCGTCCGTCCGTCCGTCCGTCTGTCAACACGATAGCTCGAGTAAAACTCAACCGATTTTCAAAAACTTTTTGGGATTGAATCTGGGCACTGTCGGCCCAAGGGACACCGAGCTAGAACCGTTTAAGTAATTTTTGGTCTTTTGTACATAACTCGAGTAAATCTTTTCCGATTTTCAAAAATTTTTTTTGTTTGAAAGACCTGGGAATAGCCGACCATTAATGGAAGTAACTATTTTGATTATGAGTCCTTGGACTTAGCTAGGGTACTAAAATCGAGTCTCTGCTAGGGCTCTATGTGTTTTTTGTCCATAACTCGGACAAATCCTTTCTAATTTTCATAAATTTTGTTTTGTTTGAAAGACCTGAACATAGCCGACAATTTAGGGAAGGAAATTTTTGAATTTGAGTCCTGGACTTAGCTGGGGCACTAAAAACGAGTCTCTGCTAGGGCTCTATGTATTTTTTGTACATAACTCGAGTAAATTTTTTCCGATTTTCAAAATTTTTTTTTGTTTGAAAGATTTGCTTCCGATGCCTCTACTTAGGGCCCTAGGTCGGTACTAAGGTCGACCCTAGCCCAGAAAATGGTTTTTTCTATGTGTAGAGAAAATTGAGTAGAACATTTTTCTATATTTGGGGGTCAATTTTGTGCTTTCGGGAAGGTTTTTTACACCGTTTCTTCGGACGGGTTTTTCAATATTTCCATATCGGCAATTTCCAATACAACCTAATGTGGACGCAATTTCATACACTTAAGAGTTTAGGCAATATTTACTTAAATACGTTCGAGTCTCTTCGTAACATCAACTCTGTTTGCCGCATCTATTCTTATACGTACGGCTCCCTTCATATGTTTTTATTATCTATTATCCGCTTACCTCTACTTAAGGCTGAAATTGTGTATTGAAATGCGGTGAACTGTAGTGAAGTGTAGTGAACTTTAGCGAAATGCAGTGACTTTTTGTCAAGTGTAGTGAAGTGCAGTGAAGTGTAATGAACTGTAGTGAACTTTAGTGAAGTATAGGGAAATGCGGTGACATTCAATGATTTTGAGGTAGTCTAGTGTTGCGAACTGTAATGAGGTGTAGTAACATGTAGTGTAGTGAAGTGTAGTGTAGTGAAGTGTAGTGTAGTGAAGTGTAGTGTAGTGTAGTGAAGTGTAGTGTAGTGAAGTGTAGTGTAGTGAAGTGTAGTGTAGTGAAGTGTAGTGTAGTGAAGTGTAGTGTAGTGAAGTGTAGTGTAGTGTAGTGAAGTGTAGTGAAGTGTAGTGTAGTGTAGTGAAGTGTATTGTAGTGAACTGTAGTGAAGTGTAGTGAAGAGCAGCACTGAAATGTAGTGAAATGCGGTGAAAAGTAGTGATTTTCAGATTTATATCATATGTAGAGTGTGGATCGAGGTGGTAGCACATCATGAGATTCTCCATTCTGGCGCCCGCCGGTAAAAATTTCTCGATGCGGCGGAACAGTTGTTTCTTAAATTGGCGACGGCTAAAACCGGCTGAGAGTACTGTACTGGCGGCTCGCCTCTGAAATTCAATAGTAGTTTTCAACATAAGAGCATACATACGAGATGTGTACGTACGCCGAGAGCGCAGCTCGAGGGAAGGTCACATAAAGTAAGTAAGTTCTTCTTTTGAAGAATATTTTACTGTGATAGGAGACAGTGTGTTGGTGTGAATGCGGCGGAAAGATTACTTCCCTGCAACATGCTACGGAAGTACACACCAATACACTCTCGCCGTATACAGTAAAATATTTTTCAGTGGCGGCTGCGCACTTTTAATTTCTTTTCTCTTGTAACGTTTTACATTTTCTCGGGATTCTCTTCCAGATAAACTAAAAGAGTTTAATTTTTAATAACGTCTTCCAGCAACAGAAGAAGGAAGCCGTGCTAAAGATGCTTGAAAACTACTGTAGCACTAGAATGATTACTCCCTGAATCGGAATGAAATTTGATTCAAAGTGGTCGATGTGAACCTTGTTTTCTACGCCATGTGAGAGGAATAAACTTTGTTGTTAATCGATACAATGTAATAATGAATATGAAAACCTTAAGCTACCCCAATTTTAATAGTTTTGTTACACCCTCAAACATAAAATCATTAAATCGCTTGGTACTCTAGTTCCCTTTTCCATAAAACATAAATTTTCAAGGGTGAATGTTCCCAACCAGTAATGAATTCATTTCCTTTATAAAATGTTTGTTAAAAGTGCCCGTTCATTTATTGGCAAACAAATTAGATTTGTTATATCATAACAACTTTGTAATGTCTCTGTGTGACTGCTGGTAAACTGTATTTTTATTTTACTATCATGTCTAAGCCATAGCGAGTAAAATAAAATTTCAAAAAAAAAAATTCAATAGACAGGTGCTTCCGGTTTTTGTTGTAAATACACTTTCACCCTTGTTTTAGGGGTTTTCCTTCGAATTTTCTAACATAATATGGTCATGCATGGTCATTACATAGTGATACGAACTGAAAGTAAAATCGTCATACAATGTTTGCGAAATTTGCATTGGCATCTCAATGATTATAGCTCACATATTTACGTGCCTGTTTGAGAGGAATATTTGAAGCAATTTCGCGAGTTGTAGACCTCTGCGAAAGTTCCTCCAGATCAATCATAGAAAACAGGTATGTACGTTAGGGTTGGTCGATTTTGCATTTTGTTTTTTGATTCGAATGCCACCGCCCGTAATCGATTTGCTGGATCGAAATAGTACATTACATCACTCGGAGCTAAAACGGTACTTTTTTAGACCACGGTGTTGAAAAGGTCGAATCCGAGGGCTCCGCTGCGCTCCGCCCTCGGATTCGACCTTTTCAACACCGTGGTCTAAAAAAGTACCGTTTTAGCTCGGAGTGATGTATACTATTTTTCGCGCAGACGGACAAAAAGTCAGATTCCGAACAAAACACTCAACAAGCTTTAATACAGAATTTGCATTTTCATCATAGGACACTGCGACAGTTTGTTCCTTATTCTTCATCCTATTTTTCATAACAGTTGTTTTCGATGTGAGAAATAATTGATACGATGACCGAAATTGTATCAAAAGTGGAGTGAATTCGGAAATAATTATGTGAGAACTTAGTTTCAGGCATTATTATTGCAATTGATGTGATGTTTTCATTCAGTTACGATATTTGATTGAAGTCAGTAAATTCAACTGGGCAAAAAAGACTTTTCGGTCCTGGGTCGAAAACGACAGGTGGCAAAAAAAGATTTTGTTCAAAAGTGTACCGAACAAGCCTACTTTACGGTCTCAATATTGTGAGGAAATCTGACGTTTTTTGTCCGTTTGCGCGAAAAAAACATTTTTCTAAGATATTGTAACTACTTTTAACGTCATCTTGTTATTGGCCAACGCGATTTTCTGAAAAATTGAGAGTTTTTCCAGTATGTGTCAGTCTGAAATTCTTCATGACCATAATTTGAACTAAATAGCCGACAAAACTGCTTTAACGCATTCTTTAGGGTTATTATGAGCTATTCTAATTGAATATAAATTCGGTTATGCCGAACAAACTAAGTTTCGGGAGTGAAAAGTGTCAAAAACGTTGATATTTCGATACATTCTTTCGACTTCTTTGGGGATACGTCAATGAATCAATATTCTATAAATTAATGTCATTTAATATGGATTAAAATGAGGATCCTAAAACGCCATAAGTTCAAAAAAAAATTACATAATTTTGTCAAACGGACACGTGATGGCCCTAAATCAACATATTGGGATTCTCAAGAATTTCTTCTTCCCAACAACACGCAAGCTGTTGAGAGAAGCGTCAAAGCTGTCACAGAGGTATCATCCAAAGTCGTTGGGAGTGAATGTAGAAACGGTAGCATTCGAGCTACTTTAGTCTCGCGGAAACATATGCCGGCTTTGAAGTCGAAAAAAGATTACAACATTGTTCCGGCTTAATTTTATAATTGGCAAGGATGAGGCAAAATTTATGTCTTGTTAGTAGTCGAAAATAAATGGTCCGTTTGACAAAATTATGTAATTTTTTTTGAACTTATGACGTTTTAGGATCCCCATTTTAATCCCTATTAAATGACATTAATTTATAGAATATTGATTCATTGACGTATCCCCAAAGAAGTCGAAAGAATGTATCGAAATATCAACGTTTTTGACACTTTTCGCTTCCGAAACTTAGTTTGTTCGGCATAACCGAATTTACATTCAATTAGAATAGCTCATAATAACCCTAAAGAATGCGTTAAAGCAGTTTTGTCGGCTATTTAGTTCAAATTATGGTCATGAAGAATTTCAGACTGACACATACTGGAAAAACTCTCAATTTTTCAGAAAATCGCGTTGGCCAATAACAAGATGACGTTAAAAGTAGTTACAATATCTTAGAAAAATGTTTTTTTCGATCCAGCAAATCGATTACGGGCGGTGGCATTCGAAAAACAAAATGCAAAATCGACCAACCCTAATGT